>JAPDNY010000005.1:56500874-57183374 GCA_029375565.1 Gekko gecko | reverse complement strand
CCACCTGCATGGCTTATGTGAGCCTTGGTCTTCTGGATTACTTAAATCTTCAGAGAGGGCTGGCTGGCTGATTAGGTCCAAAAGACAGTTAATGTTTCCTTAAGAGAGAATGTAGTTGCCCCAGCCTTGAAACAGGACCAAAGAGATCTCAATAATTACCAACCAGTCTCAAACATTCTATTCTTGAGCAAGGTGATGGGACGGCTGCTGGCTAGACACCTTCAAGCTTTCCTGGGTGAGGCATAGGGTTAGGGATGGGCATGAACCAGGAAAATGGGGTTCAGTTCAGTTCGTGGGTCATGGCTGAACCCTGAACCGAACCAGGAGGCTTGGTTACAAACTGAAACAGTTGTGACTTTGTGGCCCTGCAAACCCCATTAAATGGGACTGCAGTCCCTTTAAATGAGGTTTGTAGAAAAGCCCGAGCCACAGGGAGCACCTTGCTTCCTACTGCTCAGCTGTTTCCCCTGCCAGCAGAAAGGGAAGGCAGAACTCCCTTCCAGGCAGTGTCCCCTCTAAGCTGAGTTAGTGTGAGCTAGCTCACAGTTTTTTAGCCTCTGGCTCACACATTTTTGTCTTAGCTCAGAAAGGATGGCTCCAGAGCAAACTAATTTATGCAGTAGCCAAATCGCCTGCTCACAATTTTAATGCTGGTAGCTCACGCAAAGTAGACTTTTTGCTCACAGGACTCCACAGCTTAGAGGGAGCATTGCTTCCAGGAGGCGCTTCTCCCTTCCCTTTCTGCTGGCAGCGATCCCCTGTCAGCAGAAAGGGAAGGGAGAACTGCCTCCTGGAAGGCACTTCACCCCTTTCTTTCTGCTGGCTGTGGTGAGCAGAAAGCAGGGCCATTTAAACCCTGCTTGCTGCTCCCCCATGAAAAGCCGGAGCCATTTAAACCCTGCTTTCTGCTCCACAGAAAAAGCCGCAGGGAGCTGAAAGCAGTTTTTAAATGGTTCCCAGCCATTAAAATTAGAAAGCTGAGTGACGAGGAGCTCCCAGCCCCTCAGCTGTTTCTTGTAAACAGCAGAATGCAGAGGTAGACCCCTGCATTCTGCTGTTCACAAATAAGCCCCGAGCCACTACAAATTGCCTCAAAATTCAGGGAAATTCGTAGTGGATCTTCAGTTCACAAACTTCAGTTCATAACCACGAACAGGCCAGAAGTCATGACAAACTTTAGTTTGTCTGCCAGTTCATGCCCATCTATACATAAGATAGCTGGAGATCTCTTGGGATTACAACTGATCTCCAGGCAGCAAAGATTGGTTCACCTGGAGAAAATGGCCACTTTGGAAGGCAGACTCTTTGGCATTATATCTCATTGAAGTCCTTCCCCTCCCCAAATCCCACCCTTTTAAGGCTCCACCCACAAAATATCCAGGTATTTCCCAACCGGGAGCTGGCAACCTTAGGAAGGCAAATTGTTTAGATCCCTTCTAATCTAGGTCCTTCTCAGCTCTGGACCACTCTCTCCAGGAAGATTTCTCTGTCCACCTCTATTGACATCTGCCACCAGTGGATGAAGACTTCTGGTGTTCCCTCAGTGATCCCTCCTTCCTGACCAATGTGCTATTTGTTGTTTTTATATCTCTGTAAATATTTTAGCTCCTTTTAAAATGGTTTTAATGATGCGTGTTGGGGAGCGTTGGTTTTACTGGTGTTAAGCTGTGACTTTATGTATGTTTTAATTTGTTAGCTGCTTTGGTGTCTCTTGTGAGAGCAGAAAGGCAGGATATAAATCCTGCAACGTTAACAAAATAAAAAATAACACACACACCCCACACACATACACCCCATCTTCCTTTTTGGCCCTTGTTATCCCATTGGGGTTATCTGGTCAGAATTCTGCAGTAGAACCTGTAACAGACAACTCCTCCCCTCCAAAAAAACCCCTCCTGTTCCCTTTGACGCTGCTCAGTCGGACAGTAGCCTTGCCATGGTCATGCTCAGTCGGACAGTAGCCTCCCCATGGTCATGCTCAGTCGGACAGTAGCCTCCCCATGGTCATGCTCTCTTCTTTGGCTCACTGGCCACAGTTTGCAGCCCTCCGATTCTTTCACTTCTCTAGTTCCCTCCTGCCAGGAATGTACAACTTCTCCCACTTCTAGCCATATGTGAGAGTTGGCCTCAGTCCTAATTTCTCCTTGGCTCCTCTTTTAATCAGTTCCATCTAGACACCACCCATGATTTCCTCCAGTCCCTGTTTTTCAGCCCACTGGCTGCTTTCTCCCCTTGTCTCTTGGCCTGCTTCCTTCCCTCCAGAATACAGCCCCACTGGCCCTTGTGTTATAAGGTTCTCCAGAGACCCTTCTTGCCTTGGTTCCCTCTCTCCACTGTGGTTATTCAGTTTCTGCCTACGATTGTGTCCTCCTGGGCAGTTTGGAACATTCATGAGTTTGGACCCATCACACCTGCTTAGCCAATCAGCATCAGAGGCTTTGCTGAAACAAACATAATACAAAATAAGTTTGTTTGGTTTTTTTGCCAGCGGATTTGGGCTTTTCACACCTAGATCTCATGCTCCTCCTTGCTCTGTGTGATCATCCCATTGGATGAGATTCTGCCTACACAGCCAGTTAGTCAACCTTAGTTAGTCATTCATCTCACATGAGTGGGCGGGTGTGCTTTTTTCTTCTTCGTGGTGGAGCTGGTAGAATGATTTCAAGGGTTCTTTCCTCTGCCACCAAAAATGCCATGTTGATGTCACTTCTCTTTTTAAGAGTGAATCTGAAGGACTGCAAATCAGCAGGCTGCATAAACAGACACTGGGTTTTAAACACAATTGTATGTGCTCCAGAGTGCTGCAGTGGCTGTATCCTGAGGCCAGGTAAAATGGTTGTCTCAGGCAATAAATTTGGAAGCTGTTAATAGTGCAATCCTAAACAGAGTTCCACCCTTCCAAGTGTATAGAAGTCAGTGACCATAAAAAGGTATAAATCTGTTTAGGACTGCATTGTTAATTGAAGTAGAAAAGAAACCTTATCCATGGGGCACAGTCTATGGGGACTTTTCACACAAGAAGAGACATTGTATCAATATATAGTATCACCCTTATTTATTTTAAAATACTTGGAATGGATCCTTATGTGGCTTATTAGCATATGGGAGAAGACGTCATTGATATTTTCTGACTTAACACCAGATTGGGCCTCGATCATCCCTGCTTGAATGTGGGCTGCTTGATCTAGCTGCAGGATCCACACTGCAGACTGGTATTACCCTGCGTGGCGTCCACAGAGTGCTTAATGCTGCATCAGGCTGTGCCACAACTTACCTGGCTATGAGTATGTCTTCTGAACCTTCTTTTCTGCTAGACTGAGGCTCTGGCCCTTTCTGCACTTGGACTTCACCCTGGGTGTTCTCCATGTTCAACTCATGGCCATTTATCTTGCAGGTATCTCTGTTTATCTGTTGTTTTCTGCAGTAATTTTGTTGCACTCCAATTTGCTTGCCTACCCTAGATTATAAATTCTGCATTGCGAACATGGGTATGGCGGAAAAGGGGTGGGGAGGATCAGTATCAAGTTAAAAATTCTACAGTTAAATCTGCACCAGGGCCACTCCAGATTGAGGGAAAGCCTGTGGCAAAACAGGGTCCATATACCCTGGGGCAATGGTGGCCCGAACCCAGAGTGACCACAATGTAAAGCAGAATTGACAAAAAAGGGATAAAAAGAAGGGTGAACTCAAGTGTAGTGCAGAATAGCTAGTAGGAGACAGAGGTGAACCAGGATTAAAGGTCTAGTGCTGAAAGGGCCAGTCTGTTAGCACATTGATTAGCATGTCAAACAAACTAGCCATACCTACTGTCCATTCGACTGCATTCTCTCAATTCCTCTACCCTTTTATGTTAAAATCTATTTTGAGATAAATTCCCTACCTTTGGGAAATGTACTTACCTGCTCTTATCTTCAAACAATATCAAATGTAAGTTGGGGGTCCGCATGTGTCTTTTCAGTCGGAAGTCCTTTTTAATTCATGGGTCTATGTAATTCACAGCTGTCTCTAACTCTCTGGATAAATCTAAATGCTCCACTCCTGTACATTTTGGCATCACTCTCCACATTCTGTGGGGCTGTAAGGATTGCTTCCAGTCTGAGGGCAGCAGCACACATTGTGGAATGCATTCTTTCTATATTAAATTTGGGTCAACCATGCTTCAGTTAGCTCCTTCGCTAAAATGTATTTTGTGTTCTCCTATAAGAGCCCCTGCAATATGGATGAGAAAAGAAAAAAGCAAAGTGAAGGGAGGCCCAGAGAAGCAAAGCGAGAAATGACAAGATCCCGGCTGGTGACACAAGCAAATATTATAATCTTTGAGACATGATTAGCTGCAAAGCAAAAGCTAATGGGAGAAGGGGAAATGAACAAGATGTCTTCCCTGTATCCCTGGACGTGGAAACAAATACTACAGAACAATAAGAATCCAAACTGGATGATACACCAGAGTGTAGCAAACACAGGCTTAAAGATGAGAACCCACTCACTTTGGATAATCACTCAGAACCAGGTAGTCACAAACCAAAAAGCCAGCTGTGGATTTCACTCACAACCAAATGTTCTACAGCATCACTTCCAATCCCAGATGACCTGGAAAAAGTTTTCTCCAAATAGACAAATCCCAGTGGCCACACGCAGCTAAAGTTGGTAGTGAAACTGCATTGTAGCTCAAAGACAGCAACAAAAAAAGGTGATATATAGTCCCTTATGAGGAGGTAACACCAGTGTCAGTGCCTACTGATTTGGCTACCACCAATGGGAGATGGCTTTCAGGTTCAGGGCAGGGGAGTGTGGGAACACAGAAATACTAGAGCAACACATGCCTCTTGGTTTCCAGTTTGACTTGGGAATCCCGTCAATCCTTGATATGCCTTGCTGGGTGGGGCCAGCCTACTTTCAGCAGGGAAGAAAAAGGTGGCATGATATGGTGGGTGGATACAGCTGTGATTGATGGTGCCCGGAGTAAACTTGGCAGGGCAAGGGCACTGCCTGCCATGCATTATTGGTGTTATGCCTACGCAGCTGAGGATGGTATCACAACACTGCCTGGGCTCTACAAATACACCTATCTGCTCCTGCTGGAGAGCCCAACAAGTAAATGGGTGTGGAAGATTTTAACCTGTGAATAAAGCTTTGACGGCTTATTCGCCCATCCGCAGACTACAGCCTGCAGCCATAGCAAGAACCTTGTTCTTAGCTGAAATAACCTTAGCTGAAATAACATGTAAAAATTGCTTTGTGACTTTGTAAGGCTGTGAATTTCTAGTGTGCAGAACTTGAGAGAAGCCAAAAACTTAAACGAGGGAATCAGAAGCCAAAGTACCCAGATACAGACTATGTGTAAGGAACCTACCACAGGCAGTGTCGTAATAAACAGGATCTGGGCAGGTGACTTGATGTTTAATGGATGGGAACTGGTCCAGTGGGCGCAATTCTTCTCTGCCCTTGTAAACAGATTGTTCTGTATACAGGAATATTTCCCCCTCCCCACCTCCCACCATCCTCTGGCTGTTAAAAATTCAGAATTCTGCAACGCCCCTGCTTCAAATTCTGCAGTGAGTATAAATGAACGAAAGGAAGCTGATGCAAATGTGCAGGGTTCGTTCTGCTCAAAGAATGTGGGTGGGGATGAGGGTAAGCAGGGAGCTTCAACTGCAGGCACGCCAGCACAGCGCTCACACTCCTGCCCCTTATTCAGGCAACATCTGCTTTAACAATAGATCTCTCCTTTTTAAGGTTCCAAAATCTCCCTCCCACTGAAATGTCTGTTTCACATTATTTTCCCCAAGATAAACGGCTTGCATATTTCTATGCTGAATCTCACACTATTATTTCCTGTCCATATGGTGTCTCCAAAACCAGAGAATCATAAATGGAATGACAATACAGGGCAACAACACAGTGCTTAAACACATGAATTGGACACAAGATAAGGAGAACTGTGCCTTCATCCTAAATGCATTGGCCCTGCCTAATCCCAGGGTGCAAAGGCACAACACTACACATGCATTCAAATTTGTAAAAGTCCAGAGAGAGAGAGAGGGAGAGAGAGAGGGAGGGAGGGAGGGAGAGGGAGAGGGAGAGGGAGAGGGAGAGGGAGAGGGAGAGGGAGAGGGAGAGACAGAGACAGAGACGTGCCGCATATGTTCCCTGGCAAAGATCCAAGCATAAGACTTAAGACAGGCCCAGGTAACCTTCCTGCAACCCCTCACCCTTAGCTAACAGCGTCCCTTACCCCTCACCCTTAGCTAACTGCACTGTTACCTCCCATCTGCACAGGTTAGGATGAATATATATGTGATTTCAATGAAAATTATGACGAAGGGTTGTGTACTATAGTGGTGAAGAGTACTTGATCACCTGCCAATTCAGTTCTCAATCTGTTCACCAGCTGTGATCAATATGGCCAGACTGTTAGATGGGAGTCTGAACAGTTTTGCAAAAAGAAGAAACACTTTGAATATGGAAATATCAATGCCAATTCCAAAAAAAGCTAAAATTATATTAAATCCTGGAATCTTTATTCAAATTACAAGCATTAAAAGTTGTGCACAAAAATATCACACACAAGCATCTTTCCTGTGACCAGGTGCGTGTGACATCCCCAGGCGTATAAGTGTAATTTTACCCCCAAATTTTTGTACACTAGGAAAAGGTACTTATATATGTAACCGAAGTTGACAGATTTTTATGCACAGTTGTAATGTTAAAATTTTATTATTAATATTATTTGATTGCCAGGATATTATTATTAATATTAATTATTAATATAGAATTTGATTGAAGATTCTGGAATTTAATATAATGCTAGGGTTTGGGAGAATTGGCATTGATATTTCCATATACAAGGTTTTTCTTCTTTTTTCAGCCTCCTTGGTCACCTGCTTTATTCTGGGTTGAAAATTTTCTTCCCCCTGTTTTGTTCATTTTCTCAGGTTGAAGTTTTAACTTACTAAATTGCTTCAAAAACTTGATTGTGGAAGCACACGCTCATTTAGCTTTCCTGCTGGCCCCCAGCACCAGCACTGTATCTCCTGCCATTACCACATTCTTTAATGTTTAAAAATTGCACACCATAACTTACACAGATTTGAGGTGAGCCAGTGTCCCTTATGTCAGCCTGCCTCTTTATCTGTTCTTAATGAAAAAGGTGGGCAAACTGTTCAGATCAGTAATATATTGAGATTGCACATTCTTGTACCGCCTCTTTGGAGTTATTTTGAGGGGAAAGACCTTTTATTCCCTAGGACTTCCCTTGTCACAAGGAAGGGCTGCTCTGATTAGCTGCCATCATGTGCTCATGACCATGTAGTATAGAAAGCAAATTGTGCAAGAAAACATTAAACGGGCCTCTGAAGGAGATGCAAAGGTGTTTGACATAGTGTTTGATTCAAATGCTGCATAAAACAGGGACTTGCATGCAAACCGCCAGTTGTGATCCCAGTAAGTTGGGCAAAGTTCTGAGCATGAGATGGGAATAGCCTCGCCAGCTGTCTGCAATGAACTTGCTAGGTAGCCACAGACAAGCGTCTCTTGCTCGACCTCAGCCACCACACTCTCCATCTGCAATGGTGGTGGAAAGTGCCCTCAAGTCTCAGCTGACTTATGGTGGCCCCAGAGGGTTTTCAAGGTAAGAGACATACAGGGATGGTTTGCCATTGCCTGCCTCTGCATAACAACCCTGGACTTCCTTGGTGGTCTCCCATGCAAGTACTAAACAGGGATGACCCCGCTAAGCTTCCAAGATCTGATGGGACTGGATTAGCCTGATGGGCTATCTGCAACATGGGGATCATAATACTGCCTTACTTTACAGGTTTGTTATGAAGACAATAACAAGATAAAGTATGTGGATCTCTTTGTACACTCATCTGTACTATATGAGAGCTAGGCGTTCATTATTACGATCAGTGAATAAGGTCTAATGAGCTGGGTAATGGGAAGAGGTGTAACATAAAGCTAGCTAGGTCACATTTATTCTTTTAAAAGAGATTGCCATTGCCAATATCTTTCCAACCAACTCCTCACCAGGAAATCCCATGGAGACAGATATGTTATCTCTCCCTCTCTTTTGTTGTCATACAACAAGGGGCAGCCACCAGGGTGAGTGAAGATCTTTGCATCTTCAATGCAGAGTCATGTTTCTGCTCTGCAGTGCTGATCAAAATAGTGCATACAATGCAGTAACCTGACCCAAAAGCTCTCTGAGCATATATTTCATATTGTCATATGTGATGGTGGCCGATAGGACAGTTTTTGCCATTTTATATATGTTGTACCTCTAAAGGGTTCAATGATTTAAATTGTTCTTTGTTTTGTTTTATGACATCAATGATCCTGTTAGCGGTGGGGAGGGGAGGGGTATAAATCAAATAAATGAATGAATGAATGAATGGTGGAAGAGACTTGGGAGGGGCCATGGCTCAGTGGTAAGGGCATGCAGAATGTCCCAGGTTCCATCCCCAGCATCTCCAGTTAAAAGGATCAAGTAGGAGATGATCTAAGTAGGCCTGTGCTGAAGACCCTGGAGAGCTACTGCCAGTCTGAGTAGACTATACTGACCTTGATGGACCAATGGTTTGACTCAGAATACAGCAGCTTCATAAGACAGACTCAGCTCAGGAAAGTGCAATATGGCAACAGTATTTCATATCACCCATGACTGTAAGTGCATCATGCCAGCTCTGTGGGATTAAGTCAAAGGTGGCAAGCTTAAACAAATTGGTCAACATATTCAGGAGAGCCACTTCTGAACACTTGCCTTAGTGCTGGGATCCAAGTCTTGGATCCTGCTGGAAATTGCCACTGAGGAAAGGGCTTCCATCAGCAGAGCATGACTTACTGGCCTCCCCCATCCTGCTGCAACTCAAAATGCTGCTTCTGGAGGATTGGGGACCCCCAGGAACAGAATGAGGGGAGAGTAAGAGGTCTGCTGTGGAAGGGTGAAAATCGACAAAAATCCACAGACGACTCTTCTGTCAAGATGGGTAGCCATGTTAGTCTGTCTGTAGCAGTAGGAAAGAGTAAGAGTCCAGTAACACCTTAAAGACCAGGGCTTTTTTCTGGGGGAACACGCCAGAACAGAGTTCTGGAACCTCTTCGACAAAATTCTTTTTAAAATGCTTAAAAGTTCATGAGTTTTCAGTACACAGATTGAAAACTTCATTTCCCTTTTGAAAGCTCCCCCCCCCCAAAGCCCTGTTAAAGACTTAACAAATTTTGTGGTAGGATATGGACTTTCATGAGTTACAGCTTCAGATACAGCTATATTTCTAGCCATTCTATCTGTATCTGAAGAACTGAGCAGTGACTCACGAAAGCTCATACCCTAGCACAACTTTTGTTAGTCTTTAAGGTGCTACTGGACTTTAACTCTTTTCTACCTCTTCTGTCAGTAGACACAATCAGCAGGATCCAGCACGTGGTCAGCATTTCTACTGCTTGGGAGAAGGAAAATTCAAAGGAAATATAATTGCTATTATGGGTGACACGTGTGGGCCATTCCATATCTGACTACCACACATGCCCAAGGCCTAATTAATATGTTAGCTTTGTAGCTGTCAAAAAGGCCAACAAGCGAACTGATTGTGGGAGGAACTATTCAGCTCTGAGGAGTTCTAGGCCAAGTTGATACATGGCCTTTATGGTGACTGCTACAGTAAAGCTGCTCCTCTGTGAGCGGGTCACAGACTGCAGTGGAAGCATAATCATGTTTGGATCATGAGAGGAGCTCACATCATGGATGTACTCACTACACAAATATCTTCCAACCTCCATTTGGGGCTGCTATTAGTTTGGGCTATCCATCTGACATTTGTGTGTTATTGATGGGAACCAGCCATAAGCAGCACATTGACTGTAATATTCCACTTTATTGTAATATTGGTGTCTTTGACTCTCCAGAGCTTATACCCTGAAAATCTTGTTCATCTCTAAGGTGCTAATGGACTTGACTCTGGCTCTAATATTACTCTGTAATATTTCTGGGTGTACAGACAAGACTATGGCTTAAAACAACTTTCATATGAACCACAACTCAAGCATGTTGTATAGCAGTCTCTAAGCCTTTCTCTAGAATTAATTAAGGGCATGTGATCTTAGATCATATCCACAGATGTCCAATTCCTAACAGTGTAAAATATAAGGGGATGTCTCTAAACTGTAAATGCTATTGCTGCACACTCCACACAGTTAATGCTTCCAGATTGTCCTGCCTGTTTATCATCAGCATAAGTCCTGTCCCAGGTACCCCAAAGAGGTGACTCTGGGAAGCTCACAAGCAGGACAGGAAAATATCTGCCTTCTCCACTGTCCCCAGCAACTGACGTTCAAAGGTATACTCCCTCTAAACATTTAAACATCATAGCATGAGAATATCATGCAAATTTATCCCTACAGCTTGTAAAAAGATTGAAAGATTATCCAGGTTTACTCTTCATCCAGCAATGTGCCTCACCAACAATTCTAATTCATAAGGCATGTACATTTGGGCTGGGTGACTATTCAAACAGGCACCTGAAACTGTGCAGGTTGAGAAATTCCTGCAGATATGAGCATGAAGCCTGGGGAAGGCAGGGTTTGGAGAGGAGGAGGGACCTAGGCAGAGAAAGATGGTATAAGAGTCCACCCTCCAAAGCATCCAAAAACAACTATTTTCTTCAGGGGAACTGGTCTTTGTAGTCTGGAGATAAGTTGTGAATCTCCAGGCCCCACCTGGAGGCTGGCAATCATATGCAAAAGTCACCTTTGAAGCTCTGTTTACCTACTAGTTTCTGAAGATTATTTCTTATCCTCAGGCCACACTTGAGCCACTAGGACTAGCACTTGTTAAACAAAGAAACAAACAAACAAACACAGTTTCTCGGTGTAATGCAGAGCAATTGCGCCATGGAAGCCACCAGCCAAGGACAATCCATTGTAAATTTGCCACTTTGGCCCACGACTGCCTCACTTTCTGAGCTACAGAATCACAGGGCATGACACCGCTGAAGTGAAGCAACCATTGGCTCCACTGAAGGTGAGGCTGACCACAGCATCAGTTACTTTTAATGAATGTTTAGGAATCTCTTGGGAAAGGATTGGCATTACGTTACTATTAATAAACAGTGCAGAGGAAACACAAGGCGTTCACCCTGGATCTGTTTCTCTTGCATGGGCGGGAGAGTACCTTTGCAAAGCTGCCAACACAAATGGGAAGACAAGGATTGGGCTGGAAGGGCCCAACCTGCTGCACCTGCAGGAAGCAGCGCAGCAGTTCCAAGAGGCTGGCGACAGCAGCTGCAGCAGCAGGGAAGCCACGTGCTCCCGACGGCCACGAACACAGGCTGATTCTAGGCAGATCAGCATGTGCTCAGATGGCAGGGAGCCACTCCTGAAGTGTAGCCTGAGACTGCTTGACCTGCGGGGGTAGCTTCAAGATCCAGCAGTAGGCCTCCTCGGTACAAGAGAGAGTCGCTCACTGGCTGTAGCACACAGGGCAAGGGGTCAACGCCCACGCCTTTATTTCACAGTCCCAGCCTCTGAAGCCATGATTTTATGGAAGAGGGTCAGCTTTCTGTTTAGTAAAGTTTGCTTACAGATGCCATTTCCCCTATCAATTTATCCGGACCATATTTTTTAATTTTAATCCTGCCACTTCCCAAGGCTGAATACATGTAAGAACAGTGTGCAGAGGTGGTGGTGGTGGTGGGGAGAATGTAATCAACATAATGCACTCAATTGACGTCTCTTTGTCCTAACCATGAAAAACTGGCCTGAATATCTTTCTTCAAAAAAAAAAAAATTATGGCTTGCAGAGTGCTTCCAAAAGGCTTTCAGGCTCAGGCTGTGATGGACCTCTGAGAGAAGGAAATGAAAAGTTGCTGCTGTTGCTGCCCTGTGCTTTTCCTGCAGGGTGGGATAGAACTATCGGAACATGCATATCAGTGCACAGAGCACAGTTGCTCTGTCCTAGGGCGGAATGGATTCCCCTCTTCTGGTCCTTTAATCGGCCCATGAGTTTGTTCTTCCCCACGTTTCACTCTTCCTGATTTCAAAGTTCACAGGAAGTATTAAAAAAAAAAAAAAAGATCCAGACTTGCAGCATGCAGTTTGCCACAGAATGTGCGCTGGGCCAATGATGTGATTCCTTCCTACTCAAATGTCACTCAAGACCACTAATATGCCACATTCTCAGATATCAAGAAAACAAACATCCCAGGAGTTAAAAGAGGGGCTGTGGCTCCAGGGCAGGGTGCCTGCTCTGCACGCCAAAGGTCCTCCGTTCAGTCTCTGGCAATCCCACACAAAGGTAGCAGGGATCATAAATGGAAAAGCATCTCTCTACCTGGAGCAGCTGCCAGCCAGAATACACAGCGCTGCAGTAGATGAATCCAGTTTGATACAAGGCAGAATATATGTGAGGTTCACTAGGACCAGAATTCTGGCTACATGAGCTAGGATAGAATCAATTGCCTGTGGACAAAGGGGGGGGATATTTTGCTTTCCCCCCCAGAAGGTCCTGCTGCATCCTCAGAAGCTGTTCCTGAGTTATTCTCAGCAGCTTGATAGGGCTTGGAAGAAGACTGCTTTGAGAAGGGGAGCCCCAGAAGTTGTGGTGTGCAAGGGAAGCTTCCTGCCTAGCTCTCTGGATTGCGACCTTCCTCGGAAGGAAGGAAAACATTTGTGGGCGCACTAAACATGGCCTATGAGCCCATCATGGGATGTTAAACCTCTTATTATCTCAGAACCAGGGAGCCCTATGAAATATGCAATACATCCCGCATTGTAAAACTGGAACTCTCTTTTCCTGTGGCATCAATGAAAGCTCCTATTCCTGGCTCTGAAGGCAGTGCGTGACAAATTCAGTTCATCACAATGTTCTGAAGCACATCACATGCCTCTGCAATCACATGGATGCCTTCAGACCTTGTGCACACTCCTTCAGGACAGCCACCAAACTGCATTTCAAGCTTCCTTTTACATGCCTTTCTTCCAAACCTCTCTTGTCACCCTTTTAGAGAGCCAGCTGTGGTGTAGTGGTTAAAAGCGGCGAACTCTAATCTGGAGCACCAGGTTTGATTCCCTACTCCTCTGCATGCAGCCAGCTGGGTGACCTTGAGCCAGTCACAGTTGTCTCAGAGCTCTCTCAGCCCCACCTACCTCACAGGGTGTCTGTTGTGAGGAGAGGAAAGGGTGGTGATTGTAAGCTGCTCCAAGACTCTTTTGGGTAATGAAAGGTGGGATATAAAACCAACTCTTCTTCTTTTCACTGATAAATTACAACTATCAGCTAGCAAACACTTTGTAAGAGTCTTATTGCTCTTTTTCCTGGAATTGCAATTCATGTTCCACCTCCACATATAACATGTATGTCCCCAGAAAGTGGAATTATTTCCCCACTACCTGTGGACCAAATTACAAGTCACATTGAAGTTTCATGGCTGGAACTCCCAGATGTGCTATATGTCCCAAAATGAGTGGTGCGGGGTGAATTGGGGCCATGGCCTTGGAAAAGAGGGATGTAACTTTTCCTCCCTTCGCGATGTGTTCTTTCCCTGGCCGAGGACAGACTGGCAATTTGCCGTGGGATGGGACCCGGGCTGACAACGACTCAATATTGGATTAAATGGAATGTTCACACAGGCACATCTGCCTGGCGTCCCCCACCCGTAGCCTACCGGTGCTCTCGCGCTTCAGTGCCAGATTAAAAAAACACCTGATAAAAGCCAGTGCAAATCTTGAAAGCCTGCGTTCGTTGCGCGTTTCTCCGCTTCTGGGGAGTCTGAACGCGCAGCCGAAAAGCCGGGAGCAACCCGCGTTGGGCATGAGGCAGCAGCGGTGTGATTGGCTGCGCTCCGCTCCACTGCCCAATGCGGTGCCGGCGTTGCAGGGCAAAAAAAAAAGGCAAAATGCGCTCATGCGCACATACACCCACAGCCGAATTAATGGGGAAACGGCGAATATAGCACGCCTCCGGCGCGGCAGTCTGAACGCTCCCGCGCGCCTCTGTCCCGTATCTTACGGCAGCGGCCCCCGCTGTGTGGACGGGAAAACCCGGTATTGTTTAATTCGGGGTTTTTTTGCCGCGACTGGCTACCAGGGCAAATTGCCAGTCTGTCCTGGGCCCCTGATAAAACATTCAGCTGCTTTAAGATACTTGTCTTCCCCACACACACACACCTGGGCTTACAACAGGCCCTGGGTAGGGCACATTTGATAGTTAACCCCCACTGTCCAAGGCACTGTGGCCACAATCCATATCAGTCCCTCCTCTGACTGCTTTTTATGGCCCAGTCAGACATCTGGAGTTTCAATCTTGAAACTCCACCATCATGTGTAGTTTGACCCTTATTTCTCAGGCCGTGACAAATGGAGATCTGTCATACGAGAGTTTATACAACCAAGTATACTGTATGTTACTGCAAAAAACTGACATTTGTGAGGCAGGCTGATGGTTTGTCGGCACAACACAGCTTGTATTTTCAGCTTGCTTGCTGACCTTCCTGAGCTTGTCTTGCCAGAATAACTTGTACTCTCCTCCATCTAGTATCTCCGAGGAGTCAAGCGAGGACAGTCCCCTCTAATCCACCTTTCAATGGGTTTGAAGAGATGAATGCAATAACTGGAGGGGGGGAATTGTAAAACTGGCATCATTCATGAGATAATAGTTAGCCCAATATGATGGACTTTGTGTTGGTTTGAAAACTTACTTGGACCTTCACATTCCATGTAGTTTATTCAAGGCTTAAACCTATCAAAAAGTCAATAGACGGGTTTGAAACACATGAGCTTCCTGTGTTACTGGATTAGCCACTAGCATTAAATCAAGCTTGCCAACTTTTATACTCAGAACAAGAGACACCCCATTTTAGGGCTGATCTCCTCACTTTGCCTTCATTCACGTCATTTTCAAGTGTTGATCACACCTTAATGGATTGTCTCATAGACCCATTCATCCACTCCTTGATCTCAGTGACCTCGCTCCTCTCTCATTCACAACTGTACAGACTACAGTAATTCTCTTGGATGGCAAAGTATGGGCATGTCCTGATTTAGGTCAATTAATTCTTCATCTTGCCAACCCTACATGTCATCACAAAGGGATTTCTAGCAATTGGGGACTGTTGCTCACAGACAGGGAAGTACAGGGAATTTCTCTCTGAAAAGAAAGGTTTTCGCAGCCCCAGCACCAAGGGGAGGGTGTGGGGGAGGTTCCCAAAGGGCAAGCCCATTATTCCTTGAGCCCCATTAACCCATTTATGACTCAGGTTTGAATAATATGTGTGCAACCTGGCTTGGAATAAATTGGCCACAGCTTCATTGGTTATAGCGCAGCATGGGAAATTAGATCCTGGACATCAACTGACCCACTGGCCAGTCACTGATCTCCTGGCCACACCAGCCCACTGGCTGGGACTGTGAGAACCATGGGATGACCACCATTAAGTGGTCTCCTCTGTCACCTTAGTGTGAGGGTAGCCCTTGGCAGCCACTGGGCGGGGCATGCTCCTTGAATTCCTCACCCCAAGATCCCTTAAGGGGATCCCCATACTCAGGAAAACAGGCACGCAGGCCGGCTTTCCTGTGAATGGATCCAGCTACACACTGATACCACCCCAAGAGCCGGACCTCCTGCCATCTGGCTCCCACCAATGCTCCTATAGCTGTAGCCAACCCTATAGGCCAGAGGTGTCAAATTCATGAGGTCTGGATCTGCCATAAATGCCACTTTGCCAGGCCAAACCATATGTGCCATAAAATGCAACATGAAGTACCAGAGATATAAACTTTATAAGGATGATTTCAGATTTTGAATGGCAATAGGCTTGATTGGATTAGGTGTGATATGCAGAAGAGTAGCAGGCGTGGAGATATCGTCACTGGTAATGAGACAGGAAACGTGGGTCTCAGTTTGGTCCAGGAGGATTCAGTCTATGAGGATGCAAAGAATAAATGGACATATGTCTGAATAAATGAGCAGTGGCTCACTAAAGCTCTTAAAAAGGTAAAGGTTTCCCTTGCTTGAAAGCCAGTCGAATTCGACTCTAGGGGGCAGTGCTCATCTCCGTTTCCAAGCCAAAGAGCCACTGCTGTCTGAAGACTTTTCCGTGGTCATGTGGCTGACATGACTAAATGCTGAGGCACACAGAACGCTGTTATCTTCCCACCGAAGTGGTACTTATCTACTTGCAATTTCTTGCTTTTGAACTGCTAGGTTGGCAGGAGGTGGGGCCAGAGACGGGTGCTCATTCCGTCAGGTGGCACTAGGGCCTCAAACTGCCAAACTACAGACCTTCCAGTCTGCAGTTCAGCATCTTAACCTCTGAGTCATTGCGGCCCTACTAAAGCTCATACCTTGTCACAAATTTTGCTACTGGACTGTTACTGTTTTAACAGCTATAAGAAACCACAATATTCAAAAACCAGTGGGGGGACATTTTAACCTTCCAGGGCATTCAGTTGCTGACCTAAGAGTAGTAGTTCTCTTACAAAGGAATTTCAAAGGAAGATCAGAAAGAGAGACTGATGAATTGCAACGGATCATGAAGCTCAATGCATCCTCCTGGGCTGAACTGAGACCTAGCTTTTTCTCTCATTACTAATGGCTGCTATTGTTATTTGGCATCTGAGATCACTTCACTCTCCAAGATATAAGGACAGATGGGCTCATGTTCTAGCTCTATCTGAAGAAGTGAGCAGTGACTCCTGAAAGCTCGTGCCCTGCCACAAATTTCATTAGTCATTAAGGTGTTCCTGGTCTCTTGCTCCCTTCCACTAATAAAGATTGCAAGCTGTGATGTTAGGTTTCTTTTATTGTTATTTTTTTCATCTGTTAGAACTGGAAAGGGGATTGCTGCAAGTGAAATAATGTGTTGCTTTCAGACTGGACAAAATCCACTCACTGATAGTGATGATAATAAAAAGTTTAAAAGGGGGGGGGGTTAATGTGAACAAAGACAGCCAGTGAGGTGGGATGGGAGGGACAGAGACTATGTGTTGAACTGGAATATATGGAAGTATAAATGTATTTTTTAGGTACTTAGCCATCTACTTCCATGGAATCCAATCCAAGTATTATAATTCCTAACCAGGGTCTTTTTTAAAGAAAATCCCAGATAGGTAAAGAGAAACCTAATATTTTCTTTAAAAAACAACAACAACAACTTATCAGAATAAGCCAAAATAAATTCTCCTTAATTCCCATTGTTCCACGCTATTGGACTGTATGTACCAATTGCCAGTTGAGATCAGGCAGCTGTTTTTCCGGTGATTGGATCCACTGCTCACCACTTGTTTGTGGCTGACAGAAAGGGTTAACAACACAGCACAGTACAGCACAGTTGTGCATGCACAGTGTCACACAGCCCAATGGAACTCCCCCCGCCCCTGCTGGGCAAAAAAAATCTGCCTTGTGATTCCTCTACTTGGACTGTTCCAGAGAAGCACTTTCTACTAGACAATTGATTGTGTCATGGTCACTGGCTGCTCTGATTGGCTGCCATCCCATGCTCAAGCAGTAGTGAGCTCATTTAGTACATGGCTGCAAGTCTATTCCCAGGTCATTCGAGGGAGAAAGCACGTTCCAGCTGGCTGCTGTCCAATGATGCGGCCAGGTGGTATTCCCCCTGAGACAGTGTTCTTCCTGGACAGGAGGAGTGTAACTTCCCAATGGCCCTTTGACTTCCAGCCAGTGGCAGGGGCCACAGTGTCTTTCTCCGTGCTTCCGCAAACACTTGATATTCCCTCATCTACCCCAGGGCTGTCTTGTGTCAATGCAGGGAGACTGAATGGGCTTCACCCACATCGCCCCCTGAATTGTCCTTGTCAAAGGTACAGCCTGGGAAGCAGTGAGCCAGCATAGGTCCTTGAAGGGATTCCTTATAGACTCTCTCATACCATGAAGACCCAAATGAAATGCCCTATGGAAACAAAGCACAATTTACCTGGATCCATGCACCCAGATGACTATGCCTCAGGAATGCTTGACCCCTAACTCTCTACTTCCTCACAGCCCCGACATCACAGTCTGAAGTCCCCAGCATGAATGGTACCAAGTTGAGTAGGCTGAACGAGACCATGCTGCCCACCAGATGGGCAGCCCCTTGCATGTGGGTGTGCCTCCAGAGGACAGATGGGAGTTTTGGTCTTGCAGTATTACCATAGAGCCTCTGAATGACACACCCTGAAGCCGGATAACCAGGCATTTCAATAAGCCAGAGTTCATGGACAACCTACCCAGATCCCCGAGTGCTCCTTTCTATGAATGATCAACATTCTCTGCATTGTGGCAGAGGAAGGTGGGGTCGGGTAATGACTCATGAGGGCAACACCACCCTCGGTACCCAAGCAGTTGTTTGCCTGTTCATGTGCATTGTTACCACACTGGTGACTGCGCTTTGTTTTATATGGTTGGCAACCAGACTTCAAGTTTTCCAAAATAGACCTGGCCCGTGTGTCTTCTCTGTCTCTGGTATTACTCACTAGGCTGGAGGTTGCTCTTTCGGCTGCTGGCTGCCCCCTCCCCTCCACTGCTTACTCCAGTTGTTGCACTGAGTCACTGGAAAGAGACTTTGCAATTGCTGGTTCCCGCCCAGCAACTTCTGGCTTGCTGCCAAGAAAGCAGGGCGTAGTGTATTAATTCTTTTCTCTTTTTTTTCTTGAAAGCCAGACTGATTCATAGAAACTGTTTTAAAACACAGTCAAAAGACACCACCCCATTGCACATCCCAATACACCAGCAGGGGAAACTTATAACCCCGCCAGCCTGGACACTCCCTTCACTGCAGTTTTGGGCTTCAAGGCAACAGGAGCTCAAGACAGCCGGCTCCCTCCACACCAGACTCTTCTCCTTCCAGGTAAGCTTGTTTTCCACATACCTTTCTGCAATGCTTGAGATATTTGCAAGCTTCTCTTCTTTTCTGGCCCCCAGAAGCTCTTGCTTTTCTTTCCTCCAAATCCATGCTTGAAAGTCTCAAAGTGTTTCATCCCTAACAGTAGAGTCCTAAACAAACTCACACCCTTCTAAGCACATTGACTTCAATGGACTTAAAAGAGTGTAAGTCTGCTTCAGGCTGCACCACAACGCACTCACCCCTTTGGAATTTACTCTGCTTAGAAAGTCCCGCTGCCTTTCCTGCAGGAACCTTTCCCCAGGCCAGGGAGAAGAGCCCAGGCACTGCAAGGACGCCTTGCTAGGGACAATCACAACCTGGATGCTGAGAGAGCAGCAAAAGCAGAAGCCCCTTGTGTGTGTGCAGATCTGAGAGGAGGGTTGGCACATTCCTTGAACAGGACATTTGCAAACTCGACTGGCAGGCAATGCCCAAGTCTCCAGAGGGATTGCAAGTAAATGCACTGCTGGCATTTTACCATTCTGGAAAGAACAGGTCACAGCAGACCTGTGCTGAGTTCTCTCCCAAGCCCCACAGTGAAGAGAATTTCATTCAACTTGGAGAGACTCCTAATCTCCCCACTCACAAGACATCCAAGGCACCCTTAGGTTGAACAAATTAAAGAGAAAAGGAGGTGGTGCTCACAAAGAAGAGAATTATGCATGCTGAAGGTAGTTCTGTGGAGGAAATCTAGTTAAGGGGATGATTCCTCAGTCTGGCACACTCTCTCGTCCTCACCCAGTTCTCAGCAATTCCTCTGATTTGTTTCTTCTGATTAGCCATTAATAGATGCACTGTGTGTTTGTTTTGTTGAAACCATTAATTAATGAATGGGTACAATTATTGGATTATTTGAACGTGGATCATACCATGCACCAGTGGTGTTCAGGAATGCAGAGGACATTATTATCAGAGGCATTGTGCATACCCCACGATGCTCATGCCAAATACTACCTCTACAGAGTTCTGTTTTAATTGATTAATATTATCAATTGACTGGAAGTTACTCAGAATGAAATCTAGAATCAGCTGATAGTCCTCCTGAGATCTTCCAAGTGGGTTTGGCTCTGCCTGAATTGCTGCCCTTCCTTTGCACCTCAGATGCAGCCACATTCCAGTGGTGGATGAAACCAGAGAGCATTTTTAAGATGATTGCAGCCCAATCTTATCCGTGATTACTCAAAAGTTACTCCCATTGTGTTCACTGGGGCTTGCTTCTGGCTCAGTGTGCATAGGATCAGGGTGATAGAGATCCTCACACACAAAAAAGACCCATTGTTAGTGAAAGCACTGTTGCTCTTGGGAGACTTTTTAAAAATGCATTTATCAGAAGAGGGGTGGAAAGATTTTATTTGACTGCACTTGCAGTCTTCTTGAAGGAGTGCAGCTTTACCTAGATGTGGTCCATTCCAACACATTAGAGAAAGATGGAAGGGGGGAAAAAACCAACCTGAAAATCAAGTCAGGAACAAATAGGTTCAGCAACTAGAGAATAAAATAAAATAAAATACAACTATTTATTACACTGTGCACAGAATTTTAGGATTAAAAACTACATATATAGGGTACCATTAAAAACTCAGATTGTAGTATACAGCAACAAGATGGAATTGCACATCCAATAACAGAGAATCACAATAATGACTACACGTATATATTAACCAAAGGACCCAATGAGTTTTGGCCCTGAATGCCTTCTTCAGTGGTCAAAATTATACTAACACACACCTAAAACTATAACCTTTTCTAGGCCAGAAAGTTTCTACACGAGCTACTAAAAAGGTGAAGCTCCAAATAATGGTTATAAATCAATTCTGCATAGACTGAGGAGCCCTCACTCATCAGAGATGGTAACAATGTACTATCATTCTGTCCTGGGCCATAGTTAAATCCCCATTGTGGGTTCATGTGCAAACCAGAGACCAAATCTCTTTGGCCAATATACATGTGTAACCATGATTGTGATTCTCTGTTACTGGACATGGAACTCCATCTTGTTGCTCTATACTATGATCTGAGTTTTTAGTGGCACCCTATATATGTTGTTTTTAATCCTAAGATTCTGTGCACTGTGTAATAAATAGCTGTATTTTATTTTACCATTTCAACATGTTTTCTTTAAGAGGAAGGCTCTATCTGTGCACATGCAGAAAAGGGAATAAATTTAGTTGAAGGGGCAGCTCAGTTTGCCCCTGGTGTAAATAAATCAGCCATCTTAAGGATTTTCTTCAGCAATCTCAGCCAAGTATTCCATATCTTCTAGTTTTGCCTCTGGATTCCACCCTTGCTCTTAGTGAAGATGTTCATTCTATAAAATGGGTAAGCTCCAGGACAACAGAAGCTTGCTGCTAGACAATACAGCAGACCAGAGCTATGTAGCTAAGCAGACAGTTGTTTGGATTTCCATAACCAGGGTCCTCAGGATCCTATTAATGTCAGTAGTATGTGTTTCGTGAAAAGACCAATGTTACATTATATAGAGCACTGAGACTTCAATTACCATTATGCTCAACATGGTAGGTGTTTTGAGATTTTTAAACACAGGGGTGCAATCCAGATTGTTTTCATATGTGTTTGATCATCTGTTGAACATGCACACTAATGCATAATAGAAAGGGTCATTGTTAAAGTGAAGCAACTCTATAACCAATGTAAGTTTAGTGTTTGCATTATAGACTTGGGAAATGCAAAAGGCACTTCTGGAGGGCTCGCCATTAGGTTCAAGCCTCCCCTCCTAATTTAGAAGTGGTCCTAAGAGCCGGTCCCATTGAGAAGACCCACAGAGAAGTAAATGAGGCTCTTCTATGAGAGTTTTGTGTCCTCCAGACTCACCCCACCCATGCTTCCCACCTATTGACTAAAGCATAACTGGGTGTGAGGCTGGTGAAGTTCATGAATGGTCAGAACTCATGAGCAGGGAAGCTGTTTCCAAAAATCTGCTCACATTGCAGTTCTGCACTGGACGCATCACACATAGGGTATCCAAGATGTTTGGGTGGTGCATGGCATGTGAAGTGCCATGTGATAGGGAGCATGACAAAGACTGTATGGTTCTGCTGACAGCCATTCTCAGATGTTTCAGTTGACTCAGTCTATGGTGTGTAGAAATAGGGCTGAGAAGATACAACTTGCTCAAGAAATATCACATGGCCTTGCCTACTGCTGCTTCCCATGGGGCTGTTCTGTGAACAAACTGCAAATAAGACTGTAAAGAGTCAAGGACACAAGAAGAGCCCTGCTGGATCAGACAAAGTCCATTTAGGCCAGTATCCTGTTTCTATCTGTGGCCAGTCAGATACCACAAGGATATGGGAGCCATAGAATCATACTGCTTTTTCTCCCATAGTATTCATAAATAGGTAGCCTCTGAACATGGAGATTCCCTTTCACTGGCAGAGTTCATTGTTTATGAACCAGCAACCACTAGTATATTTTGAATCCCTCAGCCTTTCCTTGTACAAATCAACACACTGAAGAGCCAGTGTGGTTCGAGTGGGCCAGCGTGAGTTAGTGCAGGGCTAGGAACTGGGAGACACACATACAAAGCCCCATCCTGCCATGAAGTTTGCTGAGTTACTTTGGGGTGGGGCCTTCCAAATAGTGGTTTGTTTTTTTTGGGCCCCCCGAAGGGGAATTTTTTATTTGCATTTTTTAACACTACAAAAACTACAACAGAAAAGGGGATGGGTAAACTCTGTTCTAAGGATAAAGAAAAGACAATCACTACTGACTAAAAACCCAAGAGATGGAGATCTTCCATACTGCTTGTAACTGTGTAAGTCCAAAAATAAGCTTTAGAAAACAATAAGTGTATTCCAAATAAAAGAAACCCACTACTGCATCGGCTTAACTATTTTCCCATTTCAAGAGCCCTCCCCAGTCCTCCCAAATAAAAAATGCTTTCTTGGTTTTCAGTGTCTCAGTTCTTATCTTGCTTTTCTTTACGGTCTCTCAGTTGGTAGCTTGGTTTGGGAGCCGCTGCCCCCTTATCCGCATCAGAGTCCTAGCCGGAGGACATAGAGTCCAATTCTCCAGTAGATTTACTGTTTTCTTCTTCTCTCTTCTCCTTCTCTGGACCTCCTAGTTGCAGCCGCAGAAATTCTTGAGCTTTAAAAACAGAGTCTATCTTTTCTCTCCTTTCTTTTATCTTGAACGTGACGCATTCAGGAATGAGCCACCTGTATGCAATGCCATTCGTTTGATGAAAGAGGATTAATTCCTCATACTTCTGTCTCTTCTTTCTTATTTCAAATGGAATGTTTTAAAATCCTTATATTGTTGCCTCCGATTTTCAGGGGGGTGGTTGTAGTTGCTTTTAAGATTAAGTCTCTTATGTGCCTCTTAGAGAATCTCACAACAATTTCCCCAGGCAGATTATTCTTTTTAATTTATGTAGAATAGGCTCTGTATGCCACATCCATTTCACTTAAGATATCTTCTGCCTTTAAATCCGTCACTGGGGCCAACGCATCACTCAATAATTGCTTTAGATTCTCATTTGGGGCTTCTGCCACCCTTTGGAACTGGAGCACCATGTTAGCTCTTTCCATTTGTAGTTGTAGAAGCTGCGTTTCTGACATAGTCTGCTACTTCTTTAGCATTTGCATCTTTTCCCCTGCTTTTATGGAGCTGGCATCACTTTCCTTCACTTTTTCAACCACCTGCTCTGTTTTCTTGGTGGTTTCTGCCAGTTGCAATTGCTGTGCTGTGAAATTCTGATTCAAAGTTGTCAGTTGCTGGTTGATGTTAGTCATCTGGTCCAGCAGGGGGCGAAGTGAGTCCGATAAAAGCCTTGAGAACTCCATGGTATCTTCCGGCTGGGGACTTTGACTGCCTAATGGTTTCGCTTTCTGTCCCTTATCGGGTCGCCTCCCTGCCATCTTTTAGGATTGTTTACTTTAACCGAGAGTTTGCAAAGTCTCTAAAAGCCAACAATCTTCTCAAACTTAAACTGTAAGGCTCTTAAAATCAGTTTCAGTGCTTGTTATTTTGCTCCCCCCTTGTTATTCTGTTTTAAAGTCTTTGCGTATAGGAGGGGCCCCTCCCCAGCTCGCTTCCCACACTGTTCTCTGATACAAGGGGGTTTCCGCTTGTATCACCGATTCAACACTCTTTAAACTCACATCTCTTTGTTCGTCTTCCAATGCTGCTTAGAGTCGCCTGGTCGCTCGATCTCCGCCGCTCGTCCTGGCTGATGTCTTTAAGTCCATGCAAGTGCACGGAGCGTGCAGCAGCTGGACCACTGGGGCAAAGGAGCGCCTCGATCCTCCAGCATCGCATTGGAGAAGAGGACGCCCCCTCCCAAGCCCCTTGGCTGGGAGCCTTTACCCCAAGGCTCCCGGGGGGATAGCGATTACTCGCCCCCCCCCTCCAACCCACTGGCAATCAGATCGTGTCCCGGGAGTGTCCCGGAGACACGTCTGACTTGCAAGTCGCCATTACCAGAAGTCCTACCTTCCAAATAGTTTATAAGACTAATTTGTATTCATATTTTTGTCATTGCAAAGTATAAGGATGGAATAAAGCCCTAACACCAGCCTTGAAGTGTGCATCACAGTAGACTTGAAGATCAAACCAAATGTACAATGGGAGTTCCACATCCATAACACCCAGTGATTTGTAAAAGCTGTTATCAGACATGCTCTAGTGCTGCTTTCACACATCATTAAATAACGATAATGGATTTTCTTATGTGAAACAGGAGAATCCAGTTGCAAATGATTGGTGTAGTGCACTGAGAGTACATTATCCAAAGTGTGTGAAACCTGCTAGAGTGTTGTTTTGAAAAAGGTTAGGGGTTCATTTGAAACATTGTTTTGTTTTGCTTTCCTTAAATCAGTACGTTGTAAGGAAATGAAAAGCATTAGTGGAGATGGCAAGGGAAATCCTGGAAGGTAGACAATTGCATGGTGATGTGTAGAATTTGGAAAGCAAGGAAGGGCTAGACATCTTTGTGGAAGCAGCCAGCCCTAAAGAGTAGGCTTTGAAGACTATTTGAAGAGACTTCTGGGGAGAGGCCATAGTTCTGCGGTAGAGTACATGCATATTGAGGTTCCATCCCACAGTATGGAGCTCAGGTTTGGATCAGCTGTTGGGAAAGACCTTTATCTACCGGAGGCCCTGGAGAGCTGAGGTCTGCTGAGCCAGAGCAAACACTGTGCTTGATGGGTCAAAGGTTTGCTTCTGGATGGCCACTTCGCTGCATGCTAAGCAGAATCTTTTGCCATGTTGACCTGACTGGAGTCTGATGTGTTCAGCAAGCCACAACCTCAACCCTCTTCCAAACCCAGCCACTGTTGTTGCTTTCATACCCTAGAAGTCAACAATCAGATGCCCTTTTGCAGTTCAACAGGATGATTAGAGAAAGACATACTGTTTGTACCATGTAGGAGTAATGAAAATTGTTCCCATTTATTTCTTGGCTATTTCTGATAGTGATTGTATATGCGTGTATGCGGGGGAGACATCTCAGGATCCAGTTACAGTTGTCTGAAATGAAGGCTTGGCAAATTACAACTCTGAAGTAGTAATAATGGCTCCTCATTCTCATAATGCAGAGCCTTGAGAGTAGGGTTGCCAACAGGCCTGGAGAAAAATGTCCTGTCATTTTTAACAGAGACCTCATGGCATGTTATTTCCTAGGTGGTGTTATTTACCTCCATGCAGGGCTTTCTTTCTTTCTTTTTTGGGGGGGAAAAGAGGCGCCGGAACTCTCAAAGGGCAATGAAGTTTTCAGTCTGTATACTGAAAACTCATGAACTTTTTAAACATTTTTAAAAGAATTTTGTTGAAGAAATTCTGGAACTCTATTCCAGCATGTTCCCCCAGAAAAAAGCCCTGCCTCCATGACATAAAAAGCTTCAGCAGAGCATTTCCATGCTATAAGTCTTTACTGAAGGAAAAGGACTCACACCTCAGCTTTGTCTGGTGTTCCTTAGCTGGGCAAGAAGATTTTATACATAGACAGATATATGGTCATATAAAGCCAAACACCTCATGTGTCAGGAAATACACATCGTCAGTTATCTGTCCTTAAAATAGATGTCTTAAGGACTGTACAGATGGCACTTAAAGGTGAATCAAACTGCTGAGGGGAAACAGGACTGGGTCTACTGGTGCTACCCCTGACCTGGGGAGGATGAAGGAAGGCCCAGCAGAGGAACTGTAACTCACTGGCAGAACACTTGTTTTACTGGCAGAAGTACCCACTATAATCCCTGGTCTCTCCAGTCAGAGGCGCTTAGGTAGCAGTTAGAAAAGAACCTTCTCTGGCTGAGACCCTGATGAGTTGTTGCCAGTCACAGTTGATAGCACTGGGGCTAAATGGATCAATGGTCTGGCATATTAGATAATTCCTAAGCCTGGCCTTCTGATAAACGGGACAGTAAAATAAATATTGATGGAGATCCACAGTGATCACAGTCATTTGACAAAGTTCCTAAACTGACTGTCAAATAGAGTGGAAGGCAGTTCTTGAAAGCTCATATGGCTTAAGGTTTCTCTCTTCCAAGTACTGGACAAAGAGCACTCAAGGATATCTCTTCCCAGAATGCTTAGTGCTCAGTTGTGTGGCTGCATTTTATCAGTTAAGGCTGATGTTTCAGGCAAGACTCTTACAAACTTTAGCAGGCCACTGTTTATTTACTCACTTTACAGTCCACCTTTCTCGCTGAGACTCAAGGGGGATTACACAAGAAAAAATAATGCACTCAAAGAGTACACATACAATCAGCAAACCAAAGTGTTTTACATAAGGACTAAAAAAGTGTACAGAAGGACATACACAGGGAGGTCTTGTTTGGCATTCCCCACCCCCTCCAAACTGTTGCTGGTCTGGGGGGGGGGGCTTCTGCATGACATTGTTTATTCAGTTACCATCCATCTTTCTCACTGAGACTCAAGGTGGATTACAGAATTATAGAACAACGCTATAAAAACCAGTATAATACATAAACAATGCACTAAAACTAGATCACACAATTACAGAACAATTAAATAAACACAATAATAGAAAAGTGAGCAATGTTTTTGAAACTGGTCAGCAGAGACATGGACCACTGCTTCTGAATCCAGACATCATCTTAGCTTCTTTACCTGAGTACTTTTGGTTATTTGCAAAGGGGAAGAAAAGTATTTCATTCATTTAGATCTTTTCTTCTCCTTCGCCTCACAACAACCCTGTTAAGTAGATTAGACTGAGACTGTGTGAACAGCTCAAGGTCACCCAGCAAGTTTCCATGGCAGAGTGGAGATCTGAACATGAATCTCAAAGCAGGCTTAGAGAAAGTGTGGAGGGAAAGGTGCAGATTTCCACACGTCCCACCCCTTTTGAGCCTATATTGATATACAAACCTCAGATTTTTTTAAAAAGTGGCTAAAGCCCACTTGAAGTACAGTGGGGGTTATGGGCACAAAGGGAGAATAGTGTTGCCAACTCCAGCCTGGGAAATTCCTGGAGATTTGCGGGAGGTGCCTTTGAAAGGGGGAATTAATTGACTGATTTAATCTAGAATCTATGGTATACCATACAGTTTGCCCACCACAGCTGCCATTTTGTCTAAAGGAACCGATTTCCGTAGTCTAAAGATCAGTTGTAATTCCGGGAAAACTCCAGACTCCACCTGGAGGTTGCCAACCCTGGGGGAAAGAATGAGGAACTGCCCTACGCTGAGGCTGCACTGCAACTGTGAATATGTTTGCAGCTACTATGAGACCAAAACAGAAACCATCATTTGATTCATTCTGCTTTTTTGAAAGTTACTGCTGCATAAAGCGGTATGTTGAGACAGCCCCTTTCCTGTTTAGTTTGGTGTGGTGGGAAAAGATTTCTAGCCAATTAAAAGGGATTCCACCATGTTTACTCATTTTATTGCAAGAAACAGGAGCCCTCAGACCACTGGAATTTGGGAGAAAACATTTGTAGCTGAGATTGGAATTTTCTTTCCAGTATAAAACTGAAGGACGAGGGTTCTGCTGAGCTTGTTGCTGCCAAAGATGTGGGTGGGTGTCTGGGGAATCCTATATTCCCAGCTGGCCCCACCCTATTCCCCGCCTCTTAAGACATCATTTTTACTCCTGGGAGGCCTCTCTGGTAATTATGCAGGGTGTGTGGACACATCTCCTGATAAAAAAGAGCAGAGTGCAAGCACATTTTTCCATCTTATAGACTCTGGACAGAGTCTGAGTAGTACTAAAAGCAGAAATGTTGGAGTCCAATGTCCATGTAATTGATGTCACTGGGCAGTGGCCCCTCTAAAGGAGGGGGGGACTTGGAAGGGAGAGGAGCCAGAAAGGAGGAGGAACAACTCATTTAAGTGCCCTGAGGGTGGAGCCACAGCTCAGCAGTAAAGCATCTGCTTTGCACGCAGAAGTCCCAGTAATTTCCCTCTGCCCAGACCCTGGAGCTCCGGCTGCTAATAAGGGCAGATGATTCTGCTCTTGGTGCACCAGTGATTTGACTGAGCAGAAGGCAGTGCCCCAAGGGTTTGCTACTAGCGCTTTTGTAGTGCTGTTCATGGCCAATTAACTTTACTACAGCAGGTGGGTACCGAAGGTGACTTTCATGAATACTCTTTAACCATCTTCTTGTACCCCATTCAGCCCCCATCTAGTCATTATTCTTTCATATTGGATTTTAAACCATGACGGTTATTCTGGATAGATTAATGCCAAGTACAAGGTATTAGTGTACGTGATGCTGAATCAAGCATCCAAGACAGAAGACTTGTTGACAGCCATCTGTCACTCCGGCACTGATAGTGTCAACCATCTTCTGCAGCTGGGCTTGATCTGCTCCAATTAGTGTACAGTTTTCACAGCTCGGAGATACATGTTATCCCTGTTTAATTGCAGTCAAGCAAGTCACTGGTAGGTAAAGCAGGCCCAAGGCAATGACCAAGCAGGAAAGTTGTTCATGAATTGGGAGGGAGCTGGCCTCATTTTCCTTCCCACAATGACTAACATGCCTATACGTGGGCGGCCAGCTAATAAACATTTTTCAGGGGCTAGTAACTTTGTGAAGTCACTCACAAGGCTACCTTAAAGGCACAGTTGCCAGCGCTAGTTGGAAAGTTGGTGATTCTAACCAGGAGCCAGATGTATGGCACTGGAGATTCAACAGGAAAGGTATTTTATGCCTTCTTCGAGACTTTTTTTTAAAAAAAATAGTGTGACACAAAGTATACTATCTTTCTTTGTGAGAAGTCATAAAACTCAGCAAGCCTCAGTTATGAAAACATGTGTTTTTATTGCCCCATTCAGCTCAGAGGCAGAGTGTGTACATGTGTATTCTTGCAATGGGACTGCAGCCAAAAGCAAGTGTCAATGTGAGAGCTAGGTTACATTTCTGAATTCTAATTTGAATCCTCCAGGTTTCCTTCTCCTTTCTGTTCTAAAATCATGAAAATAACATTAGAAGAGTTCCAAATGTGGCAAAATATTTTTTTTCTGGTACAACATTTATTTTACACCCCCTCCCCACCATGCTTATTTGCTTCTGAGGCAGGTCCCACTAATAACAGTTAACACAGTAACACAAGAACCTCAAAAGATATACCAATCAGCAACAAGTAAGACCATCAATACAACCAGTGGATAATGTCAGCAGTGTTCTGTCACAAGCCTTGCAGTGATAAATTCCACAATAGGAATCAGAACAGAAAGGGGGAGGGGATACTTGAAGATAAGCTTTAGGGAGCACACCTGGGTGGCAACTCCAAGTGCTTTCATGCATTAATTGAACAATAGTTACAACAGTCCTATAAGATAGGCCAGTATTATTCTCCTCATACTACACATAGGGACTGAAGCTTAGAATGGGAAGTACTTGCCTCTCAGGGGAGTTCATGACTAGGCTGTGATTTGAACCAGGCATTTCCAGTTCAAACAAATGTGTTATTCTAATTCTTGAATCAACTCATCTCTCACTTTATTTCTTACTTCCCTGTAACTCAGGAAATGGAAAGCAAGGAGTAACTAACTAAGCAGGTGTGGCAAGTGACTGTTCTTAACAGGCAGGACCCTTTACCACCTACTTGTTCACAGAGGTGTGTCTCAATACCACATCCCATTCAGGCATGGCTTGTGGTTTGGTTGTGGCAAATGAACAGCACCTCTGGAACGTTAAGTGCATGCAATTCTTCCAGGACTAACATTAGCCTTGCTGGATAGTTCTTGGAGCCTCACTACTGCATGAGTGCCCAGTGCCAATCCCTGGTCTGCCATCGTGCAGCCTCACCACAGGCCTCCTCTCCCTGGGCATTCAGTGGCAGGACTTCCTTCCCCTAAGGAAGTGGACCTTCCTCTTTTGAGGTGCTGCCACTTGCTGGAGCATCTTCTTCTTGCCTTCATGAGCAAATGGCTATGGCGGTTAGGAGCCTCTCTCTGCCTGTTTACCTACGCCAGCCACATATCTTCAGGCCAGTAGCAGGTCCCCCTATGGAGACTGGCGGTTACAGGTGCTTCCATTCTCAGTTGGCAGGCTGCCCAGAAGCTTCTGCATTCAGGGGATGTTGCCACTCCTGTTGCAGCTCAGATGAATGAGTTGCAACGATGGAACCCCTTGCCTGTCTTCTTCAAGGTCCACAGGGAAAGGGTCAGGCAAGCAATCAGTGTGGCTGCTCCTAGGGGCAGCAATTATTGAGAGCCGGGGGGGGGGGACAGAAGGCAGGCAGAGGGGGTCCTTGCTGAGTCCCCAGCCACAACCAAAATCTGGTCCTCCTGATTTGGAATTCCAGTGGCTTTACACTTTGGTAATGTACAAACTGAGCCTCTAGCCCCATAAGGGCAATGGCAGACAGGGTCTGCTGAATGCATGGGGGTGGGGGAGCAGGATCAGGACACCAAGTCCCACAGCTGACCTCCGGGCACAGATGGTCTATGCCCACACAGGCTGTTTCAGGGCCTCAGAATGAGCAAGAAAGAACCCTGGTGCATGCAGGTGTAGAGCATAAGGTACAACATGCAGAGGTCTAGCTAGGGTTTGAACTCTGCTAGAGCTGCCAACTCCAGATTTGGAAATTCATGGTGATTTTGGGGTGCAGCACAGGGAAGGCTGGGTTTGTGGAGAAGATAGACCTTAGTAGGATTTAATGTCACAGAGTCCACCCACTAAATCAGCCATTTTTTCAAAGGAAACTGATGTCTGTAGACAGGTTGTCATTCCCAATCTCCAGTCCCCACCAGGACGCTGGCAACCACAGCTGCCACTGCCCTGATTGATGGGAGTCCTCTGAGCCTCCTTCTGAGGGTTGCAGGCATACACAGGCGCCTCCAGAGACCATCAATGAAAAGAGCTCAAGGCAGACCTGGATGCTGGAGGCTTTTGCCAAGGCTCCAAGGTGATGAAGGCAACCACAGCAGCTGAATCTGGGATGGGCCTCCTTCTCTAAAACTTAAGAGGAGGGTAGAAGAGTCCAGCAACACCTTAAAGTCGAACAAAAATTGTGGGTAGGGCATGAGGTTTCTGTGAGTCACTGCTCCCCTCTTCAAAGGCGGGTGTGTCTCTTAAGGACCGGGCGGATGGCTGAAGCACAGAGAAAGCCTGTGGAAGGCTGCTTGGACGCCAGCGCTGCGGAGGCTTCCCTGACTCCTTTGGCCCTCACCCGCCCAGCTGCTGCTGCTGCTTCCTTCTCTGGACGCTTCCCAAAGACCTCTCAACGCCTCTGACAATTCGCCATTTGAAATGGGGGGGGAGATGCAGGTTTTTCCTAGAGAACGGAGCGCAGAGCAACTCGAAGCAATGCGTCAAGTACGGCTGCCAACTCTGGGTTGGGAAATCCCTGGAGATTTGGGGATGGATCTGATATACAACGCCCTACAGTCTCCCCTACAAAGCAGCCAGCTTCTCCAGAGGAACTGATCTCTGTGGCCTGGAGATCAGTTGAAGTCCCCAGGCACCACCTGGAGGTGGCCAACCCCGTATCGCATCTTTGTAGACACCCGAGGAGACCGCCCAGGAAAGCCGCCCGCGCTCCCCTCCTGGCGGCCTCTCCCAGCCCGGTTCTGTTCCCTGCGCCTGCCCCGCCCCTCCTCCCCGCACGTCTGCCTCTCCCGCCTGCCAGCTCCCCCCCCTCCCCCCGTTCCTGCAGAGCCGGCTCAGGTCACATGGCGGAGGGGCTGGGCACTCCCCTTCGCCGCGGCCATTCCCCGAGTGAATCAGCGAGAGCCGCGCTGGGAAAGCAGAGACATCGCTCATGTTTTCCATTCCTCTCCTCACCGCAGGCTGCAGCCGAGATCTTCCCGCCAGGGCGCTTGGCAGAGCCTTGCCCAGCCGTATGAGGCGGAGGGGGAGTTTCCACCGCTTCATCATGGGTTTCCCCTCCAGGGAAATGCTCCTGATCACCAGCCAGGACCTTCACACGCAGCTGCCTTGTACGGAGTGAGGCCGTTGGCCTAGCAGCTGGCAGCGGCTCCCCAGGGGCGCAGGTCCAGTCGCTCACGTCACCTGCCCCCCTCTCCAGTCCTTTGAAGTGGGGCTTCCACAGATTGAACCTAGTTGCTCCCTTCACAGCGCCATTTAGCTTCTTTAAAAACTTGCTCGGTTTGATTCCCCGCTGCCGTGGTTATTTAGGCATTGCTAGGCCGTTAGCCCTCCAAGGCAATGCGGGCACGTGCAGAGTACAAATAATCGCTGCTCATAAAAAGAAAGAGGCTTGAAGTTTTACATACAAACACACGCCCTCCCAGGAGATTTTCCCCGTGGGAGTACCCGACCTGCCGAGTCAGGCTGAAGTGTCAAGGACAGGGTGTTCAGGCTTTGCACACCTGTGGCATTGTAGGTGGGAATGGAACAAAAAGACGAATCTACCAAGAAGGCAAGCCTAGGCAGTATTGATTTGGCTCTGGCTTTTGGATCAACACCTCCCTGCGGTCGGGGTGGGGTGGGGGGAACCCTGATGTCTCTGATTGGCAGCTGGAAGTGATATATGTTGCAAGAGTTGCAGCTAGCTTGATGAGCATTATTTTATGTGTTCTGACTGTTAACGGTATGTTTGGTAAGCGACCTTGGGCATTGCAGAAAGGTGGACTATAAATATTTTAAATAAGGAAACAAATGAGCCAAGGAGTGTTGAAATCCTCACAATACATGGCCTGATAAGAGGTTATCCTGGGGCACTGAATTTCCATTTATAATCCCCCCCCCAAAAAAAAACCACCCACCTCATTTCCTGTATCAGGAAGGAAGAGTGACCTCACTCTGGGAGTGTGTGCAACTGCACTTTCCCCTGGAACACAATTCATAGATATTGCTCCATTCAAAAGTATTTGAGACTCCTCTGATGCCTAAGTGTCACGTTGTCAAAACTGTGCCTCCCCAGGATCTAGACAGAATAGAGGGTGAAGATTCAACTGCCCTCTTTCTCATTCAGGAAAGGATTGGCTGGGTGAGTTCAAAAGACCCCAACTGCAGTTGTACTGATTCTGGGATAGGTGATATGCTCTGTTGAGGGAGACACCTAGTAGCTGGTTTATCACAAGTCTTACTCTGTATATTTGTATGCTCCAGCTCTTGATGAATCACTGATTTCCAAATGGCCTAGTCCTCGATTTAAGCCACTGTTAGATCTATTACTCATCCTTTGAATAAGATTTAGGGTGGGTTTTTTTTTCCTTGCCAGTGGTTGATAAATTTCTGAGGAAGGGACAAACCATAGTGAAGGAATGCAGCAGGGTAATCCTTCCTGCATGTGTCTCGGGAAGGGAAGGCGATTGTAAGCCAATTTGAGACTCCTTAGGGTAGAGAAAAGTGGGATATAAACTCTCCTCCTCCTCCCCTCCTCCTCCTTGCATTATGAAAAATTAGATGCTTGTTGCTATATTGATTGGTCAGTTCCAGTGCACAAAACTAGTTCCCCCACCTGGCTACCCAGTCAGCAGTCTTCCCCCCTCTGTCCCCACCTTCTTGCTGCCATCTTTTCGCTTGTGTCTAACCCTCATCCCTTTGTCCCCCTCACAGCTTTCTAGCCCCATTCACAGATTTCAGTGAGTGCACATACAATCAGTGTACAGTGTGCATTTGATTATTTCTTAGATGTCTATAGAGTAATTCTCTGTTGACTGTAATACATCAAGTGTTGATATACAACTGAGTGTGGAAGAAACCCCACGTTTATCCAGGGACTGGTTCCTGGTTTCATATGCAAAGTGAACACGCATTTGGCTCTTCCTTTCAAACAGATGGACACACATACAGGCAGGATATATGTGTGTTCATTGTAACATGTAAACAGGGCTAATGTGTATCTGCGGGGAGATGAGGGGTGCCTGTCACATGAGTATGCTGGTTGGCAGCTATACAGATGAGCCAGGAGCAGCAGCAGTCCATTGGAGAGCATCACCCCAGTTGCCCTGGCAACTGAGACACCCTCCTCTATTATTGCCAGAGGTGGGATTCTCTTTCTCTCTTATAGGCTCCTCATTCTTCTCTGTCCTTCCATGGTGACTATTTATGTATGTATTTATTTATTTATTTATAGGCTGCCCTTCCCTAAAAGTAGGGCTCAGGGTGGTTTACAGCTTGTCTCAGATTAAAATCTAAATTAAAACAACTGATAAATATTAGTAGGGAAGAACAATGTACATATACACATACAGGATGGCAGGGGGAAATTCAGCTCCGCGCCATCCCTGGGCGGAGGGGTTGCGAAGGATGGGGGAAGTGTATGAGAGTGCCAGAGAGTGCCCTGTCACTGTCCTCAACAAAAGGCCTGGTGGAACATCTCTGTCTTACATGCCCTGTGGAACGGTAATAACACCCGCGGGTCATGGATGTCTTCTGGCAGAGAGTTCCACCAGGCAGGGGCCAGGGCTGAAGAAGCCCTGGCCCTGGTCAAGGACAGATGGACTTCTCTTGGGCCAGGGGCCACCAGGAAGTTCTTATTCCCTGAGCGTATGCTTTTCATGGTGAGGCCTTCCCTACTATAGCGAACTGCTTGCCTGACCTTAAGTAATACTTTGAAAAGGTGCTAATCGGTGCCTTCTCAGGTTAGAACAGCTCAGCAACATAGTGTTTGAGAACTCATGAGATTTAATTCATGCCTCTGAGCGTCTTCAGAAATTACAGCTGTTCTGGAACTCCCAAAAGCTCAGCTCTGGGCAAATATTCCCCTTTCCTTCCCCATACCAGGCAGTGTTTCTGTATACTTCATCTGTCACCACCAGAAGCTTATGCAAACATTCGAGTACTTCTGTAGCACTCAGCCAACCCTCCCTTCCTCTTGTCAAGACTAGCTGATGATCCAGTGAGTGAAAAAATTGAGGGAAGCCTTCTCTCCTCTCCTCCCCCACATGTGTCTGTGTAAAGTGCTGTCAAATCACTGCTGGCTTACGGCGACCCCAGCAAGGGGCTGTCAAGACAAGGGAGAAACAGAGGTGGTTGGCTGTTGCCTTCCTCTGCCGTCTTCCTTGGAGTTCTCCCATCCAAGTACTAACCAGGGCTGACCATGCTTAGCTTCTGAGATCTGATGAGATCAGGCTGTATCATGCCCCCTCCCCTCCCCTCCCCTCCCCTGGCCCCTGCCCTACTGCCCCACTTGTGTCAAACTTTCATTCATGACAGGTATTACATGCAAGCAGCAGCTGTATGCTACATGTGTGAGGCCGTGTGAATGGGGGTTTGGTCAAGTGGTCTGCAGTGACCCTTTCTCCTCTGTGTCCCTTTTCCAAACATGCTTGTGTCCTTTTACAGTGCCTGGCTTTGCTGATGGGACTCTTAGAATCCTCTGGTCTGAAATACCGAGTAACCAACAGTGCAATCCTATGCAGAGTTACTGCAGTCTAAGCTCACTGATTTCAGTGGGATCAGTCTGGAGGAACTCTGCTTAGGTTTGTACTGCAAGCTCATGAATGCATTCATTGTCCCCTCACTCTTCCTGCATTCCAGATTGGTGGTACAGATTTGATCTTTTCACATGACAGAAATGAAGGGGCTGGGGTTACTTTTCTTATTCTTTGTTCAGAGGTGTAAAGGGGTGTGTGTTCTTTGAGTTGCATGAGATCACATGGGCACAGTAAAAGCATATGTTGCACACTGAGTGCATATTTCCATTCTCCTATTTTGCTGTGGCTAGATGTAAATATCATCAAACTTCCACTATGTTGCAACGTAGTCCTAAGCCAGGATTTTCCCGTTCTACTTTACCCATCTGCACTGCCATTTCCTGTTTTTGGAGTTGGAGTTATGGTTTGGAAAGTCACCCTATCACTTATTTAGAAGGATCTGACAGGGCTTTAGGGAATGAATTCTTCTAACCACATAACAGCTGGACTGGAGACTATAAATAAGTGCTCCACCACAGTGTCTCCATACATCGATGTCTGCTACTGCTGTTTATCATTCATTTGGTACCAACTTTTCCCCCCATGGATGAAGGTCCTGATCCAAGTGAAAGCAGACAGTTAAACTCAGCAAAGGATGTGGTTTGGTTGATGTACTAGAAACATGATGCAATGACATATACATGATGTATGATGTAGTACATATCTATGAATGTTTCCTCAGAAGTAAATCCCACAGAGTTCAGTGAGACTTACAAGCGTGCATAGGATTTCAGCCCTCATCTCAATCAGACTTCACCCAGAGCATTAGTGCCACCTGTCTACCTGTTGTTTCAGGAACCCTCATAGTAGATATCTTGGTCTGGCAAAAAGGCATGCAGATCTCTCATCTGGCTCAAAAAGTAACTGCACACTTTTATCCCCCCCCCGGACTGGATCATCTGAATGTGGCAAACCAGCAATCAAGCAAGACTTTCAAGAACAAGGTCCCAAACACAGCATTTACAAGAAGTATTTGCCAAAAGCTCTTTATTAGAAAATGATTATCTGTGGGAAACCAACAGTGTAGATGAAATAAAGAGAAATGGCATAGTTACTTACGAAACACTGCTGTGGGCTACGTCACTGGTAGAAAACCTGAAGAATAAGGTAGAATTATCCTTGGATCAAATTTGTAATCAAAAGTCACCATTCCTAGCTATTCCTTCAGTTTGATCCTGGCCAGCCAAGCATTTTACTGCCAAGGGTAGGTTACTTTTCCACAAAAGATAAAGACATCTCCTTGGTGCTTCTTTTAAAAGGAAACAAATGCCACAGGGCATGGGATTATGACCTCGCCCAACCAATCCTGGCTGATTCCCATGGGTGGTTTGGGATATCTCACTTCCAGTAGAGAAAGAAATTAATTAAGCATGGAGCCCCCAAAATGAAATGTACATCTCTACGCAAGGTGGATGATTATCCATCTGGCTTCACATGACAGAAGGAGGGGTGTGGGCCATTGGTGTTGAGGAATAGAACCACCAGCCAAGGAAATTAACATCTTTCTTGCCAACATAGAAGATCCACTTTGAGATGTGGCGTTTACACTTCCTTGAAAAAAAGATGGGGTGAGGTGCATCCTGTCTCGCAGAAACAAGTGCAACCTTGTGCTCATTTATGTAGGAGTCAGTCCCCCTTGAACTCGGTATGAGAAATGTGCACAGGGCAGAGCTCTCAGTTTGCAGTTATGGGGACTTACCTGGTTTTGTCTGGACAATCAAAACAGAAGAACATTTTTGTAGTGCAGTTCCAAGAATAGAAATGGTCATACTGCAATTACAAATGAATATTTTGCAACAGCCTGAAAGGTGTCTTGAAGAATGCAAGCTGTGCAGTCTAAAGTTAGACCAAAGGTTAAAGGGGGGGGTGCTGAATAAGGGGCTGCAAAGGCAGGGCAGCAAGGGGAGGGGAGTAGAGCACTGTGGAAGGGGAAAAAACATCTTTGTGTCCCAAAAGAGACCAAGTTGCTTTTTAAAAGCTGCTGTCTCTTGCACAGAAGAATGCAAGTAGACAAAGGGCCAGGAGCAGAGAAGGTAGACTATAAATGAGGAATATGTATGACTCTGCAGAGCAGGGTGGTTTAGGTTTCCACAAATATCCGAAAAGGAGATCATAAAAGAAAGTTGGACCATTCTTACTTAGGTGCCACGACTCCCCCATGGCTCGTCTCCTGTGACAGCAAGCCATGAGCTGACTGTTTTACAAAGTCCCTTGACAAATCAGTGAAAATGAAGTTTTCTTCACTCAGTGATCAACCTTGCTTTCGCCCAGATGGATGGGGCAGAGAATCCCAAGAGAACTTCTTCATTGTTATCACTCAGGGCTAAAAGAAATCAAGATTTTTGTTTTTTTTAAAAAAAGAAACCACAAACACTTAAACAATCTTGGAATTTAAAATATTTTTGCCCAGTCTTGATGTATTCATAATAATGACCTGTTGATCCAAGTGGCCTTGGCAGATAAGATGACATTTTAAGTCACTGGTCAAGTTTGTGAGAGATGGAGGACTGGGAGGGGTCTCAGACCTTTGTTTTTACAGCAGCTCAGAATCATTTGTGCTTGATGGAGCCTGTGGGGGTGGGGAGTTGCCAGCATTCCGGTGGTGGCAGTCAAACAACTTGTCTGAGGCGCTGCAGGATTCTCCTAGCTGGAATTACAGAAGAGAAGCCAATGTTGAATCAGGCCAATGGCCCATCTAGTCCAACACTCTGTCACACAGTGGCCAAAATATACCACGTGCCATCAGGAGGTCCAGCAGTGGGGCCAGGGCACCAGAAGCCCTCCCACTGCTGCCCCCTCCAGCACCAAGAATAGAGTGCATCACCTGCCCCATACTGAGAGTTCCCATCTATACCCTGTGGCTAATAGCCACTGATGGACCTCTGCTCCATATGTTTATCTAATTCCCTCTTGAAACTGCCCATGCTTGTAGCTGCCACCACTTCCTGTTAACACGGGGGATTTCAAACATGAGAAATTAACACGGGGGGGGTTCAAACATGAGAAATTATTACTAGATTTTGTTTTAGGGTGAGCCTACATGTGGTATTAGCTTATTTAGATACTAATATGCCACTTTTGTCCCCAATGGAGACCCAAAGCAGCTTACAATATTGTTTTCCACTCCTCCATTTTATGCTCACAACAACCCTATGAGGTAGGTTAGGTGGGGGGGAGAGAGAGACTGGTGCAAGGTCACCCAGAAAGGTTCCATGGCAGCATGGGGATTTAAACCCAGGTCTCTCTGGTCCTAATTTGACACTAGCCACTATAGAACATGGGAGTAGTTCTCAGTGGTCCCTGTTAAGTTCCAAGAGGCAAAGTTTAAAAGTTGAAGTCATCAGGGCCTGAGGAGTGTCCTGATGTGCACCTCTTTACTGTCTGCTGTGTAATTGAACAGGTGTCATTCACTCCCATGGGGAAAAGGAAAACAGGTCACTTGCACACAAGCTGCCCCCTGGTGGTTTGGCCTGCAGTGAGGCTGGTTCCCACAAATAACTCTGTGGGTCGCACCCCCAGCTAAGGGTTACTCTGCATAAACCAGCACCTTCTTTGGGGGAAGTGGGTGGAGCCTTTACCCTTCCAATTTAGTGCTCAGACAGCACCTAGGGAGTCAAAGGTGCAGGCACATCACAGGCATGCCCTTAGGTAAAAGTGAACACAAGTACCCTTTTGTCATGCCAAGCAAGGGGCAGCCATCACTTCTGCACCACTGCCAAGACATTTGACTCAGACCTGGCTGGCAGTGGCACAGTCCAGGAGGGGATGCTGATTGCCCACAGTTAGTCAGAACTTGTTTCTCAGACAGGACAGGAAGGGAAAATGAATCAACTTAATTGCAAAACAAATGGCATCTTTCTTCAGAAATGCACTGAGGCAAATTCATTGTATGTAAAAAGATTGGGAAGCTGCCTGCTTGAAAGCGAGGCTTGTTCTTGGGCTGGGACCATCACAGTACTTTCATTGATCCGTCTCTTCCAGTAATGGGCCTTCCTAAATGTCACAGAGCACAGCCCACAAAGCAGTTCACACGTTGCCTGTGGACATGCCAGCCCTCACTCTGCTTACCAGGGCCCAGTTTGCATAACCAGCTGAGCCAAGCGGGAGAGTGTTTCCTTGCCTCCACCAAGTCAGTCTACTAGTGGAGAGATGCCCTCCTCTGCATATGCAACCTCCAAAAGGGGGGATGTGTCAATATATTTGCAGATCCATTTTTGTAGCAATGTGTCCTCCTTCAAATTGGCAGGAATTTATGATAACTGTCTCGAGTGTTTTGCACATGCATGATCATTTGAAAATGCCCTGAGATTCATCACCTCTTTTATACTTTCTCCTTGTGGCTCTTTTTCTCTCTCACGAAGTTCTCGGCATTAGAGACACCTCTGCAGCAGAGCCAAGATGTTGGTGCTACTGGCCGGTATTTTCGTGATCCACACTGCCACGGTGATCATGCTGTTTGTCTCCACCATTGCTAACGTAAGTAACAAGTCAGCAGACACAACTCCTATCACTGTTTCTGGGTACTCGTGAGACTGTGCCTTTTGATCCTCTCCAGTTTGGTTATAGATCAAGGAAAGAAAGCGTGCCATTTCAGCCTGAGAGCCAATACGCTCATTCTTCAGAGGCTTGTATGGGGGCCAACTCAGTGGTTCTGTGAGACTGCAAAAAAGACAAATTGCATTCTGTGCAGCTTAAGGTCCCTCAGGTTTGCATACCCACCACTGAAACCTCTAACACAAGTCACGCCCTGAGAACAGGAACGTTTCCTATTTATTAAGTGAAAGAAACCAGCAATTCAAGGCAGCCTAGAGGTGTGGAAGGAACGGGTGATGTTTCCACTCTCCTATCCTAGAGTAGAAAACACCTGGGCACTCCCCACTCAAAAACCAGTTGAGTGAGTGAGATTAGAAGATAATAGTGTTGAGATGCTGTATCACCCCACCTGCCAGACTGTCTGCTGTATAATTATAAGGTCCTTCCCTACTCGTCTGTTTCTGGATCTATAAAATATTCTCACGAACTGTTTGGGCAAAGTCAAGCACTGTGACGATTATTTAATGTCATTCTTGGTTGGGGTGGGTAAATGTTGCAGCCTGATGAGCACATCTGGTTCTCTGCTTCTGGGGAGGGCTCGGAGTTGGGCAGCAGCTCTTCCTGTTTCCAGCAACAACTTGCCTGTTGAGCTGTCTCCCTGTTTTCCAAAGCCAAAGCTGCAGTTTGATAGTCCAGTGCTCCTGAGGAATCGTTAAGCAGATCCTGGGCCAGATGAAAAGCTCTCTGCAGGCCAGATGTGCTCACTAGGCCCTCATTGGCCCACCTCCTGATCTAGACAGATGCCTCTCTACCTGAAGCAGAGCATCACATTCCTCCCACTCTGAAGCTGCCAGATCTCCAGTGTTTTTGCCAGTGCACGCGAGCGGATGCTGGAGAAAAGCCACACTCAGGACCAAAGCATATGCTTTGTGGTTGCTTTTAAAAATAAATCATCAAAGGTAAAAAAATTAAAATGAGTGGAAAAATAATTAATTTCAGGAGGTACACTGGAACAAAATAATTGCATGTGTTACATAACTAGTTCTATTGTTGAAACTTGGGTGAATGTTAATATTCACATGTAGCTGCTGACAAATCTGGATACATTTTGTAAAGGTCCCAAAAAAAAGAGAGAGAGAGAGAGAGTATGTTTGTTCCCCTCTTTTCAAATATGCATCAGCAAACGCTGATAATCACATTTGGCTGCGATTCATGGTGAGTATGAGACCTTTTCTGTAATCTTAATTCCTTAAATCACCCTTTCTGCTAAAACAACAGAGAGCCAAGCAGCACGTTAAAGGCCAGGTTCCTTCAACAAATTAGATGCTTGAGTCCCCTTTTGTTCTTGCTTCAGGATCATCTCATCATTGTCCTGCTTTGTCTCTCAGTGCCTGTCCTTAACTGACTCACCATCAATTAATTTAAGAACCAAAAGCATTCCAGACCTCTCCTCTCAGGCCGCTTCCTTCTTCCTTCTCAACTGCTTATGACTGTAGTGCTCCCTGGTGGACACTCACAGGTACAAACATTTCCCTATCACAAATACCATACATAAAGAGAGCCCTTTGCAGTACACTTCAACAGGGTGAGGCAAAGCATTTCAAGTGCTTTCTGCTGAGCCTGTGAAAACAGAACAGCCCAAACGATTTCCATTTTTTAAAAAGGTATATAAATTATTTCGATGCTTCATGATTGATTACTCCCCCCCTGATTCCAAGGAACATGCATTGTAATTAATACATATATAAGTAACATGTTTTCTATTTGATTTTTGTTAAGCACCACTGTCTGTTCGTCTGTGTGCTTCTTACAACAAAAGCCAGATTATGTTAGCAAGGGGGGAAATGTTCAGCCCTGTATATGTGCTAGCAGCAACTAGTCACTGAACTGCAAGATCAGCTGTGTGTTATAAGGGAGGATGGCCGGCATATCCAGGAGGAAAGACTGCGAAGGACCTATCAGTCAGTCTCACGTACCTCCTGGATGAAAGATGTTAGCTGGCAAAGCTTTGGGAATGATGATCTCTTCAGGCTGTTAGCAGCATGGGATGCGACAGGAAGCACGAAAGGAAAATATGAACTTTTGAGGAAAGCAAATAACTCTGCCTCTTTGCCAACAACACACAACAGCCTGAGGTGCTGTTTTGAAAGGGAGGTTTGTGTACTGAGAACTGGGGACTCAGAAGCAATGAAAAGGCCATCTAGTCCAATCCCTGAAAACTAAAACCAGGCCATTTATTCCCCCCTCCCATAAACCAACCAACGGCAAAGAACAGGTGCCTCAGCTGCCAGGTTTGAGGCTAGAATTATCTGCATATCTAATAGCCAAGTATGACCCCCATCTGTGGGGATCTAAATCAGGGCCACACTGACACTAACCAGGTTAGGGTTGCCATTTGCCAGTTGGGGCCAGGGGGTTCCCCAGCTTTGCAGGCTCCTGCCCACTGCAAAATCCTCCCCCACCCCAACCAGCAACATTGCTGGAAATAAACGTGATGTGCCTACATTTCCCAGAGGTGACCTAGGCACGTCACTGATGTTAAGGGTGACGCTGTGGTTTTGGGGCAAAACTCTATAGTTTGAGGCTGATTTTACCATTGAATTTTGCCTAAAAACCAGAGTGTTGTCATTGATGTGCCTATGTCACTTCCTGGTGATGTAAGGACATCACATGATGTCACTTCCCACTCCCAGAACATCCCCTCACCCCCCTGCTGGCATTTCCAATGGACCTGGCACTCCTAAACCAGATTTTGCTGCAAATGTGAGGGACCCACTCCAGGTGGTGGCTGGAGATCTCCTGGGGTTTCAACTGATCTCCAGGTGGCAGAGATCAGTTCCCCTGAAGAAAATGGCTACCATTCTGAGGTCCCTCCCCTCCCCAAACACCACTCTCTCCAGGTTCTACCCGCAAAATCTCCAGGTGTTTCCTAGCTCAGAGTTGCTGCCAGGTCTGGCCCTGGCGATGAGTTCTCCCACAAAGGCCAAAAGGGCTCTGCCTTCTCCCCGGGCCTTTAACTGACAGAAAGCAAGGCTAGAATGTTGTGGTTGCCGAGTAACACCCACTAAGGGCTTCTGCTTCTTAAAACTCCAGGCACTCCTTCATAGTTTGTTTTAACTGCCTACTTTTAAAAAAAAAATCAGATCTTTCTGCAAACCTGGAGTGTTTTTCAGGTTTGTAGCAAGAACTGTCTTGTCTGTTCAAGGCAAATGTGGCTATTAGAATGAGACTCGTGGGGGGGATCCCATCTTCCTCCCACTTTCTCATTGAGCCCAGGCACAGCTCATGGGTTGTGTTGCATCTGCCACCAGGCCTGGCAAGGTTCCACACCTCTGTGGCTGCTGACAGGCCCTAACTAGTCCTGGGTTCTGCTGAAGATGGGCCTGGCATGGCTCCAGGCTGCTGTGGTTGCCACTGGGCCCAGCGCAGCTCCCGAGCTCAGCTGCAGCCACCAATGACCATGCAGGAGGAAAGTGCAATTTCTGCGCTTGCACAGAGAATGATCTTTAATTAGGAGAAATTTAAACCCTCCAATGTTTTTTTTTAAGATTTCAAATTTTTCTGCAAACCTGGGGGATCGCCAGGTTTGCAGCAAAATCTATTTAGAGTCAGTGTGGCCCTGATCCATGGATTTAGATATCCGCAGATGGCAGCTGCGCTTGGCAATTAGATATGTAAATCAGTTGTAAAAGCAGATCTCCAGGCCCCACGTGGAGGTTGGCAACCCTACTGAAGATAGGTGGCAGCTAAAAGGTAGGTTGGTGAATGGCTGAGAAGGAGACAATGAGGCAGAGAGAGAAGAGAGGATATGGGGGGTTGCCAGGAGCAGGAAAAGTTCTTAAGGGTTCCCTACTATGCCAGCTGTGCTGTAGTTTTCCTAGGTAGTGGCTGCTGGGGGGAGCTGAAGACAGAGGGGTGGATAAAGATAGGTTGGCTGTTGGGTGGTAAGGAGAGAAGGAAGCAGGAAAAGGGAAGAGGCTATGGGGGCCTTCAGAGAAAGGAAAGAGGAAATAGTGGAGGAGGGGAAAATGAGATGCCCTCTGCTGATCTGAGCCTAATCCATCCATCAAATGTCTTTTAAAAAGAGGGACATTTCCTTCTAATTCAACATTTTGACCCCTTCATTGGTCATTCCTGTTAGCCCTGAGAAAATTAAAAGAATCCCACAGTCATGGGAATCAAAAGAAGAAAGTATTTTGCCAATTTTGTTTTCTACTTATTAGATCCACCCAGTTGTTATTTTTACTCAAAGGGTAGAGGGAAGAAATCATTCCATCTGAGTTTCAACAAGGCATGTCATTTTTGAGCATTTGGCAGCAACAGGAAAAGTCTGCTCTTACTGCTGTCCAAGGGTGGTGACCTGGTTAAGAACATAACACAAGAACATAAGAGAAGCCAATGTTGAATCAGACCAATGGCCCATCTAGTCCAACACCCTGTCACACAGTGGCCAAAAATACCAGGTGCCCATCAGGAGGTCCAGCAGTGGGGCCAGGACACTGATGCCCCCTCCAGCACCAAGAACAGAGTGCATCACCTGCCCCAGACTGAGAGTTCCTATCTATACCTTGTGACTAATAGCCACTGATGGACTTCTGCTCCATATGTTTATCTAATTCCCTATTGAAACTGCCCATGCTTGTAGCTGCCACCACCTCCTGTGGCAGTGAATTCCATGTGTTAATCACTCTTTGGGAGAAGAAGTACTTCCTTTTATTTGTTCTAACCCGACTGTTCAGCAATTTCATTGAGTGCCCATGAGTTCTTGTATTGTGAGAAAGGGAGAAAAGTACTTTTTTCAACCTGCTCAATCCCATGCATAATCTTATAAACCTTGATCATGTCACCCCTCAGCCGTCGTTTCTCCAAGCTGAAGAGCCCCAAGCATTTTAACCTTTCTTCATAGGGAAAGTGTTCCAACCCTTTTATCATTCTAGTTGCCCTTCTCTGCACTTTTTCCAATGCTATAATATCTTTTTTGAGGTGTGGCGACCAGAACTGTACACAGTATTCCAAATGAGGTCACACCAATGATTTATACAGGAGCATGATGATACTGCTGATTTGTTTGCAATTCCCTTTCTAATAATCCCCAGCATAGCATTGGCCTCAGGGCTGGCCCCAGGTGTCTGAGTGCCCTAGGCAGGACAGCTTGGGGTGCCCACCCCACCGGGGATGCCAACCTCCCGGTGGGGCCTGGAGACTGGGGGGGAGGGCGGCAGAGTGCCGGGCCCCCAGGAAAGCCAGGGAAGGGGTGGAAGTTCCAACCCCTGCCCCTTCCCTTGGAGCACCAGCTTTACATATTAATGTAAGGAGATCCACAAGTTCACCTTTAAGTTCTTTCAGAACTCTCGGGTGAATGCCATCAGGGCCTGGTGATTTATTAGTTTTTAAATTGTCCATCAGTCGTAGGACTTCCTCTCTTGTCACCACAATCTGATTCAGGTCTTTCAAACCCCCTCCCGAAATCAATGCTTCTGGAGTGGGCAAGCACTTGTCATTTTCCACAGTGAAGACAGAGGCAAAAAAATGCATTCAGCTTCTCAGCCATTTCCCTATCATCCTTCACTACCCCTTTTACCCCTTGGTCATCCAAGGGCCCCACTGCCTCCCTGGCTGGCTTCCTACTTCTAATATATTTGAAGAAAGTTTTATTGTTGGCCTTTATGTTTTTTGCGATATGCTCCTCTTTGCTAGCCCTTTTTTTCCCCTTTTTGCTAGCCTGATCACGGTCTTGCATTTTAATTGCCACAGCCTGTGTTCCCTTTTATCAACCTCACTGAGACTAGCTTTCCACCGCTTAAAGGAATCCTTCTTACCTTTTACAGCTTCCATTACTTTATTTGTTAACCATGCAGGCTTTTTTCTACACCTATTTGTGCCTTTCCTAACCTGCGGTATATGTTTTTTCTGAGCTTCTAGGATTGTCTTTTTAAATAGTCTCCAAGCTTCCCCAATGGTTTTGACCTTTTCCACTTTTCCTTTCAATTTCTTCCTCACATGTCGCCTCATACCAAAGTTACCCCTTTTAAAGTTAAAAGTGGTTGCGTCAGTCTTTTTGGGCAACTCCCTATTTGTACAAATGTTAAACTCAATGACATTATGGGCACTGTTCCCAAGTGGTGCAATCACTTTTACATCTCTCACCAGGTCTTGGGCGTTACTTAGGACCAAATCCAGGATCACTTCTCCCCTGGTAGGATCTGTGACCACCTGTTCCATAGCACAGTCATTGAGAGTGTCTAAAAACTCAGTCTCTTTTCCCCGACTAGAACTCATATTGACCCAATCAATGTGTGGGTAGTTAAAGTCACCTATTACGACACAGTTATTTCGTCTAGCCGCTATCTTTAATTCATTCATCATTTTATAATCCTCCTCTATCTTTTGATCTGATGGGCGATAACAAACTCCCATTGTTAAGCCTCCTTTTGGACCCTCTATTTCAACCCATAGCATTTCCAGAAGCAAATCCACTTCTCTTACCCTCTCAATCTTACTGGACTGTATACCTTCTCTGAGATACAGAGCCACCCCACCTCCAACCTTTCCCCCCATCCTTCCAATATAATTTATAACCAGGAATCACCGTATCCCACTGATTTTCCTCATCCCACCAAGTTTCTGAAATACCCACAATGTCTATTTCCCCCCCCTCCCAACGCCAAGCATTCCAACTCCCTGATTTTACCTCAGAGACTTCTAGCATTTGTGTATAAACAGTTATAGTTTCCCATGCTTGTTAACCCCACAACCTTCCCCTTGCTGCCTTGAGACCTTGCTAGGCAGTCCCTATCGTTAGACACAGTCTCAGTGGACAGTTTTAATCCATTTCCTTGTACAAAAGTAACAGCGACCCCTTCATCCCGAAACAGAGACTTTTCATCTCCTGTCGGCTTTCCACCATTATTCAGTTTAAAAACTGCTCTGCCACCTTTTTGATTTTGAGCGCCAGCAGCCTGGTTCTTTCTTGGGACAAGTGGAGACCATCCCTTTTGTATAGCTCCCTCTTGTCCCAAAAAGCATCCCAGTGCCTAACAAACTTGAACCCTTCCCCCCTACACCATCGTCTCATCCATGCATTGAGACTCCTGATCTGTGCCTGTCTCTCCGGCCCTGCGCGTGGAACAGTTAGCACTTCTGAGAAGGCTACCTTGGAGGTCCTGGCCTTGAGTTTCCCACCCAGCAGCCTAAATTTCTCCTCCAGGACCTCATGACTGCATTTCCCCACATCGTTGGTGCTGACATGCACCACAATCACTGGCTCATCCCCAGCACTATCTACCAGCCTATCTAAAACACGCGTAATGTCTGCTACCTTCGCACCAGGCAGGCAAGTCACCATACGGTCAGTTCCCAGGTTCGCCACCCAGCTGTCTACCTGCCTATGGATCGAATCACCAACTACCAAGAGCCCCCCTCCCACCCTTCCCAGGGATGGTTCCTTGGTATGAAAGGATACCCATTCACCAGCTGAAGAAGAGGTCCCTTCTGAGGGCACATTCCCCTTATCCTCCACATGGTGCCCCGTTTCCCCTTGACCCTCATGCTCCCTGGCAGCAGCGGGGCTGCCAGATCCAGAGTGGGACAGGTCTAACAAGTCCCCGAGAGTCTTCTCCATGCACCTAACTGACTATCTCTGCTTCTCCAGGTCAGCCACCTTGGCCTCAAGGGAGCAAACTCGCTCCCTGCGAACCAGGACCTCCTTGCACCGAGCACACACCCAAGACATCTGACCAGTGGGCAGATAGTCATACATGTGACACTCCATGCAAAACACTGGATAGCCCCCAACCCCCTGCTGGCATTCTGGCTTCATAATTGCTTTTAAAATAAAACTTTTATATAATCCCCTTTTAAAACCCTTTGTATTTATGTGGTTCCTGTTGTAGACGTCTACTTACCTTACTGGAGACCCAAGGAGCCTAGGTCCCTGGCTTTCTGGCTCTTCCTGGGTGTCTTACAGAGCCCATAGGCTACGAGTCCCTAGGCTAAGAGCCACAGGCAAAGTGCCTCACCCTTTGGCTCTCACCCTTTGGCCTCCTTTGGCTGGTGCCTCTTGCAAGCTTCCTGCCTTAAATAGAAGCGTCCCCCAGGAGAGGGTGTGGCCAGCAGCTATTCAAATTCACCCAGGCACGCAATTACAGGCAAACAATGACCCTTTCAAATCCACCCAGGCACTCAATTACAGGCAAAAAATGACCCTTTCACCCCCTAACTTGAGCAGCCAGGAGTCTGCAACAGCTCACAACTCACCCACACACTCTGAAATACAGTCCCCCACACAGTACCTCCTCAGCTGAAGCACCTCAGCTGAAAGTAAATAAAAAACAAAAAACACTCACCCCTCTAGCAGGTTACTTGTGTTTGCTCAAAGGTGCCCCATGCATTGAACTCAGACATGCTTCCTGAAAGACAGCTTTATCAGGAAAGTAACCTCACTTCTCATGAAAAGGAGTGCACATGCTTTGCAACCAGAAGGTCCATAATTCAACCTCTGTCCTGTCCAGCAAAAGGACCTCAGAGTTCAGGTGTTGACAAAATCCTGAACCCTGAAGACCCACCACCAGTCACAGTAGACAATACTGAGCTGAAGAGACTGACAAGGTAGCACAAGGCCGCTTCTGGTAGCATAATGACTTTATCAAAGGCTGCGAAGCAGTTACAGTCGGGAAATTGATTTCTAACCGACCTTGAGGGAAAAACTCGCTTCAAAATGAGTCTTAATAAATCTACTGATTCCAAGACCCCTGTGAGACATCTTTGTTTCCTGTGATGGTGCCTTCCCATCCTCAGTTCCCCAGTTTATGCAAAATTTGGCTTTTAATGTGCTGCTACAAACACCTTTCAAAAAGAAAAGTAGGGGTAGAGCACCGGCTTATGAATCGCATGTAAGGTGGCAGATGAACGTAAACAGGCTTGCTATGGAACAGAAGCCAACGAATCATGCCAGCTTTTCCTGCAACTGCCACCTGCCCTGCTAGCTAGGCGAATATGTCCTAAGAACCCAAAGTATCACACAGAAGGAAGGGGGACTGGTTTTTTGGATGAGTTTCAGTACAAAAAGGCTTCACTTACCATGCAGGCCTAAGCAGAGTTATACACTTCCAAGTCCACTGACTTCAATAGACTTAGAAGGGTGCTGCTCAGGATTGCACTTGTCAGTCAGACAAATTCCTTGATACATTCATAGAGAAGAGCAGGGCTATTTTTGGGCAGGAACGCACAGGAACGGAGTTCCGGCTGGCTCCCAAGTTCGCCATGCCCAGAAGAAATTTATTAGCATAATAGGCCACACCCAACAGCAAAAACTCATTAGGATTGGCTACATTAGGGGTGTGTGGCCTAACATGCAAAGGAGTTTCTGCTAAAAAAAAAAAAGCCCTGGGGTTTGACAACAAACAAGGTAAACAGAATAAGAAGCAAAAGGTGGGTGTGGCTGGATGACCACACTTCTGGTAATATGGGGTTGTGGCTTAATATGCTAATGAGCTGTGTTATCAGGAGTGTGGCCTAATATGCTAATAGAGTTCTGTTGGGTGTGGCCTATTATGCTAATGAGTTCCTGCTGGTCTTTTTCTACAAAAAAAGCCCTGGAGATGAGCCAGTTAAGTGAACTGAAAGGCAGCACCCTGGAAGAGGGCGGCTCTAGCTCTGCAATAGTAATCCTAAAGAGTAGCCAGACTTCATTAAGCAAGTATTCCTCTACAGAGAACAATATAGTTCTCATCACCACTGCAGATTGTTGTGATTCTTTCAGTCAGGCGATTGCTGGAAAATTTGCTCCCAGGTACAGTGATCTCAGTTTAGATTGCCCTCCAGAGAAGCTACACACTTGCAATGACCCCAAGCACTTTGTTGTCTAAAAGGTAGCTTATCCTCTTAATTAGGCAAGTGACAGGAAGCATGCCCGGATAAGTACAGCCTTCAAGAAGCAAAAGTGCTGTCACCTAATTTCCTACCTAATGGTTTAACTGCAGGGGTGGATTGGCCATTTAACTTACCAGGAAAGTTCCTGAAGGGTGCTCTCAAGCTGCAGCAGCTCCACCAGTACGGCAGGAATTGCTTATTTATTTATTTATTTTGTTAGATTTATAGTCCGCCCTCCCCGCAAGCGGGCTCAGGGCAGCTAACAAACTAGGTACGTATGCCAATAATTAAAACAACTAAAAACAAGATAAAACAGTCAATTACAGTCATATAACAATACAAAGTGCTTTTGTTGTCTCAGAAAGGATCTACAGTAACAAGATGGCATCCTGGTGGTAGTGGTTCCTAATCGATAGCATCAGTTCCAGGCAGCACTGTCGTTCATTTGTCACCGGGCCCGATGTTACCCAACCTAGTTGGCTCCTACTCAAAAGCCTGGCAGAAGAGCTCCATCTTACAGGCCCTGTGGAACTGCACAAGGTCCCACAGGGCCTGGATCTCCTCTGGGAGCTCATTCCACCAGGTAGGAGCTGCCACCGAAAAAGCCCTAGCCCTGGTTGTTGCAAATCTGGCATCTTTGGGGCCTGGAGTTACCAGGAGATGTTGCGTCCCCGACTGTTGTGCCCTTGGGGGAACATATGAGGAAAGGCAGTCCCTTAGGTATGTCGGACCCTGGCCATATAGGGCTTTAAAGTTGAGAACCAGCACTTTGAAGTGAATCCGGTACGCTATTGGCAGCCAGTGCAGTGCTTTCAGCACAGGGCGGATGTGCTCTTGCCTAGAGAGACCCGTCAACAGCCTGGCTGCAGCATTCTGCACTAGCTGCAGCTTCCGGACTTGAGACAAAGGCAGCCCCATGTAGAGAGCATTACAGTAGTCTAACTCAAGGTGACTGTCACATGGATCACTGTGGCCAGTTCATCGTGGTCAAGGAAAGGCACCAACTGCTGAGCCAGCCAAAGATGATAGAAGGCCAACTTGGCAGTGGCTGCCACCTGGGCCTCCATCGTTAAAGAGGAGTCCAGGAGCAGTCCCAAACTCCTAACCTCCAACACCGGCACCAGAGGCACCCCGTCGAAGGTTGGGAAGGTCCCCTGCCCAACCCTGAACCGATCCAACTCAGGCCCAGGACCTCCATCTTTGCCGGGTTTAGCTTCAGCCGACTCAGTCTGAGCCACCCAGCCACAGCTTGTAGCACTTGATGAAGGTCATCTGGGCTGGAGTCCTACTGGCCAGCCAACATCAGATAGAGCTGGGTGTCATACGCATATTGATGACACCCAAGCCCAAGTCTCCAGGCAATCTGGGCAAGGGGGCGCTTATAGATGCTAAACAGCATCGGGGACAGCACTGCCCCCTGAGGCACCCCGCATTCAAGAGGATGTCTCTGGGACTGCTGATCCCCTATCGCCACCCTTTGTCCCCAACCTTGGAGAAAAGAGGCAAGCCATTGAAAGGCGAGCCCCTGAATCCCCACGTCGGCGAGGCGGTGGGCCAGCAGCTGATTCAAGCCCTTCTCTGCAGCAATAGTGATTGGTGTCAGCTCTCCAATTGCTTCTTCCCACACTGCTGCGAAAGGCAATGGCTGAGCCAATGCCTATTGTCAGTGCTGCTGATTGAGTTTGACCTGATCCCAGCTCTGCCGGCTCCTGGCACCACAGCGGGTCACTCTGTCTGGCTTGTTCCTGGGCCATTTACACTCCCTGGTCTGCCCCTGTTTTGTGGGCATAGTTATGGGGATCTGGGAAGTGGGGGATACTTGTGGCTTTTTAAGGTTTGCTGGGGAATGAGTCAAAAGCTGCTGTTCCCAAACTGTGTTCTCTGGAAAAGACTTATTCATGTGGGTTCCAGGGGATGGTTGGAAGGTGTACTGAAACTAAGGAGGTCTGGGTCTAATCAGTGCCTGAATGGGAGGCCACACGGAGTCCCCTCTGCACGCCACCTGAAGTTCTGAAGAAAGGCAGAACATAAAGGGTAATAACTGTGCCTGGGAAACCACTTGAGGACTGAGGTTTAAGTGACTTATGACCAAACCTCCTTTATTAAGCAATACTTCATAGGATATGTTCCACTGGATTTCTGGGATATTTCTTAGTTAATCTATTTAGAACTGTTAGGCGCTCAGATCCATTGCTGACTGGTAAAAGAATTTAAAGGCATGTGTAATGACTTCTCATGACTTTATGTGTAAAGTGTCATCAAATCACAACTGACTTATGGTAACCCCATAAGGTTTTCAAAGCAAGAGACTGACGGAGGAGGTTTGCCAGTGCCTTCCTCTGCATAGTGATCCTGGAATCCCATGGTGGTCTCCCATCCAAGTACAAACCAAGGCCAATGCTGCTTAGCTTCCAAGATCTGGTTACCTTGGGCCATCCAGTTCTACCCGCACATCTTGGTCAAATCTGCGTTTGCATTTTTAAATCAGTTTCGTGCTGCATTTGCATTTTAAAATCAATTTCATGCTGCTGTGACGCTGTCTTTCTCTATGCTTGATGGCATCACAGCAGCACGAAACTGATTTAAAAATGCAAATGCAGGTTCGACCTTTGACATAACCCCAGAGCTGCTAATTGCTTTAGTTTATGCTGACCCCTGGTGGATGCTCCTGTATAACGACAGCCCGTTGTTTAAATGAAAAAGAAGCTAGAACATTGAAGAACAGGAGGTTCATTCTGAAGCTAAAACCTCAGGAATCCACAATAACCTCTTTGTTTTTCCAGCAATGTGTTGTTCCAGTGTTTGGCTCATCTCCTGCCTCAGTTGAGTTCTGAGAGGACAGACTTTTGTGATCTGCTGACTGCCCAGATAAAGATGTCTGGGAAGCTCTTTGTTGGTCCCAGAAAATATTGGCCTGTCCAGACAGCAGTTTCCAAAGATATTGGTTGGGAGGTGACCACAGGAAGGATCCTGGGGAAAGGCCTTTTACATAAGAACATAAGAGAAGCCAATGTCGAATCAGGCCAATGGCCCATCTAGTCTAACACTCTGTCACACAGCAGCCAAAAATACCACGTGCCATCAGGAGGTCCAGCAGTGGGGCCAGGACATTAGAAGCCCTCCCACTGCTGCCCCCTCCAGCACCAAGAATAGAGTGCGTCACCTGCCCCAGACTGAGAGTTCCCATCTATACCCTGTGGCTAATAGTCACTGATGGACTTCTGCTCCATATGTTTATCTAATTCCCTCTTGAAACTGTCCATGCTTGTAGCTGCCACCACCTCCTGTGGCAGTGAATTCCATATGTTAATCACTCTTTGGGTGAAGAAGTATTTCCTTTTTTCTGTTCTAACCCAACTGCTCAGCAATTTCATGGAGTGCCCACGAGTTCTTGTATTGTGAGAAAGGGAGAAAAGTACTTCTTTCTCAACCTGCTCTATCCCATGCATAATCTTATAAATCTCGATCATGTCACCCCTCAGCCGTCATTTCTCCAAGCTAAAGAGCCCCAAGCGTTTTAACCTTTCTTCATAGGGAAGGTGTTCCAACCCTTTTATCATTCTAGTTGCCCTTCTCTGCACTTTTTCCAATGCTATAATATCCTTTTTGAGATGTGGTGACCAGAACTGTACACAGTATTCCAAATGAAGTTGCACCAATGATTATGATACTGGCTGATTTGTTTTCAATTCCCTTCCTAATAATCCCCAGCATAGCGTTGGCCTTCTTTATTGAAGCTACACACTGTCTAGACATTTTCATTGAGTTATCCACTACGACTCCAAGATCTCTCTCTCGGTCCGTCTCTGCCAGTTCAGACCCCATCAACGTGTATTTATATTTAGGATTTTTGGCTCCAATGTGCATCACTTTGCACTTGGCCACATTGAACCCCATTTGCCACCTTGATGCCCACTCACCCATCCTCGACAGATCCCTTTGGAGTGCCTCACACTCCTCCCTGGTTTTCACCACCCGGAACAACTTCGTGTCATCTGCAAATTTAGCCACTTCACTGCTTACTCCCAATTCCAAATCATTAATAAACAAGTTAAAAAGCATCGGACCGAGTACTGATCCCTATGGTACTCCACTGCTTACCACCCTCCACTGAGAAAGTTTCCCATTTATACTCACTCTCTGTTTCCTATTTATAAGCCAGTTTTTGATCCACAAGAGGACTTGTCCTTTTATCCCATGACTATTGATTTTTTGCCTCTGTCTTCACTCAGTACTTGGTGCCCTGGCCCCACTGCTGGACCTCCTGATGGCACCTGGTATATTTTGGCCGCTGTGTGACAGAGTGTTGGACTAGATGGGCCATTGGCCTGATGCAACATTGGCTTCTCTTATGTTCTTATGTTCATATTTAGAATGTGGACCTGACTCACAAAATTATACATATATCTGGATAGTCTCCAAAAGAAATAGAACAGAAGAGTCATTTTTTATGGCAAGAGCTGACCATATGCCTTACCCTCTCTTTCCACAAAAATAATTCTCAAGGAGGGTTCAGGGCAGAGTCTTTGAACAGGGAATATCACATCACAACTCTCTCATATTTTTGATAGTACACTACAGAATGTCATTGGATTCAGAGTACAATAGTCCAGCTGCCCCTTAAATTCAAGATTTTATTAAAATTATATATATCCTGCTTTTCTAATCTATAATTACTTCCAAGTGTCTAGCAATTTTGTCAAAAAGCATTACAATAAAACCAAATTAACACTTGTGTCCAAACCTACCCCACACCAAAGATTCAATCAGAGGATTTCCGGAGGCAGCTGTTTGATAGTTCCCCCCAGAACTAATTGCTTGTTCTTAGTATTTAATGAGGTGGCAGATCCACACAATGTTTACAGCAACTGCAAATTCATGGATGGGCTAGGAGGGACCTCACAAATCGCCTGGCCCACTCTCTGAGACTGAGGCATCTCCAGTCATGGCCAAGCCCATCCTAATTGCCTCTGGTCAGGTGAAACCATTTCTGATGTGCTGTAGCCAGAAGGCAACAACCAAGCACCAAGGTGTGTCAGGGCCAGATTCTTCTATGGAAATCCATCCTCCATTCAATTCAGAGGCTGTAACTCAAGCAGAGAGCTTCATGGAAGGAGTGTCATTTGCACTATTCGGTTCAAGTTGTACTGAATTTACTGCTCTCAACTTCATTGAACATCGAGACACTGACCCTTCGGAAAAGTCATCACACACACTCTGTTTAAGCTCAGCACTGGATGAAATATGTATCTACCCAAGAATCTCACTTTGTGCTTTAAAAGAAAATAGCTCTCCAGAGCTACAGAGAGAATGAACAAATAAGGCATGGCTGGGGATGCCTGCAGTAGGGCCACTGAATGGAAGACTTTGCAGATGCTCTTCCCAGGACATTCAGTCCATTCTCCCTCTGTCACTTTCTGCTTCCAGTGCCCCACGCATACCTCATCCTCCACTGTCCCAAGCTCCCTTTAAAACATCCCTAGATTTGCTTCCAGTTCCCCATTGGTACTTGTTGATTTTCAAGAGATTCTGGAATATCTGTCACCAGATGAGTGCTCTCTCTATACAGGGCCAATTCCCTGGCCAAGCTATTCAAACAACTGTGCTGATGGTTCAACGGGGGGCTCAGTTATCTCCCAGCCATCAGCAGTGCAAGAGGCTTTCCACCAGCAGTGTGGGCTCAGGAGGAGATGTGTGCCCTTTGCTTGTGGTGATGAAATAAATTGGCCCAGCTCTGTGCAGATAACTTTTCCCCCTGGAGTCTTAGGTTCCGTCTTGAACCCCAGAATACTGTTAGCTGGTTTTTACCACTGGGCTCACTCTATGCTACTTTATGAATAGATTGAATGTTCTGTCCGGATTGCTGAGTAAACAGCTATGGTGTTCAGCCACATCAGTGATTGCCTTTGTTATTTATGTGATATTTTCCCCAAAACATGCTATTCCAAACTTCTCCAGATTTTTAACCAGAATGAACAGGAAAAAAGATACACATTTCCCAAATTATGGAGTTCTCTGGCTATAGAATTTGGGAAGCCTTTTGGTACAGGAATGTAGACCTTTTATCTGGGGACACAGGTGAGGAGAATGATGCAAGCCACTGTGGCCCCCACTGGGGAGAAAAGTGAGGTATAAATGAAGTAAATATAATTACGTAAAATGCAAGGACAGATGCTAGTTGTTATACTGACTTTAGTTGCCTTTCTAGATTTAGCATGGCAAGTCAATTTCCTTAATGAGAAACCCATTAAAAAACATTAATTGCTCTTCTGTTTTAATGCAGGCCTGGATGGTAAGCAACAAAAACTCATCGGGACTCTGGCAAGAATGTTTTGGAAATGGTTGCTCAGATGTCAGCTTCCCAGAAGATGAACTCCGTAAGTGACTGCTGGATTATCTTTGGGTTTTCTGCACTGTTTGCGGCCTGGGATTGCCCTTGGCCCCAGGGTAGTGCCTTCCCACTCATGTCTCTCCCTCTTTCTCTCCCCTGTGTTGCCAGCTGCCCTCAAGACCGTCCAGGCTTTCATGATCCTGGCCATCATCTTCTCCTTCATCTCCCTGGTCATGTTCATGGTGCAGCTCTTCACTATGGAGAAAGGGAAACGCTTCTACATCACCGGAGCCATCCTGTTGATTTGCTGTAAGTTAACACCCTCCAAGAGGGCATGTGATGCTTTGGGGAACATGATCCCTTGGTGTGGAGAGAAAAGGACCCACCTGAGGCTGCAGTCCTGTGCACCCTTACTTTAAGAGTAAGCCCCATTGAACTCAGTGGGATTTCCTTCCAAGTAGACATGCACATGATTGTGCTGTATGCACGATCAGGATGTAGGATGACAGTGACCTTCTGGTGGTTGGAGAGTAGATTGGCTGCAGTGGCACTTAGGGCACAGGACAGAGCCAAGAGGCTAAGTGTCCACCCCACACCTTTACTGGATGCATTGGTAAGCCCTCCTTCCTCCTGGTGAGAGCAGGGCTTGGGGAGAGGAGGAACCCCAGCGGGGCATCTGATCTCTGTGTTCTGGAGATGAGTTCCAGGAGCTCTCCAGGCCCCACCTGGAGGTTGGCATCCTCAGTGGCAGGAGAGAGGGATGGGATCGACTGGGAGGATCCTGCCCCAACCCACAGCAGTGTGTTCCTGGCTAGGGAAATCAGCAGGCTTCTTGGGTAACTGGCTGACCTGTCTCTCTGCCAAAGAGTCAAGGAGGGAGGAGGGAGAACACTGAGCGGTAAAAGCTGCCAAAGCTTCTTGCTGTGCATTCTAGGGCAGGAAGATGACAGGGGCTCTTGGGCTGCTGGCCAGCTGCATCCAGAGAGAAGACAGAGGCCGCTGCATTCTGCTCTTCATCCTCTCAGCTACAATAGTAGCCATGTCAGACATAACAAGGGGGAAGAATCAGGGCAGTAATTTCTTAGCTTCTGTCCAGCCTGAAAACAAAGGCAGTGTTCGAAGGGTAAGTGGAGGGAGGTGACAACCGTCGTATTTTTACCAGGTGTGTAGAGCAAAGTGAGGGCTAGAAGGAGGCTCTGTCTGCATGGTCTTCTGTAGTGGCTATCAGAACCAGTGCACACTACAGGCATAGGGAAGCCTCTGCCCATGTGGTGGTCTGTCATTAACGGTGCCATCCTAATCAGGTCTCCTCAGACTCCTGCTCAGATCTATTCAGTGGGGCATACTACCAAGGAAATGTTCTTAGGATTGCACTACATGGCTACAGCACACTTGCCTGAGAGCGGATCTCATTGAACTCCTTGGGACTGGTGTTTAAGTAGTCATCATGAATAAGGTTAAATTGTAAGCGAACAAGTGTGAAACAGTCTTCAGATGATTGGGTGGAGGGTGAGCTGACGCATCTGCCCTATGAAGGAAGGCTTATCAGGCTGGGAAATGATTATAGAGGGATACTACAGAGATCTCTAAAATTATGAACACTGTGTACATAGAGGAAATGGAGAGAAAATACTCTACTCTCAATCAAAATGCTAGAGCTCAGGGTCATCCAATGACATTACTTGTCAGAAAATTAAGGGGAAACAAAAAGAAATATTTCTCCTCTCTGCATGTAATGAATGTATAGAATTTGCTATCACAAAAGCTCTTGATGCGTCCTTTTGGGGGGAAGAGATTACACACAAAGCTCAAGAAAACAGCTCAACACATTTGACGTTTCCACCTCATTTTTCCCTTTACAAATTTCCAGATAGAACAAATTGGGCAAAAAGTCCAGGATGGGGCTACAGAAACACTGCCAACACCACTACTACCTGCTTCCAGGGCAGAGCAAGGCATGGTGCTTGCCTCGTGCAAAGTGGGTGTAAGCCATCATAGCCACTGGGAACCAGCTGCCTGAGCCCCAGATAGGGCAGGTGCAAGTGGTGGCAGGAACCTGCTCTTCTTTTGACAGGGGTGGGACTGTGGGCAGTTGAGGACATTCCAAGCCCGGGAGCTGGGGCAGCTGCCACTTTTGCCCATTGGTTAAGTCCACCTCTGCAGACCCTGGATGACCAGAAGGCTGGAGACAAGGAACAGAGGTGGTACTTATCACTGTGCTCTGCTTATGAAGCTTCTTGGCACGTCAAGTTGGCTGCACAGAGTACTGGAACCTTTGTTCTGACCCATCACATATGCTCTGATGCAAGTCTACATTTCAGGAGCTGCTCACCTCTGGGTGGACAAAATTCCTCTTTTACAACCCTGGAAATCTGGTTAGGGTTAACCTAAGAATCCCTGTATTCATCAAAGTATCCCACATGTGTGACTGGGTCAGCAACTATGGCACCTCCATGGTTTCGCTGGGCTAATCCAGAGGAGATTTATTCCTAAATGTTCAGGGAGACTTTGAACCTGTGCAAGGGGTCAAAATAAGAACCCTATGACACGAGTTACTGCATCAATAGCAAGTGGTAGAAGCCTTACTGTAACAGTCTGCTACAACACAAAAGTTAGCAATGAACCCTCTACTTGAATGTTTTTCATGTTCAGATCAGGCCTGGGAATCAGTCCTTGTCAATCTGTCCATCCCACTTGCCTTCTGGGCTCATTCCCGTTAGTTACCACTGTGGCATCTATGATCATTCTTGTCCATCCCCCCCCACTTCTCTTCACAGGGCTATGCATTACGATTGCTGCCTCCATCTACACAGCCCGATTCCCACAGTACTTCACCTCATCAGGCCACTATCACCATGGCTACTCTTTCATACTGGCTTGGATCTGCTTTTGCTTCAGCTTCATCATTGGTGTTCTGTACCTTGTACTCAGAAAGAAATGAGGGCTCTGAGGATGAAATGGGGCGGGAGGATCGGAAATATCGGGGGGGCTTGTGGGAGGGATGTGAAGTCATTTTTGCTATGAGAACGGTTTGCCAAAAGAAATGAATCATACACTGCTCAGCTAACTTGCCCAATCCCAGACATGAATCCACCAGAGAGAAAAAACCTGGTCTGGGCCCTCCATGTGTAATGGATAAACGGGACCATGAAGATGCTTGAAGAACCACCAAAATAGCCAGGAGCTGTCTTCTTGCTCTCAAAATGACTTGCACAATTCCATTGTAAAGAACCTTAAATTTTCTGCCTCTCTGATGACAGGCAAACTACTTGAGATACAAGCTCTTCAGCTTTCTTCCCTAAATCTTCAGCAGCTGCGATGATTCCCCCATGCTCTCTACAAGCTAGTCCCACTCGTTGTGGGAGGTGTCAGATTTCGTGCCCACTAAAATGATGGTACAGAATCCCCTAGCTACATGTAAGTGGAAGCAACCTGACTGTAGTGAGACCGAATCCCAGTATTACGTTTTCTATTTCCACCACCTCCACATTGCATTCCTAAGAAGGAAATGGGACTACTGGTGCTGAAGAGATTAGAAGAAAAACTAATAAGAGGGGATGAAAGAAAGGTGAATGTGGGTAGTGGAGGGGAGGGGAGGGGAGGCCAGGGAGGGGTGGAACCAGACAGGCAAACCGTACTACAGGATGGGGTTCTTAATGCTGGAAAGAGGATCGTTAGCATGGGACTTCCATTACAGTTCACAATGTGTACCTGCACCCTGAAGACCTCCCAATGTCCCACTGATGCCACTGAACCGTGAGGTCTATCCATGATATATGTAGTCTACAATCAATGAGATGGAAAGGGCCACTTCTAGTCCTGTCACTGAGACACTCTAGGAGCTCTCCTGTCTGCATCAAAGTGTGACTAGCTCTCCCATCATTGTTGATACCTAAAAAAAGGGGAAGTGGGATTTTGTCCAGAGGATAAGGTTGTTAGTCATGGATCTTGCACTGAAACTATGATCTCTCCTGGGTGGAGGAGAGGCCTTAGTATTGCAGAATAATTCTCCCCCATAGGTTAGAACTGGCCACCTGAACCAAGGTTCCATGTAACTATTCCTTTTGGGGAAGGACCTTTCACTGTCTTGTGTCAATCTTCAATTTTCCCCTGTACTGTCAGTGCACACAATGTGACCCTCCAGTGAGGTGAGAAGAAGGTCAGCTCATTACATTTGGCAAACAGAGATCCAAGCAGGAGATGGCTGCATGGGAACAGAAAGGATTTATTACAGTGTCATATTGACTGTCTGCATCAGGATGTTCAGGCCAGGTACTCCTGCCAGTTAGATCCATCTTGGTAGTGAGTGGTGAGAAGTTGGTTGACCCTCTCTCCGCTTCATCCCACTCAGTCTTGTGTGAGGGGGTGACAAAGGCTAGCTTTAAATGTGAGGCAGGCGAGGCAAAGGAAGATCTTCCCTGTACAACTTGGCACAACTTTGCAGCCTCATTTGCTGCAGCCTGTGCAAAGCTACTGCGTGTACTTATTTTGCACGCCAGAAATCTGTAGCCCTTGTGGATCCTGTGCCAGAATGCAAACTTGACCCACGTAGCCAGTGCAATGCATGTGTAAAAGCCCCCTGGGAGAGCTCTTTTGCCTCACCAGCATCACATTCAAGTCTGGCCTAATTCAGGGCTGCAGGCTTAGTATAAACAGTATTTCCTTTTTCTTGTTGTTATATTCTTTTTACATGTAAGCTTTTTGGAATTTGGTGGATATGTTCTAATATTGTACTTGCCATTTCTCCATGTGCAGTCATTGTAAATATTTTGATACAGATATCCTGACTGTAGGGATATTAAAAACCCAATAAATTCCATTTCCCTTTATCATACAGCAGAGTCTTGTTTGAATTTATTTCGTTTCAGTAGGCGTAAATATTCCTTTTCATCTCTACAAAGCCAGGTCTGACTGTAAAAACGAGTGCTTCTCCATGACTCTCCACTAATGATCTCCCAGCCCTACAAATAAGGGCCCAGCTAGATATGATGCCTCTCATAGACTTTTTATGTGAATTGGAGGACAATAGTCAGGGATCGCATCTAACTGACACTTATGGCACCTATAGATGTTCCACATTTAAGAAGCAAAGCAGCTTACCACCACCCCACCCCTATGGATCTATAAGCAGACTGCTTGGATTCATGGAGAATCATCCATCAGTCACTATTAGCCATGAAGCAATGGAGCTTCCATGTATAAAGGCAGTAAAAATGTTTTTCCAGCTGCTGAGGGCAAACAGCAGAAGGTGGTACCCTCTGTCCTTCATCTTTGGAGCTTCCCAGGGCCATCACTTGGCACTGTGGGAGACAGAGACTAAAGAGCAGAAGCGATTTCTTTCTAGGCAAAGGGAGATCACTGTTTTCTCCTGATTCCCTGCTCTTAGGGGCAGCTCTTTTTACCATGTTGAACTGCTCCACAGTTTCCACTGATGCTCAAGAGCAGCTGGAGGGAGGAAGTAGGAGGAGCTGCACTGGAAAGGAAAGCAAAGAAGCCCCTTCACACTAATCATGGTTCCAGAATGGACGCATCTCTGTTCTGATCCAGCACTGCAAAAACTTACATTGTGACATTCGTATTCACTGCTTTGTATCTTACCTATCAGACAATGATATTAGTTAATTTTTCCTACACCCAGAAACTTGGAAAATTCATTTATTTTGACAGAGCTGGACATAATTCATGCCTCAGACTGGTTACAGTCTAGTTACAATTAGTTTCAATGTCACTCATCAATGTGCTTTGAAGGGCAACCATCTTGCTAGTTCAAGTGTACAAGAGATCCAGCCTTAGTTTCCCTCTGAAACCTGTGCAATTGTATCACAAAAAATATATTTAATGTGCTTGGTCTGGCATATAAGTGAATATGTACCAATGAAAATAGCATAACATACCATGCTAAGATTAAGAGGGCAAATGAACTTCACTTCTCCACTGAGCAGTACATCTTTTATATGGCCCTCATTCCTCAACCTGCTCCTTGTCCCACTTGAGCTAAACACCAGTTAATTCATCTTAGCAAGAAAGGTTGAAAATACAAATATATTCTGAAGCATTTCAAAACCTCAGCAGCAAGATCCAAGGGGAATTGTTGGCAGCATAATGAAGATGCCTGTTTGAAGGTGAAAATAAAGAACAAGGGGGCAGTCAAGTTAAAAAGAAAGCAAACCCAGAAAAATGTGAATAATCAGGAAACAATTTAATCCTCCTACACTTTGGGGTTCATAAGTGATCCCAAAAGGGTATGGATATATTTATAATTCCCCCTTGCACCACTTAAAGGGGTACAATACAGTGGTCTATTATTTGGTAATGTTTCACATCCCCTCCCATTGAGTTCTTTTTTTAAGTTGAAGGTTTCATTAAGATGGCATTGAGCTCAGTTAAACCACAATTAAAATGAATGGGAAAGTGAAATACTGCACCTCCCAGATATCGATCAACTTTTGCAATTTAAGTAGGGTCCACAGTGGTTAGTACTTGGTTAGGAGACCACCAAGGAAGTCCAGGGTTGCTAAGCAAAGGCAGGCAATGACAAACTACCTCTGATTGACTCTTGCCTTGAAAACACTATGGGGTTGCCATAAATTGCTGTGACTTGGCAGCACTTTCCACTCCAATATGGGATATGTATTTTACCTCAGGACTCCTAACAGCAACCACAGATTGTTTGAATGTTAGAGGCAAATGCCAATCAGGCCACATATGCAAATGACCTCTGTGTTCTGACTAGTAATGGGGGGGAGAGGAATGGCAAACTGTTTAGAATGTTGGAGGCAGGACTCAGGCAACGCAGCCAGTGGATAGGGAGACCCTCTGAATGACAGATCTTTCAGTGAACTGATTTCAGAGCGTGTTGGAATGTTCAGGGGAGTCCATGACCAAAACAGAATTATATATAAGGAGAGATGAAGCAGACTGTAGCACCCTTGCCACAGCAAGTCTCCACTACAGTTGAGCTAGGTCACCAAAAGCCTCCCAAGATATATATACTGCAAGACTGTACCACTTCACAGTGCTGGTGGGGCATTTAATATCCAAAAGCTCCCTCAAATGAAGACATTCCGATAACATTCAAAACTACCATGTCAGGGGAAGGCAAAACTATCACCTCCTACCTGGTGATATTGTATATCTGTAAGAAGTAGGGGTGTTTTTTTTTAAAGTGGGGGAATTTTCAAACATTTAATCCCACCCTTGTTCGGGCAACAGATGCATCACATGGGGCCACTGATTAGATAGGTTGGCTCTCACACTCCAGTCTTAAGCATGCTTACGAGTAATGGCATCAAGTACATTTGTTCAGGGCTTCATGTTTAATCTCTGAAGTACCAAAGCACCTTTCACTTTTCATTTTGGACCAGCTTGTTCAAATTCCATTACAGTTCAGCCACCATACCAATTGTATGTTGAAATGCTCCTCCTGAAGTTTGCATCATTTCTGCTCTCTGATTCCCCTCTCAGCACTCTTCCCTGAAGCACAGCAGTGCAGGATCTGAGCTCTGTTGTTTTTCTGCAATGCCACTAGAGGTCAGGGAGAGACAAGCAATAGATTTGCCACTGATCAGTAACATTTTGGGTTGGAGTTCGCTGGTGGAAGCCAATGAGCTCTGACCTGACTGCCAATTACTATAGAAATTGGCAATGTGTGCTCCCAACTGCAATCATGTCCAATATTACACAAACTTTTCCAGTGACCTTGAAAGCGGACTCATTAAGGCATCTGTGTGGCTGATGCACCAGAGATCTGTGACATGACTTCTTTATAGACGGTGAAACATACTTGGAGCCTTCCCACCACAGTCTCAGCACATCCTTCAAATTATACTGTAAGTCTTCAGAGCAGTCTTCCAAGTGCTCTCAGGCAAATGCTGCAGCATGAGATTTTTTAAGGTGGGAAGTGCACACATCACGGAAGACACAAGAGAGAAAGAAGAACACTTTTCCTCTGTAGTTATTTATTTAACCTTATTCTTTGTTGTCTCAGAGCCACTAGACTCTTGAGGTGGTATAAAAAATTAAATCACACAATCAGCTGCTGGCAACAGTAAAAACCAACACAGCCACTAATGACACCACTAAAACAATTGTAAAGGACTCAAATTAGGACTCCTACCAGTTTGGATGAGGGTTACCAATCTCAAGGTGGGGCCTGGAGTTCCCCTGGATTACAACTGATCACCAGGCTACAGGGGTCAGTTCCCCTGAAAGAAGTGGCAGTACTGGAAAGCAGATTTTATGGCATCACCTCCCTGCTGAACCCCCTTCCTTCCACAAACTCTTCCCTCCCCATACGCCATCCCCAAATCTCTGGGAATTTCCCACACTGCAGCATGTTACAGCAGTGCACAAACCCTGTCTCTTAGGCTGAATTTTCTATCCTGGGCTAAGATTTAGGGATACCAACTCTGAGTTGGGAAATTCCTGGAGATTTGGGGGTGGAGCCTTAGGGAGGGTGAGGTTTGGCGACAGGCCTCAACAGAGTCATAGAGTCCACCATCCAAAGCAGCCATTTCCTCCAGGGGAACTGGAGCACATGACGCAGGGAACCAGTCACTGAGCTTTCAGGCCCCTTCCCCAAAACCCACCCTCCTCAGGCTCCACCTCCCAAATCTCTGGGTATTTCTTAGCCCAAGAGCTGGCAACCCTAGGTCTTACAAGCTGCCTCCTTAGTTTAGATCACTCAATAGTGTGAGGCCTCCTGACCTTGCTCCTTTCCCTGAATGTTGGACCGCAATTGACAAGGCCAGTTCTAAGTCAGTTTGCTATACAGTGATGACTACAACTGCACTCATTCTGTTTCTATTTCCTCGTCTGTTTTTAATTTTTTCTCATTGAACTGAGAGGGGACAGAACAGTTCATTGGATACCTGTCGGAGCCAAACAAGTCCTCCAATCGACCAGGACGTTTAGCCCAAGTTCCTGCTATACAGCCCCTTTGCCTATGGGTGTTTCTGTGAACAGTGTCCTCCCCCTCACATCACATTGTTGGCTCACTGGCTTGGGAGGGGCTCATGTCTTATCTAAGCAGGGGTCCTTCTTGCCTGAGCCAATCCACCTGTTGGGCAGAAGCCTGATGGTAGGGGCAAGCAAATGCCTTACTTGGTGCATGACAGAAGGCAGGTGTGGAAGGGAGGGGATCAAAGCAGAGACTGCTGTGGCCCATAAGTGTAAACTTCAGGGGTGCTGAGGTGTTCAAGCAACCACTGGGCAACCACTGCCCAGTACTGACAAACTCAGTTACAATGGATGGCAGCTGAAGCACAGGAGTGTGCGTGGAGGGGGAATGCAGATCAGATGCCTTTTTAACAATCCCTTTTTCCCTGTGTGCGCCCAGAGAGAACACTGGCAAGTGTAATAGGATGCCTTTTTCTCCTGGGTGGAAGTTTTAAAAATTTGTTTTCTGCAGTCAGAGAACAGGAAGGCAGCCCAAGTGCCTCCCAGTGTATCTGTATACCAATGCTAATAGGGCAAGTTAATGGTCAAGCTTCCCCCTCCCTCTTCTCCAAGCAGGAAACATAGAGGGAGATTTAGTGCCAGGAAGTCTCCAGGTAATTCCTGGAGGTTTCCCAGGATGACTTCCGGGTGAGCTCCCAGAATGCATCTGCAGCCTTGGTGGACCAGGACAAACGGTCTGGAGAGAGTGATGTAAAGGAGGTGGAGACATAGGTTTGATAAGAGTGTTTGCTTGAAGGAGGAATGCCTATACACTGTACAGAGTTGGTCAAGTAGGTGTGTATTGACAATTGTTCAGCACCGATGCAGCTATAACGAGCATGAAGTGGTTTCAATGTAATAACAAAAAGTTAGAAGCTGTACCCTGCCTGCACAACCCATGGAATGCCTGTCTCAGCAGACATTTGCACATATTTCCCAAGGATCTAAATATAACATTGAATGTGTACTGGTCAGTTTGCTATATAGCCAGAATATTCAGACTGAGTCCAAGATTCCTTTTTAATTTTATTTTTAGGTATCTTTGTTTTTGTATTATTTTAAACCTGGGCCCCCTGCCTCCATAGATAGTGGCAATGGAGGCCTCTCCCCTGTGATGTCACTGGCTACTCCCTATGATGTCCTTGGGTCCTGTTTCTTCTAAGGACCTAGCATAGCAATGGCTCTGGCCCGGCCCCAGCACCCCCTGGGAAACTGAAAAGTCTACGCCCTTGCTGTGGCCTAAGTCTCATTCCCCCTTCCTAAAGACCACTGTCTCATATCTGGCACCTTTGGGGAAAGGGGCAGAGCCTCTGCTTTTTGTTTCTGTGAAGTCAGGTGGGAAGAAGAGTGGTTCCACTTGGGGTGGAGAGAGAGACCAGGAGCCAGAAGCTGGTCTTTTCTCCATACAACCACACACAACCTTCCCCTTTCCCCCAGACAGGCAGTATATCCACCTCCCAGAGTTGAGGCTTTTTCTGCTCTCTAACAACAGAAAAGAGCACACAGCCTTTTATTAGGACCAACTAAAATGACACACTGTGCAAGCTTTTGAGCTCAACAGGATGTCACAAAAATTAAAAGGGGGGAGGGAAGCAGATGTCTCAGCTCATGATTTTAAGACCCAGTTTTCTCAGCAACCCATACCAAATGCTGAGCCAAGCACGTACATTTAAAAGGTGCAGGTGTCAAGTTGTGTGTCCCCCCCCGCAAGAAGTCCCCCTTCATTCCCTCCCAGGTCCTACGTGGAGGATGGCAAGCCTAGTCCACTCAGCAAGGGAGTACTTTAATACCTGTAAATGGGGAGATTTTTCTCCTCCCTGCCCACAGTCCAGCAAGGATGATCAAACGTTTGTGAGAGAGCTACAATCCATAAGAATTTCATTCTAATTGGGGGTGAGGAGGGTGGGGATCCAGGAATGTATTCAGTGATCCTCTCTGGCAAACACTACAAAAGAAGGAAAAAGAAAAATACAGGAAAGGGGGCCATCTGTTGTTGTAGGCAGTGGAAAGTGATGTCAGGTCACAGCCAACATAAGGTAACCCCGTGGGGCTTTCAAGGCAAGAGATGTTCAGAGGGCTTCCTTGGCCGATCCTACTTCGCTTCAGAGATCTCATGAGATTAACATTATCCTTTACATGGCAGCTGTGGTGGTGAATTTTTTCTTCCATCTTTCCCAGCCATCATAATCTTTATGTAGGGGGATATTAGGGGGGGAGCTATTTTGAAAGAGCAGTAGTGAATGGTGGTGAACTCTGAGCACACATAAGTAAAACAACCTGACTAGACTTTAATTGACACAATACCTTGGGCACCACTGAAATTTATCTTAAATGTTCTTCATATAAAGGCTACCAGTTGCTTCCTTTTGCATGCAGTGTGGGAACTGTGTGTCATATATGAGAGGAATTTGGTTGGACTGCTTTTTTGTGTTTCCACAGAGAGGACACCATCAAACTTTTAAACTAACACCAGCAATAAAGTTAAACTATTTGCCTGTATGCATTTCACAGAGGAAGTTTATAAGACCAGATTGGAAGGAGGAGGAGGAGGAGGAGGAGATTGGATTTATACCTCACCCTTCACTGCCAGAAGGAGCCTCAGAGCGACTTACAGTCTTCTTTCCCTTCCCCTGCCCACAACAGACACCTTATGAGGTAGGTGGGGCTGAGAGAGCTCTTTCAAGGCCTGCTTGTGAGAGAACAGCTCTGAAAGAACTTGCAACTGACCCAAGGTCACACCAGCAGCTGCATGTAGAGGAGTGGGGAATCAAACCCGGTTCTCCCAGATTAGTTCACTCTCCTAACCTGCACTAAACTGGCCTGAAAAATCTGCTTCCCATTCCTCTACCTTTTAAATATTTGTTACATCCAGCCTGATGAAGAGTTCTGGCATGCTTGAAAGTTTGCAACATGTTTTGCATTGACTTGGTTGGTCCTAGCCCAGGCTAGCCTCTTCTCATTAGATCTCAGAAGCTAAGCAGGGTTGGTTCTGGCAAGTATTTGGATGGGAGACCTCCAAGGAATATCAAGGTTGTGACGCGGGGTTGCCACAAGTCAGCCGTGACTTGACAGCACTTTCCACCACCAATTAAAGATATTACATGGATATTTTTTTTTGCCCCATGCCTGACTTAACTTACTACCCACTGCCCTTCAAAGAGCTAGTGAAATTGCTTGAAGAAAAACTCGACGGAAGAAAAATATACTGTGTAGCACAGTGAAATAAAGTGTGGGAGGGTGTAGCCTTTCTCTCCTTTTGCTTAAATGTCCCCAAATGTGTGTGTGTGTGTGTTTCAGCATGCACATGAACACACACACACACACACACACATCAATGTGAACAGGAAAGCTTGTGTGTAACTTGGTCCCCCCAACCCAAGTACTGTTTTTAGATTATCAGGGAGACAACTTCATCTCATTCTGTGGGTGTGTCTTCCCCCCACTTTCACTTTTGAGTGTGTGGAAGCTTCATCCTCTAGTCTGCACAACAGAATATCGATTATGGGGAAGGAATGACTGAAGCCCAGGAAAACTGGCCTCTGACTGACCTCAAGTGGCACAGCAGTCTTTCTGCTTTACATAGAAGATACAGGCAAAGCCTCCATCTGAAGTCACCAATTTTAAGGGGAGGGGATTGTTGGAGCAGGTGGCAGAAACCTCTGCTTTCCCCCCAGCAGTCCACCCTGCCTTTTCTCACAGGGGCAAACAAAGCACTTGCCCATTCCAGCAATCAGACTAACACCTGCCCACTAGGATGGCTCAAGAATCCTTCCCAAGCTGGTGAGCTAGCAATGTACTCGAGGGAAACGCTGTGCACAGAAATGCTAGCCAGGTACAATGCTGTGAGGTGTGAATATCAGCTCAGCATCCTGGTTGGACAGTATGCCTGTCAGGCATGTGCCTATCAAGTCACTTTCTCTCCTTCCTGCCCCAGATAAGTAGAAAATCAAATACAGAGCAGGCAAATGGAAAGTCAAAGAAGAGTGCGTCACAGTTGTATCAAAGACAGTGATTAGATGTGATCTATTCAGTTACTTACCTAAAGCTGAAGGAAACTTAGTGTTAGGCTCGGATTTCAATTAGTTGGGTTCTGAACACATCTATCTAGTAGCTTATATCTCTACACCTATTGTACTGAACATTTACAGTGAGAGCAATCCTGAACCCATCTGCACAGAATCCTAAGTAGGTCTGTTCTGTGTAGCTTATTCCCAGGAAAGTGTTCTTAGGATTGCAGAGAGCTGAGGGTGATGGAGCCTTCCTTGACAAGGTGCCCACAGTCACCAGGCTTTAAGCCCATGGGGGAAAAGCAGGCCGGTCTGTTCTCTTCCCTCCATCTCTTTTGCCATCTGTGAGGAAAAGGGCAAAACTTCCTTCTGCTTTCTTCCCTCCTGTCTCTCCTGCCAGAACCTGGCTGATGAGAACTTCATGGCTGGGCGGGGGAGGGGGGAGAGGGAGATAAGCAAGCATTCTCAGGCATGGCTTCAAGTGTCTCTCCAGCATCTGGGGGAGAAAAGAGAATGTTCACCCAGCCAGCCCCTAACCTGTCATGCAGCTTTGCACATATTCCCCACTGGTGTTGCCACCTACTGCCATCTCTTTCATCCCTTCACCACGACACGAAAAAATGTACCAGGGAGTGACTCCTGAAGGTCGGCTATAGAAGCCTCTTTGGCTCCAGCTGATTGCTACATGCCTTTCATTCCCACTCATTCCATGGGGAGTGAGGCTGTGAAGAGCTGTGGGCTGGAGGCCCTGCCTTGCTTTTCACCAGTGATGAGCAATCCTTGAAGCCAGCAGCAGTGATGGGGACTCGGCATAACCAAACATCAGACAGATTATTCCGTAGCTGACGTGGAAGCGTCTAAAGCAGGTAAATAAAAGAACCCCCCCCCCAGCACAGCAGTCCTTTGCAAAGGATACAGGCACAATTGAATAATACTTAATTTCCCCTCATGCAGCCTTGGAACAATTCGAAATAACCATACAAGTAATCAATGTGGGATATCTAGCGTGAGGTGGGGGCTTTTGGGAAAACAGCATCAAGTCTTGTGATGGAAAAACGGCATCATTTGGAGGTATTCATTACTTCTTCGTGACCCATTTGCTACTGAAGGAAACAAAGCAAAAAAAAGTTATTTTTAGTGTTCCTTAAGGGTCTAAATGAGTGTTTTACATGCGGAGAGGCATTTCATGTGAGCAACTGAATTGGTAGCATGCTAGTCTGTTGCAGTTGCCAATGGAAACCTTTGATACATTTACAGTACCTATAACCCTTTCCTAAGGTTAGGAAAGTGGATGTTTTTATGAAAGCGTAAATTGCACTTCTGCAATTTCCTTTTAAAAGCCTGTAAACAGCAGCAGGAATTAGAATTACAACCAGGATTTCAAAAGGGCCAAGGAAGTGCTCAGTCGTGACCCTCTCTTGATGCTCTCTGCCCCTGCGGCTCCTCCTCAGCATCCCCAGTGAGTAGCCAAACAGGTCTGGGGGCTTCCTCCCCCTGCTTTTCACCAAAACCGTCCCACTACCATTCTCCGGTGACTTCAACGTCATCACAGTGGGCTGGATTTATCCTTACATCTTCACATCAAATAGATCTATCTTCATCACGGGGAAGCTGGGATATCATTATTGTGGTTTGACAGATTATTTGAGGCTCAGAGAGATTAAAGATTTGCAGGCTTTTATACTGAGTCTGCCTCCGTCAGTCACTGCACCACCGCAATAAGAAGTGCAACGTTGGTGAGTGCCTCTGGGGGAACAGGATCAGGCCACTTGCTTTGAACAGCTGTTTTGCCCTTCTGCCTCCAAAGCAACACTTCTGTTTGGTAAAAAGGCAACAGCCATATGCGTGGTTGCCAAAAGGCCTGCAAAAAACATCTTCTCCCTTTATTAGAAGCTTCATATATGGAAATGGGCAGCTGAAGCTTTTCATGGCAGGAAGGTAAACCATATCACCTGGTAAATAAGATCCCACTAAGCCTCTGTTAGAGGGACCGGACCTCATTCACTAGGCCTTTCACTGTTGGAGACCTCCACCTCTCTGCCCACTGTACTTGCTGCCACTCATGAAGGAGGAAATGGGGGAGGTAGCAGAGTTGTTGTGCCAACTGCCTGACATCACTTCTGGTGTAAACCTGGAAGTAATGTCATGATGTCTGCAAGATGTTTTAGGATTCCCTCTCAAAAAATCCTATGGTAAAACCATAGAGTTGGAGGAGGGATCCTATAAGCATCATGCCAATGTTGTGGCAATGGTACCACAGCATTCCCCCATCTCAGCCCCCTCCCCCACCAGTGGCAACATTTCTGCTGGCCACTTGGCAGATCTAGCTGTGCAGAGAGTCCAGTTTGGGGCTGAAAAGCCGTAAAAGCTCCCTTGTTGCACAAAGAAAAGAACTGTGCAAGTATGTGCCCTTGTCCAGGATCGAGGATAAAACAGCCCCCCGGGGCTTATTTCAAAGGGTCCTGTGAGCAGGCAGATGTGCATGGGCCTTTCCAGCATAACAATTGCACAGCTGTGTCGGTCTGCTGTAGAAGAGCTAGATTCAGGTCCAGGAGCACCTTAGAGACTAAACAAGATTTTCAGGTTATCGGTTTTCAGGAGTCAAAGCTGCCCTTGATGAATGCATCTGATGAAGGGAGCTCTGATTCTTAAAGGCTTATATAGCTTGAAAATTTTGTTGGTTACTAACTTGCTACTGCACTGGAAGCTTCATCAATAACACAGCTGTTTCTCATTTTTACACAAGACTTTAAGTCTACCAAGGAGGTGGTTTCTCCTTGAGATGGATCACATACTCCCAGCATTGTCTTGTGATGGGAAAATGTGATTCTCCCAGCTAGCGAAGAGGACATGGTCAGGGGAACTGAAGCAGACTACTCAGAATGCAAGCATGGGGAACCTGTTGTCAGTACAGTCCCCAGCAACCAGTTTTCTAAACTTTAGCTAAGCTAGGTGCTGTAGTGAAAAGTACTTCTTATTTTGCCAGCTTGTCGGCGGCCCATACACCCTCCCACTCTGCCATCAAATTGTTCCACTTGTCTCTAGATTATTTAAAAAAATGAAAGTGGGTAGTGGAGTGGCAACCCTCCACCCCACAGAGAGGCTATCTCAGTTTGTTAGGTATCGACCGACTGTTGTGAGTTTGCTTCTGAACTGTCCCAAATGGGCAAAAATGTGAAGGGAATGCTGAGAAAAAGGCCATCCAGAAAAGCTCTGTGTGGGAGTGTGCCTGTCGGTATCCATGCGCAAGCAACAGTTAAGTGGGATGAAGCAATTGTAATTAGCCACCATTCTGAGACTGGCTGAGAGTTACATCTGCCCGATGTAAAAGTGGAAAGCTTAAAGAAGAATCAGAGAATTGTATGGAAAGCAATGTGTGCAAGAAGACCAGTTGCATTTCGAAAACACACACACACAGAGTTGCATTTAAAAGCATAAATTAATTATTCCTAACCCTGTGTCTTCCTCCACAATTTGTTCCACAAATGATAGGCTAATTCCTAATTAAGATATGCTAATGAGAGTGACCATATACCATCCCAAACCACAGAGTCTGATAAGGAGCTTATATTGGTTATCTTGCTCCTCCACTCCTCAGGTTTGCATTGGTATTCTATCCCCCAAGAGACACAGTAGGACTGCCGTGTATTCACTGATAATTAATTTATTCCAGTGGTCTTTCATCTCTGCAGACATCAGCATTAAACAGCTCACTCTTGATTCCCCTCAAATTACAGTTATTGTACTCAGTTACCTAAAGGGTGTGTTGAGTACTCATGGTTTTTTTTAAATATCAGGCACGGTGGGGATAGGGGACTCCAGACCTGGGGTCAGTGCTTCTGGAGCCTTGCTCTGCTACCACCTGAGCTCTTCATAGAAGAGTGAGTAACCCAGTCTCCTCTGTATACAGAGCCCTCCTGAAGATGGCCAGCAGAGGAAGCTCATTGTGCTCAGAGGGATCCAATGAGAGAACAGCAGCTGGAGCAGCTGACAGAAGGGTCCAATCACATCAAGCGTAGAGGTACAACGATGGCCTGTACAAACTCACTGCCTCTTTCTGACCCTGTGGCTACTTGACCTTCCGCTTGACTTTAGACACTCTGATCTGCCATCCAGTTCTGTGCTTATCAGTTCTGGAGAGAACAGACACTTTCCATTTCCCATAATTCATTTGCATTCTTAATTTTACAAATCATATGAGTGTGATTTCTGTCACGGGCTCTGTGGACAGCAGAAGTTTTGAGAGAGAGGAACAACTGGGCATGCCAACCTTTTGAGAATGAACAAGATGGAAATTTAGACTTTGCCAGCCTGGTGTGATAACAGACCCAAAGGGATTTCTTTGGTGCAGTCATCATCATAATACCCCACCCTTCCTCCTGGAAGCGCAAGGCAGTGTAAGTTGTCTTCCCCACCCCTATTTTATCCTCAATAACAACTCTGTGAGGGAAGTTAGATTGGGAGTGACTAGCCCAAGAACTCCCAATGAGCTTCCATTGCCGATTGGTTTTTTTTAGTTTTTAGATTACAGCTTCATTTTAATGTTACTGACCATAGCCCCAATTCAAAGACAATTCTGCCTAGTTTGAAACCTTTACAGGCACAAAGTCCTCTTCCATTTAAAAAAGGCAAGAGTGGAGAGGAAGAAAGGATCTGACTGCTTTAAGGTCCTGAATCTGCAACTACATCTTGAAGAAGGAATAAAATATTTCAGCTTTCAAAGGCAAAGCTGATCTCGCAACCATATTGTGTCAGCATGTCTTGCATTCATTGGACAAGAAACCTCTTTCTATAATGACTGGCCCCGATACTTGGGTTTTATAGCTATGCTGCTGCAAGAATTTGCAATTATCATTTGATCAATATGGCCCAATGTAAGCTTTCAGACATAGCTTGGTTTCCCTTAACAGACTGCCTTTTTCCGACACACACATTTTACCATACATCTGCATTTCAAGTAAGCTAAAACCCTCCTTGCCATTTGGCCGCAGAGCCCCCCAGTGTGCTTTAGTCATCTCTCAGGGCTGTCTGGTAAATGAAGATACAGGCAACAAAAGGAGAATTTTCCTCCCAGCCATCTCCCCCTTAGCAAGAGGCTCCTGCTATGCATGCAGGCCCCATGGGCCCCATCCTCTTCTTCTTCCTTCCTCTTTAGTCCAAAGGAGAGGCCGGCTCAGAGTGGGGCCAGATCCGAATGGGTTTAGGAAGAGCTGCACTTTTTCATAACACTTTTTACCACACCCTAATTTGGCCAGGTAGATTCTTGTTCTGCTGCTGTACTGGGCCTCCCCATTGCTGCTGCCGCCACCACCAAACATATCTTTGCTTTTGCTGGATGCCATCCTCATTTGACAATATTGTTTGATGGGCCAGAAGACAGGCATTTTCATGACTGTGTTTGCCATTGTGGTGTAGTGGTTAAGAGCGTGGACTCTAATCTGGGAGACCCAGGTTTGATTCCCCCTCCTTCACATGCAGCTGCTGGTGTGACCTTGGGTCAGTCATAAATTCTTTCAGACTTGTTCTCTCAATGACAGTTCTTGAGAGAGCTCTTTCAGCCCCACCTACCTCGCAGGGTATCTGTTGTAGGGAGGGGAATGGAAAGAGATTGTAAGCTGCTCTGAGACTCCTTCGGGTAGTGAAGGGTGGGGTGTAAATCCAATCTCCTCTTCCACAAGCCACCAGAGAGCCATTCCCTGCTGTGGTCTTAGGCTCACTCCTTTCTTCATACCTCTCTGGACAGACTCAGAAGACTGTTCTGACCATGGTAGCTACTTGTAAACACATCATGTCATGACTGCAATGGTGTGTGGAAAGCCACTCACTTATACTTTCACCACAGCTTTTCAACCTCACATTTCTGATCCATTTTGGAATCAGAGCAAAGTATCTTCCTCACTGTGTGGCTGATGGTTCAGATGGGACAGCAGCCACCCTGAGATAATTTTAGACTCAGCATAGCACAAATAGATGGCATCCATTTTTGCCAGGGCTTAAAGCACAGAGACGTTCTTGCTGCTCAGTCACCTATATCAACCTTGGTATCAAGTCCCACTAGATTCCCCTGACTCGTGCTCCTGGCAAGGTCTTTTGCAGGAGCTGAAGCTCAGTGACAGAACACAGTCCTTGCCTGTGTAATGTCCCCAGTTCAATCCTGGGTGTCTCCAGCAAAAAGAAAAGGCATTTGCCATTTTGGTCTGTATCAACAAAAGTATAGTGTCTAGATCACCCAAAGTGATTTTATCACTTTACTCTTCTCTGGTTAGACCTCACCTAGAGTATTGTATTCACTTTGGGGCACCACAATTTAAGAAGGATATAGACAAGCTGGAATGTGTCCAGAGAAGGGCAACGAAGATGGTGAGGGGTCTGGAGACCAAGCCCTGGGGGAAAGGTTGAAGGAGCTGGGTATGTTTAGCCTGGAGCGGAGACGACTGAGAGGTGATATGATAATCATCTTCAAGTACTTAAAGGGCTGTCATATAGAGGATGGTGCAGAGTTGTTTTTTGTTGACCCAGAAGAATGAACCAGAACCAACAGGTTGAAATGAAATCAAAAGAGTTTCACCTAAACATTAGGAAGAACTTCCTGGCAGAGCAGTTCCTCAGTGGAACAGGCTTCCTCAGGAGGTGGCGGGCTCCCCTTCTTTGGAGGTTTTCAAACAGAGGCTAGATGGCCACCTGACAGCAATGCTGATTGTGTGAACTTAGGCAGATCATGAGAGGGAGGGCAGGAAGGGTTGCATCAGTTCTTAGTTCTTGTGGCCCTTTCTTACATGCCCAGGGAAATGCTGATTGCCCCTTTGGGTTCAGGAAGCCAATTTGGCCAGGGATCTGGGCATAGAGCAAGGGTCACTGGGGGTGTGGGGGGAGGTATCTGTGAATGTCCTGCATTGTGCAATTGTGCAGGGGTTTGAACTAGATGACCCTGGAGGTCCCTTCTAACTCTATGATTCTATGAATCTTGAGTTGCAGGGCTGCCTAAGCTCTGTCTTGAGTCCTTGGAAACCACAACCAGTCAGGGCAGATGATCTCAGCATAAAGCAGCTTTACAGTGCTGCCTTATACCACTGGCTATGGTTAGGCCAGCCTTGTATATGACTAACAGATGAAGGAACAACTGGGAGAGACACAGAATGGAAGTCCCAAAACCTGACTGGAAGGCTGCAACATTTCATAGATTTTGTTCTTTCTTCAGCGTGAGATGCCGACAGTGACAGCTTCTTTCCACCCTCATGATTCATCCTTGGAGTGGATGCCGATCTCCCGACACAGAACAGCTCTTGCCTTTTTCCAAGCATTTCCTTTCTCTTGATTGAATGCTAGACTGTTAAGACACTGAGAAGAATCGCCGTTCAGGACCAAACAAGAGATGACAGCAGCAGATCTCTGTGTTCAACAGTCCGCATCTTCCCCAAGGAGGTGCGAAGACCGACTAAGAGCAGCTGCTGAGAGCTGAAGTGTCCCCCTCCCCCCTTTACAATTTAATCCCCCACCAAGTCCCTTGCCTGAGGCATATCTGACTCTGCAAAGTCTGAAGAGTTTGGGCACAGAGCTTGGGAGGGAGAGGGTAGGAACCAAGGGGTAGCATACCACAAATGGTGCAAAAACTGCAATGCAAAATGGGGATCACAAGAATTAGAAGAGGAAGCAGTGATATGGACAATAAAGAGGGCAAAAAACTACAAGCCTTTTCCTCAGATAAAAATGCCCTCCTGAGCAGTTCCATTTTACCCGTTCTGTGAAATGCTAGAAGTGTGGGTCGGGAGCCTTCCTGACCATCTCAGGCAAGCCATTCTGTCAGATCGGCACCACCAAAGCAGAGAATGCCCGGCCGCTGCTGATCTCACCCATTTGCAAGGTGACTAGGAGGTCAGTTTAGCTGCTGTCATGCAGGACCTAAAATATGCAAAAGTCTTCTGGGGCTCGTCTGAATGAGACACTAAATTTTATACTGATGGTTTCTTTAAAGAAGCCACAGACGCTCTAAAAGCACATCTAGAACCCGAAGAGAATAAGACAACAGGATGTGACTGTGCATCAGGCAGTTCTCTGAAGCAAGTTAAATGGTATGGCACGTAGAGACGGGGATAGAAAGTAACGTTAGTGCCATGACGCTTGCATGCAAATCAGCGATATGTCTTCATCCAATAAATTGTATTCAGAACCAGTCACATCATTCCAAAAATGAAGCAAAGTGTACAAAGTCAGTTAGCAAAATAAATAAATAAATAAAAGGAGCATGCAGATTTGTCTGTATTAATCATTAGAAAGCAGAGGGCAGGGGAATGGCTTAGTACAGAGACAACTAAATGGGGTTGAATACAAGTACTCAGGGTAATACATAGCCTATTGAATGTAGGTTAAAGACCGTATGGAAGATTCTTGAGGTGTGACCCTGGTGTTAAATAAATCACAAATGCAGGGAGCAGAACACTGTCCACATTGGCAGGTATTCAGTTGTGTGGGGTTTGTGTAGTATTCCTGCACACATGCTGCTGACCTTGTGACTATTTGGCTAGCAAGTACCAAGTAATTATCAGGTAATTTCGGGGGACTGGTTTTAAGAATGCAGCTCTTAGTACAAACCCATGTGTCTGTTTTGGCACCACATATACTGAAATTGATACTATAAAAGTGCCACCTACTAAGATCTGATGGGAAAGCCGTGCTTGGGGTTCCATCTGCTTAGGTTATAGATTGCAACCCACTCTGTCATAGACATATTTCTTTGGAATCAACTGTCAAACTGTCCATTCTTTGGAATCAACTGTCTGCCTGTGTTTAGCTATACAATCAACAAGAAAGCAACACAGGTCTTTATTTTACTTGACCTTATTAAGGTTTGCATTTGGTTTCACTTAACTTGCTTTGGATAGAAGCTACTTTGATTAGTGTTAAAAGCCTTCAGATACATTCTTTTTTTGGGGGGCAGGGGAGGTAAGTAAACCCAAAGGTTTTAGATGAGGTGGTTCATTAAAGTTTTAAGAAGAAAAATCATAACAGGATATAAACTCCTAAACTGGAGACAGTCATCCCTTACAGATAAAAAAAAAGAATTAGGATTGGGAAATTTGCCATGCAATAGTTCATTCATATCTTCCTATAATGGTGGCCAGCAACTGTATGCTTCAGAGAGATGTTCTTTGCCTAGCTGTGCAATTTGTGTGAATCCATCAAGCACTGCTTTGTTTTTGTGAAAACCCAGCTTTAGTTGAATGATTATTGATCTACCAGACACAGGCAGGCTCTGTAGCAGTGGTGAGTTCTTAGAGGTTTAAAGGCAGTATGATAAAATTGTTATTGCTCAAGAGAAAACATTTTCTTTTTTTCAGTTTTGCTGTCATTTTTCAAGAAAAGCCATAGCTCGATAGCACACTGGTTACTTGTAGGAAGTCCCAGGTTTAATCCCTGGCACCAATAGTTGAAACACTACAGTCTGCAGGGCTTACAGGGACTGGAACCCCCAGAGTGTTAATGCCAATAGGAGCAGACAATACTAGGTTGGATGGTCAAACTCTGTACAGGGCAGCATAATATAATAAAACAAGAACAGCATGTTTTTGAAGCACTATAAATGTTCAGAAACCGATTTGCAAAAATAAACATGTGCTTCACAAACAATAATGGCTTTAACATACTGCTTTCAAAGCTCTGTATGCAGCCCTTTTTATATTCATGTGTTCTTAGTTTTTCTGAGGATTTTTGGCTGAGATTATCAGTTAATCCAAAATTCAAAGATGAGAATATTGAGAGAAGGAAGCGACAAACAAAAATGTATAGACCAAAGAGAGCAAATGGCACACTGAAGGATACGCTTGAACCTGTTCTGCAGCATTCCACCTGGAAAGTCCATTTTCTATGGGTCAACTTGAAAGTTACCCTTTAGAAAGGTGGCTGAGTGAGTTAAAATGAAAACCTCTCGCTTGTCCGGTTCGTTTTGTTGCCTGAGAAATCTGGATCCTTTGTACTTAAGCAACATTTGGGACAGGTGCTTTGGAAGCACAAACACTTCTTGCCTTAACCATGATTGATTTGTAGAGGTTTGTGCTTCTGGGTCATTTGCTAAAATGTAACCATGGATGGATTTAAACAGCTCCAGTGATGTGATGGATACAACGAAACTGCCACTATCCCAGGGTAATTTCTTTTTCCATGTTCTATAATGATCAGCCATTAGGATGCCTCTGTGCATCTAAATAGAAGAAGCTGGAATAATAATTACCCTGGAGAATTTGCTGCCAGGGCATGGTAGTACACAGATGTTTAGATGACTTGGACAAGACCACAGGGATAAGCCTATTAATGGCTATTAGCCATGATGGCTACAAGGCTATTTTGTTTGCCAGGGCTTTAAAAGGGTTATAGACTACAGGCCACTGGGAGGGGTTTAGGGGAGGATATTGTACTTTGAATGTTTTAAACTTTGAATTGTAAGCCACCTTGAGCTTACAATTCAAATGAAAGATAAATGAAACCTCCCAGTTTGGAGGGAGAATACCTCTGTATAACAGTGCTGGAGAGGGGGGGAAAGGAGAGGGCTGTTGTCGATTTCATCCTCTGCCAAAGCCATCTAACGGGCCATGGTTGAAACAGAATACTGGACTAGTTGAACTTCTGTTCTGATGCAGCAGGGCTAGTCTTATGTTACTGCCCACAAGAATTGCTGAGAAGTTGTCCTGGGCAATAGAAGATACATTCTGGTTGAAATCTTGGATCATAAGAACATAAGAAAAGCCCTGCTTGATCAGATCAATAGTCCGTCTAGTCCAGCATCCTGTCTCACACAGTGACCAACCAGTTCCTTTGGATCGTAAGAACATAAGAAAAGCCCTGCTTGATCAGATCAATAGTCCATCTAGTCCAGCATCCTGTCTCACACAGTGACCAACTACAGGGCATGGAGGCCAAGGCCTTCCCCTGATGTTGCCTCCTGGCTCTCTAGGATTAAGAGGTTTGGTGCCTCTGAATGTGGAGGTTCCCCTCAGTTACCATGGTTAGTAGCCACGGATAAACTTATCCTCCATGAATCTATCTAATCCCCTTTTAAAGTGGTTTATTAAAACCAGCTGGGTCAAAAGCAGTGTAGTGAGCATATACTGCCTTCTCTATAGCTGGGCGCCAGAAGACGTTCAAGCACAATGGAAGAAGAGCTTCAGATCAGAAGCAGTGTGGTGAGCATGTTCTCAGGAACCCGCTTCTGATAAAGGCCTGCAGATTCATCGATACTCAAACAGCTGATCAAGACATTTACTTTAAACATTTATGATTCATCAATTGTCATTGGTCAAATTGGTTTTATGTTGCTATTATGCTTGATTTTTGGAACTTAATGGCTTTAATTGTAGCATTTTATTCTTATTGTAAATAGCTTTAATTGGGAATTAAATCTCTTTCACTAGCTCCTACTGGGTAGAGCTACCAATGGTAAGCAGTATAATCTCCCACCTGCATGCCATTTTGTGAATTTTAAATATTCTTTTAGTCTTTCAAACCTGACCTGTCACTCTAGTAAAGGAGCCCCCATACAGCCCCCTCTCCTAGAGAGTCACACAGGGAAGCTGCCTGCTTCTTCCACTTCAGTGCCCTCCCCTTCTTTTGCAAACAAGTTTATCAGTATAAAAATAGTTATTAGAAGGAGATGCACTCCCACTCAACAGCATTGTGACACATTCCAGCTGGCAGTTAGAAGACCTTGAACAGTTAGCAACCAAGTGGCAGACAAACAGCAGGTCAAAGAAGAACAGGATTCAGTCTAACAAGAAGCAACGCAGGGTCAATAACAAAGAACACAGCAGGACCATGGATAGCTCCTGGGAAATGGACACGTTGTTCCATCTCACTCAAATGAAGCTGCAAGTGATTGGAAAAGAAGGTGTTGTAGTCTGCAGCCAAGAGCAAAATTACTGCTAATGGAAATTATTGACAAATTATTTATGAGCACCACAAAGATTTTATGAAAAGCTAGATAAGACTCAATAAGTCATATCAGGCTGACCGACAGACAGATATGGTGGAGGATTTTTTCCCCTTTATAATAAATAAAGAACTTTATGGCCAGTATTTTTGCTGGCCACTTTGGTGCCAGAAGCCAGGGTTTGTAATGGCTATAATTTTGCTGCAATCTTAGAAAAGCATTTCTTAAGCTTATTAGCAGACTTCTATCTCATTAACCTCCCCCAAATACTATAATTCAATTTTAGTTTTGTAAATGAGGTATTTGCTAGTATTATTAGGCACCTGTGGGCCACATCTCTATTGTTTGTACAATGCTCAAAGTGTTTGCCTTTATTCCCAGCTGGCCCTCCAAGCACATTCATGATGATGTAAATTGGGTCTCTTTGACTGTACTTCTCTCCTGGTATAAAAAATGTTTTTCTTCAGCTGCCTGAAATAAATGGGACACCTGCTAATGTGACCATTTTCTACATCATTATTACTTCATTTAGATAGCAGTGCAGGAATGCCTAGCACTTAGCAAGAACTAATGCAATGACAAATGACCAACAAAGTGGCAAATGTGAAAGACAGCAAAGAACAGCAGAAAGTAGGAAATAAGAAAGTAGATAAATGTATTTAGAAACATGAGAGATCATCAACTTAGAGCTGGCTGCACCTATCCTGAGCCAAACATTCTGACTGTATTGTACTGTCCCATGTTCTAAAATGGCTGATGGGGAAAGAGGGGTGTGTGCAAGTATGTCCAAAATATTCCAGTGAACAGAAGTTTGGAAAATGAGAATCTTACAGAAGAACCTTTGTTATCCAAACAGGTGTTTGGGAAGTTTTGGAGATATATATTTCTATATACTTATACTGATAGCAGTACATCTCTACAGACTTATACTGATAGCAATGTACAAGTGGGGAACCTGTGAGGACTCACAAGAGCAGGGCAATCACACTTTCTCCTCCCCCACTGATCCCCGCCACCCCTGCTGTGATAAGATCCCCCTTTTGTTGGCCAGGGGATATTAGGTTGAGGTTGGAGCAGAAGGCATGCTGGATGTGATTTCCTTAAAACTACCCCTATCAGTTTACCAGCAATGGTGAGAGGGCTTAGAGCAGAAAACACATAGGATTTGCTTTCTTCTCCAAGTCTTCATCCCCCCTATCCATGGCCAGCCAGTTGACTGGGGCTCTGGGCTTGGAGAAGAATGCATGCTGGACACACATCATGCTCCAAAGCTATCCCCCCATTACCTGGCCACTCTAAGCCTCCCTTCCATACTTATGGATGAATAGCCAGACTGTCACTGAGATCTTGTGAAATTTGTTTTACCACAATGTCTGCAACATTAATATCATTTCTCCATTGTGACATTAACCAGTTGCAATTCTTTTTTTATTTTTCTGCAACCCTGAGGATTCCTCAAGGTTTGTAGAAATATCCACCCCCACCTATACATGGCCCCACAAACTGAAGCCATATTCAGAATTATATATCCACAAGAGGGGAACCTGCATGACCTGTGGGAGGTCCTCTCTCCCCTATCCTCTGTCCCCCATCCTCTCTCCCTCACTGCTCCATAGCAACATCTCTCACTCTCAGTCCCCTGCCTCTCTGTTTGCAATATTCCTGCCTCCATTTGCCTGGCTCATGTGGCAGTGGTAGTGTGAGAGCAGCGGCTCCCACTGCTCCTCCCTCGTCTACCTGCCTCGGTCAAAATGGTGGCTGAGATCTCTCAGTATGAGATCTTGGTCTTTTCTCCTGTTCCTTACATTTTTATTTTTTGTATATATATTTTTCTGAAAACCTGGGGGGTCCCCAAAGTCTGGAGAAAAATAACCCCATCTATACCTGGCCCCATTCTCTGGCTCTTTTGAGCCACAGGGGATCAGGTTAGAAACCGTATATATGATAAATGCTGAGGGTAGACATTGGTCAAGGAAGCAATGTGTTTTAGATAAGGCTTCTGTTAGTCTGTTTAATTTACATAAGGAATTTTAGTAATTCAAGAAAAAATACAAGCTTATGAATACTAGAAATTTCCCTGCATTAATATCTGAAACATTTCCTCCATCTAACTTGGTTTTGGTTTTCCTGTGCTTCATTGTTGATGCACTGTGTGGTTAAAGGGGGGGGTTACCCTTCTTCTGGTTTTGGTGACTCCCCAGTCGGGTGCGGTCCATCAAGCTCTGATGTGAGTGCCCCGAATTGTGGTGGGCGGGAGGGGACTCAGATTATTCTGAGCCCCCCCAGAGCCCTTGTAGGGGGCTCTTTGCCTGGGATGTGAGGGATGCGTCTTCCAAGGCGACAGATGAGGAATTGAGGCACCTCTTTACTCCAATAGGTCCTGCCACTGTGAGGCCAACATGGTGACCAGAGGCACACACCAGATGAAAGTGGGCAAAGGATCCAGCACTATACTGATCTTCCTACAGCTTGTAAAATCGGTGGAATGAACCATGAGTTTAAATGATTCCCCTAAGCTACTTGAGCTGGTGAAGCGGAGAAGCAGATTTAAAGTCCCAAACTGATTTAGAGGGAGGGGAGGAGCTGGAGATCTCCCCCCCCTGAAGAACAGCGGTTCTTTGGTGGCAGCTTGGAGGCAAAGGTGATGGTAGTGGCAAAGGAAAGTTTAATTAAGGCAACCAGAGTACAAAACAGCCCAAAGCAAAGTAAAACTGATAGACTTTCAGTCTGTTTGAACGAACTTTATCTTGTGTAAACAATGTCGGCAAGAGGAGAGAAAATGGCTCTGAAAAAAAGACCTTCTCCAGGAACTATCAATTTAGTGACCTCTACTCTTAATCAGGAAGTAGTTACTGACTTCCCAAACATGATGGCAGTGGCACTGTGCCCTCTATTGGACCAGATGTCTAACATCAATAATAAGTTGGATTGTTTCCAGAAACAACTGATGGGAATAGACAAGAGAGCAGACAAAACTGACAAAGCTGTTAAACAAGTTGATACTAAGACAGACCCTATCAAACAGACTGGAGGCTTTGGAAAAAGAACGGATCTCTGACAAAAAGCAATTGCTACAGCTTCAAATGGAGAAATTCTTGTGCATTCTGCATTTCCAGGACATCCCAGAACAGAAATGGGAGAATTTAAAAGAAATACTATGTGAAACACTGGCACCAGTGATAGGACTCAAAGCAGATTTATTACAAAGTGATATGGATTTGGCTTATCGAATCTATTCAGACTTTATTAAGAAAAATAACCTACCTGGTGAAGTATTTGTCAAATTCTCCAAAAGATCAACTAGAGATACAGTTTTGAAAGTGACAAATGGGAATTCTTTGAAGATTAAAGAAGAAGAGGCGAAGATTTTGAAGGACATTCCATTTGAGATATGAAAGTGGAAACGACAATATAAAAATTTAATTTCCTTTTTGCATAATCATTCCATTTAAAGGAGTGGTGGCGCAGGGGGTAAAAACGCCTGCATTAATATCACTCGTGCAGCCGTTATGGCTGTTCGAGACCCACCACGATTGAAGTGAGCTCTCAACCCTCGTCCCAACTCCCACCCACCCAGTGGCTCGAAAGCAAAAATGTATTTATAATGCGAGTAGACAAATGCGTACCTACCCTTAGAAGGGTAGGGGGCACCCTCCTCCAGGGAGGTGTGTGGAGGAGGCGACGGCGGTGGCAATGGCAATGGCAGCGGCGGACATCAGCTGCAGCAGAGTACTGGCGGTGGAGGCGGCATGGCGTGGCAACATGGTGACAGCAGGCAGCAGCAGCAGGACCAGAAGGGTAATCCCTAGTGGCCAGCAGTAACATCGGGCGGCTGTTGTCGGCAGAAGGGGAGGCACGCGATGACGTCATCTGTGGGCACGGCGGAGCCTACAGGACGTAGCTGAGGCCAGAGGAGGATGTATGTGTGCCGGTCCTTCCGAGCGCCAGGAGGAACAGCTAGCTGATGAACCACCGAGAAGAAAGCCGAGCCGAGCCAAAAAAGAAGGAACACCAGCCTCCACCTGGGTGCCAGTAGGCAGCCCCATCCTCAAGTACAATGTGGCCCAAGTTAGGATGAAATGTGCTTAGCACCCCCTCATGTAAACTGCCCAGAGACCCCCTAGGGGGTTAGGGCGGTATATGAAATCGAAAGTTAAATAAATAAAATAAATTTCCAGAAGGACATATTCAGCTACAGTGGTAAAAAGACGAAGATTGACTCTGGTCAAAAAGCAAAGACTTTCTTGGAACAACAACTAAAAGCAACAAAAGACAAAGGGAAAATAGAGGACAACGTACAAGAAGAAGAAAAGAGTGATCAAGACTCCGAAGACAGTCTAAGCTTTGGTGATAGTTCTCCAGAAGGTTCTGATTCTGAAAAAGGAGCAGCAGCTCCTAAAACTCTCAAAGTTAAGATGAAATAAGATAAAAATAAATACAAGATATAACTGGGTTTTTAATGTAATTATAGTTTATTCTTTGTATAAAATAGCTGACTGTGATGTACCCAAAATTTGGTTATGGGCTTAATGTAGCTTAACTGATATTTGAAATAAGGCATACAGTATCACCCTTTTATTTTATTTTTATTTTCCTTCTACTGTAAAACTGTAGGAATGACAAATAAGGATAACTGTCTGCAATATGATCCTTGCTTTACTTTTGTAATTCACTTTTTTAGTTTTAGTATTTCCTTGCACTCCCTTTCCCTTTTGTAGTGTTTGTCATTATAAAACAATAAAAATATTTAAAAGGGGGGGGGGATTTTAAAAGGCTGGATTTGTGGCAAAATTCATAAAACGGGTAATGTTACAGCACACCTTCTGTCCTGACTGCTGACACACAGTAAGTACACAGAGTTAGTTTCTTGACATTAGAGTTGGTCACAGTACAGCTCCAAGATTCAGGCACAGTTAAGCAGCACTCATGGCTTCAAGTCCAAAGAGGGGATCCAAGAGCAAGGTTTCAACAAAACAAGCCAAAGTCAGAGACAAAGAAATCTATCCAGGATACAGACAACATCAATAGCTAACAGACAATTTGCTTCCACACGTCTACTCCCTTCTCTGTTGCTTTTAAGCCCCATGCCACTAACCACATGTGTTGCATCATGCACCCATCAGCCACCTCAGTCCTGCTCCTGCAAGCACTCATCCCCATTTTTGAAGCTGGGCTGGTGCTGAGCTGCTAGGTGGGCACTGTGCCTTCTGGCTTGAAGGTCTCTCCTAATCTTCTTCCAATGGCATTCCTGAGGCTCTGGTGATGATGGGGATGAACTGACTGGCAACTGGCTCTCTGTTGCCAGCCAAGGGTTGGGAGGGGCCAGTGTACTGGTTCCTGGCTGAGGGGCCAGTGTACTGGTTCCTGGCTGAGAATCTATATCTGGCCGCTCAGAGACTGCCTCTTTCTGTGGTACTTCTGCCACTGGCTGTGCACTTGGGCCAGGTATGCTAACCCCCCTCTTCCTCAGAGGAGTCCTGTTTCCCTTTGCTTTGATGAGCTTGGCTGGCCCACGACACCCTCTTTCTCAATCAAGCTATTATACAATCTCTGTAAATATCTAGAAACCTCTTTCTTTCAAGGTCAATAAAGCATTAATCACAAGTTCTTTTTAACAAGCCTCAAATATAGCACGTGAAAACTGTTCCCAGAGCTGCTGTTCTCATTATTTTTGAAAGATGGTTTGGCTCTAACTAAAGGCAAGTTGCTCCACAGGACACAACACCCTCATGATGCTCCAGTTGCTGGCCTGCAATAGACGGGCAGCACTAAGGAGAAACAAAAAGAAAATTAGCTCGTACTGTGGTAGTAGTCAGAAGCTGGGTTGAGTCTGGCAGTGGTGGGAGTTTCATAGCACACTACCCAGGGCACTCTAAAACCCAGGGCTAATTCTAGTCCAAGTAGATTCTAGCAACATGTCTAAGGTAGAAGTTTCTGCAAGTATTCAAATTCATTTTCTTTCCAAAGTTGCTGTCAAAAGGCAAAGCAGCTCTCCAGTGGCTCCACAGTGCCAGTGGCCCAGCACAGATGTATGCAACTCAGCCAGAATGCTGTGGTGCCACTACTCAGCCCCCTTGGCCCCTTAGGAATCCTCTCTGCTCTCTCTTCCCTGATGGAAGAGGAGGAAAAAAGCATGCTTCAGAAACTCCTGGGGAATAGGCATCTGCTCAGATGACAGGAGGAAGGAAGCAAGAAAAGAAGTGGCCAAGCATAAGCTGTCCTTCTTTCCAGGAAGGGACCTGGTCTAAAAGGCCAGGAATGGCACAGGCAGCCAATAGGATGGGCGTCAACAGAAAGCTTAATATGTCTGGAGCTATTAGGATATATTTCTATAATGCAGGGCCCTCTTCCTCGGGTCAGCTAAGTGCTTGGATACTCAGTGGACTCATACCTAAGGCTGGGATTGTGGGGCAATCCACTGCCTCTGATTGAGAGGCCCTTCCATTTGCCATGGGGGCAGATCCATACAAAGTTTTCCACTCTAGCAAGGCACTTCTGTCAGTGGAACACAACTTTCTGCCTCCCTGCCTCTCGCTGCAGCCCAGCCCAAAGTGCTGTTCCTGGGGAAAAGGGGACCCCTGGGTAACAGCATGAGAGGCAGATCAGGGGTCTGCAGCAGGAAGGGGGACTGGTGGAAGTTGTCCCTCCACTTCCACTAGTGGGAAATTTAGTCTGGATCCAGCCCACTCATTCCCCATAGCACTTCAAACAAGCAGAAAATCATAAGTGTCTACACACTGTAAGTGCTAGCTGTATCCATACCTAATCTACAGTTTTCCAGGAAGTTAGCTCCCAGTACTTCCTCCACCCCCACCATCCCCTGCTTACTCCAGCTCTGGAATGAGAACTGTACACTGGAGACACATTTTCCTCAAAACAAGCTCCAGCTGGTCATAAAGGATTTCTAACCTGAACAATTATGGTTGTCCACTGGCCTGGGTGAGAGATTATAGCAGCGGTAAGTCACCCCATCAGCTTTTACAAAACAGGAGACAGGCTGTTCTGACTGTAAGCAGGCCAGCATTTTGAAACTAGCAGACTAACATGAGGCAGCAGCTAAATGACATTTGAGAAAGTAAACCTTTTTTCCCCACATCATTCTGAGAAGAGAACACTCAATAGGAAGGGAGGCAACCAAATGACGCACAAGATGTTGTACGCATTGCCAGCTGAACAGAAGAAGCAGATATCGAGAGCCATATGTCCAAACTGGTACTGGCCTAGAACATCCAAGTACACTCCTCCACAGGGTACCCGCATTTTATGCAATAATTAGAAAATATTATAGCCATGCTTCATATTTATTAAGGAAGCACTTATCTAACCCCATCGGCTAGACAAGAAGTTGAATGAAAAACCTGCTATGCTATTAGAAAGGATCAGCAATGCTAACTTCTGTAGAAAGCCTGACTTTTTCTGTGCAGAAAGATATGTTTTGGGATTTTTAAAAAAATCTAATTTCAGTGAGTTCATGGTACAATCTGCTTTAAGATCCGGATCCACCCCCTCCAGTCTGCACCCAGAATTCCCACACGTGGTCTCTATCCTGACTCAGAGCCATATTCATGCTTTATCATGCACAAGGGAGAAGGCTGGTTCAAACCTTAAGTTGTTTATTCCTCTCCCCCCCCACCCCCGACAATGAAAGCAAAATAGATGAAATGAGAGGCACAAAAATGAGGGGAAGAAAAATGAAATGGGGGGAGGCACATTAGGAGGAACAAAAGACCCAATGTGAAATCACTTTTTAAAAGTGATTTTGTTTGCCTTTAAAATTAAATATAGTTGGGATAAAATATTACTTGTGAATTTTGATTAGAAGCAAAATGAAGCTTAGATGAGGATGAGAGGAATATCCAGGCAAAGAAAAATAATTAGATTAGATGTGAGAAATTCCAAAAGGTTTTCATGCAGCTCAGACAATGTTTCTTGAACCAAGGCATTATGTTTCGAATTAAAGGGTTACACAGAAACAAAAACACAATGTGCTTGAAGCTAGCAATGACAGTGTGCTTTTCCCATATTGCTTGTTAAAAACCACCAGAGAGAGAGAGAGAGAGAGAGAGAGAGAGAGAGAGAGAGAGAGAGAGAGAGAGAGAGAGAGAGAGAGAATGTTTTCCATATTGCTCTCTTCTGTTAAATTATGTTTCAATTGCACCTATTCCCATCAAAGGCAGGGAGAATTCCTACAGGAAAAGAAGATCCCAGCTTACAAGGCTGATGAGGCTCACCTTGGCAAGCGACAGAAAATCAAACATGGTGTCTTATAAAAGACAGAGGATTACACTTCACTAGACAAATACAACAAACAATAGAGAAGCCAGGTGACGGCCACTGCGAGGGCCATGGAACAGAGACAATAGCTTAGATTCATGCTACTGAAGCTACAAGCTCCACTGTAGTTGATGCAATTATGGAATACATAAATCTTGACAAGACATCAAAATGAGCTTCATCTTGGAATCCAGTCATAGAGGGAAAGAGGTGTGGGTAAACTACTTGGTAGGAGTCTGGGGAGCCTGTATATCAGGAATAGCTGGAAAATATTGCATGGAAACGCTAGATGGCTGACCCAACAGATGATGATTCTCCAGCCCTGCCGCTTGGGAACCTTTGAACTGGAGAAATCCAGTTGGGATCCCAGAACCTGGATACTTCTGCCCACAACTCTGGACTCTTCCCCTGCTGCCTTTTAGGCCAGGATATTGGTTCAATTTTCTGGTTCCCTTTTGCTCCCTCCCCCTTCTTGCCTGTCCTTTTGCCCCCTCATGATTGGCTTGGTTCTGATTTAAAGGCAAACTGTGGTATGGCAACCAGTTTGGCCACATCTGGGTTTCTCATTACAGCCAGGGATCACAATCCATGTGACAAAGTTCATGGAGGTCTAACCATCTGCAAAACATAAGTGTGTATGTGCGTACGCACAGCACCAATATGGATCGGAAGAGAATCGAGTCTTCTAATCCCTCCTCAGTTTTGCAAATTGAAACCATGCTCCAAATGCTTAAGCCACTTAAAATAAAGAAGACAAGTCCTTTCAAACCCCTTTGTGTAAAACATGTTGGGAGCAAAACCAAGCAGGGGTTGAACAATTAAATCCCCTCATGCAGTTATTTGATGCTGGTTTGCCAACCACTCTTTGGATAAAACAGTTTGGTTGTAAAGTCCAAATACTCAGTGTGGTTTAACACAGTATCTATCCTGAAGATAGCACTCAGGCATTCTGATAAAAGGCCAGCGATAAGACAGGAAACATAAACCATGGTTTATTCACACAAACCATAGTTTGTCTTGTATGGCTGGGCCTGCCTGACATTTTTGGGACATAAACCATGGATTGGAAGACAAATGACACCTAGCACAAACCCTGGGTTGCATATGTGCCTGAATCATATGAAGGTCTTTCATTTCATCCTATCCCTGGAATTCTCTTTCGATTATTATTTGCTGGTTCTTTTCATTCTCCCTAAACTTCAGAAAAGTCCACTGAAGTTTTCCTCTTGCTTTTCCTTCCCAAGTATTCATTTACTTTATTTTTTAACATAAAAGACAAGACACTTCCATCAACTTGTAACAATGACAGTCCATTTTGATGAAGCTAACAAGCTTCATAAATTAAACATTAACTTTGCATATGTAATCTCCCCCCCCCACTCCTCTGTCTCACTGATGTTTCTGAGCCAAATAACAGCAGCTTCTAGGGAACTAGAAGCCACAACAATAATTCTGCCATTTTTGGCAACAGAAAGACTCTTGCAGTTGTGCCCACCACTACAAAGTTCATGCTTCCCCTGAAGAAGAACAGGAAAACAAAACTTCTGTGTGTACTCCGTGACCAGGGCAACTTTGAGAGACAGATGTTTCTTTGGATAGGGCTGAAAGCCAAAACCCTAATGACTTCAAAGCTGATCTAAATTTTCTAAATTTTCTCTCTTTGTTTTGTATTCTTCTCCTGTGTTTCTTTCTCTAGCTTTCATATTCTAATAAATCTTAGTTGAATTTGGCATATCTCTTCTCTACTGTCTAGTGAAGAAAGGCCAGATTGTTGTTGAGGTAAGGTTGGATTCAGGTTAAATTTCCCAGTCGTGGAACAGAACTTTCCTGCCATCTCCACCATCCCACTAACCTCCATAAAATGCTGCTTCTGGGAGATTGGGGACCATAAGGGGGGAGGGAAGGAGGAGGAGGAGGAGAAGAGGAGGAGGAGGTTTTTATACCCCGCCTTTCTCTACCTGAAGGAGTCTCAAAGTGGCTTACAATCACCTTCCCTCCCTCTCCTCACAACAAGCACCTTGTGAGGTGGGTGGGGCTGACAGAGTTCTGAGAGAACTGTGACTGGCCCAAGGCCATCCAACTGGCTTCATGTGCAGGAGGAGTGGGGAATCAAACCTGGTTCTCCAGATTAGAGCATGCTGCTCTTAACAACTATACTATACTGTTATAAGGAATTACATGAGGGAAGTCTCCAGTGGGAAGGAAGGGCAAACTGGTGTAAATTACCAATTTGGTTGGATCCAAACCAGCCTAATTTTTTAAAATTCTTCTCTTGTTGTTGACTGATTTGTTTTTTATTTAAAAACTTTTGTATTTCTTTTCCTCTGCACTCTCTGTACAAGGGCAAAGACATTGCAGTTACAGGTAAAACGCACCTTTGATCTGAAAGTTAGTCCTTTTTTAAAACATTGATCCTACAATATTCAAAGGTTAGGTATTCCATCCTTAAATGCATCTAGGGAGCCAGCACATAAACCGTAAGGCAAAGAAATGAAAAAAAAAATCTGATAGTAATATTTTTTTCCTTGCAATACATGAAGTTGGACAGTAGTTCTCACCTCTACACACACCCATGAGCAAATTTTGAGCCTCAAGTGACTTTTTGGAATTCAGAGAACTTGCCTTTGATGAGAATCATACATTCAAGTTTGGATGTTATATTGAAATTGGGATAACAATTGATCTCCGGACTACAAATATCAGTCCCCCCCACTCACCTGGAGCCTTTTTCTTCCCACAACGGGCCTTACTCCTAGTTGTTAATAAAGAGCAAATCAACATAAAATACACAGTGTTTAAACAGGTAGCCCATTGCATCCTATGAAACCCGCCATGTAAAATGCATGAAGTTCTCCCACGAAGCTGAGCATGCCTAATTTAATATTACAGTGTTCATAGCATAAAGCACTCTGTGCATTCCATGGTTTTCTACAGGTTTTATCTCAGACTTTCTATGATACATGCACCTAATTTCTGCTAACAGATATTTCTATGAACAGATACAAGTACCATTGCTTATTATGGAAAGGTTTCAGATACTCATGGGATTCCTCTTCCTCTTGGCTTCCACTTTATGGCTTCCACTCCAGGACTGTTTTCATAAGATCCTCTGATGCAACACCATTCAGGGAAGCTGCAGGATATATAATGGAAGTAAACCATGTGAGAAAACGTAGGCACCTTTGTGACCTGGATATAAAGCATTTTCTTTCTCCTCCCTGCCTGTACCTTACATTGACATCCCACTCTGAACACAGCTTCATTAATTATGCTTTGGGATGGAGCATGCTGTAGATCCTATAACGGAAGAGGTTAAAGTGCTGTTCGAAACACCAACCGTGGGCATGACAAGCAAAAGACAGCTGTGCACCATCAAAGGCTTTCCTAGGTATACCCCGACTGTTTGCTTACCATGACACTGCATTTGTTCTCATTATCCCTTTTGGCTGGCATGCAGGCAGCCATTCAGATCACTGTGCCTCCCCTCCAGGCCCCTGAAAACAGACATCCTCAGGAAAGCCCCATCTGCTCACAGTTCTGGACCATGTCATGTCATAATTATTCTGAGGCATGCCTCATTTAGCTGGATATGTAGCAGATTGAAGAAGATCCCTTGGTGAAAGCAAACATCTTGGATTGCTGGAACATCGAAGCAAGATGAGCTGGAGTATGAAGACAACATTCATAGGGGCAACAGACTGTGCTGCCTGGCAGGTGTGTGCTGGGATAGGCATAGCTATGGCAAAGGGGTGAGGAAGCTCTTGCAGCTGGAAAAGACAATATGGCCAACACAGGCAGCAGTATTATGCTTTAAGGATGAGATGGCCAGTGTGATGTTAGTGGTTAGGGTTAGACTAGCATATGGATGGCCCAAGTTGAAATTCCTGTTTGGTCAACAAAATACTGTGGTATTGTGGTTAAGTGTCAGACCTGGATCTGGGAGACGGAGATTCAAATTCCCTTTCAGTGATTCCCCAGTCCTCCACATGAAGCCATGTGCGTGACCTTGGGGCAGTCACAGCTCCCTCAGAGCTCTCTCAGGCCCACTTACCTCACAAGGTGTCTGTTGTGGGGAGAAAAAGGGAAGGTGAAGTAAGCTGTTCTGAGACTCTTTCAAGTACTGAAGAGTGGTGTATAGAAACTCTTCTTCTTCTTCTTCTTCTTCTTCTTCTTCTTCTTCTTCTTCTTCTTCTTCTTCTTCTTCTTCTCCTTCTCCTTCTCCTTCTCCTTCTCCTTCTCCTCCTCCTCCTCCTCCTCCTCCTCCTCCTCCTCCTCCTTCTTCTTTGCTTGCTGGGTGATCTTGGGCCAGTCTCTCTCTCTCTCTCTCTCTCTCTCTCTCTCTCTCTCTCTCTCTCTCTCTCTCTCTCTCTCTCTTTCTGTCTCTGCCTAACCTGGTTGTTATAATGATAAAATGGAGGTAGGGAGAATGAGGCTATAAGCTGCCTTGGTTCCCCTTTGTTGAGAAAAGCAGGATATAAACATATAAATAAATAAATGGACCTTGGGACAGTCCCTCATTCTTACCTACCTGGGAAGGATAAAATGGGCAAAGGGAGAACCATGTGTGCCACTCTGAGCTCCATGGAACACATGTTGAATAGATGGATAGACGGGCAGACAGACGCACAGATGGATGGATGGCTATACAGGTAGCCCTGCAAAGAAGCTCATGTTGCCAAGATTTGTCTGATACCAGAGTTGGCACTCATTCAGCAATGCACCAGAGGTCTGTGCCATGGAAAGCAGGACTGCAAAGTGGCCAATACAGTTGCTGTGACTTGCATGGTAAATGCTGACACCACAGCTTTTAGCACAGGCTGTTTCTTTCTTGGTGTGGTCCACAAGCAAAGCAGGTGCCAGGTGAACTAGAAAAAGGCCCAGCTCCGGACTGGAAGGGTTGATTGTCTAAACTGGCCACAGCACTTAATAATTAGAAATGGGCTGCAGAAGTGGAAGCCGGCAGAATCAAGGGACAAAAGGTTAAGGGAGAAGAGTATTATGAGAAAGCCACAGAAGGAGAAAATGGATGTTGTTGCTTCATGTATCGGAAAGGTGATTATGTCTTCATGAGTGATCGGTAAAGAAGAGCCCTGGCAGAATGGGAGGACAGTGCAGAGTTTACACAATAGGGAAGCAAAGAGACTCCGTGTGTGTGTGTGAGTGAGAGAGACAGACAGACAGAGACAGAGGGAAAGCGTGTGTTGAGAGGGAATGTAAGAGGGAAATGTTGCTGAGAAATAGATATTGGAAATGAGAACAAAGCAGTAAAAGAGGACAAGGAGTCCCAGTGTGGTGCAGAAAGAAAGACTCTGAAGGAATATTAAAAAGGAATAACACTTTTCCAGTACTAGAAGGGGACAATTTTCTTGACCGTAATATTTAGATTAGAAGACTAGGAAAGGCAGAGAGAAGAAAGATACCTTAGGAAAAAGCAACATGGCAATTAAGTGCTGAACTAGGGATTAAACTTGTCAGTGAGGCCAGGGAGCCAACATTTCATCTTTGCTTCCACAAGCAGGGGCAGAGCATACAATACCACTGATATCTGCATGGGCACATCATTTGGCATTACTTGTTCTTGTGGCACATCATTTGGCATTACTTGTTCTTGTGGCAATGTGGTGTTCTGGTCTAATCCCAGGGGCCACGGAACTGTCAGGGTAAAGCAAGCAGTGAAGAACCCAGTCCTGTGCCTCTGCATTCAGCCAAAATCAGACAACCATGCCTTATCCCGAGGACGAACTTGCATGCATCTAATCTGAGGACTGTTGGGTTCCAGAAGACACTGAAAGACCTTTTAAGAAACGACTTGCATTGAACTGGCGTCCAAAGGGACTGCAGAGGTGGATGGGTACTCCGATGAGAGAAGAGCCACCTCAATGACTATACAAACTATAAAGTGATGAGATTTGTTCAGATTCAGCCTAGGAAATGCTATGAAGGCCATTGTCCTGCAGCATGTCTGCCTCTGGGAGAGCAAGGGACGCCACCTGGGCAACTGCTACCACACCAAGCCCAGGATCCGGCCACCTGAGGCAGACGTCTGGGCCACTCGGGGCGGGGGAGCTCCCTGCTACTTCCTCTCAGGCTCGACGCATCTGGCCCGGCCGTTTCGCACTCCCCTCGCTCGCTCTCTGGCATCACTTACTAATCGCTGACGGCTTCAGTATGTGGCTTGGCGAGAACGAAGGCGCCGACATCGACGGACTCGGGGCTTCGCATTGACTGTCTGTAGTTCCGCTTATGAACAGTAGATGGCCCCTCCAGACAACTCAATGGAAGCAGGACATACATGCATTTAAATTTTCTTCATCTGCGGCCTCCCTGACGTTGTTTCCCATCCCCCTGCTTTCGTTCTCTCTCACACGCCCCTTCACCTTCGGCTGTTTTCTTTATTCTCTTCCTTTCCCGATACTCTCCTTCCCCCTTTCCATTAGAGTTTGCCCTCCTTCTGTCCCATGAGCCCTCTTCACTTACTATCCCACCGTTTCTCCCTTGATTACATCCGCTCCTCTCACACCTCCTGCATTTCCATTCCCTCTTCTTCCATTTTTCTTTCCTGTAACTTAGAGACAAAACCTGCTGGGCAGAGAGATGACAAAAATTTATTCTTAGTTGGCAGAATTAGTCTGTTTGCATTTTTAAAAGCAAGAAAGCCTTCAAACCTCTCTGACTTCCCTGTCCTTTCTTGTATTGTCACATTTGTCCATCCCCTTTAGTATATCTGGGAGCTTCTGCATTTTGTTCTGCCTTAAAATCTCTTCCATTCTAGCCGAGTCTTTTCCAGCTCATCATGGCACCCTAAAGCCATTCACACAGAAACGAACTGGTGTGAAACTGCATTGTGTGTTCCCTTCGAAAACCATTTATGCCCACACAGCATCAAAAATCATTTTCATTTTCAACTTCTCAAGAAAGAAAGCAGTGGGATCTTACACAGTGTTCGTGAATGATGATTTAGCTCTCCCTTGGATATGTTTCTAGGAGGCATTCATATATTCAAAGAACTGGCTAGGGATCCCTGCTGTGCTTTGTTGGAATGGCTCTTTCTTGACGCTAAAATGAGGGTCTGCCTTGAAATTGGAATGGATCTGGATCCCCGTGGGGGTGCTGAGCTCAGCCTTCCTCATGTACTATGGATTGCAACCATACTGAAAGTGCATCACTGATTTGCTTGCCTGGGTATCTAATTTGGAACCATTCAGACTCAGATATGAATTGGCCAGTGTCAATGGAGCTCAAATTCTGATTGGGTTTGTTGTATGTACAAAAAAATATATTGTGTGGCTTATGGGAGGGAAGGAAGGAAGGACACCTCAAGCCATTCCTTAATTCTGATTCTACAGTAATAAGATCACTAATCAGTTGGGGGGGGCACAATTACATGGGTCCAAGAATCCCCCCCTAGTGTAGTTCTAAAATAAGGCTGAAACAAATTTCTTGCGTGGGATGGGGTGAATAGGGAATCTCAAGCAAATTTATATTTGCTTGGAAAATACTGTCATTTATATTCTCCTAATTTGAATCCCTTCCCCCAGTAACCACAGACATGTGTAATGCTAGATTTTGCTAAATTTAAATAAAGTATTGATTTAGGTGAGCAGATCATTAATGCTACTGCCTTATTAAATGGGTTGCTGTTATTTCATAAAGGTATTCCTCAAAGTAAATTTTCAACAGTGAAAACTAGAATATTTGGCTTTCAAAAAGTCAAATTCAGGTTCATGCTAAAGACCCTGGGCCTCTGCTAATAATTTCAGAATCTTGTCCCATAAAAGCAAGTTAAGGAAACAACTCCCTCCTCTTCTCAAATCTAAGTTTTTCAATACATTGAATTTCTTCTGTCAGGATTTTTGTATTACAGATGGGCTAATATAACTCAAAACAGTAGTTGTAGCAATACTGGAAAGTAAAAAACCTTTGGCGGCCCAAAATGAAGTCTTTTGGCATTTAACAACCAAATAATACCAAACCCAGAGCCTTGCTAGTGAGCAGCCCACTGAGATGTAGACTATGAACACCTGAAAGCATAAAGTGGACTAGTGTGATACAAGCAGTTAAACACAGGATTGCTCTTTAAAGAGGATAATATTAAGAGAGCAAAATGTAAAGCTGTGACCTCTGGCTGCTCATCTACAGCTACCAGCATTTTCAGTTGCCTCCTCCAACTCCCATTTACCTCAGCTCAGCTCAGCTGCCTTGTATAGAGTGGAGAAGAAGAAATGTACATTTTACACATCTCTGTTTAAAAGCACTTTTTGGTGTAAAATAACAAACATGTTCTCTGGTGCAATGTACAAAGCTTGACACTGAACAACGTTAATAAATTTGCAAAGACTATTGCTGTAACCATGCAGTGATCCAAATCATATTGCAGCTCCAACAGAAAAACAGCTAGAACTTTTCTGTGTAGCAGAAACCCAGGACAATGTAATGATATCTTCAGGCCTTAGACCAGGGGGTCCCCAGTGCAGCACATGCAGGCATCCTAGCGCCTACCAGCACCTTTCCTGGTGCCCACCAAGTGTTTTTGAAACAGAGTAGGGCCAGGTGGGAATCTTTCTAGCCAGATCCCTGATTAGCCACTGGAGATCTGATTGCCTGTGCAGACCAAAATAACATTTCAGCTGCAGGTGCCACCATAGTGTTGGTTTTGTTCTCTCCCTCACTCCCCTTTCCCAGTGTATTTTTAATGACCTCTCCTTCTTTGCAGCTGGGCTTCTCTGCGTATGTGTGGCTCTGCTTCCTGCGGCAGCCATGTTTTAGTTGGGTTCTGCCTTCCTGGGCAGCCATTTTGTGGTTATGCTCACTACCCTGGGTTAAAATTCCAATAGTGCCCACAGGATCAAAAAAATTGGGGACTTCTGACTTAGACAAATCAGATACAGCTAGAGAGACCCAGCATAGTGAAGTGGTTTGAGTATTGGACTAGGAAGTATCTGGGAGAACCTGGTTCAAACCCCCTTTCTCCCAAAGAAGGTTGATGGACCAATCACACTGTCTCAGCCTAATCTATTTCACAGGATTGTTAGTGTAAGGATAAAGTGGAGGAAGGGAGAACAATGTTACTTTGGTCCCTGTTGGGGAGAAAAGTGGGGTATAAAATAAATAAATAAATAAATAAATAAATAAATAAATAAATAAATAAATAAATAGTGGAGGCAGAAACTGGGAACACTGAGTCCAAAGGATCAATCCACCTCAGTAGTCTATTTCATGATCTACAGCACATGTGTCAGGGAGGAGGGAGAGAGGACAGAAAGGAAGAGAGGAGAAAATAAGCTCTAGTTCATAAGTTCATGGTAGGAGCAATCACAGTTACTGTCTTGTCCTGTACCTTAACCTGCAAGTATGTGAAGGCTGCTTCTGAATCATGCTCACTCACATGGGGGTGCACCATCGCATCAACACATTTGATTTCCCTTCCTAAAGCTGCAGTGACTGCATGGATGTGTCATTCACATGATCAGACATTGTCTACTCAGGGCCATGCCTGCTAACAATATGCCAAGTGGTGAAGATACCGCCCCCCAGTCACAATGCAAGAAGCTGTTTAGTCCCAAAAACATAAACTTAGCCATCAAATTTTAACAGACAGCAGTCTCTTCTAAAACTTTCCAGCCCTAGTTGCTTTAACTCAGTGCCCTTTGAAATAAAATGGCCTTGCAGATCTTTCTAAAAACAGTGATGCTGCCCTTTGTGATCTCAGCTGGTGTTGCTTTTTGTTCTCATCTGCAAGTTAATACTCCCTTCTGAGAGCCATCAAAGTTATTAGTGGATATAGGGATGCTTCTGGGCAAACTAGACATTGTGGGGGGGAGCAGAATTAAACTGAGCCCACGATAATCCTGAGAACAGGAAGCACTCACGGACAGGCCCATAGCCATGAGTGGGCTTTGGGGGGTGCCTCCACAGAGGACCCCTAACCTTCCCTGGGATGATGCCAGACCCGCCCCCAGTATCCCACAGCCCACCACAGCCTTGGTGGCTCTTCCTGGTGCTTCCTGGTCAGCCATAGCAGAAAGCAGCAGGAAGAGCCGGCGTGATGGCTAGGCTGGCTGGGGTAGGTGCAGTGAGGCACCGGGGCAGGCCATTAGAGAATGGCCTACCCCAGCACCTCACTGCACATCTGCCATCCAGCCCAGCCACCTTGCTGCTGCTGGGGGAGTTAAGGAGGCAGGCGGCAGGGTAGCAGGTGGTGACTAGAAAGAGGTGTCATGACGCCTCTTTCTGCTCACCACTCACTGACCTGCCACCCGCCTGCCTCCTCCTCAGCTCTCCTTCTCCCTCTACAGACAGAGAGGGAGGTGGAGAGCACGCTGGCTGGGAGAGCCAAGGAGGCAGGCATCAGGGCAGTGAGCAGCAAGCAGAAGGAGGCATCATAATGGCTCTTTCTGCTCACCACTTACTGCCTTTCCTCCTGCCTGCCTGCCTGCCTGCCTGCCTGCCTCCTCCTAGGCTGGGAGAGCCGAGCCCGATGGCTGGGAAAGCCAAGGAGGCAGTCATCAGGGCAGCAAGTGGTGAGCAGAAAGAGGTGTTATGACACCTCTTTCTGCTCAGTGCTCACTGCCCTGCCACCTGCCTGCCTCTTCCTTGGCTCTCCTTCTCCCTCTCCAGATGGAAAGGGAGAAGGAGAGTCACTGCTGGGTGATGTCACCACATTGGGGGCATCACACCCCCTGCCCCTGCCAAAAATTCATTGGCTATGGGGCTGCTCATGGACAAGAAATGGGCAATTATATTAATTGGGATAATGAGGGCAGAACAGTAGTGCAGTTAAGAGCTACAAGGAGTACAGATGTAGACTGGAATGGGGTTTGCCAAAGCGCAGTGCCTGATGGAAACCATTTCATAGAATGGCAGGTTATATCTCTGTGTTTCTTTTCACTGATGATGCCACCAGCACACACATGTGCAGCCACATTCCTCACTGCAGTCCCAATTGCAGTAGGTATGCATTTTTCTATGGGCAGAACGTTGTGACGAATTAATTGTTACATTTAAGTCAGTGCTGTCCTTCCACCAGTTCAATCATTACTTTAAAACCTTCTTCACTCTTTCCCTAAAACCATTTGCCACAGTTCCTCTCCACAAAGCTATATTCCATTGTACTTGTTTGGTGTGGGTGCTGTGTTTCCTGGAGAAGCTTTACACAAATGAATGGAAAAAATGAGTGATTTCCTCAAAACCCACTAACAGGAATTTCTAGAACCCTTTCACCAGGCCCAATGAGTTTGTGCATGCCAATTATCTAAGAATTATAAGTATTGGAAACTTATAACCTGCCGAAGAACATTTATTTTTAAGTTCATAAACTTTTAATAATGAACACCTTCCTTAAGGTACCACTTAATACACACGGCTATGCTCTATCATAATATCTAAGGGGGCGAATCTGAGGATCTCTTAAGAACAGAAGCAGTACTACAAACCCCAGGCAATAAGTAGAGAAAGCAAGTGTTTAGAAGACTTGTTAAAAACTGTGATTTTTCTCTGTTTCAGTTCACCCTTATGAAGTTGTATTAAAAAGGGGTACTGTCAAGATGATCTACAATATCTGTACGTTCCCAGCTACTGGACTGATATCAGAACATCCCTGGTATTCTTTTAATACCTCAGTGCCACAGAAATAATATTACTTCCATTTTACATATTGAGAAATGGGACATGGTGACAAAATGGTTTAATCAAGGATGCACAGTAAGTCTGTATAAAATAATAAATCCCCCCACCCCCCATCTCAGGATATCACCTTAACCGTAAATGTCCAGTTACCAATGGAAGGAAAAGCAAAACTACCCCCCAAGTCATACTGAAAGGTTCATATCTATTTAAATGAGGCCCTTTCCTGCTCTTCTTACCAAGAGACCAGTTTCTCTTGAAATAAACTGTACAGGTATGCGAAGTACATAGTCACCTGGCTCACACCTCAAGGGACTATGCCTGTTAAGCATGAAATCCCTTCTCCAAAGGAAGCTTATCACAGCACTCACTTGCACTAGTCTGAATAATGAGAGCAATAGGCATGATGCTGCATAATGCAAGGTGTGCGGCCTGCTTGGTCTCACTGCCAGATAAACAGAATTGTAGCTCTGAGGAGAAAATGGGAGAAGGTCTTGGAGAAGACTGCAGGTAGTGGGTCCCAAGTCTGTTTTACCTAACCAAGATATTGGGGGGGGGGGTAGAGAACTGGAAAGCGCCTTCCACTTTCAGACTTATAAAACCCAAGAGAATCAGCTCCCCTCAGGCAGTAAAAATAAACTGAAGCCTGGTGGCACTTTAAGGACTGCCAGGATTTTATTCCAGATTCCAGTGATCCATGTAGTCCAGCATCTAGTTTCATACAGAGGCCAATCACTTCCTCTGGCATTCCAACAAGAGAGCCTAGAGGCTGAGGCCTTCCCATGATGTTGCCTCCTGGCACTGGTATTCAGAGGTTTATTGTCTCAGAACATAGAAGTTCCCTTTAGTCATCATGGCTAGTAGCCACTGATAGCAGGGTTGCCAGGTACCCCTTGGCAACCAGCAGGAGGTGAGGGGTGAGGTGGGGCTTATCAGGAGCAAAGAGAGACCTAGGCTGGACTCACCAGCAATGCAGCAACATCACTTCCTACATGCACTGGAAATGACATAATCACATAAATGGCAAGGTGGGGATGCTCTGTATTTTGGGCAAAAAGTCATTTTTACCATGGAGTTTCCCCCCCAAATACCATAGCACAGGGGTCATTTAATAGAAAAAGAGGTGCAGGAGCTCATTAGCATAACTTATTTGCATATATCACACCCCCTAACATCACCGGAAGTGTGTCAGAAGGCAACACCCACCACTCAGGCTTCACTGGACTGTTTTGGATTGCTAGCTATGGGGTGGGGAGTGCGCAGATCTGCCCTCAGAGAGGAGGGAGAGCTTATACCTGAATAAACATGAAAAGGATGTACTTCTTCACCCAAAGAGTGATTAACACATGGAATTCACTGCCACAGGAGGTGGTGGCAGCTACAAGCATGGACATTTTCAGGAGGGAATTAGATAAACGTATGGAGCAGAAGTCCATCAGTGGCTATTAGCCACAGGGTGTAGATGGGAACTCTCAGTCTGGGGCAGGTGATGCACTCTATTCTTGGTGCTGGGGGGGGCAGCAGTGGGAGGGCTTCTAGTGTGCTGGCCCCACTTCTGGACCTCCTGATGGCACCTGGTATTTTTGGCCACTGTGTGATAGAGTGTTGGACTAGATGAGCCATTGGCCTGATTCAACATTGGCTTCACTTATGTTCTCTTATGTTCTTATGAATCTCATCCCCTTTTAAAGCTGTCTATGCCTGTGGCCATGACTACATTCTCTGGCAGCAAATTTCACATTTTAAACACTTATTATGTTAAAAAAGTACTTCCTTTTGTCCGTCCTGAATTTACTGCCCATCAGCTTCATTGGATGCCCTCAAGATCTAGTATTTTGGGAGAGGGAGAAAAAAATTCTCTGTCAGCTCTCTCCACCCCATGCATAATATTATAAACCTCTATCATTCCCCCTCTTAGCCATCTCTTTTCTAAACTGAAGAGTCCTAAACTGAAGATGATTAAGGACTTGAACGCCTTCCCTATAAAGAAAGACTGAAGAGTCTTTCCTTTTCAGTTTTTCTTTATAGGGAAGGTATTTCAACCCCTTAATCATCTTGGTTGTATGTTGGAATAAAATCTTGTTGGTCTTCAATGTGCCACTAAACTGCTGCAAATGTTTGCTTCAGCAGACTAACATAGTTAGTGCTTGAAGCTAGACAGTCAGGAATCCTAGTCCCTAAATCAAGGCAGGGGCCTGGTCTGGTCTAAAGAGTACGGCTGCTAGAAGAGCCCCTTTGCTTTCCATATGCTCAAGGTATTTGTTATTGTGCTTCCAAAACTGTCATTTCACATGTTTGGATAAAGGCTGGCACCTAAATATTGTAAACCCTTTTTACTTTGTGATATATGTTTATTTGAAAGGTCATATTTCTGACTGCTAAAACAAAGAAAGCTAATTTTCATTTAGTACAATAATGCAATATTTTGAGTGAAGTGGTGTTCATGATTAATGGTTTATAGCAATATTCAATATCTGCTTACGGCAGGTAGTGAACGAAAATGAATGTTGTATCCTTCTTAGAAAACCACCCCCTTAAAGTTCTGTGGAAAGGCTCCCAAAATTAGCCATTTAGAGAGGCATCAATTTTTAATTTTTTTTTGCTGCTGCTGGCATTACAACAGTAGTGGCCCACCCACTAGAGTTGATAGCTTGGAAAATTCTTGATTATTTTCTTTTGGGGGGGACCCTGGGGAGGTCAGAGTTTGGGAAGGGGAGGGGAGGGACCTCAGTGGGGTACAATGTCATACAGTCCACAAGGGTTGCAATCCCCCCAGTGGGGGTGGGGGATGCTCTAGCATTTGGCTAAAAACTCTGTGGTGACTGACATGCTCAGTGCGATGACATCACTTCTGGGTCCAGGAGAGACTGGAAACCTTACAGATAACCTCCAAAGCAGCTGTTGTCTCCAGGGGAATGGCTCTCTACTGGCTAGAGATCAGTTCTAATGCTCCAGGCCCTTCATAGAGGTTGGCAACTAACTTACTCCCATGAACTCCCATTCTACTAAGGAAAAACACAGGGCTGGGTTTTAAAAAAAAAAACTAAGATCTTTCCAGCAACATATTTTGAATGCTGTTAAAACTGCCCTCCTTTTTTCTGTATGACATTATACTGCTTCAAGGTGTAGGATTTCACATTCATTTTATATCTGAATGTGAGGTTTAGTGTCTTGTGGAAGAGTCACCAGGTTACAGTGCCCCAGAGAAAACAGCAGAGAGATCATTGAAGAGGAAGACCTTGGCATTGCAAGAGGGTAGCAAGTCATCACTCCTTTCTGCCAGGAAGGTTATCAGATAAAATCCCTTGAGGGAAAGGCATAGAGGGCTACACAACTTATTCAGTGAATGGATATTGTATGAATTTGAAGCTAAATGCATCAAGGGCCTCTTTTACAAGGGCTGGAGTGATCTGGATAAGCACCTGGACTTTGTATACCCAGTTGATTCTAAACTTCATTTTTTAAAAAATCAGCAATTGCTCCTATCCAGAACCACTGGACATTAGGCTGGATCCTGCCAGCTTTTCCACTGGTGTGTGAGAGAAAAAAATTATCTCACTTGACTCTTCTCCTGATGGGATCCAGCCTGTTATGTATTAGGTCAGGAACATTCCAGGACTATCTACCAGAGACTGCCTGAGCTTGGAGCTCTAGAACAATAGCCCACCAGGACTCTGGAAGTGACCAATGAGAAACTAATGTTACATAAATAGCCTATGGTTGGGAGTTGGGTGTGTTTGGGTGTGGTTTTTGCATGCTACTTAAACAGGGCTGTTGCCCTGGTGTTTCAGTCTTGTCCCTGAAATCACTCAATATAGTAGAGCTGTTTACTGCAATGCATCTTGAACCCAGTATTTAACACAGCTCAAAGACTGAAACAGAGCTCCACAGTGAATAGCCAATATTTCTTATTTTGAGCACCACATCTCAAGACTATCTCACAGTGATGTAGTTTTGGGGATGCTTCTTTCACTGTTGCAGCCTCCAAGAAACCTTGCCCTTCTGCAGAACAGTTTCATCCAAAACAAGAAGATACTTCTTGACAGAAGCTTCCTAAGCACTGAAGTTATTTGAACTGTAAACATTTTAAAAGTCATGGAACGGGGAAAGGGCAGCCATTTTTAAAGATGATTTGGTCAAGGGCAGCCACCAGGCATCAGCCTCACACCAGCAGCCATTTTTAAGCAGTAAAACCTGATGACTGCCAGCATTTCCCTCAAGTACATGACTGTGGGTTGGATCTGACTAACTTTTCTGATGGTGAAAAAAGGAGGAGAGGGCCCCCTCTAACCACCAAAAAGGCTCTTCTGGGAATCTTGGGACCTGACTGAACAAAAGGTGTGTAGTACTGAAGAATGGAGTAAGGAGGGGAATGAGGTAGGACTGTGTGAAAAAGCTGGCTGGATTAAACCCTATGGAACCCCAATTGTGAGAAAAAAACTGAAGATATTCATATCCCTACACACCCCACACACATGGAATTTTTTAAAATTGCGGGTGCAGCCCCATATAATTACACCCAAAGTATCCCATGATTTTAAAATTAATTTTGGTCTACAGAGCTAAGAAAATTAAAGCTGTCCAACTGCTGAACAGTTTTATTATAATTAACTATATCACAGTACGTGGTAAGAAATATAACATCATTACAACCATGGGGTTTTTTGCTATCAAGCCACAGGTGACTCATGGAAACCCATGAGGTTTTCAAGGCAAGAGACATTCAGAGGTGGTCTGCCATTGTCTGGCTTGGTAGTCCCCCATTCTAATACCAACCAGGGCCAACCTGGTTTAGCTTCCAAGATCTAATAAGACTGGGCTAACCTTGGCTATCCAGGTCAGGGAACATACATGCTACACATCCATAATGTAGTGTCATGGCACACGGAAACTGTGTCGAAAGTTGAAATATACCAAGAAGCAATTAATAGTAATACAATATGTGAATAGTCTCATGTATGCCATACCTCCTTCCTTTTTTTTAGTATTTAGGCACTTTGTTTTTAAAAATCAACTCCACAGTTTTTTAAAACAATAAGCCTAATTGATATTTCCCATTTTAACACCCTACCCAATCCTAGTTTCAAGAAATTCTATAATTGGGAAAGCCCCTTTTTGTTAAACAAACAAACAAACAAACAAACAAACAAACGTTATACCAAGGAAATCATTGTTTGCTATTATTTTGATGTGGGCATAGGGATATGTTCCCTGCAAACTATATTTAAAAAACAAAACAAAATGGCAACATAACAGTGTGAGCCACCAGCTGATAGGGGCAGGTGATAAGAAGGCGGCTGAAGGGACAAGGGCTGGGATACGGGGGAGGGCAGTTTCATTCTTTCCTTCCCCGGAGAATAAAATGCTGCATTTTCAAGCATGACGTAGGGTGAATGCTGAAAGAGTCCAGCAGAGGCAAAAGGATGGGATAAAGCCTCAAAAAACCTTCAGCATACCATTAGAGAAAGAAAGGGTTTCGTTTCCGTGGTAACCAGGCCTATGGTGCCTCCGCTTGAGAAATCTACAAGAGAAAGTGAGGCCTTTTCCCCGCTAGGAAAGCCAATGAATTGGAAAATAATTATACAGCCTTCTGCCCTCCCTCCCCTCAGTTGGGTGCATTCATAAATACACTCCAGAGTTTGCTTTTTAAAGTGCTCAGATTTTCCAAATGCTCCGCAGAGGAGTGCTCCAAAAATAAGGCAGGTTTCAAGGCTCTGAAACACCACCAACTCCACCTGGACTGCTGGCAGTGTCTGCAAAAGCCACCAACGGGGAGGTGTCAATCAGCAGGGAGGATTCTGGGAAAGCAATGAGAATTGCTGCCAGCCAGCCTCCCCAGCTAAATAATCAGCAGGGAAGCACAAAAGTCTCCCAGCTGAGTGTCATGCTCATGAGACTTGCAGACAGTCATTTTGTGGGATGGGGAGGGGAAAGAGATTTAAAAACAGTAGAAAGAAAACCAGCTACCAGTACTAGTTGGCATATGTAGCCCCAATTAGTTCCCTTTCACCAGGTGCCCATACATGGGTATTGGTGTTGCCAACCTCCAGGTGGTGGCAGGAGATCTCCAGTTATCACAGCGGATCTCCAGACTGCAGAGATCAGTTGCCCTAGAAAAAATGGCAGCTTTGGAGGGTGGACTCTATGGCATCCCATTCCCAGTGAGCTCTGTCCCCTCCCCAAACCCCACCCTTCCTGAACTCCCCCTCAAATATCCAGGAATTTCTCAACCTGGGGATGGCAAACCTACTTGGTACTTAATTTATTTATAGGATATAACTGTCAAGCTTTCAAATGTTTAATAAATCATCATTCAGTTACAGACATTTACAAATCCATTATATTACTCTCTCTCTCTATGTGCGTGTGTATATATATACATATTATACATACACATATACATATAGCTTTTCATTTGTGGTTCCCCTGAAGAAAATAGGAGCTTTGGAAGGCAGACTATATGGCATCACACCCTTGCAGAACTCTCTCCTATCCCCAAACTTCACCCTCCCCAGGCAACTGCCCCCAAATCTCCAGGAATTTCCAAGCTGTAGCAGATAATAAAGGGGCTGCGGTGGTTCAAGTGGTTAAGATGCTGAACTGCAGACTGGAAAGTTGGTAGTTCAGCAGTTCAAAACCCGAGTGCTGCATGATGGAGTGAGCTCCCGTCTCTGGCCCCAGCTCCTGACAACCTAGCAGTTCGAAAGCAAGAATTTGCAAGTAGATAAATAGGTACCGCTTCAGTGGGAAGGTAACAGTGTTCCGTGTGCCTCGATGTCTAGTCATGCTGGCCACATGACCACAGAAATGTCTTTGGACAGCGCTGGCTCTTCGGCTTGGAAACAGAGATGGGCACCACATCCCTAGAGTCGGATTTGACTGGCTTTCAAGCAAGGGAAACCTTTACCTTTACTTAGCAGATAATTATACAGAGCTTAATCTCTCTAAGGGTGAATCTCTGCATCCATCTTGATCTTCATAAGCAAATATTGTTCATGTACACTTGTTCAGCACAAAACCACACATGATGCTGGGAGAGCTGTGAATGGAGCTCCAGTGTTTTTTCCCCTTCTTTAAACAGCAGATGTGTAAGGAGGCCAATTCAGATTGTGATCATAGTACAATGGGAAGGAGAGGGGTAAACCTGCCCCATTTCCCTCATCTGAAATGGCACCCATTATGTGATAACAAATGTACTCTCAATAGGGAGTTGCAGACAATCCTGGTTCCCTGATGAGTGCACCTGTATGATTTATTCATTCAGTTATTTATACTCCACTTTAACCCCAATGGGGGTCCAAAACAGATTACAATTTTGTTCTTCCGTCCCCCATTTTGGTGTCTGACACATATGCAGGACTCTTTTTGTAGCAGGAACTTCTTTGCATATTAGGTGACACACCCCTAATGTAGCCAATCCTCCAAGAGCTTACAGTAGCCCCTGTAAGAAGAGCTCTGTAAGCTCTTGGAGGATTGGCTACATTAGGGGTGTGTCACCTAATATGCAAAGGAATTCCTGTTACAAAAAGAGGCCTGCATATTTACAACACAGATTTATTGAATTCAGACTTAACATTTTTCAGCACACACTTTTAACACTTTAGGTGTATGTTTAAGAACATAATAAATGAACTGGCCCCAAGGGTCCTCCCATGTATATCCCACCTCTTGACTTGCCCTATCTTGAATTTGCTACAGATTCGCATCTCTTCTTATCTGGGCAAAACTTCCCGCTTTTTGTGTGGCTCGCTCTCTTAAAACCAACCTACAGCTGCTTACATTTATCTTCAGCTGCAAACTATAATGATGCAGATTATCATTTTATTTAATCATATTTGCCATTTGGTAAAGCAGAGAATAATGGTACCAATGATTGTTACAGAATATTTCCTGTATCTTAAGGAAGATAGGACAGCAGTATACTCAGAACACAGATCAAACAGAGATGAGGTTCAGAGATCACAACACACAATGCTCTCTAAGAACTCAGGAGCCAGCAAGGAGGATGCAGATATAGCTTCTCTTCTCTGCTGCCTCCTCCTCCCTAGCCTGCCTTCAACTTTTTCCTCCCTCCTGAGTGGAGGGCAAGAGTCCTGCAGGGGAGAGGGAGAGGTGCTTGGCAAGATCCAGACAGAGGGAGGGAGGGAGGGAGGGACCAAACACAAGAAGTCATGGCTGCGTTATATTTCAGAACAGTGGAGCTGTTCAAGGCATAGGACAGGCAAGGTATAGAACTACTGTTCTAAAACTTCTGATTGAGCAAAGTAAATAGAATTTTTCAAAGCTAATACCCAACGCTGGCATTTAAACAAAGAAAACTTTTCATGTCACTTGCTGTCTCCAGAGATATTGTTTTTCAGTCAACTAGCCTTGCCAACTCCAGCTTGGGAAGTCTCTGGAGATTTGGGGCCTGTGGGTAGATGAGATGGTGCTTGGAGCAGTCAAGGAACTTACTGGGGATGTGGTACCACCCTAGGAGTTCCATTTCAATTAGACTCTATGGTATATTGAGGCCACCCTCTGAAGCTATCATTTCCTCCAGGGGAACTAGTATCTGTAGTCTGGAGATCAGTAGTAATTCTGGGAGAATTCTGGGTCCCACCTTGAGTCTGGTAACCCTCGTCAAGGCAGCCCACGTACCCAACAGATAGTCCTGGGCAAAATTTTGTTAGACTCCCAATGATGTCATCTGGAATTTCACAAACCTCCCCAAATTCCCTCTGTCACACCAGGGAGTGTGATGAGGCCTCCCCTCATAATAGGTTTGCCAGGCTAGTTGTCCTGGTAACCAAAAGGAGATGGGGGGCAGGGATGGGGGGCCCCTCACAGCAACAGAGTGATGTCACTTCAGGGAAAACCTGGAAATAACATCATGCCTCTCTGGAATCACTGGAAACTCTTTATTTTAAATATATATATATATATAATTCTCCTGTTTCTCCACTCCTTGCCCCACTGGAGGACTGGCAACCTACATCATAACTCCCACTGACTTTTGTTCCCAAATCTACTGGGTGTTGCGGCTACAACCTTGAATAGTTCTGTAGAAACAGCATCTCCATTACCTGGATTGCTGGAAATTGCAGTTTCTGTAGCAAGCCATGAGAAACTACAAAATACAACCTCCTGGGAACCTGCTGAGCAAGATGCCTGTGAGTTGGAGTTTCCCAGAGCTCCTTAATGTGTATGGAAGCCTTGCAAAAATATATACTACCCAACAGTCTTGGCATACACAATGCAACCATAGAACCTAATAAAGGCCAAAGCAGCAGTTTCTCATCACCACCACTGCTGCTAGGCAAATGTCAGCTAGAAAGGGGGCCAACATAATAACCTCAAATTTAGGAGGTTCAGACTTGGCTTGTAATTAGCTCAGAAGTTCCCTAGAAGTTCCACACTAGGGAACTGAAGTTCAAACCACAAACCCCCCAGTTCTGAACTTTGGGTGCATCACTATCTACTGCATGCCATTGGATGTATGGTCTACTTAAGTTTTTACCAAACAGGATTTACCACTTGGTGGCTCAGGGCTGGATCCTGGAGGAAGGAACCATGTGGCTGTAGGAAGGAACCATGTGGCTTTCTCTCATGCCAGTATAATTGCTGCTTGAACCTCAGCCCCTTAATTATGAGTTATCAAGTAATGTATATGTATGGATGACATTAGGAGACACAATATTATCTCCACTCTGCCTCCATTTCTTCTCCTCAGTAAAAAAATCATTTTTAAAAAAAATTTCATGAGTAATGCTAAGAATACCTTGGAGAACTGATCCACATTCGAAAAAAGGATATGGTATGGCTCTTCTAAAAATGTATCACTTCAGAAAGCAAGAAGGGGACAACGTGCTTGACGATCCCCATAGCAAAATCTCCCTATACATAGAAAGTTGGAAAGGTTTGATTTGATTTCTCCCAACATTCTAATCTTCTGTTGCCATGGGGCAACAGAACGCAGTCCCTATTAAATTCTAGAGCAGGATTGCCAACTTTTAAACTGGTCTTTCTTGAGGTCCCTTTAAAATCAGTTTGATCTTCATGCTGCGAAATGCTTCAGCTGCCCATTTCCACTCATTATACCTCAGTAGCTTGCATTTAGTCAGGGTTTCTACTTAATTAGTGCTGTTACTGAAGTAGACAAAGGCTGCGGTCACACGAGCAGTTTGCGCCAATATAGTTGCATTACCTTTGCGGATTTAAACAGCACAATCAGACAACAACATCTGCTGCCCGTGCCCCAGTTGTCAGCATCCAAGTCCATCCCATCCTGGAAGAGGAGTTTGCCAGCACTGGGGAAACTCTGGTTTTTACATATGCCAACACTTCCATTCCACTTTTCCTGATGTCTGAACACCCTGTCACGAACAGATGCCAGATGGGAAATGTGAATGGTCACTTCCATTTCAGTCAATGGGGGGGGGGGTTGCCCAGTAGGGATTAGTGCTCCCTCTAAACTGTGTGTATGAGAGCCACTGCTCATTAATACAGGAAGCCCCACTCTCAGCAGCAGTCTGGAGCTACACAGAGTCTTGCACTGCCCATTGTCCATTTCAAGATTAAAGCAGTTACATCCTGCTCAGGATATGAACTGCTCCGCTCAGGGGGGAATTAGAGGAAACATTGGTAAGGATGTGCACATAAGTGCTTTTGAGCCTGAGTGACCCCCATTGCCAGCAAGACCCATGCTCTGTGGTTGAGGTGACAATAATGTGGATGCCCCACCATGGGACTGGCACGCACAGGAGCTGCTTCAGGGTGTGCTGTCTGGTCAACCCTTCACACAACGATTTAAACCACTGTGAATAGAGGCACTGCCTGATCATGCCAAGCCTCCAGTGTGACTGCAGACAAACTGTAGGGCCCCTTATTCCAAAGTGGCCGCTACTGGGAGTACCTCCATGATTTGCTTCCATGCAGATCTGGATCCATTTTTTTCTTTATGGCATGCTTATCACACTGTACACATAATGCATGGTGTTGCTTGTGCAACATGCTGGAGGGCCACAGAAAAGGCAGTAAAGGGAGTTTAAGAGAGTGTTGTTTTAAAATGCAAACAAATAAATAAACAGTGACCTAGTCCCACGAGATTTTCCATTCCCTTTGCAGATGGAACAAGCACAAAAATATCTTCTGGTACAATTTGCAGAAGAGCCCAAGAGCTGCTTTATATTCAGATCCCCCAAACAGCAATCTGAAATCAAGCCTGGTGTGACAGAAACGTACCTCTTGCTCTTCTCAGCATGTTCTCCACTACATTGGGAGCCGTGAAGGAGCCACAGAGACTCCACAGGCTGCTGTCACATTGCTGCCAGGACACAGAGGGGGAAACAAGGGATAGAACTAGTAAGAAATAATGATTTGAGGGGAGGGTGCCCAGCCCTTCCCTCCTAAAAGGAGAGGCCCACCCGCCACTCCATGTGCCAAAACAAAGAGCCAACAAATTATTGAGGTGATGCATGGAATTGTTCCCACAGTTCCTTTTGCAGTATATAATTTAAAACATCTGCTTCTCCGCTCTAACAAAAGCAAAGCTTTCAAGTATTCATCTCACTGCTCCAGTGGCAGAAATGGAACTAGTCTCTCATTTTAGAGGCTGGTTGGCTGAGAGGGGAGGAGAGTGTGGGAGAGGATACAGAACCTCCAGTATATTGGTTTAAACATCAGTGTAACAAATGTCTACATTTGCTGCATATCTCGAGGTCAGATCTGCGTCAGCAAAGCTTCCCATTCCTTTGATTCTCATCATCTGCATTGTGCCTTAGGACTGCCACCTGAGGAGCTTCATAATAAGGAACACATTTTGAGGCTGCAAGAAAACGATGTCTTACATGTGTCAGAACATTACCAGGGTTTTATTACAATATATTGTCCTTGTCATGTATTAAATTAAAGATTATTATTTTTTACAGCAATGGCACAACTATTTTTTCAACAAGTATTTCTGGATCATGTAAATAAGGAAGAGTTCCTGGAAATAAGGAGCAGGTGGTTAACCTAATTTTGCCTGCATTTAACCAGTCTCCATCTACATACAGCATCCAGAGGATGGCCGGGGTGGCAAACAGCCACAAATGAGGCCTGCCCTGCCCTTGTGCCTTTAACAGCTGCTGGACTGGCAGAAATCAGAAGGGAGCTTTAACAGGATGGAGATAGATATATTTGCCTGCTGATATGTGCATAACAAGCCGCTATTAAAAGCACAACTACAACACCACACTAAAAAGTTAGCAACCTTAGAGGACGGGGAGCAGTATGGATGAAGGCAGGCATAACAGTGAGGCAGAATTCAGCCAGGCCATGCTATGCTTGCTTACTATTTAAAGAGACAGTGTTTCCAGAAATATGCGTGGGTGCTGTGTCAAATGATGCCCTTCTATTCCTCAGAGCGGAACATTTTTCAACGTGTGTGAGGGCAACTTCTCCAGCTCCCCAGCAGGGTCGCCAGACTTCAGGCAGTCACTGGAGATCTCCTGGAATTACATCTGCTCTCCAGGTGACAGAGATCAGTTCCCCTAGAGAAAATGGCTGCTTTGGGCAGTGGACACTGCTATGGCATTCTACCCTGCTGAGGTCCCTCCCCTCCCCTCCCCCAACCCTGCCTTCCCCAGCTCCATCTCCAGATCTCCAGAGATTTCCCACCCAGAGCTGGCAGCCTGACCCCCCTGCCACAGCAGTGCAAATCTGGTCACATGACCGTTTATCAGTATCACACCCCAACCACCTGGGTTTTTTTGCAAAGTCATGTGATCAGACTGCGAATATATTACACATGTGTACCTTGAAGAAGAAGAAGAGGAGGAGGAGGAGATTGGATTTATATCCCACCTTTCACTACCGAAAGGTGCCTCAGAGCAGCTTACAAACTCCTTTCCCTTCCCCTCCCCACAACAGACACCCTGTGAGGTAGGTGGGGCTGAGAGAGTTCTTGACAGAAACTGCTCTTTTTCAAGAACAGCTCTGATCAGAACTACGGCTTGCCCAAGGTCATCCAGCCAGGTGCAAGTGGAGGAGTGGGGGATCAAACCCAGTTCTCCCAGATTAGAGTCCATGCACTTAACCACTACACCAAACTGGCTCTCTGAAAGTTGAGGTTGCCCTCACAGTCTATGGTTGCCAATCCTGGTTTGGGAATTCCTGGAGATTGGGGGTGGTGCCTGGGGAGCTTATAGGGGGAGCTTAGAGGGGATATGATGCCAGAACATCTGTCCTCTAAAGCTGCCTTCTCCTCCAGGTGAACTGATCTCAATAGTCTGAAGTTCAGTTGTAATTTCCAGATAATTCCAGGCCCCACCTGGAGGTTGGTAACCCTATCTCTCACATCCTAGTGGAGCCAGGGTTATGGTAGCTGACACTGCCTTCAGTTAAGGCTGAGAAGACAGTTGGCAAATATCAGAGAGGGGCCTTTCACAGCAGTCTCTTAGAGTTGCTTAAATAATCTGAATTATTTCAGTCCTTCAGCTTGACAAGGGTAGGCTGGGAAATGGTCCTGTTACCTACTCCTCTGATGCAGAGTTCCCCTTAGTCAGATTACCAGATTCCATACCTAAGAATTTCCTCCCAAAATTTGGTGAGACCTGCTTATTTGGATGGCTTCTGGAGGCCAAGGATGCCTGGTATGATATAAAGAGTGAAAAGTCACATTAAATACAGCACATTTTTGGACAGCACATTCTCAAGAGCATACTGAAAAAGATCTAGAGCAGAAGTAGCCAAACTTGCTTAACGTAACAGCCACACACAATAGACGTCAGATGTTTGAGAGCTGCAAGACATGAACAAATATCACACATACATTATTATTGAAAAATATGCAAATTTGCTTTTTATTAACATTAAATTAAGACTGTGTGAAGGAGCTGCATGTGGCTCCCGAGCTGCACTTGACCTAGAGCATTATGGGAAATGAATCTCCAAAACCTCAACATGTAAATGAAAGACAACTGCTTTGTAACAAACAGTACTTATTTTGATACGGGTGTCAGTCTTTTGGCAAACATTCCAAGGTCCCTGAAATACTACTTTCACATTGAAAAATGGACCTTGTGAAGATTCAGTACGGCCCTGATACCTAAGCACTCTGAAGTAGCCATGAAATATATTACTAGGTATTAGGAAGGTGGCCATGTCATGGTGAAAGCTATTGTGATTAAACCAATCTTTTTGCTGGCAACCTCAGCAAGAAGAGTCAAAGACTGTAAATAGGCTATGGGTAATAAACTTGCCCTTACCATTTAGAGTAACACTGTGGAAGCTGCTTTGAAGTGCAAGGAGAAAATGAAGGGTCCACCACATTAAAGTGGGAGAGCGAAGCAATGTGGATTCAAGCCCCTGATAGAGTTCCCACTTAAGGGGGGGGAGGATTGCCATTCTTCATTTTCCTAATGTTCAGACATTTAAAGTGCAGTAAATTTAAAACTGCGCGTCACATAGCTTTGAGAATGATCTGTTCTTTAAAAGGGAATGGGTAAATGGGGGTGATGTCAAACCTTATCTATTACTGGAACAACAGGCCTGTGAGATGCCTGCAAAAAAAAAAAAAGCTAAATGTTTTTTCAAGGCACATTATTCTTTTCCTTCCTCCGCTTCCTGTTGAGTGCACAAGCACAGAATTGTGAGGGAAGCCCCTTAGTCTAGCTTGTTATTTTACATACTGATATCACAGCACATTAGTTGAAAAAAACAGAACACTTCAAAGGCCTTCCAGGCTTGATTCATCCAACCCCTGCCCACATTCCCCTTAGGAGGCCTGCCAGTTTGACAGTGACTCTCGCAAAACCACAGGGGGAGACGATGCCAGTCCACTCGTATGTTGGTGGTACGATGTCTGGAGAAGATGCTGCATGAAAGCATGCTCAGAGGCGGCATCTACATTCTTCCATCCATGGGACGTCTTATAAGTGGTGGCGATGGTGGCATGGCATACATTAACCAAGTGTTGATTTTAGATTAGCAGGAAAGGCTTCTGCCATTGCATTCATATGCACTGCATTAGCACAACAAGAGACATTTTATTGACTTAAGCCAATTCCTTTGACTTCATCTCCAGCTAACCAAAACACCCATCGATGGAGAACAGAAATCAGACACAGGGGTCAAGCGGAAGACAAGGAGGGCATCAAACCTTTGCCTGTGCTACAAAACATACAAATGTGACAAATGCTGTCATAATGCTTTCAATAGCAAGCTAAACCTCAAGGAACTGTACCTCTCAATATGACTAGCATAGTTTTGGGGTAACCAGTGCTGCAATAGAGGCATATAATAAAACTGAATTATCTGTTCCTTATGAGAAGTTGGGAAGGCTCTTGGAGGATTGGCTACATTAGGGGTGTGTCACCTAATATGCAAAGGAGTTCCTGCTACAAAAAGAGCCCTGGCAGAGCACCATTTAACAGGAAGAAAGGTAAAACCGATGGTATGACCCATCAGCCTCACCGGCCCACCTCAAGGACCTCTCCTGATACTGATTAGTATTCCTTTGTGCTCTGATCCTCCTTAGTGAATGACGGTATGAATCCAGACAATGCCAATTATTCCAGATTAGTTAATCTGGTATTGAGACCTGTGATTTTGTCAATACAGCAGAGATGTGAGCTGAAGATTCTAATCAGTGGCTGCTGGCTGGAGAGTTGGTAGCTATTCCAGCCACACTTGTGCAGGTAGCATTAGAAATTCTTCCCTAAATTGCCAGCCACCTTTCAGACGCTTCTCTTTCCGGGATCTGTTCTGCTTCTCCCGATCATTCATCCCAGCCACGTTTATGCAGAGCAGCTCAGAAGACCCATTACTGTTGTGCTGTCTCTGATTGTTCATCAACGATTCTCTTCACCACCCTCCATCAGACATTGGTGAGCTTCATTAGAGGCCATGGAATGTGCTTGGCAAGCAGAGACTCTTACATGATATTTACAAAATGGTAGGACGTTCTTTCTCTCTTGCCTTTTCCACCTTCAGGCTCGCATGGCTTGCCTCTGCCCTGCCTCCTTCAGAAGCACACATCTCACTCGTTAATTTTGGAACGGTTACTCGGGAAGCTGGAAATAATGGATAGATTAGACGGAAAGAAACAAGCGGCCCCCCAGAACATTAGAGCTGAGCTGAAGGGACTCAATCAGTTCCTGTCTCTGAGGGCCAGCAGTGTGTGATGACTTCCAATGCTACATGCATCATAAAATCATTTTATTAAAGGAGCGTGTCAAGGTGAGCAAGCCCGGAGAGATTTCAGACAGACCGCTGCTGCAGCCAGCCAATCCTTTATCTGCTTAGAGCACACACTTGTCAACATCTTTCATTACAGTTATTATACTGGCTGCCTATTGGTGGCTGAGTCCAATTCAAAGTGCTGCTACTTACCTTTAAAGCCCTTCTCAGGCTTGGGGGCCACATACCTCAAGGACTCTCTCCCAGCTAGATGACCCCATGCAGCAACTGTGCTCATCACACCGATGCTTTCTGGTCTCCCTGACCCTCATGATGATGTGAACAATGAGTGGCCATTTGCAGGCTTTTTCAGTAGTTGCTGTGATTTCGTGGGACTGTCTGCTGGACGTGAGAATACCCTCCTCCCTTCTGCAGTTTTGGAGGCAATGTAAGACTGAACTTTTTAGAAGAGCTTTTTGGTTTGTAGGGAGAAAGTTTTTAACACTCTGGCTTGGAAGGGTAATTGTTTGAACTTTATTAAATTTGTCACTCATGGTGATGTTAATGGGTTATTTTGAGTTGGTTTTTTTCATGTTATGATGAGTTGGTTTTTTCATGTTAAATAGCAACACTACACCTGGAGGCAGGGTTGCCAACTTCACGACAGAGAAAGGATTCAGGGAAACCTGATAAATGTAAGATTTACTTTTTGCTGACAACCCAGAATCATGAAATAGTTAAAACTGTTGGAAGATTTCTGTATGAAGATTCAATAAGGTCATCAGTATTCCTTGCAAACTGAGTCATATGTTCTGTATGTTATACCAATAAAGGTTGATTGATTGATTGATTGATTGATTGATTGATTGATGGAACTTCATGATAGGAAATCTCTGGAGGCTGGGGAAGAGAGGGATCTCAGTGGGGTGTAATGCCATAGACTTGAGCCTCCAAGTAAACCATTTTCTCCGGGGGAACTGGTCTCAGTAGTCTGGAGATCAGTTGTAATTCCAGAAGATCTCTAGGCGCCACTTAGAGGCTGGCAATCCTAAATTGCTTGTGGAAAGTGTGAGAACTGTCTAAAGGGACCCTTGACTAGGACTATAAATCGATTACCACAAGGTGAAAATTGAAACTAAATTGTAAAGATCATGCTTAAGGATATATTTATGCAAACTTAAGTGTTAAGCTGTATTTTCCTCCAAATAATTTCCCTCTCCTCCAAATGTTATGAAACGCTTTTCTCTCTCCCTTCAAAATACTCTTCTCTCTCCCTAGGCATTAAGTAGCCCTGACCTGGATAGGCCAGGCTAGCCTGATCTTGTCACATCTTGGAAACCAAACAGGGTCAATTCTGGCTAGTATTTGCATGGGAGACCTCCAAGGAAAACCAGGGTCATGACGCAGAGGCAGGTCATGGCAAACCACCTCTGAACATTTCTTGCCTTGAAAACCCCATGGGGCAGCTATAAGTCAGCTGTGACTTGATGGCAAAAAAAAGTGTTAAGTATTTTTGCTTCCCTAAATTACGAGGAACTGCTCTTCAGGATTTCCATTTGTCTGTACCCCTGTCTCTGCTGTTCAGAAAGGCACATAGCTGCCTGCCTGTATCTATATTTGCATGTTGCTGTGGAACTGTATTCCTTTTCAGGCAATATATGCCTGTGCGATATGTCTGTAGCAGAGCAGTGATGTGTGTGCATCTCTGCTTGCTGTTTCAAACGGGATGGCTTCGGAGCATGCCTGTAGCAGCACTGTGCTCTCTTGGTTTTGTGTGCGTGTGTGTGTGTATGAGAGAGAGAGAGAGAGAGAGAGAGAGAGAGAGAGAGAGAGAGAGAGAGAGAGAGAGAGAGTGTGTGTGTACGCATTCCTGGAACAGAATGACAAGATTGCTGAGGGTCTACACATGTTAATTCTGTGCAATAAATGAATTCTACTCCTAGCCTCCCTCCTCCCCCTCTGAATGTTGTGCTAGGATTGGATGGCTCAGGGGCTTGGGAATAGAACGCAGCTATTTTCCTCTAGGTCATTGCTTCTCATTTCACCCGAAGCCAGAGATGGAAGGCTGGTTTAAGAGAAATCAAAATCGGATCTGATCTCTCTAGCCTTTTCTTTGGCTGTGTAGAAAATACGCCACTAAGCCAGTGAGCATAGCCTTGGCGGTACCTCCAGCTAGCCTCGAAGACAGGTACATCAGAGATTATGTTCAAGAACATTATTTCATGCACTGTTTCACTATTGAAAGCACTAAATGGAGGTTAATCACCAGCCCCGGCCATAGCGCTGTATATTCCGTGAATTCAGCAAATATCTTCCCACTTTTGTGAAATAAGGATCTGTGTTTTGGCGGTGTGGGGGTGGGAAGTGAAGTACAAGGTTATTGGAGGAGGGAGTACACAGGGACAAAATCCTGCATCACTCTCCTGTTAGGCACCTTTAAGGCCATTTGTCTCATAAGAAAAATAATCCTCTGATGCTATTCACATTAGGTGAAAGGGAGGCACTTTCATATACTGTTAAGTGTTTTCCCCAAAACCAGCACATAGGGTTTTAAAATGAGGGGAACAAAACTACACACATACTCTCGACATACAGTATCTCAAAGGAATCAGAAAGCAGCTCTGCGTCTGTGTGTGAGTACATACAGACACAAGAAGAAAGGCATTTATGTATTGGTAAGACTGTGTGGCAGAGCTACGTTCAGGAGAACTTCAGGAAGGGAAATTCAATAAATATCAATGAGGTTTGGTTGCAAGAAAAATTCCTGACAACAAGCTGTTCTACCCTATATGGTAAATCTAGGGTTTCCTTTGTGACATACTCGGGATAGTTGGGTGCTCTGCTTTACCCAAAGAATAGTCTGCTATGGACCCCACAAAGTTGTTGCTGGGTAACAGAATGTACCATCACTTTATTTCAGTGCTACCCTTTTTCTGGTTGAGCTGGGCCCCAGTCAAAACTAAGGATAAATTTTGACCCCTTCATCTAGGGAAAGCTACAGAATAATAGTGCTTGATAGATTCTGGTCATCATCACACAATGATCCCAAATTAACACTGAGTACCTGTAGGAAAGCCAGAACAGGGATGTTTCTAGCTACTGTGTAGCAGAGAAAAAGTGGCAATGGATTATGGATTACCAAGGAAAAAAGGGAGGGGCAGGCAGTATAGTTGCTGGGGAGTCACAGCAGCAGAGACCTTGTGAGCTCCTGCCTATGGCCTTCCCAGAAGTATTGCATTTATTTATTTATTTACAGGCACTATAGGAAACAGGATTTGGGGTTAGATGAACCTTTGGTCTGATCCAGCCGGGTTCTTCTTATACTGTTAGCTAAAGTAAGTGTGCCAGACATGTTTAAAGGCACTATTTTATTCAGTATTACTTTATGTATTCCATGTCTAACCTAAAGCATGTACATATGTTAGGTAAAGTAAGTGTGCCAGCATTCATGGGCTTCCTAGGGCAGAGTTCTGTGTATTGCAGCTTCCAGAAGCATTATTCCCAGCCTTTTCCCTGGCCCAACTCCTCCAGCCTCCAGCCATGGTAACTATAGGGATGAACTGGGACACAGAGGGTAGTGCCCTGTGCCAAGAGACCCAAGGGTGCCAGAGACTGCTACAGTGAGTCTGGCTGGAATCTCTGATTGGAAAGCTTTTCACAGGGGTGACTGAAATGGGGCAGGAGCAAGGTCCTCTGGACCCTGTTGGACATACTGTAATGAACATTTGGCCCACATAGTCTACCTTGCATCATGGGACTGATGCACGTTGCACTTCCATGCCACACTAATATATAAGGCAAACAGTGAAAGGCTAATAGATGACCAAATAAAGGCCACAGGATTGGATATAATATATGATCTCCAGGGATTGCCAGGCATTGTCGGTTGAAGAAATGCTTCTGCAGCAATTAAGGCAAGGCTGCAGATGCCTTTACGTGAATCTTTTTACTGCCACCTCTCATAAATGTACATGAAATCTGCAGCAACAGCAACAAGAATCATGCAGAGAAATTCTTGAATCTGTCTTCTGTTCCTATAACATGTCAGCAAGACAGGAGAGACTCGTGTGGCTGATGTAGAGCACAAGAGGAACTGGAAGCCAGCGCAGTGTGATCAACCTCTCATCCTTTTCCCCTCATTTCTAAACTCAGGTACTTGATTTCATTACCCCCTTGATTTCCACAAAAGTTACATGCAGATCAATGTACTTAGGATAACAGCCTCCGCTGCTTTCTTCTTGCTTAGCCTTCTGCATGGGCCAAAATTATGTGCATTCAAATGTCAGAAATGTGCACTGACTTTTCTTTTTTCGCATCTTCATTCTGAATAGGAAATCGCTGATGTCGCTTATGGCATATGGTGAGAGCTGCTGACAGGAAATGTCATTCTGTCTGAGCTCTTTTAAACAAAGTGAAGTCATCTCTGCTGCCATTTTGTGCTCCACTGCAGGTACAGCATGTTACAATGTGAATCATGGCAGCGTTCTTCCAGTCTCAGAAAATAACAGTTACTGTGTTCTGTCTCTGTTCTTTTTCTTCAAGGCCAGCAGCAGTTGCACAGGCTGAAGTTCCTTGGCGATTTTTGCAGCTGAAGCATAATACCATTCTTCCACAACTTTGTCTGTTACTGCTGGGGTCTTTCCTATAATGTTCAAGTGGTCACTTCTTTGCCATCAACATCTTCCTCCCATAAGCATTTATTCCTTCTTGTTTCCCCCTCAAATCCTGTTTACATCATCCTTTGTCCTAGCATAACCACTCCTGGCTCATTTCCCTGTGTTCAATGACCACGTGGATAAGATGAGAAGCTTTACTTCAACAGCAAAACATACAGCCAAGTCAAGAATAGGCCTAGTGTGTACATCCTGCATGTGAAAGGAAGAAAAAAATATCCTTGAAAAATTGTTCTGAAGTGGAAGGTCTCATAAGATGAAGCTTTGGCTCCCAGAGTTATTTCCTCCACCATGGCTGGTCTCCTCTGTGGAGGCTAATGGGTTTAATCTTCACCCAGCTCACAGCATTCTCATAGAAGGTCATGTCTGTCTAATTCCTCTTGCTCTCCTGCCTGCTCAGAACCACGCACACACCCCAACATGGTGAAAAGCTTCCTATTTAATGTCTTGTTAACAAGGAGAGAGGATGCTGTGAAAATGTCAAGACCGAAGGGCTGCGAGGAAGATGGCTTTGTCAAACACCACGCACGAGAGGGCTGAGAGAGGAAAAATTGTTTGCCTGAGTAGAAGCCACCTGCTTGCATCCCACTTGCAACCAATTTGCACAGTAGCAAGTTGCCATGCTTCTTTGGGGGGGGGTTGTGCTTCCATGGCTGTTGTCCCTGCCTTCCTGTGTTCCTTTCTTGTTCTGCATTACTAACAGCGATCCATAGGAGGGATCGGTTATGGCAGTGCAGACTGGGGTGTAGGTACACTCAGAAGCACATTCAGAGCTGCTTTTATCAAGCATCGCACAGTGTGCTTAAATTGCTTTTGAATCTGCGGTAGACAAGCACAGCAAGCTGCTCACCTGAGCATTGAGGAAAAGAGGCAGACACTGATGAGCCATCCCTGTATGGTTGCCCCCACATCCCACCTGCTCAGGCCCACGCCGGCTGTTTTGTACGTATGTGCCTGACACATCACATGTTTAAATAATCTGCATTTTTAAAAATAATTCTGTGCACAAACATTAAAAAGCCCACTAGTTCATTTAAAACACTGGAAATGCCAAGACCCAAGCCTTCCTGGAAGCCACATTCTCTGCTTTGAAAGACGCTGTGCCCAAGCTGAAGAATGTAAGGGATGGATATGTTACCTGATCACAGAGGGAAGGTCACTTTGCACATGTTTAAAGGCACTATTTTCTTCAGTGTTACTTTGTATGCTCCATATCTGAGCTAAAGCATTGAAAAGAATTGCTGGAGCTCTGCTCTGGTAATCAGGTTGCCAACTGGCTGAGGAAAAGGAAAGAATGTTGTCCCTTTAATAGATATTTAATGAGGGGAAATGGCAGTAGAACCTTTTCATGGCATCAATTTAAATCATATCACTTGATAATTGCTGTAGATCAAATGGATGTTAAAGGGACAACTAGAGGGACCTGTTCAAAAGTTGGCAACCCTACTTGGTAGGCTGTTTCTTAAGGTAGGCCCTGCAATAGGACAGATTGATACAAATCAATTGATTTAAATCATATTTTCCATTTTTACTATTGTGTTATCAGCCAAATGTTACATTTAACGTGTGACTTGCCATTTGAGGTGCATTTTTCCATTGTACTATTGACTGAAGACATGTCACATTTCCACACATTTATTGAATTTTGTCCTTATCCTCTCTTAAAGTATGGTAGCAGCTGATATCCTTCAAACATTGTGTTCTATAATAAATCTTTTTTACTCTTATCTCATTTGGTATTTTGTTTGGTTTTTTGTATTGTACCTTTAGTATGTGTGTATTTTTTTTTTGCTCTTTTTTTTTGGACATGGGACTTTTATACATGGAAACAGTGGCCAGGTCTTTTCTGCCCAGGAAGGGATGCAGCTAGCTAACTAGCCAAAGCTGGTAAAAGTCACTCCTGGTGACATCCCCCACCTGCTTCTCCAGCAGAAGGCTCTGGTCCAGCAGCACTATCCCCTAAGGTACAAACCTGCTCCTTCATGCGGTGTGCAACCCCATCTAGAACAGGAGGGCCCTTAAATCCCAGGTCAGTCCTGCTGCTCACCAGTAGCACTTCCATCTCGTCAGGATTAAGCGTCAGTTACTGAGCATAACTCTGGTTGCCCATGAGAGAAGAAATAAATTCATGTACTGTTTGGTTAATAGAATCATAAATGTTCATAATAGGAGAAGTGAACATCTTGTCCAGAGGGGAAATGGGGTAGAGCAAGGATCTACTGCTCCATCCCCCCCCCTTCCCCATTTCCCTTTCAACTGTCCTCTCCTGGAGTGATTTTCAGTTATAAAACTATTTTTTCCCCATTTCACTTGTGCTTTTTTAAAAAATGGGAGAAAACATGTCAAGTCTGGAAAATACACATCTGTTGACAGTAGAATTTGTGATGCCAAAAGAAAACTGGAAAATAAAACAAGGTTGTGAGACATTTTATAAATTAAGTTAGGCAAAATATGTAACAAGATATTACACAAAAACAACTTAACATTGAGGAAAATGCTTCAGGTTTGATATACCCATGACTTTTTAAAAAATACAGTTGGATCTATAACATAAAATATAACCCCACCCCACCCCTAGATTTACACATGCCAAAAGACTGGGAATGACATGTGTAACTGACAAGTGAAATTGCTGAAGCAATGTTTCATTCTCAGGAGCAGCAGTAATCTTTATACTCTTTCAGGTGATAAATTTTTGACTCATCAATTTTGACTTATATTAAAAATGAGAAAAATAACAGGAAGATTAAAGTTGTAAATAAAGCCACACATCATTACTCTAAGAGGCTACGATTTTAAAACCACATCCCAAAATTATGTTTACATTTTAAAGGTTATGGTTCCATTTTCTGGAAAATATATGGACATCCAGAACTAATATACTTGAAATAGCCTTTCATTTGGCACTTCACATATCCATAAGAAGTGTGGATATGTCCGTATTACAAGTATTCAGACTTCTGAAATGTTAAACTGTAGATATCTTTGCCAAGGGCCCCAGCAGCAGGAGACATTTTAAACACTTTATACTCTGGCATCTTGCCTGCAGCTGCAGGCATCTTAAATCATATCGACTAAGTTTTACAAAGCAAAGAATATGCAGCCGTACCCTCAAAGATATACCGCCTTGAAGATATTAGCTGTTGCCAAGAGCACAGCCAGTTTTATCCTAAAGTGCATTGCAAATTACACATATGGCATCAGGAAACTGCAGCAGCTTTTAGGGAAAGATTGAAAGACCACAAGCATACTAGACTGTACACAAGAGGGGAAGAAGAAACCACATCCAGTGAAAGCAGAGCAGCTTCATCTCTCACATGAAAATGGACACCAATTCTGTCAAAAAGAAGTCTCTCAAGAAATTCACAAGAGCTCCTGACAGCTTCATCTAGAGTCTACATTATCAATTTATAGGATTGCCAGGTCCTGGCAACTGGTGGGGGGATAGGGGGACTTACCTGGAGTGAGAGGGAGGCCCAGCCGACACTGTGGGGGCGTGTCTATATAACTTCCAATGTGATCCGGAAGTGATGTCATCTTGCAGCAATGTTGGGGCAATGCTCTGGTATTTGGACAAAAACTCTATGGTAAATTTGGCTTCTGCCATAGAGTTTTTGCCCAAATACCAGAGCATCACCTTGACTCCGCTGATGTGATGATGTCTCTTCTGGCTCATGTTGGAAGTGATGTAGACATGTTGTTGTAACATTGATTGGGCCTCACTCTTTTTCTAGGGTAAATCTCCCCTGCCAGCCAGCTGACTGGTGGCAGAGCAGCAGGGTCTGGTGGCAGGGAACCCCTGCCTCCACTGGGGGGGGGTCTAGCAACCCTATCCACTAACTATTGCTGTCTGTAACCTCTAGGACTCCACATTGTGTGTGCCACAAGGAAGCAAGTTTCTCACTTCTGGTCTGCAAGCATGATCTGTTACCTAGGTAAGTTAAGGCTACTGGGACTGGAGTGGTTTACCATGGAATAGCCACTGTCGAACTCTCAGAGGGAATACTGGATGCACCAAACATAGGCCCCTTCATAACCTCCTGTAGCTTCAACCAACCAAGCAGGGTTTAGCTCTTAGTTGGCTTTTATGGTATGTCTCTTTTGCTGTCCCAGGGTGTCAGCAGCTGGACACTCCTCAATCAACTATGTACATATGGCCATAGTTCTGTGTGAGTGGCCCTAGATTTCTAATCAGGCAGTAAAGTCACACTGTCTGGAAAATGAGTAGCTCCAAAAGCTTGAGTATAAGATGAATACAAAAAGCTAGAACATCAGGGGGAAATGCTCTAGTTCAATGTTCTTCTGGATATACTCAATTTCTATTCCTAAGGATATTTTAACATGAGAAACAGTAAAAAAACGTGATCTCTCCTCCTTCCAGCACCTACACACGCATACAAAGGACCAAGGTAGGCTAATCATTGCATGCTTTTGGATAAATGGAAATGTACTAAGTTCAAGAACATAATGCATAAACTTCAGGAGATTTTGCTTCTGGACAAAATCTTGTACCAGATTCAGTAGGCAAAATAAGGATGATATGATGGAAGCATCAGTTGTCATAATTATTAGAACCAGCCAGATGGTAACATTCTTGCAACCTTTTATTTTTCTGTGCATGCCATCCCTTCTCCTTGCATTTTCCAGGCCATCACCCAGGGAGTGCCCATGCACTTTCTGCCCCTCTTCTTCTCCACTGCTCTGCTCAATCATTCTTCTTCCACACCTGCCATGTGGCAAAATTAGAGTAACATAAGCATGTGGGGGAACAAGGCTGGGGAGAGAGCTGACAGAATAAAAGAGCCAGATGTGTAATATCTGCAGCACATCTCATTTGGTGCATTAAAAGTATGCCCCATCTGTGGCTAAAAACTGCAGTCTCCAATGGGTCCCACACACAAGGGGAAAAATGCTCCCCTCCCTGCCATTTGTCCCATGCCCAGGTCCTAGTATCTGGTCACAGGGCAAGTGCAAACTTTTAACATTCTCCAAAGAGGGAGGGGGAAAGTGATGGGTCTTTAATCCAATCTGCTGGTGGAGCAAAATGCTGTTTTGCCAAGTACAGCAACTTAGCCTTTAATGTTGCCAAGCCATTCTTACAAGAAAAAAAGGGAGCAGGAGAATGAGCCAAACCTCTGAGCAGAAAGCAGATGGGAATGCAAGAGTGACTGGCTCTGATGGCATTTTATTGCAATGCCTGCAATAAAATGGCAGCACAGCTATTTAGAGGGGCAACTGAAAACTGGGAAACCAACACCTTGCTGTTGATGGAAAATCTGCTTGCTGCAAAAGGCAGCATTTAGAATGGAGCTTTGGGAGTTACAAAAGGAAGAGAAAATGTGTGTACAGACGGCAAAGTCTATTAGTGGTTATTTATTATTCTTTATTAAAATATTTATAGCCCACCTTCCCATCCTGAGCAGATTCCCAAGGTGGGTTTCAGTAAATTTAAAAGCAGACAATGCAGGCTGCCTCTACCCAGCAGCCATTAAAAAAAAATCACCAACACCTTGTTTGTAGATGCCACATTCAAATTCTTTATGGCAATCATCCCACTTAGATCCAGTTCTGACTGACAGACAGACAGACATATAGCCATAGATGTTGGCAGAATAATTAACACAGCAACAGTGCACAACCTGATTAAAGAGTGGATAACAGTTCATTTAGGAATTAAAATACTTGATAGGAAAGCGAAAAGACAGAGTTAGCTTCCTAACTACATCTCTAACTGAGAGAGGAGACTGAGTGTAGAACTTCCGAGAAGCTGAAGGAAATTGCCTTGAGAGTAGCAAGCTGGAGACAGACAAGGAATGACACTTAAGAGAGAGAAGGTGCTGTCCTCACTAACCTACCTAATTGTCTTCTTGCTGCCACCTTCAGGGTCTTCTTCTCTTCTTCTTTGCACACCAAATGTTGCCTTTTCCAACAATACATCCGAGTGTGCCAGAGCCAGTAACCCTCCAAATCTTAGCATTGGGAAAAAGTTACAAGGGCAAGCTTTAAGCTCCACTCTGTGCTTGTAGGCCTTTTGGAGGAATCTGGTTGGGCACTGTGCAAAAGATGTATTGGACTAGATGGACCATTGCTTTGAACCAGCATGGCTATGCTGGTGTTCCTATGAATGATAGCAATTTCTTGCATCTTTTTTCTCTTCCACATATTTCCACACAAAGGTTCTTCCAGGCGTCACTGTGCTTGGGAACTAGGGCTGCATTATGCAACCTAGAGAATGAGTGCTTCCCTTTCAATGCATCAGTAAAGTTGGACATGCAGCTGTTCCCACCCATTCTGTCCATGGACCTATTATCTGCCCTCCGCTGGAGTAGCAGACAGGGAACAATTCACCTACTCCAAGCAGAGGAGGAGGACTGACAAAAGGACTTGGGGGTGGGGTATGGGTGGATACTTCATTTTACATGTTCAAAGTAAACTCATGTTCTTCAGGTTGCAACTTGGCCAGTCCTACTTAAGGTCAGTTACTCCCTGTCTTTCAGATTACATGTTGTTATGACTGAGGAGTACCTACAACTCTGATTATTATGAGGTATAATCAGTAACCACAATAAATGCTCCTGAAATACTCAGCATCAAAAGTAGGGCTTTCTATCTTGATGTGAATTTGCACAAACACTAGGGTTGCCAGCAAGAGGCTGGGGGAACACTAGCAATGTTGTGATGTCACTGGCAACACAATGACATCACACTGCCCATGCTGCTGATCACCCCCCATTTCCCCCCTTCTCCTTCCATCACCCAGCTGGCAGCCAGAAGTTCTAGCCATTTTAGCATTACGCACCAATAGGTGGTGAGCTAGACTTGTTTTTAAGGCAAGAGATGTTTCAGAGGTGGTTTGCCATTGACTGCCTTGGCGTTGCAGCCCTGGTATTCCTTGGAGGTCGCCCTTCCAAATACTATCCAAGGCTGACTGTGCTTAGCTTCTGAGATCTGATGGGATTGGGCTCGCCCGGGGGAAGAGCCAGTGACAGGGAGGGAGGAGGTCTCCCACCAAAGCAGGAGATATGGCAAGACTGATGTACTTCCTCACCAAAACCTGAAGTGATTCCCTGGAACCACAGAAGGTCTTTATGCCTAGTATAGGCATTTTTATCCAGTGGGTGCCCAAAAGCCAACATGACACTACCATTTATCCCTAGGCATGATTGTCAATAAATCCAATTTCTGGCATTAGTAGCATGATGACTATATCCAATGGGGAAGAGGCAGGTCTATCACCCCCACTGGAGAGGGGGCGGGGGTCACAGTAAATGCTGTCATTATCATGGGTTGGAAGGGTTACATGCAACCAATAATATGCTCCCCAAGTGTTCTGCTATGGTGGGAGACCACCCGGCAATCTGACATTTGTCTGCCAGCATATCAACAGCCAACAGGGAAAAAAAACCTGGCACATAACATAATTTCTGTTAAAACCTGGAAGTGATGTAACAATGTCAGGGGGCCAACGCTCTAGGATTCTCCTGAACTTATGGTTAAAACCATAGGTTTTGTGGCCAATGCTAGAGAACCTCTCCCCAATGTCATGACATCACTTCTGTTTTTTACTGGAAGTGATACTGCATGCTGGCATGAAGCTGGTGCACTTGTTCCCACCCTCCAAATCCTCCCAGGGATGCCATACAGTGCCCTGGCATCATAAGAAGATAACAACAGCCCTGCTGGATCAGACCAGTGGTCCATCTAGTCCAGCATCCTGTCTCACACAGTGGCCAACCAGTTCCTCTGGACGGCCATCAACAGGGCATAGAGGCCGAGGCCTTCCTGTGATGTTGCCTCTTGGAACTGGGATTCAGAGGCTGACTGCTTCTAAACATCGTTCCCTTCAGTCACCATGGCTAGTAGCAACTGATAGACCTAGCCTCTATGAATCTATCTAATTCCCTTTTAAAGCTGTCTATTCCTGGGGCCAGCTCTACAACTCTCTGCATGAAGAAGTATCTCCTGTTTTCAGGCCTAAATCTACTTCCCATCAGCTTCATTGGATGTCCTTGAGTTCTAGTATTTTGGAAAAGGGATAAAAATTTCTCTTTGTCAACTCTCTCCATCCCATGCATAATTGTACAAACCTCTATCATGTCCCCTCTTAGTCATCTCTTCAAAACTGAAAAGTCCCAGACTCCTCAGCCTTACCTCATAGACTCCTGAACCATGTTGGTTGCCCTCTTCCATGCTTTCTCCAGCTCTGCAATGTCCTTTTTGAGATACAGTGACCAGAACTGTATTCCAAATGAGGCTGCTCCACAGATCTTTACATCCCTACACCAATACCAAGAAAAGAGTTTTGATTGGGGAGAGCAGGGGAGCTGCTGCAGCTGCCACTGAGAAGGGAGAAAGCGTTACTGGCAGTTGCTCACTTGCTGCCTCCTCAGAGAAGGGGATATGAGCTTCACAGGTGGTGATGAAGGCCCAGGTAGGAAGAAGAGCCTTTTGTTAAGGTCACATACCTGGAACTAGAGTTTCCAGGTCCGGCAGACAAGCAGACGGGGGATGGGGGTACAGTTACCAGGAGCACGGAGGGAAGAAGCTGGAAATAAATGTAACATGCTTATGTCACCCAGAAGTGACATAGGCGTGTTGGGGACATCAGGGGCAATGCTCTGGTTTGTGGGCAAAACCTCTATGATAGAATTAGCTTCTAACCATAGAGTTTTGCCCAAAAACCAGAGTGTCGTCCCCTGACATCACCGACATGCCTATGTCACTTCCAGATGACATAGACACTTCACATTTATTTCCAGCTTCTTACCTGTTGGGGGGGTAATTCCCCCGCCAGCAGCCAGCTGGCTGGTGGTGAAAGGGGCACCAGAAACTGGGGAACCCCTGCCTGCACCAGGGTATCTGGCAACCCTACCTGGAACTGACCTTGCTAGTCAGCATCCTGGGAGCTGGCCAAGAGTCACAGGCCTTGGGACTCACCTGGCATTGACATCTTTCATCTGTTCTGAATTGCTGCAGTCCCTCAAATATATAACATTTTTAATGTGCAGAATACTTTCCAACATTATGAAGTTTTGTCCAAATGACAACTCTGTGAAGTAAGCCACTATTATTCCCATTTTGCGGATAAAAGTGGTTTTCTGTTTCTTTCTTTGTTTTAGATATTTATAACCTACTTTTCTTTCCAGTGGGGACCCAAAGCAGTTTACAGCTCTTCTCCATTTTACCCTGACAACAGCCCTATGAAATAGGTGGGGCTGAGAGTGGCTGTCCCAAGGTCACCCAATCAGGCATGTGTGGCAGAGAGGAAATCTGAATCTGAATCTCCCAGCCCCTGGTCTGACACTCTGAGCACTACACTACACATGGTTTCCTCAAGGCCACATCAACTAGGAGGTGAGACTTTAAATCAGGATCGTCACACAAACCCAGCTCTTACTATTCTCTGAGTTTTACTGGCTTTTTCCCATTGGTATCCCATCACTGGCTTTGCAAAAGTTCTCTGTATTCCCTCTCTCAATGTTTGGGGCAAGTGAACCTTTGCCCCAGAGGTGATGTCTTTTCACGCTAAGGGATGGAGGGATGATAAGAATGTTTACTATTTATACAATGCTTCGGACACTAGGTGCTGTAAGATGGTTAGGTTAAAAAGAGAACAAGCCCAGCCTGTAGAATTACAATCTCTTTCCCCCCCTTTCTGTTTACCCTGCCAGTGACACAGCCAGTGTTTAATCCACAGAAAGGCCTTGAGAGATGTGACTGCTACTTTTCCCTCAGTTGTTGTGTGATCAGACAAGCCCCCATCAAGGTGCACTGATCGTTGCTTAATTAATTAGTACTCGAGGCAGAGTTTTATGTAAATTTTATTTAAATCCCAATCAGTACATTCATTTCCGAGCAGAGTTATTTATATCCTGGCTCTCAGGTGAGGAAGGGTCAGAGGCATCTAGGGAATTGCAGACTGATGTGTGCAGCTTGAGAAGACAGACAAGTGGCACCAGGCATGTCAACAATCCTCCAGAAGGAATCTCAGGAGCAATGTCAATCAGGCAGCTCAAGAAAAACAAGGATAGGAGGAACTTAGGGAGCCTGATCTGATGGATCAGAGATTTTTGATAGACCTCAGTTAAACAGTGGAGTATTAATTTAGTCTGCCTTGGTTCTGGGATAGCAAGAAGATTATTTTCTCACTGATCAATGTGGGACATGGGATCTAATAGTGTGGGCACGTCGGGGTTGTCCCTACCATGAGCCCAGGTGAGGTAGCTGCATTCAGGTGACAGACTGTGGTCACCACTCACCATTATGGGCAATAGAGGAGGAGATAGTTTGATCCAGGGCTGCCACGTCTCCTACTCCAGCAGAAGCTTTTCCACTGGCAGTCTGCCTTTCTGCTGCTTGGTAGGCAGTGGGGGGGGGGATGGAGGGGAATATTCATTGCTTTGACATGCAATGTTAATTCTGGAGCAAAACCAGAAGTGATACCACCACACTGGGCAACACTCTAGGATTGCCCAGAAACTCTTTGGTGGGATCCTAGACTGTCACTCAACACCATGACATCACTACCATCTTCACACCTGAAGTGACATTGTGTGTCAAAGCAGCATACATTTAAATATCCCCCCTTCCCGGAAACCTCCTGCAAGTTGCCAGCTCAAGCCCAAACTGATCCTTGGTGCAAAAGCTACTGGGTTTTCCTGTGCAAGACCCAGTCCAATGACTAGTACAATTGTCTTGCATAGTTCCCATTTGTCAATGTGGTCCCGTTATCCTGAGGAGTCCTGCCACAAGTCCTGGTAACAGGAACTGAGCAGCAGTTCATTTATTCCCTGTCACTATCCATTTATCTATTACTCTTTTCTGTAACCACATATCTTTTTATTTTTCCCATTTCTTTGCCTTTCTTTATTTATTTCATTGCTTTGATTTATGTAGTTGCTTCAGTAGCATGTTGTTCATAGTACCTTAATAAACAATTTAATCCATATTGGTTAAATCCTTGAGTCTGCTGTGTCTTCCTACTGGCAGTCATCCTTATTCACAGGGGTGATAAAAGGCCCAGATTAATACCAGTATTTAACTGATGCATATGCAGGAGGACTTCCCAGCAAACTGGGCCTCTCTTAACTAGTGGAGGGGAGGGGATGCCACAATTTTCTACTTTAGGCATCAAAACCTTTTTATTTTATTTTTTGTCTTGATGCACCTTGACTTCCTCTCAGGGTGTGTGCACATAAAACCCTTATCCTACAATAATTAGCCTCTTCAGGAGATTGTTTTATTACAGCGTCCAAACACCTGAGCAGTGCTATCCTGAGTAGAGCTACACCTAAGCCCATTGAAGTCAATGGGCTTAGAAAGGTGTGAGTCTGTTCAGCACCTCTATTACCCGAGCAGTCCTGAGCTGCTGCTGTTCTTGAATCACCAGAAGAAGAAAGAGGATCGGTGGAACTGGGCAAGTGGTTGGTAGAATAGAAGGACACCTTAGTAAATAATGCCATACACAGAAAATGGTTGGAGAGTACACTGTTGACCAAGAAAAAAAGACAGGCCAACTGTTGACACATGGGCCAGATCCGACACAAAAGCAGGGTCTAAACTGAGCATCCACAAGGAATCATCAGGGAGGGGAGGATACATAATCAGGAAATTTCTCACCTAGTGCAATAACATGAGACGGATGAGCTCTGGGGCTAGATGAGAGACATCTTGCTCACTGCCTCCAGACCTCACCTCAGTCACCCAGTGTGATAATGCAGTTCTTCTAAATTGCTTACAGCTGAGGTTCAGGGCTTAGTTCAGAGCAGGAATCTGGTCATCTACCCCAAACCTGAATGTCATTGGGGGTATTTTTTACTACCACTAGTATATGCTGTACAGGGGGGAATGGAGTTGGGAAATGCATGCCAAGGCACACATCTCCTATGTTTATTTTCATTCTACAATTTCTAAGCAGCTTTTAGATTGATGTCTAGGGGAAAGCTAACAGGAACTGGAGAGCCTCTGGTTCATAGGAACTCTTCAAGAAGAAGAAGGAGGAGGGGGAGGAGATTGGATTTATACCCTGCCCTTCACTACCCAAAGGAGTCTCAGAGCGGCTTACAAACTCCTTTCCCTTCCCCTCTCCACAACAGACACCCTGCGAGGTAGGTGGGGCTGAGAGAGCTCTTGACAGAAACTGTTCTTTTTCAAGAACAGCTCATATCAGAACTACGGCTTGCCCAAGGTCATCCAACAGGTGCAAGTGGAGGTGTGGGGAATCAAACATGGTTCTCCCAGATTAGAGTCTGTGCACTTAACCACTACACCAAACTGGGTCTTAAAGGGATGGAATAGTAAATTCTTGGGGAAATATTAGTAGTAGATGGCTAGAACTTGAGAATGAGAGTAGGGCAGTAAAGGAGAGCCATGTGAGGAAACCTGAGGTCCAAGGGAGATAGGGATCCTTAGAGAGGGAAATGAGGTACAGATGGTTGCAGGCCAATGCTTGAAGTCTCTGAGCCAAGATCTGGGGGCGGGAGTGCTTGATGCTAAATGACAATGTAGATATAGTGGGCATTTCAGAAACCAGGTGGAATGGGGAAAATCAGTACAATACTGTTATCCCTTGATATAAACTCTATACACAGACTGAGAGGGACAAGTTAGGAATGGTGTTGCTCTGTATATCAGAGCATAAAGTCAAGTGAGGCAGAAAACATTACGGGAAGAAACTCCCTCATGGAATAACTACTGGGTGTAGTTACTAGGCCCTCAGGGTTACTTTGAAGTGGGGGTATACTATCCCCTTCCCTGATTAAAACCAGGAGGTAGATCTTGAGACAGTGAAGGAAATAAGGTAGGTGACCAAAGGGGAGAACGTTGTAATATTGGGTGACAACTACCCTCATATTGCACAAATGTGTGCTTGAGTCATGCCTTAGAAACAAGCTTTCTAGAGATCATAATTGACCATGCACTGGAACAGTCGCTTATAGAGCCAATCAGAGGTGTACCAACTCTGGACTTGGCTCATCCAGAGTTCACCTTGGTATATCCAGAGCAGGAAACCAGCCAGAGAAGCAGGGGGGCCTTCGGATGACAAAGGAATAAAGGGAGATGGCAGAGAAGCTTAATGATTTTTTTTTTTTTTTTTTGCTTCTGTGTGCACTGTGGAAGTGTGGAAGGTGCCACGGCACCTATTTTCAGGAAAGGAGTCTGATGAACTGAGCAAAATTGAGGTGACCAGAGACAAATTTCTAGCCCTGCTGGGGAAATTAAAAATTAATAAGTCTCCAGGTCCTGATGGCACACACCTAAGAGTTCTTAAGGAACTCAGATGTGAGATAACCAATCTACTGACCCGTATATGTTCAGCCACTGTACCAGAAGACTGGAGAGTTGCAAAAGTTACACCAATTTTAAAAAGGGATCCAGAGGGGAGCCAGGAAATTACCAGTCAGTCAACCTAGTGTCTGTCCTAGGCAATTTGTTAGGGATTATTAAGAAAAGGGATTGAGAATAAAATGGCCAATATTGCAATGACCCTGTATAGATCTATGGTGCAACCTCATTTGGAATACTGAGAACAGTTCTGGTCTCCGTATCTCAAAAAGGACATTGCAGAGCTGGAAGTACAGAGGAGGGCAACCAAGATGATTAGGGGGTTGGAGCACCTTCCCTGTGAAGAAAGGCTGAACATTCTAATAAACCAACGAGATGGCTCGCTTACAAACTAAGAACAGAAAGAGAAAAGAAATTTATAAAAAGCTTAAAAAATGAAAAAGGAGAGGAAAAGTTCGCATTAAAGGATTTGAAGATAGTGGTCGCACAGTTTTATAAAAAACTATATGAGCAGGAAGAGGGTACTCCAGAAGATATAAAAACTTATTTGGATAAAAGCCCAGAGGGATGCTTCACCGAAGACCAGAAAAGACTTTTAAATGACCCAATCACTATATGTGAGATAACTGAGGCAATAAGAAACCAAAAAAACAGGAAAACACCAGGTCCTGATGGGATTCCTATAGAATTCTATAAGGGTTATGAGGAGGAGGTGATGCTAACACTGAAAGAGGTAATAAATAACATTCCAGATAAAGGTCAAATGCCACCATCTTGGAAGGAAGCCCACATTACATTAATACACAAGTCAGGGATGGAAAAAAATGAAATTAAAAATTACAGACCGATATCTCTCCTCAATGTTGATTATAAAATTTATGCATACATTTTAGCTGGAAGATTTAAAAAGGTACTGTCACAAATTATAAATAAGGACCAATCTGGTTTCCTACCTAAGAGACAGATTAAAAACAATGTGAGAACTATTTTAAATGTTTTGGAATTTTATGAACAACACCCTGAGAAAATTATGGCCTTGGTTTTCATCGATGCTGAAAAAGCCTTCGATAATTTGAGTTGGATGTTCCTGTTAGAAAAATTAAGAAGATGGAAATGTGGGGAAAATTTTCTTAGGATGATTGGTGCAATATATGACAAACAAACAGCTAAAATAATAGTAAACGGAGATACAACTCATATCATAGAGATCCAAAAGGGCATGAGGCAAGGTTGCCCCTTATCACCTTTGCTTTTTATTTTTGCGTTGGAAACATTATTAGTACAGATTAGAAACAAAAAGGAAATTAAGGGCCTGCAAATTAAAGGCGAAATTTTTAAGGTCCAGGCCTTTGCGGACGATATGGTTTTTATCCTGGAAGAACCGCAGTTATCTTTGGAATATTTACTGACTGATTTAAATGAATATGGTAAGGTAGCAGGATTGAAGGTAAATAAAACTAAAACAAAGATATTATTGAAAAATAGCAGAGAGAATGTAGGAAAGATCTTACAAAAAATTTCAGGATTTGAGGTACAGAAAAAAGTAAAATATTTAGGTATATACCTGACAAATAGATGTTGCTCTCTGTTTAAGGATAACTATAAACAATTATTCTTGGATCTAAAAAAGGATTTAGAAAAGTGGAAACCACTTCAGATTTCTTTACTTGGGAGAATCTCTACTATAAAGATGAATATTTTGCCACGTATTCTATTTCTCTTCCAGACAATTCCGATTCTGAGAAATCAGAGTTTCTTTAAAGACTTGGAAAAGTTAATAAAAGATTTCATATGGCAACAGAAAAGGCCAAGAATAAAGTTAAAATACCTTCTAGAGAAGAAAGAGAGAGGTGGGTTAGCTTTACCAAATTGGGCCCTATATTATAAGGCGGCAGCAATACAATGGATAAGGGAATGGCTTATGCAGGATGACCGAAGATTGCTTAAATTGGAGGGTCACGATCTGATGCAGGGTTGGCACGCCTATCTGTGGTATAGTAAGGACTTCATATACAGCCATTTTAAACAGCACACAATTAGAGCGGCATTATATAAAATATGGGTGGAGATAAAGGATAATTATTATAGGAAAATACCCAGATGGCTGTCACCCATAGAAGCTTTTGTAAAGCCCTCTCTATACATTAAGTATTCTAAATGGCGATATGAAGACCTAGTCGATTCAGATGGAAACTTGATTCCTGAAGACCAACTTAAGGAACATGGAACGAATTTGACGTGGTGGGAGAATATCCAGCTTAGATCAAGCTGGGCAAAAGATAAGAAAGTAGGGTTTTATGAAAATCAAACTGAATTAGATAAGGTATGGCTTGGCACAAGTGAAAGATTTATTAGAAAGGCATACAATTTTTGGTTAGAATGGAAAATGCAGGACGAATGGGTAAAGCCGTCTATGATAGCATGGGCACAGGACATAGGCCATAATCTAGAATTAGAGCAATGGAATAAAATCTGGGCAAGAAATATAAAATGTGTGAGGACTAGTGCCTTTAAAGAAAACATCTTTAAAATGTTTTATAGATGGCATATTTCCCCAGAAAGGTTAAATAAATACAATAAAAATATTGGGAAAAACTGTTGGAAATGTAACCACAGTAATGGCTCTTATTTCCACATGTGGTGGTTGTGCAGCAAGGCGAAAAAGTTCTGGAGAATGGTAAAAGAGATTATTGATAAGATACTTGGGGGAAAAATCTCATTGTTACCAGAGTGTTTTTTGTTAAATGTTATCCCTGATATGTTTAAGAAAGAGGAATTATATTTAATTATGCAAGTTGTGACGGCAGCAAGAATTGTCTTTGCTAAGAGATGGAAAGACAGTAGTATTCCTACTAGAGAGGAATTTCTTTATAAGTTATATGACATAGCAGAATTGGAGAAACTGACATTTATGTTGGAAGAGAAAAGTGTGGAAGAATTTGAAAAGTATTGGTCGGGATTTCATAGGTGGTTAAAAGAGACAAATTTTGGTGTAAGTTAAGGGGTGAAAGGTGAGGATATCTGCTATTGTGTAAGACTAGACGGCATGGACTCTTATGTCGCTTCTGTTGTGGTTGCTATTTTTCATCATTATTGATGTCGTCTGGTTGGTTTTGTTGATTTGTTGGTTATATGTTTTGTTATGTCTTTTGCTGTTGTTGTCGTTGTTTCTTAAAACTAAATAAAAAAAATTATATAAAAAAGAAAGGCTGAAGAGTCTGGGACTTTTCAGTTTAGAAAAGAGACAGCTAAGGGGGGACATGATAGAAGTTTATAGAATTATGCTTGGGGTGGAGAGAATTGACAAAGATAACTCTTTCTCCCTCTCCCAAAATACTAGAACTCAAGGACATCCAGTGAAACTGATGGGCAGTAGGGTCAGGACAGATAAATGGAAATACTACTTTACACAGAGAGTGATAAAAATGTAGAATTCTCTGCCAGGTGATGGCCACAGGAATAAACAGCTTTAAAAGGGGATCAGATAGATTCAGGCCCATAGCTACATTGAATCATTTTGGGGCCTGGCCCCCCAACTTTCCATCAGGGCCCACCAACTTACTACCCCGGACAGGGAGGCAGACAGGCAACTTACTACGCTGGACAGGCAATCAGGCAGGCCCCGGACGATATGCACTCACCGGCTGGCCAGTGGGCATAGTGCCCGGTGGTCCAATGCAGCCCTCCTCCCTCCCCTTGCCTCACCCTGTGGATCTCAACTCTGACCCCGGCCAGGCAGCTCCCAGCTGCCACCTCGCCATCTTGCACCCCAGCCAGTCCCTCCCACGGCCAGGCAGAGGGAGCGAGCGCCCCTGCCTGCCTACCCAGGCACCGACAGTCAGGATGGGATGGTGAGTGGGTCTGCGAAGTCATCTTCAGACACTGCCTCTGAAGGGAAACACTTCCAGGTGGCTCTATTCCCTCCCACGGCAGCCCACTCCCTTCCCAGCTCCCCTAAGCTGTTACCACAGGGAAACACATGACCCCATTTGCCCCGCACCGTGGCAGCACCTTTCATGCTTTTCTCCCCGCTTCACCAGAGCTCCCAAGTGCCCAAGGCGGCCACTCCTGAAGCCCCCATCTCTCTGCAAACCAGCAGATTACAGCTGACTGAGGGGAACTTCCACATTCAGAGGCACTAAACTCCTGAGTCCCAGGGCTTCTATGCCCTGTTGCTGGCCCTCCAGAGGAACTGGTGGGCCACTGTGTGAGACAGGATGCTGGACTAGATGGACCACTGGTCTGATACAGCAGGGCTCTTGTTATGTTCTTATGTTCTTATGTCCTGAGTGGGGCTCAAGATCTGGTGAAAGATGCAAATGTTGTTGCACCAGTTAGGAGCAGTGACCATAATGCTTTTAAGTTCAACATTCATGTCAACAGAAAGTTGCCCCCAAAGTTCAAAACAGTCACTTTTTAAAATTCTTTTTAGTGCATGGAAAGAAACATAGTACAAACATCAAAGTTTTCTACAAAGAAAATAAAGTCTAGAAAAAAGATGGCTAATGGGAGACATGGTAGAGGTTTATAAAATTATTCATGGGGTAGAGAAAGTGGATAAAGGCAGCATTTTCTCCCTCTCCAATAATGCTAGAACCTGAGGGCACCCATTGAAATAACTGGGAAGTAGGACAGATAAAATGAAATACTTCTTTACTCAATCAGTAATTAAGCTGTGAAATTCACTGCCAGTGGAGGTAGTAATCGCCACAAGCACAGATAACTTTAGAGGGGAGGTTAGACAGATGCATTGAGGAGAGGCCATCAGTGGCTACTAGCATCCATCTACAGAGGCTCTGATAATACAGAGGCTCTGATCTCAGCCTCTACTACCTTTTTAGCCCTGCAGGGCAACTCATTGGCCACTGTGTGAAATAGTATGCTGGATTAGATGGACCGCTGGTCTGATCCAGCAGGTTGTTCTTACGTTCTTGGGGATCCAAAATATTTAGGGATTCAAGAAGGCCAATTCCCCCCCACACTCCATTCTGATCCAGCAGGGCACTTTTACTTTCTTATGACATCCTCCCTTATTCTTCAAATGATGCTCAACAGCCAGATGCTCTTTCTAGCATCAAAAATTCAAATCCTTACTCTGCCCCCGGAAGCTTACTAGGTGACCTTAGGCCAGTTACATACACTCACCCATCACAGAGTTTTTATATGGATAAAATGGAGGAGAAGATAATTATGTAAGCCATTGTGGGTCCCTGTTGGAGACAAAGACAAGGTGTAAATGAAGTAAGTATCTCTGGCCAAGAGAAAGGTCTGAAAGAAGCTCTGAAAGCTAAGGAAATGTTTGGATAGAATGGACCCTGAGTATGCTATTCAGTGATAGCAGGGTGAAATATAAATATAAAAAATAAGAGATACCGCTTTTGTTCTAAGCAAAAAAACAGAAACGAGGTTTTTTTAAGCTGGAACACACGAGCAGAGATGCTAAAACAATCTCTCTCCATGAAATGAAGTAGATGGTTTCCTACAGACCACAGCCACCTATACATTCCTATAGTTTATCAACAATGAAATGTTCCCAATCTCAAGTTTCTAAAGCTGAAAAACAGCAAAGTTTAGCAGTCTGTTATTGCAATAATCTTATTTGAAATCAAGAATACGGATATAATCAATTAACAAAATAATAATACAGATGAAGTTAGAATGCTTGCTATGCTACCATCAAGGTTCCCTAGCAACTGCCTCTGAGGAATTACTACATATGGACTTATTTCCTATTGTGAAGTTTCCTGAGACTGCAGGAGGGTTGCCTAGCTACTCGGCAAAACCATTTCTACCCAGTGCTTTCACTCCCTATGTGCTGAGTCCACTAACATCAACAAAAGAACAAAGTTCAAGTCCAGAGGCACCTTTAAGACCAACAAAGTTTTATTCAAGGTATGAGCTTTCATGTGTACGCACACTTCTTCAGATAGATTGAAACTGAGGTTACCAAACATACATATAGGTAGAGAATTAGAAGCAAATTAGCATACAGCATAATAAAGGTGTTTAACAGATGAAAGGACCAAACAGGAATAGCAAACTTAGTTTATATGCTCACCATTTGTTTGGATTTAATTCTGGGGGGGAACACAGTGAAGGAAACTAATATATCAAAATCAGAGATCTGATGAGCAGATGTACCCTTCTTGGCTGAGGATTGCTGAGAGTAATTAACCAAGACCCTGCTGTTATGCTCCATCTGCCTCCTCTCAAGAGTGGGGCCAACAGTAAAGAATCCTCTTCTTTGATGTGGTTAATTACTCTTGGCAGTCCACAATCAAGAATGGTACATCTACCCATCAATCTCCAATTTTGAGATTTGATATTTTCTATTTCCTTCACTATGTTTCCCCCCAGAATTAAACCCAAACAAATGGTGACCATATAAACTAAGCTTGTTATTCCAGTTTGGTCCTTGCATCTGTTAAACAACTTTATTATGCTGTAAACTGATTTGCTGCTCATCCTCTATCTATATATGTGGACTGGTAACTTCCATTTCAATGTATCTGAAGAATAGGGTTGCAGGTCCCTTAGTCACTCCAGTGGGGATGTGGGGGGGCCTTCCATGGGTGGGCAGGGATGCCCCCAAGCCCTGCTTCCAAGCCCCACCCCCATGAGTGACCACTCACTGGCCACCCCTCTCCCTCCCCTCCTGCCTGATTTAAAGGGCTTCAGCTGATTGGCGGGGACCACTGCACTCTGCTTGCAAAAAGATTCTTTAAAAGCGACCATCCACTTGGCCACCCCTCTCCCTCCCTCCTGCTAAATTTAAAGAACCCTCCAGCTGATTGGCAGGCCAGGTGGTCCCTGCCAATCAGCTGAAGCCCTTTATATCGGGCAGGAGGGGAGGGAGAGCGGTGGCCAGGCGGGTGGTTGCTCTTGGGGGTGGGGCTTGAGGCAGGGCTCCCCCTGCTGTCCAGCTGGCTGGGGGTGGATTGAAGTCCCCAGAAGTGGGGGAATCCCCACCTGGAACTTGGGGCTGGCAAACCTACTGAAGAAGTGTGTGTGCTTTCGCTTATACCTTGAATAATACTGTGTTGGTCTTAAAGGTGCCACTGGACTTGAACTTTGTTTTGCTACTTCATACCAACCTGGCTACTCACCTGGATCTTTTCAACAAAAGAGTCTTCCTGGAGAGCCAGTTTGGTGTAATGGTTAAGTGTGCGGACTCTTATCTGGGAGAACCGGGTTTGATTCCCCACTCCTCCACTTGCACAGGCTGATGTGACCTTGGGTCAGTCACAAGCTCTGGCACAGCTGTTCTCTCAAGTACAGTTTCTGTCAGAAGTTCTCTCAGCCCCACCTACCTCACAGGGTGTCTGTTGTGGGGAGGGGAAGGGAAAGGAGTTTGTAAGCCGCTTTGAGACGCCTTTGGGCAGTGAAGGGCGGGGTATAAATCCAATCTCTTCTTCTCTTCTTCTTCTTCTCCAAAGTTGCTTGAGGGAAAGGGGAGTCCTCCTCAGTATCCTCGATAAAGAATAAGGGAGACCAGGAATAACAGCACCTGTCTTGTACCCTAAAGCTACTGGGCCTTCACTTCCTTATGTTAGCAGATTGCATCAACTGGAAATCTGGATTTTATCAAAATAAAAAATGTTCCATTGGACACGTGATGGGAACTGAGTTGGTCCAGTCACTTAAATGGCACTATTGGGATGATACTGATACACTTCACGGGGATCCTGGAAGCATTACCGAGACAACATATGTGATGTATGCTAAGTAATAAAAAAGGACTGCAGAGATGTTTTCTCCCCTGTGCCTGTGAATCTGCGATTCTGCTTGGAGAGGCAAGGACAGCAAGTTCCTCCTGTTTTCTGAAAGATTTTGCTCCTTTTGATATCTCAACATTGGGGTTGCAGAGGAGGACAGAACTGAGCACCTTCTGCTCACTTTTTACCATTTCTTCAATATGGAAAAACCAGATAAAGCATGGGGAAAACACTTCTTTAAAAGATGCTGCTATGAAAAATGGTTGCACTCGAAAGAATGGTTATCACTACTCCATACCACTCTCTGATATCCCAGACCTTTCTGAGGAAAAGTTCTTCAAGGACATACTTGCCCCCAACTGCAGAGACATTTCCAAGCAGCGGACTGACTAGGGCGACTTCCATCATAGTCTTCTTGGCGGCCTAATACATCTTAATAGCTAACTCCCTTCCTGAAGACTTCCTTGCCACCCCGTGGCCTTTTTATGTGACAGACATTACCCTGATGCTGCCTGGGCCTGCTCAGCTCACAATGGCAACCTCACACAGCAGAAGTATCGGAAGATTCTGGCACAATGCCATTAATCCTGTAACAAATGGTATGGAAGGAGAAGGAAAAAGAGAGTGAATAAGCGTCTCTAAAAGAAAGGGCAAAAAAATCCCAAAGGGAAGAAATCTGTGTTTCCTTTCCCCCCAGAACACGCAGTCCAGACTCTAGCAGACGGTGCTTCCCTTCTGTTCTATTCTATGGACAGGAGGGCGGTTCCTGTTCCTGTAACCAAACTAGTAATGCCAACAAAGCCTCCCTCCCACAGAATCCTTGCATACATCCCATCTGGCAAGGAAGCGCATGAGGTCTTTCATGCTCATAAGAGCTCATGTGCCACAAAGCTTGGAGGCAATGAAAGGATTGCAATAGACTGCAGGGAAGAAGCAAGTCTTTGTCAGAATTGTCTGAGATAATATGGGCAATTATCACTTAGGCATGTAACACTGCTCAAGCGATACATGGGTAATTGAGGACTTGCTTGTGATGAAGAGCCTAACAGGGAGGTCCTATTCTGGAATGACACTTGTTCAGTGGAGATGGAATGCTACCAGATTCTGACAATAGGGCCACGGTCAGACATACCTAGATCTGACTCAGCTGCAAATGCCTGATGGATCTAAAGAGCATGATCAGACAGCAACATCTGGGAAAGGTCCTGCAGCCATCAGCACCCTGTGCTGCCCCACCACAGAAGTAGAGTTAAAAGACAGTGGGGAAAGTCCAGTCCTAATGCTTGCCAACAGGCCATGGACGGACTTTCCCCTATCTGATTGCTCAAGCATGCACTCAAGCCATCGGGATGGTCTGCTCATTCCATCCCGACTCCGTGCCATCCCCCCCCCCTCACTTAGCAGTATTTGCATAATCACATACTCCATGGGGAACCCTTTGTGCAGAGGTGCGACTCCTCATTTATGCACATGGGAAACAAAAGGCAAAAAAAAAAAAAAACCCTCTCGCCTGCACGTGCCATCTGATCATGCAGTGATGGGCTGAGTCCGCAGCTACTAAGGATGTGAGCTCATGCAATGCTGTGTCAATTTCCCCTGGGGGAAATAGGTTCGCTTCCCCTCCGTACCAAATGGCATGTCTGATCAGAGAAGCTTATGCCAGTTTTACACCACAAATATAGGATAAGCCCCACATTGCTAGGCCACTAAAGAGGAAATATGAGATGGGGAAGGATCTGGGTTTGGTTCAGATTCTGTGCCCACCCAGGGATTAGTTCTGTCTCCCCTCTCCCAGTATAACATTATGCTGGTAACAGATATGGCATTAGGAAAACACCCACATTGGCGTCCATGGTGGTCCCTAGAAAACCTTCCCCACTCCCTCCTCCTGCCAGAGGATACACTGTAGACATATTTGGCATCCAGGCACATCACAACACTACAGGTATACATACACTTAAACCAAAGAAACACAGGTCACAGCACAAGACACATGACATAGGCATCCATATTCTGCATCCATATTTGCAGAAGCTTAGATACACAGGTCCACCAGTGGGAAGAACTTTGGTCATGGGGAATTTTAGAGAAAAGTCCCTCTGTACAAAGGAAGCACTTTGCATACTAAAACCCACCAAGGCCAATAGTCAGGTTTTTGCAAGTATGTTTGCCTGCTTGGCTCTCTAAGCTCCACTATCCATGCCACACATTTCCTAGAGCTCATGAAGCTTACAGCAGAGATTTTTGTACCAGGTTTACAATAAGTTACAGTTGTTCTGTAAGTAGGACAGGCAATTTGTGCATGCCCAGATGGCTTTTATTACCTCATGATCTTGGGGTGAGACTGGTTCAATGAAAACCAAGTTGGTGCTGTTTTAATGGCCAACTGCAGAATATGTGAGAAAGTGCCAGCCGTGTAATTTTCCTGTGCAAGTATAGGCAAGGTTTTCCTAAAAGCTCTTTTCTTTCCTTATGCAGGGAGCGGCACAAAAATTCTTTTCAAATGATATCAAAGTCAAAACTAAAATAACATGTATAGTTTCTTTTCATTTAAAATCTTACAATCCGTGAATGCTTCTTTTTCTACCTATGTAGAAAAGGTCTGAACTCCTGTCATTTCTGCGAAAGCCAGCACAAAGGCAGAAAAAGCCCACCACTTGTTTCCTCTGAGTTTGCTGCACTTCATGGTGAATTCGTGGGAGGAAAGGGGTGGTTTCTTTCCCATCCTGCTGAGGTTTTTTTTTTCTTTCAGAAAGCAAAAATGGCTGCCTAGGAAAAAGAGAGGGAAACCCCCCCCCTCTCTTCTCCAGAGCTCTCTGCCACAGGGGATTGGAGAGGTCAGTGGGAACTACAAATAAAACTCGGCTAATAAACCAACCCATAATTTGTAGACATCTGCCATCTACAAATTAAGGATGTAGGACAGACTGAAAGCCATGGCTTCTTTTCTTGAGTCAATCCAGCTCATGTTGAGTCTTCCTCTTTTCCTACTTCCTAGCATTGTTGTCTTTAGTGCCCATCTTGCCAAAAGACTCTCTCCCTCTGTTATGTCTGCTGACCGCCACTAGGCGCCAGCGAGTAACCACCAAGCTTAACTCCCTAGGAACAATAGGGACTAAGATCCTGGACTTTCCTTTGGGGAACCAATAAAGACTATGGTGGGAAATTTAAACCTACCAGTAGGATCTAGGGGTGTTCCCAGGTGCTGTATATAGTTGGCCACCCAGCTGGTATTCTGGGTTCTAGTTGTGTACCAGTAAACTATGCTGATCACTGATTCAAAATGGGTGACAGTAACAGAATAGAATTGGTAACATCAAAATAACTGTCAAACACAAAGTGCTTACACAATTTGTATATGTTATTATAACTTTAAAATATTAACAACACAAAATATACAATACTGTGTGGTTTCAGATGATCGTCCAGAATTTAACAGGACCAACAAGAAGACGGTGAACTCTGGAATGCTTTTCCCGTTTCGACTTCAAAAGTCTTCTTCTGACCAAGATGAATCTTGTAGACTACTTTGGACTTCAATAATATGGCAACATTGTCACAGCAGTGCACAAACTTGATCACATTTTCAGACTGGATTTCATGTTCTAGAGCAAATTCTTTACAAACTTAACACAATAAACAGTAGTCATAGAGCACAATAAACAGTAGCCATAAGCAATGCTCCCTCTAAGCTGTGGAGTCTTGTGAGCAAAAATTCTGCTTTGTGAGCTACTGGCATTAAAGCTGGAAGCAAGCGATTTGGCTGCTGCATAAATTAGTTTGCTCTGGAGCCATCCCTTCTGAGTTAAGACAAAAATGTGTGAGCTGGAGGCTAAAAAACTGTGAGCTAGCTCACACTAACTCAGCTTAGAGGGAACACTGGCTGTAAGCAGAATTTCGAGGCTGTATCAATGAGGGAATTTTATCCCAATTATCCCTTTCCCTCCAAAAACAGGTAAATATTCAAATACAGGCAATGGGAGAGTGAGCAATGAAGCTGGGGCATATGGCAGCACATTGTAGCACCCTGAATCAAGTAAAATGATCTGCATATTTCAGTCTCTGATCATTACGATCCTGACAGTTTGTCTTATCTCTCTTCAGGCAGCAAAGCAGCCATTCAGTGATCACCGAGATAGAGAGTCACCCCTCCCCTGAGGCCTTGTAGCTCTTAAGTGAAGCTGCAGCAGTAGTACCACCAGGGCTATTTTTGGGCAGGAATGCACAGGAATGGAGTTCCGGCTGGCTCCTGAGTTGGCCATGCCCAGCAGGAACTCATTAGCATAATAGCAGAAACTCATTAGGATTGGCTACATTAGGGGTGTGTGGCCTAACATTGCAAAGGAATTCCTGCTACAAAAAAAGTCCTGGGTTTTGACAACAAACAAGGTAAACAGAAGAAGAAGCAAAAGGTGGGTGTGGCTGGATGACCACACTCCTGGTAACATGGGGTGTGGCCTAATAGGCTAATGAACTGTGCTGTCAGGGTGTGGCCTAGTATGCTAATGAGTTTCTGCTGTTGGGTGAGGCCTATTATGCTAATGAGTTCCTGCTGGGCTTTTTCTACAAAAAAAGCCCTGAGTACTGCCCATGACTAGTAGGAAACCACCAGTTCCTAATATGAGATTGCTACCTTTTCCCTCATTGGACTTCTGAGGAGCTCAGAAATTTAATTGGTGTAGCAGCACCTAGCATAATGAGGAAGAAGGCTTCACTTGTTCTATTGTCTGTCATATGGTTTTCAGAAAGCCATGCAAATTCCATGTTTTTGTGATGCTGTTGAAATTCACTTCACCATTAACAGATATTGTATAATTTAAAACTATGATAGTATGACCTGTGTTTCTGTTCTCTTGGTGGTTATCCAGTTGTTACTCACTATCTTAAGGGCTAAACTAGATGTTACTGTGTCTATGGGTCTGACCTGTAGACACTAATGCCATTTTAGAGATGACCTCGGCCATTTAAAAATGCTGTGAGAGGCCGGTCCTAACTGGACCCTCACAGCAGTGGGACCAGGTGATCTTGTTCTTCCTGACGCCTTCCCTCTCCAGCTGTGGGCAGGCAGTTTGGCACTTAAAAATGTGCAGGGAGGAAATAATATCACCTGATCCTACTGTGCTGCAGATCCAATCAGGATAGGGCCCTTGTGGCATTTCTAAATGACCAAATTCAGTTTTAAAATGGCATTGTTATCCACCGATCCAACCCACTGGATGCTGTAATCTCTAGTTGGGCCCTTAATTATAGGAGCCTCATAGTGGGAGATGGCAATAAGTAATGAATACAGACTTTGATGTATTTTCAGTACACACAGACTGTGATCCTCAAAGGGAAAATTATTTATCTCTCTGCATAGGATTGCACTATTAAATGAGTAGACCAGGGATGAGAGCATCTTGTTCATGCAGACCTTTGCACTTAAGTACCAGGGGGTGTCCTAAAAGCTCAATGCTCATCTGACTCTCCCCCTATTTGGGTTACAGCTAATGTGATGTTAAGCAGTCTTGACTGCCATATTACTGGGGAGAATGATAACTATGTGTGTTATGGAAATAACCATAGAGACTGGTAACCAAGTGGACGTGAGAAGGAGTCATGGATGGATGGGATGTGAAGTAGGTGGACACAATAAGATACATCCAGGAGCATGGATGCATCAGATAGTAGTCTAGATGAGGATATTGATTCAGTTGCCTGGGCACTCTGATTGGCTTTTTCATTGTGGTTGTTGTCAACAATGTTGTGATTGGTGGAGATGGTAGAGTTGCCAGGAACACTGTGGTGCTATGTATGCGGCTACATTCTCACCTATTTGTAATAATATCATTATGCTTTTCTGCTTTGGGCAAAAAGAAACCAGCAGTGTAATGCTGGCATAACCCTGGTGTAGCAATTGCCAGTGTTCAGTATTTATGATTTAGCGTGCAGTCCTAAACCACAGCTATTATGGGAGTTTCAGTTAACTTGATTAAGGTCCACTAGAGATGCAGTGAAAGGAGCTGGGAAGCTGCTTCTCCATTACTTCTTCCCACACTGCTCTAGTAGTATCCAGATTCCAGACTGAAGAAGCATATGGATGGTGCCAGATCATGGCTCCTAATCAGAAGGGAACGTTTCGATACACAACTTCCATTCCTGCCACACTAAAATCTGTCTGCCAAAATTCTCTCTCTCGTACAATGTCAGCAGCTGTGTAATGCTACGCTGGTAATAATTAGTGGGCAAAATCCTTGCATATAATGTAGTCTTAAACTACACTAGGTTTCACTAGTTTAACTAAATTTGTATTTAAGTTTTCAACAACAATTGTGATGTGTCCTTTACTTTTAAGACACATGCAGCTAACCAGCATGTATCCTACCACTCCACTCAGCAAAGGGCTTAAGCCTTCCATGGGCATAAGGAGCTTTTCCTTCAGCTTAAGTGGCTCTTTCTTCTTTGCAGAGCGGAATGGAGACATGCTGTCACATTCTTCATCCTGTCCATCAAGGTGTACTGAGTAAGGATCAAATAGTATTATAGGCATTTACCCAAATAATAATGCATTCTTACTTCAGCAAAGACACCAAATTGTGTCAGTGTTTAATGGCACAGAGGTAACAAATGTTAGCTTGCCCCAGATTTCCCAGTGACTGCTTGGTGGCTAAACAGGCTCAGGTTTCATATACCTAAAGTGGTTCAAGTGCTCAGCCATGAAATTAAGGGGGAGACTTGAATCAGTCCTTTTCTGTCAGCTCAATATACCTCACAAGGTTGTTGTAAAGATGTGCATTGCCCTGAGCTCTTTAGAGGAAGAACAAGATGAAAATTAGATAGAAGATGATAGATGACAGATGATAGAAAGATAGAGAGATGATGTTGATGATGAAGACAGACGGACGGACAGACAGACAGACAGACAGACAGACAGACAGACAGATAGATAGATAGATAGATAGATAGATAGAGGGCTCATTTACTACCGGAGCTCATTGGAGCAAAGCTCCAGCAGTAAGGAGTCCAGGGGGCAGGCACATGCAGCAAGCCCCACCCCCTGCTCCCAGCAGCCCTGAGAAAGCTGGCAGGGAAGGAGAACCAGCCTCGCTGAGGGACAGTTAGCTGAAGGTGGGAGGGCCACCACCGCTAGTTTGCCTCCACCCTCCCTCAAAATCTGCTGGGAGTCACGGCTCGCCCCGGCCACCCTGCCCCTTGTTTTGGTCCCATCCCCTTCCTCCTCCCAGCCTCCTTCTCCTCTCTCCCCCCGCTGCTGCATGACTGTTATGAGACTGGCTGCTCTGGTGACTCTGGCAACCCCCACCCCCCAGAGAGCGCGAGAAGCACAGGAGGCCACAGGCGCTGCTAAGCACAGGCCCCAAGGCTGGGAGAGTCGCCAGGGCCAGTCACCGAAGTGGGGAAGGGTAGAGCGGCCATCCTCTCCTCCTTCCCCTCCTTTAAGCCACCCCTGACCAGCCCCAGCTCCTCCTCTCCACCTCGGCTTTCACCCGCCTAAGCTCCCTCCACCCTCCCCCCCCATTGGGCCCGGCAGCGGCAACAGGGGCTGCTCTCCCGGCTGTGTACATGGCTGTTGGAGGAAGAGGAGGTGGGGGAGAGAAAAGGGAGGTGGCAGGGAAGGGAGAAGGCAACTGGGCTCCTCCGCCTCAGGTCTCGTCCTCTCAGTGTGCTTTGGCCAGCCTCCCTCCCTCCTTCCTCCACCCCTGACTCCCAGGGCAGTGACGATGATAGTGGTGAAGAGGCAGGGGAAGAGGGAAGGAGGAAGAAGAAGAAGAAGAAAAGCCAGAGCATGGGGTGCCGCCAGCAGTGGCCTCTCGGGAGATTGGGAGGGTGTCTGTTGGTGGCACGGTTGCGGGACCCGCTGCACACTCTCCCCCCCCTCTCCCCTTCCCCCAGCTAACTGTCGAGGATCTCCTCAGGGTGCTGCATTCATAGAGGCCTCTTGACAGGGGGGAGAGAGAAGTGGGCAGAATGTTTCTCTCTGTTTGTGTTTGGGAGGGCGAACTGAAATGGTCCCCGACATGCTGGGCCCGGGAGTAGAAGGCAGACATAAGGGGAAAGAAAAGGGGGGGAGTTCTTGACCCCCCAATCACACGCCCGCCTGCCCTGCCAAGACCACATGTGCTTTGTTTGGAGTGCAGTCATGTCTGGGGAGCTGTTGGGAAGGGAGTGTTTAACCTCTCAGCTTCGTCGAGGGCGGTTCACCTCAGCCCGGATGACAACAATAGCTGCTCTGGCTTATTACTCAAACAGTAATGATAATGCCATTAATGGTGGCTTTCCCTAAGATCAAGATGGGTTGCCGTGTTAGTCTGTGTGCAGCAGTAGAAAAGAGCAAGAGTCCAGGAGCACCTTAAAGACTAACAAAATTTGTGGGAGGAGCTTTTGTGAGCCACTGCTCACTTCTTCAGATAGAGCAAGATTGCAAGCCATGTTAGTCTGTCTGGAGCACTAGAAAAGAGCAAGCATCCAGTAGCACCCTCAGGACTAACAAGATTTGTGGCAGGGGATGAACTTTTGGGAGTCACTGAAGTAATCTAGTAGCACCTTCAAGACTAACAAGGTTTGTGGCAGGTAGTGAGCTTTCGTGGGTCATTGAAGTAGTCCAGGAGCACCCTAAAGGCTGCCAAAATTTGTGGCAGGCGGAGAGCTTTCATGAGTCACTGCTCAGTTTTTTAGATAGATCAAGATGGGTCGCTGTGTTAGTCTGTCTGGAGCAGCAGAAAAGAGCAAGAATCCAGGAGCACCTTCAGGGCTTAACAAGATTTGTGGCATGGCGTGAGCTTTCGTGAGTCACTGCAAGAGTCTAGTATCACCGTAAAGACTAACAAAATTTGTGGCAGGGGGATGAGCTTTTGTAGGTCACTGCAAGAATCCAGCAGCATCTTAAAAGTGGGAGGGGGCTTCTAGTGCCCTGTACCCACTGCTGGACCTCCTGATGGCACCTGGTATATTTTGGCCACTGTGTGACAGAGTGTTGGACTAGATGGGCCATTGGCCTGATTCAACATTGGCTTCTCTTATGTTCTCTTATGATCTTATGTTAAGCTAACAAAATTTGTGGTAGGGAATGAGTGTTCATGACTCACTGGCAAGAGTCACTTCTGGTGAGGTTGGGGTGTGTGGCATATGCAAATAAGTTATGCTAACGAGTTATGCTAATGAGCTCCTGCACCTCTTTTTCTACGAAATGACCGATGGATGGATGGACGGACGGACGGACGGACAGACAGACAGACAGATGATCAATTAAACCCACTACACATGTCATTCTTTATTGTTCCCAACTTCCCACTATGAGCTGCAGACAGGAGCTCAAAGAAGGATGACAAATCATGCTTCATTAGCTGCCTGAGCAACAATTATGTACGTTGGTTTAATTAGTACTATTATTTTCTATGCCGGCAAAATTATGGAGAAAACAAAGTACTAACTGCTGCTTAGCGAGCACTTCTTCCATTGCAATTGTTCCATTGCAATTGTTCAGGTCACTGGAGTGTGCCCTTTGGAAAGTGGCCTTCATGAAGGAGAAACTGAGGCCATTAAAGAAAAGCATTGGTGGTGAGTGCTCTCCAGGCCTATTATGTTGCCCTTCTGGAGGTTGTCCAAGGACCACACTTGAATTATTTCTAGTAACAACGGAAGGTTTTGTTAGGCAAAGTGCTCAGTAGTTAATAATAATAAATAACTGCAATATTTAAGGCATTCCATTCCATTGATATTCTTTCTTCAATGGTCAACTCATTTGTTAGGTTTCAAGTCAGGATTCCATTGATCTATTTCAACAGTTTCATTTATATCTCCATCCTCTCCAAACACATACAAATTTGTCAGCATTCAGGGCACTTTTCAAAATAAAGCACATTTAAAAATTTTAAAAAGGAAAGAGTGAGGATAAGAAAAACATGGAGGGGCAAAATATATACAAACTAAACCCTTAAAGGTTAAATGTAAAAAAATATCATTTTGCCGTGGAAGCACAGAAGTTTTTCCACATTATCCCTGATCCTCCACATTTCCCAGTTATAGGGAAAATGCTGTTCAAACAAATTACAATGATGATTTGACTCCAATGGTAACAAGAGAAAGAAATTTTACTTACAAAAATAGAAGCACATCTTACATGACATATTCTTGTAGGTACATTTAATGTATTGTCAACTGATTAATAATCTGCTATCAAAAAGGCTAATCTGCTACAATTCTAAGCCCAGGTAAGAAATAGAAGAGAGGCCCCATATAAGATGAAAGAGAAGGCAAGCAATAGCTCAACATCTAACCCGTGAGAGGGTAGGGCCAACTGCCAAGTGTACCTGAGTGAGAGAATTCTCTTAACCCTTTCCCTTTCCCATACTTTTTCCCCACCATAGAGAACAATGGAGGGAATGGGGGCAACCTGTTTGGGGACCCATAGAATTGAACCCCCTAGTCCAATGTTCTTGAAACTTGGTGGGTATCTTGGGGAGAGGCTCCATAAGCTACCCGGTGAGTTTGGAGCCTCTCCCTTAAACCTCCTCCCCTCCAGCCCCCAGAATATACCCTATGTTTTCACCATTGATTTCAATGGCCCATAGGATATAATGAGGCCAAATTGCAGCCAAATGTCTTTCATTCCCTCCTTTCCTTCTCTCCTTTTCCTCTTTCCCTCCTTCTTCTCTTCTCTCTTTCTTTCCTTCCCTCCTTCTTCCCTCTCTTTCTTTCCCTCCTCCTTTCCTTCTCTTTCTTTCCCTCTTTCCTTCTTCTGTGGCCCAACTCTAGTGAGGAGTTTAAAGTTTAAACTCCTTCTCTCTTAGCTCCCCCACCCAGGCCAGCTAGGGAAGGGAAGGGGAGGCTTTTGAAGATGCCTCCCCTCCTTTTGCTTCCCCTTCTGACATCACTTCTGGTGATGTCAGGGGGCGTGGCATATGCTAATAGCCTAATAGCTCATTAGCATGTCATATGCTAATGAGCTCCTGCAGCTGTTTTTCTATGAAAAGACCCCTGTCTTAAAGTAACAATAAAATACCTTGGTGTTCTGGGTTTTTTTAAGCTGCCAGTGTAGGACCAGAGACAGCATTCTGATACTGGCTGCCACCAACATTTGATAGTCTCAGGCCTGGTCGCCTTCTGCCTCGTTCTTTTAACTGGAGAGGCTAGGGATTGAACCTGGAACCTTCTGGACGCTGAACAGATGCTCTTACCACTGAGCCATTGGCCCAGCTCAGTGTGACAATTACCTTGTGGATGATTTTAGTCTTTTCATGCAACTATAACATACATTCTGTTACCTCACTATATTTCCTTGTGGGCCCCAAACTATCTCCTGTATGCTCATTAAATCCCATTAAAATGAAAAACCTGGAAGTCCAGCCTAATAAAATATCTTCAGGCTTCCAGCTTTGTCTCCTGGACTTCATATCCCAAAGCGACTACAAATCACAATGCTGTGGAATGATTGTAAAGTGCACATGCACATAGTATCTTAAAGAAAATTTTGAAAAGCTAAAGCTTGAAAAGACAGAAGGACAAAAATGAGATTTTAGGGAAGAATTTCCTTCATGAGACCCCTTGTTTTCATAATAAGAATTGTCCCTGATTTTGCTTCTTCAGCCAGTGGATATGCAGGTATCTTTGTGAACTAACACTCATCTGAACTCCACAAGCACAAACAGGTTAGTTAAATGTGTCTATTTTTGATAACACATCTCCAGATACCACTGCATCATTGCAAGCAGAAAGCCATGTGAGTAAGGCACCTGGAAAGAAAAAAAGAATTACCCATCCATTTTTCCAGGGAATTTTTGCTCTTGTCACATACTTGAGAGAGGATGGCTAACACAGCTCCGTGGTTCTAAATGGATGTTTTTGTTTGACATCATTTTAAAATATGTGGCATGAGAGACGTGCTTCATGTTTTACAGACTGAACTAGTGTGAGAACTATTGACTCATCCTAGCTCATGAATACAGACCTCTCTCTAGATATGCAGTACATATAGGTTGTGATTCTTAGAAGGCAAATCAATGTTTTCTCATGCTAGCATAGTGCCTTCATCATCTGTTAAAATTTTTCTTTCATGTCTCTGCAATGGGCTTACCATTTCCTTGTTCTTTTTCTTGTTCTGAACATAACCAAAGAATTCTTTTTTGTTGTGTTGAATATCTCTTGCTAGCCTAAGTTCATACTGAGCTTTAGCTTTTCTAACAATCCCCCTACAGGCACTGGCTATTTGTTTATATTTATACTTGGCGATATGGCTCTCCTTCCATTACCTAAATGTCTGTTTAAATTCTCATAGTTTTAGAAGGCTGTTTATGGAGCCACACTGACTTCTTTAGGTTTCTCCCATTTTTCCTTCTCATTGTAATCATTTGTGATTGTGCCTTTTAAGAAACTTCTATGCCTCTTGAACTCTCTTCTCCTTAAGTATTTCTGAACTTGGGATTTTACCCAGCATAACTTTTAAGTTTGTTAAAATTAGCTTTTCTAAAGTCCAACCTGTATGTCTTGACTACATACCGTATTTCTCTTCACTAAGGTCTTAAATTCCAAAATTACATAGTCACCACTACCTAGAATGGCCACTACTTTCACCTCTTCAACCAGTTCTTTCTTGTTGGTGAGAATCAAGTCCAAGATAGCAGATCCCCTTGTTTCCTTCTCTGCCTGAATTTATTAGACCTTTCATTTTTAGCAGAGTTAGACTTCCAACAGTTATTTGGATAACTGAGATCTCCCATGATCCTTATGTTGCATCTCCTTGAAAACTTTGTAATCTGGTCTAGAAGTATTTCATCCAAGTCTTCTGTTGTAGTCTATAGCAGACCCCCACCATAATATCACTATTATTTCTTACTCCTTTTATTTTTACCCAGAGACTCTCGACTAGGGATGGGCATGAACCAAATTACAAACCAAAGTCATGAACCTAGCCTGGTTCATGGCTTGCAAATCTTGGTTCATGCCATCCTGCCCTCATAAATCCCATGAGCCTCCCATGAATCTCCCAGGTGGGTTTGTGTGGTTTGTGTTGGCAGACACTGGGCTTTAAAATGGTTTTGGCAAGCCATTCCATGAAGGTAGCAGAACTCACAAGTGAACTGAGAAGACATTTAAATGCCTTCCCAGGTGGAAGCAATTTCAGTGATCTCTTCCACTCCCCAAAAGGGATCACTGAAATGGATGGTAAAAGAAGTGGTGAACTTGCCTCTTGGACTTCACTCTTGCATGGCACCTGCTTGCAAAGCCATTTAAAGGGAATATTACCTTTAAATGGCTTTTTCAATGTATTTCAGAGATCCCTTTTGCTCCCCCTTCCATTCTACTGGACTCATGGAACTGCCACCAACAGAAAGGAGGGAGGGAAGATCCATGAACCTCACCAAATGAACCAGTTTGTAAAGCAGAGGAGGTTTGTCCCGGTTCCTGGATGAACCTCCATTTTTCCGGTTGGTGCCCATCCCTGCTCTCAACTCAACTTCCATAGTCAGATTCATGTATTTTCTCACAAGTATATACACCCTTGACATATAATGCTATTCCTTCCCTGTTCCTTATTGGTCTATTTCTTTTAAACAAGTTGTTATGCTGGTCTGATATTTAATTTACATTTAACACCTTTTTTAGCCACTGGTTTAAAACGTGTCTTTTTTATTGAGTAAAGTAGATTCCTTATATGAACTGTGTTTTTAAAACCCTTTCTACTTTAGCTAGGTATATGAGGTGTGCATGAGCTACCTTTATCCTGTAATGGTTTGATCTCCTTCCCTGTGACAAACTAAATAAAAAAAATGTTAATCTCTCCTTTGGAAATCAACAGGTCTCAGTGCTAATAGGCATTACTGTATACTGAATCTCCTTTCCACAGCTTGAATGATTGGGTCCATTCAATAACTCCCTTGTATTTTTTACAAATCAACTCACTTATTTTTAACAAAATTTGAGTCCATTGACATCTTTAAGACCAACAAAAGTTTATTCAAGGTAGAAGCTTTCTTCTGCATGCACAGTTCATCAGATACATATCTGATATGAATCATGTGTGTGCACACGAAAGCTTATACCTTGAATAAAACTTTGTTGGTCTTAAAGGTGCCACTGGACTCAAACTTTGTTCTGCTGCTCCAGACCAACATGGCTACCAATCTGACTCTCTCTTCTTTTTAGCCACCAAAAGTTTTAACATGACTTGGTTAGCATTTCTTCAATCAGTAATTGTAGCTGCTGCTCTTGCTTTGCACACAAAATGTCCATCATCCCCTTCCTTAACCTGCAAGAGGTCACTTCTCCAAGCCCCCAAGGATGCTTAATACCCATTAAGAAAATATCAGCCAACCATCCTAAGCTATTAACCTTACAGGAATAGTCAGCCAATATTTCCAGCAATACTACAACAGACCACAAAAGAACACTGTATGTGTTCCCGAGGAAACACATCCAGCAGGGGACATAATGACATCCCAAGTCACAAAAGAAAGAAACAAAGACAGTGACGGAATATAAAAGACAACAAGAAAGAAGAAACCAGATGGCACAGTTTGCATGTGTTTATTATCTGCCAGTGGTAGCCCTATAGTCAGGGTGAGAGGTATTTCAGACAAATTTGTTTCCTAGCAGAGGTGCAAATAAACAAGAAAAACCTAGCTGAGGAGAGGATGTCTTCCTACAGGGCATGAATCCAGAGCTTCCCTCTCTCTTTGCTGTCCCAGCACTATTTATTTCAAAGCATTAGCATAAAACAGATGAGGTAATTTAGTGGAATAGAAAGCTGGTTCAAGAGACATGGATAAGGATGACTGGAAAACAAACCATGAAATCTAGTGCTTCATTCCAGAGTGAATACTTCTCTCCTCTTACCTATTGTCAGAATTTTCCTGTTTTGTATTGCACATTGTTGGGATGTTGTCTTTGCAATGTTGATTACAACAGCAGACTGGTTAGGAGATGGTGGGAAAGCTGTATAAACCAAGGATAGTGGGTAGTATAATTACAATACAGAGAGGCTGTTGTCTGCAGGGCTGCCCATGATTTATTGCATTACTGTGTCTTGTCTGGCTCAGTTCAGAAATTCTCTTTCTCCATTAGAGAATATGGCGTGGATCCAAAGATTCTACTGTGCAAATAGAAGGTACTTCCACTTATGCAGGGTGGTGGTGCTAATTTGCCCCCTACCAGCTGCCCTCCCCATTTTTTTTTGTTTTTTGCCATCAAGTCACACCTGAGTCACAGTGACCCCATACAGTTTTCAAGGCAAGAGATGTTCAGAGGTAGTTTGCCATTGCCTGCCTCTGTGTCACATCTCTGGGATTCCTTGGAGATCTCCCATCCAAGTACTAATCAGTGCTGACCTTGCTTAGCAGCTGAGATCTGACATGGTTGGGCTAGCCTGGGCGATCCAGATCAGGGGCCCCATGCTATACCCTGGCCATTTGAAGCCACTTCTCTGGGAGACAAGTGGCAGGGGAAGCTGCAAGAGCCCAGCTACATGAACTTAGGTGCCTTTTGCTCAGGCAGCAGGACTTGGATCTAAGCTGTTGGCCATTTTCTGTTCTGTGTCCAATGTGACTTGACCCTTCCAGCCATAATTGGCGGTTGATGACTGTTCTTACTACATGAAGGATATGTTCTGAGTTGATGTTTGGGCTGCCATTAGAAATGAATATGGGAAGGCTCTCTAAAGTCACTACTAGCGACTGTTGGCTGTTGAGAAGATTTGAAGGTCCCGTTTCCATCCAAAGAAAATGAAGCTTCTAACTCTGTACCATAGTAACTCTTGCAAATGCAGCCCCAATAATGTCTGTGCAATGTAGTTAAAATAGTCACCAGGCAACTAGCATGAGATCTGTAGCAACCACTCAGACAGTAAGAAGCACATTTCACTCTACCCCCAAAGGCATCCTGGAATACAGAAAAATCTCACCCTGTGGAAGTGATGGAAGAGTGAGGCAGAGGAAGGGGAGAAGCAAATCTAGGGGCTCAAACTGCAAGGGGCTTTTGATTGATTTCATTATGTTTAGAAATGGATAAAATAATTAGGCTCACACCCCTGAAAATCATTGCCCAGTCTTCCCATCTATTTGTGAAAACTACTTGTGCTATTCTAGTTTATTCTAGCTTATTTTCTTTTGTGTCTCTTTTGGCTAGGTCCCTGTTGCCCAGATATCCATCCTGAAGTTCCAGGCCAGTGATACTCAGTGGCTTGGGAGCCATATGTGGCTCTTTGGCATGCTGCCTGCAGGTTTTCTGAGCACCATTCCCCAATATGGCCCCCAGCCCATGTTTCTGGGAAATGGGCAGGGCCATTGCCAAATGGGGACTGTGGTTGGCTGATTGTTCCCACCTTGAAACATCCATTGCTGGAGGGTACGTTCCTAAATGCTCAGAAGTACTCTGGTAATTAAAAAGCTCATAGTTAACGTATTTAATAGTTATATTATTTTATATGTGTATATAGTAGGATGGCTCACAGAGCATTCAGTAGCCATGTTGTTCCTTTCCTTGATGGCAATTGTGAATGTGGTTCTCTGCAAGCTGTGGAGTGAGTACCACTGACCCAAACTGTTTGCCTTTGTCCTGACATCTGGAATAAACCTGTGGGGGTTTGCTAGAGCATCTGCCTTACTTCCAGCTGCTTTACAGAGTAACCCTAAGCAGGTCTATACAGAGCCCTACTCAGGTTGTTCAGTGGTGTTTACTCCCAGGACAGCATTCTTCACTGCCAGCTGTTCAGCTAGAAGAGAAGAAGAGTAGAGTTAGTTTTACACCCCACTTTTCTCTGCCCTAAGGAGTCTCAAAAGCAGTTTACAATCACCTTCCTTTCCTCTCCCCAACACAGTCACTTTGTGAGGTAGGTGAGGCTGAGTTTATATGATCTGAAGAGAAGCCAGGGTATAAAGACAGCGATGGACAGTTTCTCCTCAGACTCAGCTTTATCTGTGCATTTTAACACCATTCTAGTGGTTTAAGGTGTCTTATCTGGCTCTGTTTGATCTAACTGGATCCAGACCACCAGATTTCAGACTCCGTTGCACTCACCAATTACCAGTTGGATTGTTTTGCTTCTGGACTATACAGCAACAGCTGGCTGAGAGAGTTCTGAGAGAACTGTGACTGGCCCAAGGTCACACGGCAGGCTTCATGTGGAAGAGTGGGAGGAGTTAAATGCCTCCCTGATCTTTTCTCCCTGCTCCAGCTGGCCTGCAGCAAGCAGGCTGGGGAAGGCTGGAAGGATTGGGGAGGCATCTTTGAATGCCTCCCCCTTCACTCCCCAGCCATGCTGTTGTTGCCTAGCCTGGCTAGGGAAGGGACTCAGAAATAGAGTAGGTCAGTTTCACTCCATGACTTCCAAGCCAAGGGAAGTGAAACTGACCTGCTCACCGGCCCCTTCACTTCCCCAGCCAGCCTGTGGGCTGACTGGGGAAGCGATGCATTGGGGATTGCCATATAGAAGTCAAATAGATACGGCTTCTATACAATGGTACCTTTTTGGGAAGCCAAATCAGATCAGAGAATCTGACTCAGCTTCTGGGGCACATGAATAATGCCATACAGGGTTGTTGTTTTCCCCCCAGCTCAGCCGAGCTGAATGTGCAGCCCTATTCACCTGGTGTCCAGTTTCTTTCATTTGGGAGCTCAATGGCCTTCACCAAGTAGCTAGCAAACAAGTGTCTGACTGAGGTCCTTTAAGAATTCAGCTTCAGTTGTGCACTGACCCTGGATGCTGATTAGTTATTTATTGCAGAGAAAAGCAAGTCACAACAGAACTTGAAGGAGAGTTATCGACTTTTCTGTATGCAAATAGCATAGCTGGAGTAATCAAAGCAAGTGAAGCAGCTGCAATCTGTCTTGCTCCTCGGCTTTATCTATGCGAGAAAAATGTATCCTGTTTAAGGATGCAGCCAACATTTTGCACTCTGCACCATGTAAGGCTTCTATCTGAGTCCCTCTGAGAACTTTGCAGCCTGAGGCTGCATCTTGGGTGGAGAAGCCCAGTCCTATCAGCCTCCATTTCTTTCCTAAAGTAATGTACAAGACGGAAGTGGGAGAATCAGAGGGGTAGGTGTTGTCTCTGCCCTGGCTCCCAAGCACACATTAATGCCTATTTAGTATGCAATTAACACACAAAATGCTTGCACCATCTGCGGTACGCATAGTTACACCAGTAAAAACTGTTCCAGATTTTTCTCACTCCCTCTTCCCTCAAACCCTCTTGCCAGACGTCTCACAACCCAATTCATGGCAGAACAAAGAGCACCTAATTCATAAATTAAATGTAAGACACAAATACCAGGAAGAAATTCCAGTTCACTAATTACTAATAGTTTTTTATAAATGACTGGCTCTGTGCTTAACATTTTCCATTGCATTTACTAAAAATCTGATAACTGATAAACTTCTCCATCCTTAGCCACAATTTTCCCACAGCCCCAGTGGAAACATATCCCCTCCCCATCCCACCTTTTCCAGGGGACTGTATAATCTGTTTATAACATATGAGACCAGCTTATAATACAAATGAAAATGGAAGATATGTCTTCACTTACCATGAAGCTTCCTTCTCGGTGGTCCAGGAGTGAGGTAGTCCTCACTGTTGGTGGTATGGCTCCTCCTCCTGAGCAGGGTCGGTCTCTGTAAGTTGATCCAGCTGGGGGAGGGGCCTGTCCCCTGAAAGCTCCCCAGTTGTCACCAAGCCGTGATTTCCCCCTTCCAAACTGAAAAAAAAAACCCTTCCACCCAGGCCTTATGCCCCTGAAAGGATTGCTGGAGATCAAACTAGATGTCCAGGATCTGAAGGCCACTTGCCTTTCTCTGGCTAATCTAGCCTCCTATTTTCTGCTGCAGGGGTCTTTTCGGGGGGGAGCGCACCGGAGCACAGCTCCGGGAGCTCAGGAGCCAAGCCCCGCCCCCAGCCGGCGTCCCGGAGAGTCTTTCAGGCAGCCGAATGTCAATTTCAGCTCCATTATATCCTATGGGCCATTGAAGTCAATGGTGAAAACATAGGGTATATTCTGGGGGCTGGAGGGGAGGGTTTGAGGGAGAGGCTCCAATCCCACAAGGTAGCTGATGGAGCCTCTCCCCAAGATACCCACCAAGTTTCAAGAACATTGGACCAGGGGGTCCAATTCTATGGGCCCCTAAACAGGTTGCCCCTATTCCCTCCATTGTTCTCTATGGTGGGAAAAAAATAACTTTTTTCCCACCATAGAGAACAATGGAGGAAATGGGACAACCTGTTTGGGGGCCCATAGAATTGGACCCTCTGGTCCAATGTTCTTGAAACGTGGTGGGTATCTTGGGGAGAGGCTCCATCAGCTATCCTGTGATCTTGGAGCCTATCCCTCAAACCCCCTCCCCTCCAGCCCCCAGAATATACCCTATGTTTTCACCATTGACTTCAATGGCCCATAGGGTATAATGGGGCTGAATTGCCACTGAATTTCTTTCATTCCCTCCTTTCCTTCTTTCTTTTTCCTCTTTCCCTCATTCTTCTCTCCTCTCCTCTCCTCTCTCTCTCTCTCTCTCTCTCTCTCTCTCTCTCTCTCTCTCTCTTTCTTTCTTTCTTTCTTTCTTTCTTTCTTTCTTTCTTTCTTTCTTTCTTTCTTTCTTTCTTTCCCACCTTCTTCTCTTCTCTTTTCCTCCTTTCCCTGTTTCCCTCCTTCTTCCCTCTCTTTCTTTCCCTCTTTCCTTCCTTCTTTCCTTCTCTCTACTCTCTCTCTTTCCTTCCCTCTTTCCTCCTTCTGTGGCCCAACTCTCATGAGAAGGAGTTTAAACTTTAAACCCCTTCTCTCTTAGCTCCCCCACCCAGACCAGCTGGGGAAGGGAAGGGGAGGCTTTTGAAGATGCTTCCCCCCCTTTTGCTTCCCCTTCTGACATAACTTCCGGTGATGTCAGGGGGCGTGTCATATGCTAATAGCCTAATAGCTCATTAGCATACCATATGCTAATGAGCTCCTGCAGCTGTTCTTCTACGAAAAGACCCCTGTTCTGCTGTATTATCAACCTATGTCGCCTCCGAAGAAGGCCACTTAGGTTTGAACTCTTTGTTTTCAACACTCCATTGTATGATCCAAAGCCACCTTCCCCTTAGATTGGGTGGGTAGGACTGCCCCATTCTTGGACCACCAGGAAGGAAGCTTCCATTCTCCAGTGGTCCTGGGAGTGGGCAGTTCTCACTCCTGGGACATAAAAAAGCAGTATGCCCCAGGGTGGGATTCATGGCTTCATGGATTACATGATGTGCTGCAGAACCCTGTGGCCAGAGGCTGCCTCAGCTAAGGCTAATCTGGGCTCAGCTAAGGCTAATCTAGTGGATGAGTGCACTAATTTCTAGGTTACTACCTTATGAATTATCTCTAGAGACAGAAAAGGCTCCATATACTGCAGAAGCAGCTGACCCCCTTAAGGGGTGAATGTGAACCCCTTCGGCATTTCCAAGCCTTTTGCCTTGTAGTCCACTATAATGCAACCTCTACTCCACCTACCCAAGATGGCTACCAAGACTCTTTATCCTCAGGACAACTTCCTAAATGACACGAATAGGGTATCTGACTACTGCCAATGCTTTGCTCTGTCAATGTAGGAACCAAGGGTTCTATGCCACTCCCTTTCCCCATCCTGGTTAGGATTCAGGTAGAAGGATGGCTGCACGATCTCCTCTGACCTGAGGAATGATGAGTTCACCTTCAGTCTGAATGCTGGGTCTGACCGCAAGACCCCCCTATCGCTGGGAGGAAATGCAGAGGCTCTTGCCGATGGATAGTGCCCTTAATCCAGACACCCTCCTGGCTGATGTGATCCCCACTAGGAGCAGTGTTTTGAAGGTCAGCTCCATCATTGGGAAAGATGGTAATGATTCAAAGGGAGCCTTGCATCATGCTCGTAGGACTGTGTTGAGGGTCCACTTAGGAAAACCATGTAAGAACCCCATGAGGCTGCACTGGGTTTAGCAGGGTGGTTCTCCTTAAGGAAACTAGGGATATTCCCTTTCATGCACCCCTCACCACTGAAATGGCCACTACCTACCTCATCAAGGTGCTGGAGCTAAGCCCTTTGTCTAGCCCATCCTGGAGAAGGTATAGGGCCCCCTTGACTGATATCTTCAAGTGCTCCAAGCTATGCCTTCAGTGCCAGACATGAAAATCTGCTGGGCCACATTGTATACCCTATTAGTGGGTCCTTTCCTAGAGGCTATCATGGCTTTGTGTACCTCAACTCTGTTGTTTCTGCTCAGCCTGCAGGCTGTGAGGTTAGAAGGGCTGACTGAGTGTGTCATTTCAGCCCCTGCATCAACAAGTCCATCTGGGGTAGCCACCAGGGCTCCACTATAGCTAGTCTGTTTTGGTCGTGAAAACCAGGACCTTCTTGCAATCAGAACTACCTCTGCCCTTTGTTCTGGCAGTGTCTGGGTCACCCTGTGTGTTGACCGTGTTGGCAGGAAGGTGTAAGGTAGGCCTTGGGGTCATTCACTGCTTATTACATTGATTCCTCCCACCTGAGGGCATCTTGTCTGTGACATGAATCTTTGTACTTGGCAGTTCTGGTCTGCGGTTAACAGACCCATTTCCATCCTCCTAAACCTGTCACAGACTTGATAGAAACTGCCTTGCGCTGCACCCGTACCAAATGGCCTAGTACTTGTCTGATCGGCCCATCCGCCAGGACATTGTCCTGTCCCACCGCATGTATTGCCTTCATTGGACAGTAGGTGGACCTCTGCCCACTTTATCAGTCTCCTCAACTTGTTGTGTAGGGCTGTGAACCTGGTTCCCCCCTTGTCTGTTTATGTACTCATTTTGCCGTCATAATGTTCATCTGCACTAGGATGTGGTGAACTGATAGGAGCTTGCTGAACCCCTCAGGCTCAGCCTGACAGCCCTGAGTTCCAGAACATTCCTGCCCCTGGTCATCTCCTTTGCAAAAGGAAGACTCAGTCCCTTATCGTGTTTATCCGTATGCCAAAACTGCATAACCATCAGTGGGGATTGCTCCTTCCCAAGTTGACCACAAGGTTGTGCCCCCTGAGGGTGTTCACCATCCGAGTTGAGGCTTCCATGCTCTGTTGGAAGGACAATATTTTGGCCAGAATGTCATCCAGTATGGGAGCAGCCTCAGGTGCACCACAATAGTCACCAATATTTTGGTGAACACCCTGGGAGCAATGCTCCCTTCTAAGCTGTGGAGTCTTGTGAGCAAAAATTCTATTTTGTGAGCTACCAGCATTATGCCCCAGGTGGATCAATTTGTCTACTGCATAAATTAGTTTGCTCTGGAGCCATCCTTCCTGAGCTAAGACAAAAATGTGTGAACTGGAGGCTAAAAAACTGTGAGCTAGCTCACACTAACTCAGCTTAGAGGGAACACTGCCTGGGAGAAGACCTCAGGCCAAATGGAAGAGCTCTGTATTGGAAGTGGTTTCCATTGTAGATCTATGCACATAAACCTGTGGTGTGATTCTCAGATTGGAATATGCAAATAGGCCTCATGGAGATCGGTGGATGTTGGGAAATCCCCTTCCTGAATGGGTAGGAGAATGGATTTCAGCATCTCCATCCTGAATTTCCTGGACCTTATGTGTCTGCTCAGCCACTACAGGTCCAGCATAGCCATGACAGCCCCATTTTGCTTTGCTACCATGAATAAAATTGAGTATGCTCCCCGAGCCTTTTGCAGATCCACAACCCACTCTATGGCTCCAATATTGAGGCAGATGCTGTATGGCTCCCTCCAAAAGCCTGTGTTTCTTTGCTGACCAGTTCCTCAGGATCTGTAGGAAGTGGGCGGGTGAGATGGCATTTAACTCCAATGAATAACCATTGGTTACAGTGCCCAGCACCCATTTGTCATTCAACTAGGGCCTGTTGTCTCAAGGTCAAGATTGCCATTCTCCTTGGAAGGATTTGCTAGGGTTCTGGCACTACTCCCCTCTTGTACTCCCTAAAGGACTGTGTTTCTGGCTTGTTATCCCTCTTCTTTGATGGGGGAACTTTCCCTTGTCCTTGTCCTCTATCAGATATCTGCCCATCTCCTCACCGAACTTGAAGTACTTGCAGGGCTGTCGTAGAGAGAAGAAGGAGGAGGAGGAGGAGATTGGATTTATACCCCGCCCTTCACTAACCAGAGAAGTCTTAGAGTGGCTTACAAACTCCCTTCCCTTCCCCTCCCCACAACAGACACCCTGTGAGGTAGGTTGGGCTGAGAGAGCTCTGACAGAAACTGCTCTTTTTCAAGAACACCTCTGACAGAACTATGGCTTGCCCAAGGTCATCCAGCAGGTGCAAGTGGAGGAATGGGGAATCAAACCCGGTTCTCCCAGATTAGAGTCGGGGCACTTAACCACTACATTAAACTGGCTGATACAGAGGATGGTACACAGTTGTTTTCTGTTGCCCCAGAAGGTCGGACCAGAACCAACAGGTTGAAATTAAATCAGAAGAGTTTTCAGCTAAACATTAGGAAGAACTTCCTGACAGAGCAGTTCCTCAGTGAAACAGGCTTCCTCGAGAGGTGGTGGGCTCTCCTTTGGAGGTTTTCAAACAGAGGCTAGATGGCCATCTGACAGCAATGTGGATTCTGTGAACTTAGGCAGATCATGAGAGGGAGGGCAGGAAGGGTTGCCTCAGTGCTTAGTTCTTGTGGCCCTTTCTTACACGCCCAGGGAAATGCTGATTGCCACTTTGGGGTCAGGAAGCAATTTTTCTCCAGGTCAGTTTGGCCAGGGATCCCGGAGATTTTTTGTCATCTTCTGGGCACGGAACAGTGATCACTGCAGGTGTGGAGGGGAAGTATTTGTGAATTTCCTGCCTTGTGCAGGGGGTTGGACTAGATGACCCTGGAGATCCCTTCCAACTCTATGATTCTATGAAAGGCTGTTGTCCATAAAGAAGAAGAAGAGATTGGATTTGTGCCATGACCTTCACTACCCAAAGGAGTCTCAGAGCGGCTTACAATCTCCTTTCCCTTCCCCTCCCCACAACAGACACCCTTTGAGGTAGGTGGGGCTGAAAGAGCTCTTTCAAGAACTGCTCTTGAGAGAACAGGTCTTGAGAGAACAGCTCTGAGAGAACTTGTGACTGACCCAAGGTCACAATATCAGCTGCATGAGGAGGAATGGGGAATCAAACCTGGTTCCCCTAGATTACAGTCTGTGCTCCTACACCAAACTAGCTCTGTGAGCCTTAGATTGAACAGATGGGTCCACGTATCAACTTTTAGACCATGTGCTTGAACTGAAAACCCTCTGCATGCAAAGCCAGACACTGCAGCCCTGAGCCACAGCCCTTCCCCAAGGCCTTGGAGAATATCCTGGCCAACAGTTCTGGAGGGAACAGCCTGGTCTGTATGGTGGGCACTACATCCTCCTTCTCCTCCTCAGATAACTCCCCTACTTCTCTGTCAGAAGATGACATTCTGGAGAATGGGTCCCCTTACTGAGCACTGAGAAGTGGGCTGTGCTTCCTCTGGGACAACCTCTCTTCTCTGGAGGCAAGAGAGAAGCGCTGGCAGTTGAATCCTCCCCCACTCCTCCTGTCCTCTTTGCTGCCTCCCCTGTGGTGGGTGCAACCAAAGGAGAGAGATCACGCAATGGAAGATGGAAGCAAGCAGAAAAACTGTGATGTATTATGTCAAAATAAAAAGTCCACAGACTTATAAATTCTTATCCAATATCAAGTTGACTGGAGCAAATCCATTTTTTGCTCCAGTAAACTGGATATTGGATAAGAACGTATACGTTTGTGGGCTTTTCCTTTTGACATAATATCTCACGGTTGTTCTGCTTGCTTCCATCCCCTGTGGTAGGGACAGGGGTATCCCGTTAGGCTCCTTTTGAGGCCCCTTCCCATCTCTCTGAATTCTCTTCTCATTTTGGCTTAAAGCCAGGAGAGGCAATTTGCCTAGGTATAAAGTTTATATCTCCACTACCTGGTATTACATTTTATGACATGCATGGCCCGGCCCAACAAGGTCTCATTTATATCAGATATGGCCCTCAGAACAAATGAGTTCAACACCCCTGCCCTAGAGGAATCGACCTCCCTGTCCGTACTGAGTGGGGCATGGGAGCTGGCTAAACCTGTTTTGTTTGCCATCCCTGGAGTCTCTCAAATGAGAAGGGAAGGTATGGAAAAAGAGAGAGGGGGACATGGAAAACAACGAGTGGGGGGAACCACTTGGTTGCCATCCTTTCCCTATTCCTCCCATCTCCCTAGCAGCTGCCTTCTGCTTCCTGCCAGAACAACCCTGACGACTCCATCTGTCCCCAGAACAGTGAGGGAGGCATGAGCAGAGAAGATAAACCCCATGATTAGGAAGGTTTCTTAATCCACCCCCCCCGATCCTCTTTGCTATCCCAGGGGTGGGGGCTCCTCTGAAGGCCTGAGCCCTAGGCCTCGATCACCCCCCTCCCCTTGCCCCCTCATGGCTGGGGGGGTTCCTACCATGATTCAGGCAGCTGCTCCTTTGTTTCTTGACAGCTTCCGGGGAGGCTACTGCTCCGTGCGTGCTGCAGTCTCAACCGCCCCCTATGGGGGGAAGGGCCCCACTATGGCTGGAAAAGCCTGGTGGGATTCTGCAGTCGAGCTGCAGTTTCAGGGGTTCTCCCTGCTCCACTGGCTCTGCCACACCAGCTGCCTCCAGGCACAGGCCCTGATATGCTGCAGCTCACACTCCAGTCCTGGGAGAGCTTGGACTCCTGCATGGCTGCCGGGAGCCCCCCAGCACTGCATCTCCATGTTGCCCTTGGCCTCACTGCCCTGGCTCCAAGTGTTCTGCCACCTTCTGCAGCCCAGGAGAGCTCTGTCACCACCGGGGGCCTCCCAGTGACGTGGCTCCACACGGCCTCATCAGCGCAACTCACAAATCAGGCCTGTCTGGAGCCTGCGTTCTTGTCATGCCAGGTCCAAAGTTTCCACTTGGGAGAACTTTGCCACAGCTGCTGGGGATGTCCCAGTGCCACCAGCTACACACGTTTTTGCCACTGCTGTGGCCCTGAAGCTTCTGCTGCCAACTGTGGTGCAGTAGCCGGGGAAGACGCTGGAAGATCCTGGATGCCTGTGGACCTCCCCCTCCCCTTTTTTTCTATGAGCTGGAGCACTGCACTCTCTGGAGCGCTGGCAAGTCCTTCCTGCTTCTTCAGAAGGGCTGGTAGGACTGGGGAGCTCCCAGGGGACAGGCCCCTCCCCCAGCTGGATCACCTTACAGAGACTGCTCAGGAGGAGGAGCCATATCCCAACAGTGAGGACTGCCCCACTCCTAGGACCACTGGAGAAATGGAAGCCCTCAGCCAATGAAAATCAAGTGCAGATCAGGTTCTTCTTTTTTAAGCAGAAGGTAGTTAACTTCACCTGAGCTCCTCTTCTTTTCAGAGCAGCATTCCAGTTCAAAAGGAGGCAGTGGGTTGCAGCCTCTCATGTTCATTAGGGATGAGTGGCTCTCCTCCATTTCATCCCCTTCTTATTGAACTCATAGTATCAATGAGCTGGAAGGAACTGTATAGCCACCCAGTCAGCTGCCACCATCCCAATACGAATAATCCAAAGTTAGAACATTCATGACAGATGGCTGTCCAGCTTCTGCTTGAAGACCTCAATTGAGAGACAGCCCACCCTTGCAGGTTTCATTGTCAAACTGCTCTCAGTGTTAGGAAGTTTTACCTAATGTTCAACCAAAATCTTCACTTCTCTACCTTAAGCCCATTAGATCTAGTCTTCTCCTGTGATGGAGCAGAAGAGAACAATCCTTTGCTCTCTTCCTCATCAGGTGTCTAAAGAGTACAGCCTCGCCTCCCCTCTTTCATCTCTGCCCCAGGCTAAATGTGCCCTGTTTGGAAAGTACTCCCTGTATTTAATTGTTTTAAGTAGGATAATTTTTAAAAAATTCATTACAGAAAAGCATGTACAGTATGCTGCAGCTTTTGAGTTCTGTCTGTTCATCTGCATCTGTCCCCTGCTCCTGTTAGCAACATGTACATGCACATTGATTGTCATAGGTACGATTGCATCAAGGTTGCTTTTTTATGCTGGTGTGTTACCCAAACTGGCTGTCTCCTTTTTTTTTTATGTTTATTTATCAGTTTTACACACTTTATCACAGTTATACCTATATCTCTTCCATACAGTTGAATCTAAATTATCCAAAACTTGTAGATCCAATCATATAAACTATCATCCTTTCCTTGTCAACTTATCCATTTCTGCTATCTCTAATATCTTATAAATTACTTCTTCTCTAGTGGGAAACTGTTCTTGCTTCTAATACTTGGCTAACAGGATTCTAGCAGTAGTTAACATGTAAATTACCATATATTTATCACAATGATTGTAACCATCTGGGAAAATATTTAATAAGGCCAATTCAGGAGACAAAATCACATCTACGTTCAGGAGCTCCAGTATTAATTTCTGTATCATCCTCAAATAGTTATATACTCTGCCACAGCGCCACCACATGTGGAAGAAAATTCCCACATTTGCTTTGCACATCCAACAATTTTTAAATAGAGAGGAGTTACATTTTGCTAACCTATCTGGCGACCAATACCAATGATGAAATACCTTATAGATGTTTTCTTTATAGTTACTGTTGTGTATTAACTGGAATAAGATGGCCACCATGGGTGGCCTGACCATGCAGTCCTCAGAGCTTCGCTCCAAAGACAATAGCCACTTCGGATCCAAAGGCACACCTGGGGCTTGCCTGGATCCGAAAGTAGCCCTATTGAATTGTAGATGTGTAAATAAGGCCAATCACGGGTGATGGTTGTGTGTGTGGGTGTGGTGTGGGGCATGCATATAAGCTGGGCACTTACTGGCCTGTTTATCTTTCATTCCTGATGTAATCCAATAAACAAGAGCTGATTCACTATGCTGAGTCTCTGGCCTCAGTACTTTTCAGTTACTAGCTCTCATACATTTTGCAGACTTCCATATCTCTGCCCATTTATCTATATAAATCAAATAACCAAAATCTTTCATCCAGGTTACCATTGTTGGGTTAACAGCTTCAACCTGCATATCTTCTTCTTCCAACAGGAATTTATATGATTTCTGTACCAATTTGTTGCTTGTTGATAGCCAAATCTTATCCAATTGTGACTTGGACTCTTGGAAACCTATTCTAATATCTTTGAAGTATCTAGAATGGAGTTGGGATTTTTCCCACCAGGTTAGCTTAATTTTATACAAGGACATTAACCTCTTGTCCGAATTTAACTTATTTTTCCCATCTAACAACACCTCATAACTTACTCTATCATATGGATTAATAAGGGAAGGTTTTATGAAAGCTTCTAACGGGGAAACCCACTTTGGAGTTTTACTATAGTATCTATCCTTCATATCATTCCAAACCCTTAGTAACGCTCCTGTTAGCAACATATACATGCACATTGATAAAATGCTGCAAAAAGAAGGGGGGAAAAACAGCCTCAGTCTTGATGTTGTCATATGTACGATTGCATCAAGGTTGCTTTTTATGCTGGTGTGTTACCCAAACTGGCTGTCTCCTAACTGATTGTGAGAATTAGCTTTAAGGAGACAAAGCGAGAGGGGGTAACTAGTGGAATCTCCACCTTTGTACACCAGGATCTTTCCCTTAGAGAATTTTCAAATAAACAAGTCAGGTGTTCAACTGGAAGTATTTTTATCAAAACACACACAGAAAGACCACACTGAAAACACAGAAGCTAGCTAAGAGGAAAAATAGGGATGTGTGGGGAAGACAGATTCTGGAGAGGCTATATTTACCAATCATTAACAAGAATGGTCCATGGAGAAAGCTGAGAAACGGCCTGGGTTTCATGAAGCGAAGAGAACCCATGAAATGGAGGTGTGGCCAAGAACACACACACACACACAATGGAGATGAGTTCTTGTATTTATAAGCTGAGAAACGGCCTGGGTTTCATGAGCGAGAACCCATGGAATGGAGGTGTGGCCGAGAACACACACACACACACACACACACACACACACACACAATGGAGATGAGTTCTTGTATTTATAAGCTGAGAAACAGCCTGGGTTTCATGAAGCGAAGAACCCATGGAATGGAGGTGTGGCCAAGAACACACATGCACACAATGGAGATGAGTTCTTGTATTTATAGGAAAAAATGTTCCCTGAGGCATTATGACAGTTTTGCCTTGAAAAAAATGGCTTGATGTGTTTACTGACATTTTCCCAAAGACTTAAACAAAACTTGATGGTTCTCCAGGAGGGAGATCAAAGAACTGGGCAAAGCTTGATGGCTTTTTAGGGGATAGGATATGGGTGTTAATATTAACTGATGACCCTGGAAGTACAGGATTGGAGATATATCCAGGTGTTATAGATATACTAACAAGGGTAAATAGGCAAATGGAGGGGGGGAGCAGGATTGTGGATGAAAGAGGTTAATTCAAGGTGAGGTGCTGTTTTCCTGAGAATCCATTGTTATAAATTATGCATTACTTCAGGGTGGAGGAGGGTGATTTGCAAATCAGCCTCTTAATTCACTTCCACATAGTGTCCCAGGCTGGTCTTCTGACTGCTATCCCCTTTGGGGTCATTTCTGGGCCAGGCAGTGTGTTGCACTTATGATATTTGGAGTGGCATTATATGAAGGGTGTTTGGGCTTATTTTCTCTCTGGCTACCAAACTACCCACACGTGGGAGGGATCTGACTGCTAGCAGGTGGATTTGTCAAGACATCACAAAGGCAAACGAATAATGGCAAAACACCACACCAAATAATTCTGATGCAATTACAAACATGAAAACAGGAAGACTTCTTTGTTTTCCTTTAGTGCTTCATAAAGTTACATGTGCACATCTATCACCTAACAGGGAAGGACTAGTCTCTATCTTGCCTTCCCTTTTCCTGTTCCTGCCACCACCTCAGGTAAAATCCATCCCCCTTCACCAGCTCCACAGGGGAGAATCTCTGTAGCATGCCAAGGAGTCAAGGCAGGTGGGTAAGGACTTGTGTAGACTCTCTCAAACCAAAAAACTTTGTTTCTATGAGACACAAATGCAGGGTACTACAGGGCCAAAAGCCAGGTGTGCTAAGCAAAATAAATGAAAGGACAGTTACTAACTAGGTACTTACAATCCATGGTATATCTGATCTTGGTTAGTTGCAGGATGCCTCCATCCTGGTGCATCTGTAACCCTCTTTAGCATCATTCCTGTCTGTCATCCTTCATGGCAAACACATACCAAAGTGTGCTCCAACAATGAACACCAAAGGTAGCCACAAATGCATCCAAACAAAGGAACAGTTCCCCTTTCAGAACCCACCCCATGTGTGCTCCAGGATCCTCAGCTAATCTCAGTGCCAGGTCTTGGGGGCTCAAGCCCATCAGACCTGGCCCTTCCACCCAAGAGGTGTTAACCCATCTCAGGGTTAGCATGTTTCCCTCTTGCCTGGGGAAAGGATGCTCTCTGTCATGGATCAGCACCTTCTTCCTAGTGACAGAGACACCAGGGTCTCTTTCCATCACCATAACTGTCACAGCATCTCTTGCCTCCCTGCCTCTCATTCACCACCACATCATTAACATAGGGAAAGGGGGAAGGCACCAATAAACTAAAAATGCTGCAAAAGCTGCACATGTGCAGCACATTATACATAATTCAGAATTTTTTAAAAAAATAATAACGGAACAATGGAAAATCCCTAATACACAAGTGCTGCTGTAGAAAGAAAACCACATGATTTGGAGCTCTAGAATCCAAGGAAAATTCAGCAGGAGGATTCATCTCACTTCCCTATCAGTTTTACTGTCAGAATCAGTAATACTACAACTAATAGTTGGTCATCACGGAGGATTTTTTTCATGCCATAGATTGGCTGATAATTCTTGAAGATCCTTATTTCATTTGTTAGTATGATTCCATATGATGTACACAGAGAACGTACAATGTCATCTCAAAAGTACATTCCTGAGAAGCCTGACAGTCAGACACAAACTCAATAAAGAAAATATATGAGTAAAGGGACCTGGAACAGGTTAATAAAATCTAGAGAGCCATTATGTATGAAATGATATTTTCATGTCCTTCTTTCTGGCTGTGAGATTTCCTATGTTAGATAACAAGCATCATTTGCATTATTATCTGATCCTGTCAGTGTACCAATTCATGAAATATCCAGGGCTATTTTTGGGCAGGAACACATAGGAATGGAGTTCTGGCTGGCTCCTGAGTTGGCCATGCCCAGCAGGAACTCATTAGCATAATACGCCACACCCAACAGCAGAAACTCATTAGGATTGGCTACATGAGGGGTGTGTGGCCTAACATGCAAAGGAGTTCCTGCTACAAAAAAAGCCCTGGGTTTTGACAACAAACAAGGTAAACAGAATAAGAAGCAAACGGTAGATGTGGTGGGATGACCACACTTCTGGTAACATGGGGTTGTAGTCTAATATGCTAATGAGTTTCTGCTGTTGGGTGTGGCCTATTATGCTAATGAGTTTCTGCTGTTGGGTGTGGCCTATTATGCTAATGAGTTCCTGCTGGGCTTTTCCTACAAAAAAAAAAGCCCTGGAAATATCCACAGTTCCCTTGTGATTGTCCTGCTTTATGAGTTCCATAATCCTAGATCTGTAGGAGTACCTAGCTGTACCCACAGAACTTGATCAATATGGTATAATTTGCTGAGGTTATAAAAGTTTGTTTGATGTTTGCTAAAAGGTTAACATTTTGAACAATGCAGATGAATTGACCCCAGGTTAAATAACTGCAAGAATTCGGATACTTTGGAAATTCATAATACAAATGAACCTGCTATGGACTGAAATAGAGCCTGGTGGACTTTGGATTTGCAGACCAGGATTCAATAGCCTAAGCTACGTTTCAGGGTTGTGGTGAGGATAAAACAGAGCAGGGGAGAAAGTTGTAAGCTGTTTTAGGTCTATATTGGAATGTAAAGTGGGGTTATAAATGAAATAAAAATAATATTCAAGTTCAATCCAGATTACAAAATGGGGTTTTCCCCCTCAATGTTGAATTTAAATCTCCTAAAGAATCTCATGTTCTTCCAGAGGTTATCAGGTATGTGTTTGGAGCTGAAATTAACACAAGATGATAAGAAGCCACTTCACAGTTTTTATCTAACAATAATTTTCCTCTGACCATACCTCAATTGCCCTTTCCTTCTCATCTGAGTGGTTTGGCTTTATGTGCACTACAGGCTCAATAAAAGCATGTTGCATTTGGTAACAGACAGCGGTACATTTCCTGGGAAACAGAAAAGCTGCTTAACACAGCAGGGAACCTGGATCATAGGACCCCTCACCGGGGCCCTTGAACAGAGGCAATTAGGCAAGGCAGGCAACATCTGAACATCCCTTTTGCAAAAACAGCTCTCCGAGCACATGTGATTACCCGGTGAGTTACAGGAAGAGAATGTTAAATAGGTGGCCATCCATTAAATCATATGGTAGCATAATATTTGTTTCATGAGGAATTATACATTGGACAAGGTCTTGTGGCCCAAGAACCCAAAGGTTTTGTGGCAGGCAATGTAATTTGCTACCTTTTCTTAATAAACAAGACTCCTTTGATTTCTCAAAACCTCAGATCTTATTAAAGCACAGAAATAATTTGATTTACAGCTAGGTTTGTCATCTCTCCCCAAGAGCTAAACCCCAGCCACTACTCATTTGCATGTGCCAATTCCTTTGCATGTTTCAGATTGATCAGGAGACGGAATAACCAGGTAGACTTATTTAAATTCAGCCAGGCAGCAAACCTATTCATAGGCAGCTCCAGGCACTCTAGCAAACTAGTGATCAATCCATGGTGGGGGGGAAATGGTCAGTGATCACAAAATCAAGTGCCGCCACTGCTGGACCTCCTGATGGCACCTGGTATTTTTGGCCGCTGTGTGACAGCGTGTTGGGCTGGATGGGCCATTGGCCTGATTCAACATTGGCTTCTCTTATGTTCTTATGTTCTTAAGTGGTGTCCTCCTGAGATGACTCTGTAGCCACACCCAAGGAAGTCTGGTATGTTTTAGCCATACCTGCTCACTGACTGCTTGTACTCCACCTATCTATGATTCAACTGTAGTTTGTCACAACTGATCAATATATTTAAGATAATCTCTGACTGATTTAAATTTAAAATAACAAGTATAGCCCTGTTGAGAATGTATCAGTTTGCTTTTAGGGGCTGCATATTTAACTGTTCTTCCATTTTAAAAAAACCTCTTTTTTGTAGAAAACTAGCATGTCAGGGCAAAATGTTCCAGTGCATACTTTTCTACGGAGAGAAGGTTGTTTCATTCCTGGTATTTTACGTATAGAAGAATGTACAAAATACAACCCCTTCCCCCTCACTTACAATATAAAGTGGTAGATTCCAATGGGGCTGAACCATGCAATTATTTTAAATGTGCAGACTGGCTTCCAAGGTTGTTATCTCAGAAGAATTTATAGTATAGACATTCTTGTGATATTTACACGAGAAAAATACCACTTAGAGAATTTGTGTTGTTCACATATGCTAAGTGCTCTGATTTATCTACAAACCTCATCCTCCATCACAAGAAGATAATAAAAGTTGAGATGGAATTTGGTATTTTAAATAAACCCACAAAAAGCTACTCCTGGGGCTAACTTGGAAGACCTGTGCATCTACTCTGTCTCAGGATACAAAAATTCTGAACCTCATGGCTCTACTGCCTATTGGATGAGCATATGCCAAGGGTGACTCCTGGGGCAGTGGCAAGAAGTGAAAGAGGAGGACATGTTGCCCCAACTTTGAACTTGCAGCATCTCTGTGTCGCTGGGCTGTGCCATGACAGAAGTCTCAGCAAGGCATCTGGACCCCCTGACCAGATGCTCTCTAGCAGTGGGTGTTAATAAGGCACTAAGGAACCATCTGCCAGGAACTCCACAACAGCCTTCTCACTTCTATTTGTAGAGTCCAGCTTTTGTCTGATTTTTCTGCTGTGTCTCACTGGCCCAAAGAAAAATAGAGCTGAGTCAAACAAGTGTCTCATTAAAAATATCACCGGTAGAATTGATGGAGAAATCCTTTAGACCAGGCCATTAACTGCACAACATATATTTCCAGTTTTGCTAACCCAGACAAGTGGAGGTATTGCACAAGTTAATGGCAATTACAGGATTTGAATCCAGAACTTTCAGATTCAGATCTCTATATGTGCTGAAGAATAACTCTACCCTAGCATATGCAGGTGATTTTTTGTTCAAGTGACCTCTCACCTGAACAAATACAGCTTTATGACTGCTTGTGCAGTTTTGCTAAACATGTCACTTAGCCCTCAGCCAGTTCAGAATCCGTTTATACCTTGCACCAAAAGTCAATTTGGCATGTCTTAAATAATTAAAATTCCTGCCTCTTATCCTGCCTGCAGACCAGAAACAAATCAATCCCATTTGCCAGGTTTCCAAAGCACAGTGCCCGAGAAGAGGAGAGACAATAAGGATTTGTCTCACCTGAAAATAAGTCTTGTCCTTCCTGACTTAAGAAGTTTTAAGCAATCACATGCTTGAGGTTCCTTGAGCTGGGGGAAGAAATACCATGGGCTCTTGCAATGCTAAGGGATCCCAGAAGGGTTTTTGTCCTTTCCTGTAGGATGCTTAGTCGGTATTGAAAAGTTAACAGCATTAAATGGGATGGATAATTTGAGTATGAAATGTTCTTAGTCATAGTGTGGAAGAAAGCTTGCAAAACAGACTGTTAAGGATGAATAAGAAAGTGACAGAAAATATAGAATATATCACAATAGCCCTAGGTAAGCCCATGGCATGTCCAGAATATGGAAAATCTTCCCTAACAGGGAATAGATAGGAAAATTAGAAGAGGCTGTAGTGGAAGGGAAATAACTGTGTGTGTGTTTGTGTGTTTACATCATGCTAGAACCAGTGAGCCCTGACCTGGATAGCTCAGGCTAGCCCCATCTTATCAGATCTTGGAAGCTGAGCAAAGTCAGCTCTGGACAGGGTTTGGAAGGGAGACCACCAAGGAATACCAGGGTCACTACACAAAGGCAGGCAATGGCAAACCACCTCTGAATATATCTTGCTTTGAAAACCACATAGGGTCACCATAAGTCAGCTGTGACTTGACAGTACAACCAGGGCTGGCCCGAGGGTTTTTTTCGCACTAGGCAAGGCTAGCTTGTGGCGCCCCCCCTCACCCAACATGGAGGCTCCATTTTGTTCTCATCATTATTACTTGCAAGCTCTGCTCTGGGATTTCCTTGTTTGTAAACTCCCCTAAGCTCCAGGTGGCCATCTCCCCATGGAGCAGTTGCCTGTGGGAGTCCTGGCTTCTGTCTCTCCGGGACCCAGGCCTAGTCTAGTGCATTGCAAGAGAGGAGGAGGAGGAGGAAATTGTCCCACTCTCTCCAGCCCTTTCCTGGAGGAGCAAGCCCTGCCCTCCCCCCCCCCGCATCCCACAGGCCCACAAAAATCCCAGCCAGGAGAGAAGTGCCAGGGCCCGCTCGGCTCAGGTGGGTGTTGCCTTCCCCCTCCCCTCTCCCCCGTGCATTCGCTGTGCCCAGGGAGTGGCAGCTGAACTACCTTTCCTTTGGCAAGCGCCTCCTTCCGTCCTGTCCCATCCCATTGGGGCTGCGTGGTACCAGTGCCCTCTGGTTAAAAGCAAAGCAGCTTTTCTCTCTTGCCAAAGTGAAACAAGCCAGTGGGAAGGGCTGCGCTGTGGAGCAGGGATGCCCAGAAAGCCATGCTAGGGGTGGGGGTGGGGGTGGTGGCAGGGGCCTTGCTGTGCCCCTCAGAGATCTGCGCCCCAGGCCATTACCCTAGTTGGCCTAGTGAAAGAGCCAGCCCTGGGTACAACCCCCTCCACCAGTGAACACATGAGGACATTACAAAAGAACAGATTTAAAACAAACTCCATGTATTTATTTATTTAAAATATTTATACTCTGTGTATCTCCTAAGAGTCAAGGTAGGTAACAAAGAAGCCAAAGCTACAAGGACTAGAAACTTCATAAGCATCCAGTAATGTTAAAAACAAACCACCATTAAATATAATCCACAACTAATCAGTCATAAATGCTTGGACAATCAAGCCGTCTTGGAAGTATTTACAGGCAGAAGATAAGACCACAAGACACCTCACCAGTTCTGTCAGGAGGACATCTACAGTCTCTGTGTTATCTTTTTGATAAGCAATGTGTAGCCTTTTGGGGATAAGGCAATTAATTTAGAGCGACACAAATAGATACAGCAAAAATAAAGCTTCAGCCAGTAGTTTCATTTCTGAAGTTGCAGAGCCATCACTTCAGACAAGTTTTCTGCTCACTATTTCAACAGGAAAGGCTCTCTAATCTGAACTAAAAACTGCTTGAAGCATAGTTGTCTACGTGGGGACAAATGATCCATCACATTTAATGCTGTGGTTGGTGGCCAGCAATACATCTGAGTCAAAAAGGGAGCAGTCAAACAGACTGAAGGCACGAGCCACAGCAGTGCCGTCCTATGCAGAGTCCCACCCTTCTCAATTCACTGAAGTCCATTGGCTTAGAAGGGTGTAATTTGACTTAGACGAGCACTGTTAGTTATTCAGGGCATTCAATGTAATGCTTAAGATTTATTTATTTGTACACGTGTGTTTGTTTGGTTGTTTATTTTCATTTATAGTCCACCTTTCTCAATGAGACTCAACGCAGATTACATTAGAACCATTCAGTCATTCTTTAAGCAGATTACAAAATATGATAGCATTTGAATCTAACAGCAAAGATTCCTTTGGCTAATGCAGTGGGGCTGGGGTTGAAGAATTGGAAGGGAGAAAACACAGCATCTGTAACAGAGATCACCTCTCAAGCTGATCCATTACATCACAGCTCTGCTCATCTACAAGAATGCCCAACTGAACAATTAATTCTGTTTTGCACATTTTGCAAATTGAGAGAAGTATGGGGGCCTTCCTCAGGCAAATTGTCCCCTAATGTGGGAGCTGCCACTGAGAATGGATGCTTATGAGGTTTCCAGAAAATTGCTGGTTGTACCTGTAGAGTAGCACCTCTAGAAGTCTTTGCTCTGAGGAGTCAATCTGCCACAGTAGAACACAGTAAGAGCCAGCATGGCGCAGTGGATAGAGAGGCCCTCTGTGTTGCGTAGAGGGTTCTACGCATAAGGAGAACCGACGCTGAGTGATTAGCAGCTCACACTTTACTGTACATGACACAAGAATACACCAACAGGTCAAGCAACCAACTATATACAATAAACCCACAGGTCCCATTTGTTGCCCTGCATGGCAGTTAATGCCTTTTATGGACTATAATAAAATATAAACTGTGCAAAGTATGCTCAGGGAACTGTACAGCATGGTAACCCACTATGATGCCCATTGAGACTGCACCCTTGAGAGAAAGACACCTTCCTTTCTGCGTTGCTGTTCCAGTGGATTCTTCAAGGTTACCAGCCCTCTTACCTGATGGGAGATGGATCAGTTCCATAGTCTGCACAAAGCGTCAGATGCCATGCCAGGTCAAAGCATGAGGACAAAGTACTCCAAATACCATTAGGAGCTCCCTCCAAGACACACAGGCAATCCCCTTCCCCCCCTCCACCTACATGCAAAGCTGCATGTAACCAGGAGGCTCTACACATGGTTGCTTGGCAACTAATAGCTCGCCCATCAACGAGCTGGCTAGGGCTATCAAAAGACAATGGCCTTATCCCGATGACTCATCTCACCTATACCCAGGTGCCAGACTCCAGCCTAAGTTGCTAGTTCTCAATATTGCCCTCTCCCCTAGACCCTTCCCCCTTGAACCCAACACCAATCAGCATGTTTTGGGGACGGACTAGTAGGAGGTGGGCCAGACATGTGACCAGCCTAGGCCACCCCCAGGAGACATGTGACTAGGACATGTGGCCAGCCTGGCCCAACCCCCAAGCCCCCCTCATAAAAGGGGGCACCCAGCCATATGGTCTCTCTCTTCCCCCTCCCCCAACGACCTCTGTATTCTCTTGCTCTTGAACTTGTGGCTACCTTGCCCTAAGGCTCTTTGACTGCAGCCAGAGTCTTCCATGTGCTTTCTGCTGGTTCAGTTTGTACTCTCCATTTTCCTAGCATAATCCCTATTTTTCTATAATTCCCTTATTTTTCCATTTGGAAGCCTTCATCTCATCGGAACAGGTAACTACCCAACCAACGAATATCCTGCTCATGCAAATGTGCTGATTATCTATCTTTATTTCCTAGTACTGAATAATTGTGTGTGTGACTGTGTATTGTCTGTGTGTGAAGAAGACTACAGTAAAGACATCATTTTAACCTAACTGCAGACTCTGTGTTTGTTACTGGTACCTCTGGAATGGTAGGACCTCTGAAGACACTGGTGTTCGTTTCCTAATTTGCTTGTTGCCAATTAATAATTTCCCCATATTAATAAGAAATTAAGGCAATTTGGCTAACACATTGGCAGGTTTGAATTTCCCGCCACAGTTCCCATAGGTGTTGACTAGGAGTCTCAGAATCCGAGTCCCCATTGTTCTCTCAGAGACAAGCTCCTTGTATAGACCGCTGTGCCCTAGTGGCGGTCTGTGGACATAACCCCTCCCCCCGGAGTTTGAGCCCACCCTAGGTGACATAGTCCTTAAGATAGGTCGGGGGCCGATGCTCCCGCTGGGAATACCTCGGAGCCGGGGCTGGAGTGTCGGGAGCCCTGGCCAGCGGACTCTCCGGCATGCTCAGCTGTGGTGGTGGAAGGGCCTCATCCTGTGCTGGGGTGTAAGCAGGCAGCTCGTGGTTCTGCCGTGTCTTGGGAATGGGAGCCAGCTCCTGTAGACTGCCCCCTGTCGTTTCGCGGTCATGGCCGCTGGGCAGGTCCCTGCCTTCAGTACCAGGATCAGGGTTGGTGTCCGATGCTGGGAGCGTGCACCATTGCAGCTTGTCCATGTGCCGCCTCAGGACTTGGCCATCTTTGGTGGAGACCTCGTATGACACAGGATTTGTGGTGCAGATTATGTGGGGCCCCTGCCATAGTTCCTGACGTAGACCGTGTTGTTGGGAACCTCCCTCTGCTCCTCCAGACGGTGCGACTCTGGGGCCCTATCCGGGTAGAGGCAGTCCAGGAGAATTGTGGGTCGCCAGCCCATCAAGAGTTTGGCCAGGCAGCAGCCGGAGACTGGGCAGGGAGTAGTCCTTTGTGCTAAAAGGAACCGGGCCAGCCAGAACTCCCAGTCCCCTCTGTAAGGTGACTGAGGGCTTCTTTGGCGGTGCGCACCATGTGTTCCGCCAGACCGTTGGTGGCTGGGTGGAACAGGGCTGACCTCATGTGCTGGATCAGGTTGCCACAGAGGAATTCTTGGAACTCTTTGGAGGTGAATGCTGACCCATTGTCTGAGACGATGGTGTCTGGCAGTCCATGGGTTGCGAAGATCTTGCCTTAAGAACATAAGAACATAAGAGAAGCCAATGTTGGATCAGGCCAATGGCCCATCTAGTCCAACACTCTGTCACACAGCGGCCAAAATATACCAGGTGCCATCAGGAGGTCCAGCAGTGGGGCCAGGGCACCAGAAGCCCTCCCACTGCTGCCCCCTCCAGCACCAAGAATAGAGTGCATCACCTGCCCCAGACTGAGAGTTCCCATCTATACCCTGTGGCTAATAGCCACTGGTGGACTTCTGCTCCATATGTTTATCTAATTTCCTCTTGAAACTGTCCATGCTTGCAGCTGCCACGACCTCCTGTGACAGTGAATTCCATATGTTAATCACTCTTTGGGTGAAGAAGTATTTCCTTTTATCTGTTCTAACCCGACTGCTCAGCAATTTCATAGAGTGCCCATGAGTTCTTGTATTGTGAGAAAGGGAGAAAAGTACTTCTTTCTCAACCTGCTCAATCCCATTCATAATCTTATAAACCTCGATCATGTCACCTCTCAGCCGTCATTTCTCCAAGCTAAAGAGCCCCAAGCATTTTAACTTTTCTTCATAGGGAAGGTGTTCCAACCCTTTTATCATTCTAGTTGCCCTTCTCTGCACTTTTTCCAATGCTATAATATCCTTTTTGAGATGTGGTGACCAGAACTGTACACAGTATTCCAAATGAGGTCGCACCAATGATTTATACAGGGGCATGATGATACTGGCTGATTTGTTTTCAATTCCCTTCCTAATAATCCCCAGCATAGCGCTGGCCTTCTTTATTGCAGCTACACATTGTGTAGACATTTTCAGCGAGTTATTCACTACGACTCCAAGATCTCTCTCTTGGTCCTTCTCTGCCAGATCAGACCCCATCAACGTGTATTTATATTTAGGAATTTTGGCTCCAATGTGCATCACTTTGCACTTGTCCACATTGAACCCCATTTGCCACGTTGACGCCCACTCACCCATCCTCAACAGATCCCTTTGGAGTGCCTCACAATCCTCCCTGGTTTTCACCACCCTGAACAACTTTGTGTCATCTGCAAATTTAGCCACATCACTGCTTACTCCCAATTCCAAATCGTTAATAAACAAGTTAAAAAGCATCGGACCGAGTACTGATCCCTGTGGTACCCCACTGCTTACCACCCTCCACTGGGAAAGTTTCCCATTTATACTCACTCTCTGTTTCCTATTTATAAGCCAGTTTTTGATCCACAAGAGGATTTGTCCTTTTATCCCATGATTATTGAGCTTACTTAGGAGCCTTTGATGAAGAACAGTATCAAAAGCTTTCCGGAAGTCAAGGTAAATAATATCTATTGGGTCCCCCTTGTCCTCATGTTTGTTCACTCCCTCAAAAAACACTAACAGGTTAGTGAGACAAGATCTTCCCTTACAGAACCCATGCTGAGTCTGCCTCAATAGTTTTTGTTCATCAATGTGCCTACTAATTCTTTCCTTAATAACAGTTTCCACCAACTTACCCGGTATCGATGTCAGACTGACTGGCCTATAATTTCCCGGATCTCCCCTGGAGCCCTTTTTAAAGACGGGAGTGACATTAGCTACCTTCTAGTCATCAGGAATGGAGGCAGATTTTAAAGAAAGATTACATATTTTTGTCAGGAGATCCACAAGTTCACATTTGAGTTCTTTCAGAACTCTCGGATGAATGCCATCCGGGCCTGGTGATTTATTAGTTTTTAAATTGTCCATCAGTCGGAGGACTTCCTCTCTTGTTACCGCAATCTGATTCAGGTCTTTCAAAACCCCTCCCGAAATCGGTGCTTCTGGAGTGGGCAAACACTTCTCCTCTTCCACAGTGAAGACAGAGGCAAAAAATGCATTCAGCTTCTCAGCCATTTCCCTATCATCCTTCACTACTCCTTTTACCCCTTGGTCATCCAAGGGCCCCACTGCCTCCCTGGCTGGCTTCCTACTTCTAATGTATTTGAAGAAAGTTTTATTGTTGGTCTTTATGTTTTTTGCGATATGCTCCTCATATTCCCTTTTTGCTTGCCTGATCACAGACTTGCATTTTATTTGCCATAGTCTGTGTTCCCTTTTATCAACCTCACTAAGACTAGCTTTCCACCGCTTAAAGGAATCCTTCTTACCTTTTATAGCTTCCATTACTTTATTTGTTAACCATGCAGGCTTTTTTCTATACCTATTTGTACCTTTCCTAACCTGCGGTATATATTTTTTCTGAGCTTCTAGGATTGTCTTTTTAAATAGTCTCCAAGCTTCCCCAATGGTTTTGACCTTCTCCACTCTTCCTTTCAATTTCTTCCTCACATGTCCCCTCATACCAGAGAAGTTACCCCTTTTAAAGTTAAAAGTGGTTGCATCAGTCTTTTTGGGCAACTCCCTATCTGTACAAATGTTAAACTCAATGACATTATGGTCACTGTTCCCAAGTGGTGCAATCACTTTTACATCTCTCACCAGGTCTTGGGTGTTACTTAGGACCAAATCCAGGATCGCCTCTCCCCTGGTAGGATCTGTGACCATCTGTTCCACAGCACAGTCATTGAGAGTGTCTAAGAACGCAATCTCTTTTTCCCGACTAGAACTCATATTGACCCAATCAATGTGTGGGTAGTTAAAGTCGCCTATTACAACACAGTTATTTCGTCTAACCACTATCTTTAATTCATTCATCATTTTATAATCCTCCTCTATCTTTTGATCTGGTGGGCGATAACAAACTCCCACTGTTAAGCCTCCTTTTGGACCCACTATTTCAACCCACAGCATTTCCAGAAGTGAATCCAATTCTCTTACCCACTCAATCTTACTGGACGGTATACCCTCTCTGACATACAGAGCCACCCCACCTCCAACCCTTTCCCCCTATCCTTCCGATATAATTTATAACCAGGAATCACCATATCCCACTGATTTTCCTCATCCCACCAAGTTTCTGAAATACCCACAATGTCTATTTCCCCCCCCAACACCAAGCATTCCAACTCCCCGATTTTACCTCGGAGACTTCTAGCATTTGTGTATAAACACTTATAGTTTCCCATGTTTGTTAAGCCCACAGCCTTCCTCTTGCTGCCTCGAGACCTTGCCAGGCAGTTCCTTTCATTAGTCTCAGTGGACAATTGTAAGCCATTTCCTTGTACAAAAGTAATAGCTACCCCTTCATCTCTTTGAGATGAGCCATCCCGAACCAGAGATTTTTCATCTCCTGTTGGCTTTCCCCCATTATTCAGTTTAAAAACTGCTCTGCCACCTTTTTGATTTTGAGCGCCAGCAGCCTGGTTCCTTCTCGGGACAAGTGGAGACCGTCCCTTTTGTACAGCTCCCTATTGTCCCAAAAAGCATCCCAGTGCCTAACAAACTTGAACCCTTCCCCCCTACACCACCGTCTCATCCACGCATTGAGATTCCTGATCTGTGCCTGTCTCTCCGGCCCTGCGCGTGGAACAGGTAGCACTTCCGAGAAGGCTACCTTGGAGGTCCTGGCCTTGAGTTTCCTGCCCAGCAGCTTAAATTTCTCCTCCAGGACCTCACGACTGCATTTCCCCACATCGTTGGTGCCGACGTGCACCACGACCACTGGCTCCTCCCCAGCACTATCTACCAGCCTATCTAAAACACGCGTAATGTCCGCTACCTTCGCACCAGGCAGGCAAGTCACCATACGGTCAGTATGCAGGTTCGCCACCCAGCTGTCTACCTGCCTAAGGATCGAATCACCAACTACCAAGAGCCCCCCTCCCACCCTTCCCAGGGACGGTTCCTTGGTACGAAAGGATACCCGTTCACCAGCTGAAGAAGAGGTCCCTTCTGAGGGCACATTCCCCTTATCCTCAGCATGGTGCCCCTTTTCCCCTTGACCCTCATGCTCCCTGGCAGCAGCCGGGCTGCCAGATCCAGAGTGGGACATATCTAACAAGTCCCCGAGAGTCTTCCCCGTGCACCTAACTGACTGTCCCAGCTTCTCCAGGTCAGCCACCTTGGCCTCAAGGGAGCAAACTCGCTCCCTGAGAACCAGGAGCTCCTTGCACCGAGCACACACCCAAGACTTCTGACCAGTGGGCAGATAGTCATACATGTGACACTCCATGCAAAACACTGGATAGCCCCCAACCCCCTGCTGGCATTCTGGCTTCATAATTGTTTTTAAACAAATACTTTTCTATAACCCCCCTTTTAAAACCCTTTGTATTTATATGGCTCCTGTTGTAGGAGTCTACTTACCTTACCAAGGAGCCAAGGTCCTGGCTTTCTGTCTCTTCCTGGGCTTCTTACAGAGCCACAGGCAAAGAGCCTCGCCCTTTTGCTCTCGCCCTTCGGCTCGTGCCAGAGGCTCCTCCTTGGAGGAGGTGGCGGAGATAGGGCTTATCTCCAGCCACTTTGAGAAGGAGTTGACCAGGAACAGCAGCCCGTGGAATGGCCCGGTGAAATCAGTGTGGCGCCTTGACCACGTTGTCCGGGTAGACTCCCAGGGGTGGGTGCGCTTGGCGGATTGGGCTGGCTGTCTTGGCATGTCTGACAGTGCTTCACCCAATCCTCCACCTCCAGTAAATCCCTGGCCACCACACATAGCTCCTCGCCAGGGCCTTCATGCGCACGATCCCAGGATTCGCTTCATGAAGGGCTGTCAGGACTCAGTACCGTAGGGCGCTGGGGACTACCACCCGGTCCCCTCACAGTAGGCATCCCTTGTGTGTGGACAACTCATCCCTTCAAGCCCTGAAGGCTGTAAATTCTGGGCCCGCTGTGGCCACGAGCCACCCCCTCAACACCCAGCCCAGAACCTGGGAGATAACAGGGTCCCTGGCCAAGCGACGGGTGACATCCTTGGCCCAGAGGGGGGAGTTGGAGAGGTCTTCCACCTGGAGGATGTGGTGTGCCGGGGCTGGGTCGGCATCGATGGACAGCAGGGGCAGGCAGTTGTGGGCGTCAGCATGACCCATGGCCTTCCCCAGGCGATGCACTAGCATGTAATTGTAGCCCGACAAGAAAATGGACCACCGGAGGACCCGTGGGGAGAGAACTTGTGGTGCCCGGCGGTCTGCAGCAAAGAGGCTGAGAAGGGGGCAATGGTCTGTGGTGATGGTGAAAGGCCAGCCGTAGATGAAGTCGTGGAACTTCTTGATGCCTGCCACGACCACCAGGCCTTCACAGTCAATCTGGGCATAGTTCCATGCCGCCACCGACAGCGTCTGGGAGTAAAAGGCGACGGGCACTTCCAGCTGGCCTGGAGGTGGTGGGCCAGCATGGCACCCACATAGTAAGGGGAGGCATCGCAAGCTAGAATGACCAGCAGGGACTCATCAAAATGGGCCAGGACCCGGTTGGAGATCAGCAGTGCTTTGACCACCTTGAATGCCGCAGCCTGGTGGGGGCCCCAAGACCAAGGGGCCTGCTTGTCCAGGAGCCAATGTAGGGGCTCTGCCACCACTGCCTTGTGGGGGAGGAAGGTGTGGTAAAAGTTCAAGAGCCCTAAGAACGCCTAGAGTTCTGCCTTCATTTTAAGTGGGGGAGCCTCAACAATAGCCTTTATTTTGTCCCTAGCTGGATGCAGGCCATCCGCATCGACCGTGAAGCCCAGGAAATCGATAAATGGCACCCCCAACAGGCACTTTCCCACTTAACTTTCAGTCCTGCATCCTGAAAGCGGCAGAGGACAGTGTGCGGGTTGTGGGCGAACTACTCCAGTGTAGCCGCGGTGATCATCACATCATCAAAGAAGGGTGTGATAGCTGGAATCCCTTTTAAGAGAGAGTCCATCAGGTTTTGAAAGAGTCCAGGGGCCACGTTCACCCCAAACTGTAGCCGCTTCACTAGAAAGCCCCCCCCTGTGAGTCACTATTGTTTGTGTGGCAGTGGTGGCCTCGTCCATTGGGAGTTGTTGGTAAGCCTGGGCTAGATCAAGCTTGCTGAAGATCTTGGTGCCAGCTAAAGTGGCTAGCATGTGGCTCACTACCAGGACTGGGTAAGACTGATCCTGGAGAGCCTTGTTAATCGTGCATAAGAACATAAGAGAAGCCAATGTTGAATCAGGTCAATGGCCCATCTAGTCCAACACTCTGTCACACAGTGGCCAAAAATACCAGATGCCATCAGGAGGTTCAGCAGTGGGGCCAGGACACTAGAAGCCCTCCCACTGCTGCCCCCTCTAGCACCAAGAATAGAGTGCATCACCTGCCCCAGACTGAGAGTTCCTATCTATACCTTGTGGCTAATAGCCACTGATGGACTTCTGCTCCATATATTTATCTAATTCCCTCTTGAAACTGTCCATGCTTGTAGCTGCCACCACCTCCTGTGGCAGTGAATTCCATATGGAGTCCATGTAGATGCGGACATTCCCATTCGGCTTCATGGGGGTGACTATGGGGGTCTCCCACACCGCTTGGGAGACTGGTTCCAGGACTCCTTGCACCACCAAATGATCCAGTTCTGCATCAATCTTAGGTTTCAGCGCAAATGGAACAGTCCTGGAATGTATGCGGATGAGGGCCACTTGGGGGTCGAGCTGCAATGACACGGGAGGGCCCGTGTATCAGCCCAGAGTCCCATCGAAGACAGCCAGGAATTCCCTGCAGACGTTGCCAAAGTCTTGGGGAGCGCAGAGTTTGACTCTCTCAATGGAAATTCCCAGCAGTCCAAACAACAGGCAGCCCAATAGGCTGACCAGGTTGCCCTGAACCACTATTAAGACCAAGTAGTCGTCAAACCCCCAGTACTGGACCCTGAAGCTCCCCACTCCCAGGACAGGGATGCAATTTCTTTGAAAGTCTGTCAGGGTCACAGGGAAGGGTATAGATAGGGTCCCCCCTGTGGGCATAGTCTCTTAAGGGTCTCCTCTGAAATGATGGCTGCTGCGGAGCTGGAATCCAGCTCCATGGAACAGGGGGACCTCTCAATTTTAACCTTGACCTGGATTTTAGGGGCTGAGGTTTGGCTAGGGAGTCACAGCACCTGCTCTGAAGACTCACTCGTGAGGAGGTAGAGCTCTTCCTGGGATGCATCCTCCTCATAGTGTGTGGTAGATCTGCGGTCCAGCGAGGGTTGCAACGGCATGGCCTGGGACCACCGGAAACAGCATGCCCTTGCAATGTGGCCCTTACAGCTGCAGGTCCGGCAGACGGCGTCCTGGAAACAACATATCTTTTGGTCATGCTGGTCTCCGCAGCTGGCAAAATCCTGGCAGCTGGAATCCTTGGCCTGCGTGGAGTGATGAGCGGTCCCTGGGTTGCGCCTCCGGCCAGAGGTTTGGGTCCAGTGTACTGCGATCGGTCGAGTCCATGCTCATCTTGTGTGTGGTGGTTGGTGCTGGATGTGACCTCTCCCAGGCCATGGTGGTTGTGATGGCTGATGCCAGAGTGCATTTTTTGTCCTCCAGGATCCTGCGCCTCAGCTTCTCATCGCTGAGGCCGCAGACCAGCTTGTCCTGGAGGGCCATTTCCAGATGCACCCCGAATGTGCACTCTGAGGCAAGCCAACAGAGCTCAGCCAGGTATGTGGCCACCAGTTCCCTCGGTTGCTGTTGCCGGGAGTAGAAGGCCACGTGGCATGCGATCTCCAATGGCCGGGGAATTAAATGGCCTCATAGTTTCGATATGATGTCCTCGAAAGTGGACTCCATGATTTTCTTTGGAGCCAGCAAGTTGCGTGCTAGCTCCACGGTGGTGGGGCCACATGAGCCGATGAGGAGGCCCCTTTTCTTTTCATAGCTGGTAATATCATAGAATTCCAAGATGGACTTGAGTCCCTCGACCCAGGAGTCCCAGTGATGCGGTTTGCTTGGGTCGAACAGAGGGACCAGCGCTGCTCCCAGAGCAACTGCCATCATGCTGCGTGGTTTTGGCAGGGAAGCAATGGGTTCACCTTCAGGGCCCATGTGTTGGAGCAGTGGCGGTTCCTTGTCATCCTCTGGCACCCCAGCAGCTCAGCCAGCTCAGTGGGATCCCATCCTCATTGCCATTGTTGTGTAGTGGGTTTGACGCATAAGGAGAACAGATGCTGAGTGATTAGCAGCTCACACTTTGCTGTACACAGCACAAGAATACACAAGAATACACCAACGGGTCAAGCGACTAACTATATACAATTCCCCGGTGCCACCCACAGGTCCCATTGGCAGGTTTGACTTTCCCTCCAGAGTTCCCATAGGTGCTGACCAGGAGTCTCAGGATCCTAGTCCCCATTGTTCTCTCGGAGCCAAGCTCCTTGTACAGACCACTGTGCGGACATAACACTTTGGGAGGCCTGGGGTCAAATACCATGGGAACTTTCTGGGTGACCTTGGGCCCCTCACAAGCCCTCAGACTGGCCTGCCTCCCCAGCTGTTTGTTGTGGGAGAATGGAGGCAGGGAGAACGATTCTCTAAGCTGCTTTGAGTCCCACCTGGGTAACAAGTGGGATATAAATAAATAAATATGTCATCCTCCCCTAAATTGCATGAATATAGCAGGAAATGAGATCCAGGGATGCCTGGAGTTGATCTGCAACTGATTTTTCTATCATTTTTCCCCAGAAAGGCAAAAGAAAAGGTGCCCTGGGTCAGTTATTGATTTATAAAGGGTATCAGAGACTCACTGGTGTGATCTTTACATGCAGTGTCATGCAAACCAGATCAATATTTTTTCTGCTCCAGCCATTCCAGGCCCAGGATTTCATATTTAAAATCTCTGCCCATACAATCATGTCTGTGGTCTGTGTAGTGTAGCGATCAACGTGTTGTAATGGTTACAGTGACAGACTAGATCTAAGACATCCAGGCTCAAATCCTGCTTCTGCCATGGAAGCTTGCTGGGTGATTATGGACCAGTCATACATTCTCAGTCTAACCTGCCTCACAGGTGAGGAGAGGAGAGGAGGAATTGGAGGAGAGGAGAACGCTGTAAATTGCTTTGGCTCCCCATTGGGGGGAAAGGTGAGGTATAAACAAAGTAAATAATATTACTGGGCCCAGGCACTGCGTAAGGAATAATTTGTCACATTGCAGTGACCGACAGTGGGGCAGCAACTAACATCTTTGCTGTTGCCATCCTTGTGCCTCTCTGAACAGGTTTCTCAGACCCGGAGCTGAAAGCAAAGGCACAGGCCCACACCATTATCCCCATGGGTCGAGGGGAAATGGAGCAAGGCAGGACAACTCTGGCCAACTTGCCGCTTTAGCTGTTGAGGCGCTCTGTGTGCCATCTGCCGCCTCTCCAGCCTCATTGACCTTAGTGATATACTTCAGTGAGAAGAGGAGGGTGTGCTTGTGAGCAGCACGGTGCCTTATTCCGACAAACTCCCCGGAGCAGGCCATCTCTTATTATACATACAGTTGAGCACAAATAAGGCTGGAGTTGTGGTGGAGGGCCCTTGGGCATGGCTGCCATCAAAATATTAATTAGTGATGTCTCCAAACACTCCTACAAGAAAAGCAAATATAATTACACGACTGTGGCTTAAGGAAGAGGTAATGCATCCAAGTGGGTCACTGGCAGAACAAGGGTGGAGGCAAAGAACTCCCATCACCCACTCTGAGCTGTGACCCTATATGCTGTGGCACAAACACCTTGCTGTAGAAACATGTGATCTCTAGAGAGCTGCATACACTTTCCTTCTCTGCATGGAAACCTAAAGAACAGAGAAAGGCCAAAGGCCATAGGTGTCACAACGGAAAAGCATGCTGCTGAGAAAGTAGTGGGTAAGTTGGACTGCTGTGTGAGGTCAGCTAAGGAGAAGAGAGGCCAGAGTGTAAGGACACCATTTAAATAGACAGCATACAAACACACACACACAACTAGCAATAGCATACCCATCCGAATTTGTAAATCAAAACCAAAATAATAATAAAACTCCTGAAGCCAATAATTGATAATGCAGGTAGAATCTGGTTCAGGTCTCCTTTCTGACTCGAAAATGCCAGAAGGCAGAGATTGCCATGTGTACTTGGAGCTAAAAGCTCCCGATTCTTAGATGGCAGCTGGCCCGTAGCCTGCGTGGGACCCTGGGGGCCCGCCCCCCCCCGCGGGTTTTGTGGGCTCCCTCCCCCGAGCCTCTGCTCCCCCCTACTCCCTCTAGCCCCCTCCCACCGGCCCTCGCCCCTCTCCCTATGGTCACCAAGGCCGGCCGGGGCGCTCCAGAGGGGAAGGGAAGGGGAAAGGAGATGGGCCGGGCCGGCTCCCTCTGCGGCTCTGGAGGCAGCGGCGGCACCTTCTCCCCCAATATGGCACAGAGGGTGTGGCAGCTGCGGGGGAGGGGAGAGGAGGGCGAGCGCAGCGGGAGGGCAGGAGGAGAAGAAGGTCCCTGTCCGGTGGGAGGGTTGTGCAGCACGGAGTGGAGGCTTCTTCACACACACACCCTTTTTCCTGACAGAAAAGTTGTCCTGGAGTTGCATTTCCAGTTCCTTCCGATCAGGGGTCTTTTTTGGGGGGGGAGCCCACTCCCAGAGCTCAGGAGCCAAGCCCCGCCCCCAGCCGGCGTCCCAGGGAGTCTTTCAGGCAGCCACATGTCAATTTCAGCTCCATTATATCCTATGGGCCATTGAAGTCAATGGTGAAAACATAGGGTATATTCTGGGGGCTGGAGGGAGGGTTTGAGGGAGAGGCTCCAAACTCACAGGGTAGCTGATGGAGCCTCTCCCCAAGATACCCACGACGTTTCAAGAACATTGGACCAGGGGATCCAATTTTATGGGCCCCCAAACAGGTTGCCCCTATTCCCTCCATTGTTCTCTATGGTGGGAAAAAGTAACTTTTTCCCACCATAGAGAACAATGGAGGAATGGGGCAACCTGTTTGGGGGCCCATAGAATTGGACCCCTAGTCCAAAGTTTTTGAAACTTCGTGGGTATCTTGGAGAGAGGCTCTGCCAGCTACCCTGTGAGTTTGGAGCGTCTCCCTCAAACCCCTCCCCTCCAGCCCCCAGAATATACCCTATGATTTCACCATTGACTTCAATGGCCCATAGGATATAATGGGGCCGAATTGCCACTGAATTTCTTTCATTCCCTCCTTTCCTTCTCTCTTTTTCCTCTTTCCCTCCTTCTTCTCTTCTCTCTTTCTTTCTTTCCCACCTTTTTCTCTTCTCTTTTTTCCTCCTTTCCCTGTTTCCCTCCATCTTCCCTCTCTTTCTTTCCCTCCCCTTTCCATCTCTTTCTTTCCCTCTTTCCTTCTTTCTACTCTCTCTCTTTCCTTCCCTCTTTCCTCCTTCTGTGGCCCAACTCTAGTGAGAAGGAGTTTAAACTTTAAACGCCTTCTCTCTTAGCTCCCCCACCCAGGCCAGCTAGGGAAGGGGAGGCTTTTGAAGATGCCTCCCCTTTTGCTTCCCCTTCTGACATCACTTCCGGTGATGTCAGGGGGTGTGGCATATGCTAATAGCCTAATAGCTCATTAGCATACCATATTCTAATGAGCTCCTGCAGCTATTTTTCTACGAAAAGACCCCTGCTTCCGATAAGGTCTTAATTGTGGTTCCCATTGTTAAATGGGAAGGCTTTCAATCAACATTTCTCTTCTTTTTAAGAATGTTCCTATATTTTAAGCGTAGAAATATATATATATATATATATATATATATATATATATATACACGTAGTGACTAGAGTGGTAAATTCCAATGTGGTGCCCAACAATGTGTTTGCTGGTGGCTATTTGCTTCTTACCCAGCACTTTTTCACCAAAGCAAACAGCCAGTTCTGACTATCTTTCACCTCAGTAAAGCAGGAGGTGTTTTTGAAGACCCCAAGGGAAATCACTTTTGGTCTTACAGAGCGTCCACATTTGGAGACAGTTGTCCTGATCACAGGTGGATGCTCTGCTTGAAACCTCCCAATATTTTAGCAGCCATTTTGTGATTGGTCCTGCTTCCCAAGGTATCAATTTTGTGATTGTGACCACTGCCCTTTCTTAAAATTCCAAAAAATGCCCACAAGTTCAAATCAAAGTAGCAGCCCCTTGCAGGAAGAAGTTCAGTATTTTTTAATTGTAAAATGAAACTGAATTCTAAGGGGGGAAGCTATTTCTGGTTTTGGCTTAATAGTCTTCTCTGCTCTCTAATAAAATATTTTTCCTTTTTTCTGTTGCTGCTTTGCATGCCTTTCAGTATCAGGTCTCAATGAAAACTTTTTGAAAACTTAGTTCTGTTACACAAAGATTAATACTGCTGTGATTGTGCTGTCCGGTTTTAAAAACATAAAATCAAATCTCTCTTTCAATTGTACTGAATTTGTCTGATGAGACTGAATTTGGTCTATATTTTTCCCCTTGCAATCATGGTTCCCCAATTGGGGGGGGGGGCAGTGTTCCCTCTAAGCTGAGTTAGTGTGAGCTAGCTTACACTTTTTAACTTCCAGCTCGCAGATTTTTGTCTTAGCTCAGGAAGGATGGCTCCAGAGCAAACTAATTTATGTGGCAGCCAAATTGCTCTCTCACAACTTTAATGGCAGTAGCTCACAAAGTAGAAGTTTTGCTCACAAAACTCCACAGCTTAGAGGGAACATTGGTGGTGGGCCCCCTGAGAAAAACATGGGCCCCCTGAGCAAAAAGTTGTTAGCTACGGGCCTGGATGGCAGGGGGCCTAAGGCCAAAGTGGCCGACCTGGAAGAGATGCAGGGAACAGAAACAGCTGGAAAAGATCTTCAGGGAAATTGAAAACAATTCCTATGGCAGGCAGAATAGGATACCAAGTGAATGGGAAATAATCCCATAGAATGGCAATTGTCTTGGGCAATGTGATCTGTCTTCACTGGCTAAGAGGTATGCAACAGGGAGCAGGGTGGGCCCTTGTAGTGGGAAGAACATCATGAGAGTTGGATTTGTGGTAGGGTGTTAACTGCATAGTCATCAGATTACAGACATCACTCAAGGTATCTATGTAGGAGAAATTCACAGTCATGGGAAGTGTGGGTGCCAGTGGCATGGGGAATATAACTGAAAGGGACTGATTGCCAAATTTAGGTTGTTTGAGTGGAGGTTGAAATCCAGCACATCCAAGAGGGCATTTCAGGAATACTACTTAGGTAAGATGCCTGAGCTCAATGCATGGGTAAAACTATGGCTTCAATAGAAACACTATGGATTTGTTAGGCACTGGCAAACATTTTTGGGCATGGGGAGTGTGTATTAAAAAGACAGGCCCTGTTTGAACTAATGTAAAATCCAACAGCTGGTGCTTAAAACTAGACATTATAGAGCAACTGACTCCTGGAGAGAAACCATAAGGTGCTGAGAAGCGTTTGGTTGGAATGATTCATTCTTTAGCGATGACATTCTAAATGTTTGATATTCTGCAATGCAGGCAGCCTAGGAACCGACAACAAGCACACAGAAATGAATGAGAACAAATTAAAAATGAAGCAAATGTTTTGAAGAAGAAATATACAAAAAAGGATTTTAAAAAGGACAAAATCTATGGAACTTTGCATGTGAAAAAATTATAGAAACTATTCAATTCTTCATTCCCTTATACAGTATATTTTCATGGTGTTGCTGCATAGCCACAGTTTGGTGTAGTGATTAGGAGTGCTGACTCCAATCTGAGAGAAGCAGGTTTGATTCATCGCTAGGGCTGCCAAGTACTTACCATAATTCAGCGGGGAACACACAGTCCCCGGCCCGAACATTCCTCCCTGGAACACCCACACCGAACGATGCCATCGCCAGGAAGTGACACCGGGTGACGCTCTGGCAATGGTACCATCGAGTTTCCAGCCCCATTGCCAGAGCATCGCCCGGCATCACTTTCTGGTGACGGCATCGTGCACCGTGTCTTTCCCCTCCCCAGGAATGGCGACGGCATCGTGCGCTGCATCTCCCCCCCACACTGTATCCGTCCCCCGCCAAATTACGGTAAATTCTTGGGAAGCCTGTTCATCACTCCTCCACATGCGACTACTGGCGTGACCTTGGGTCAGTGACAGTTCTCTCAGAGCTGTTCTCTCAAGAGCAGTTCGCAAAAGAGCTCTCTCAGCCCCACCTACCTCACAGGGTGTCTGCTGTGGGGAGGGGAAGGGAAAGGAGATTGTAAGCTGCTCTGAGACTCCTTTGGGTAGTGAAGAACAGGGTATAAATCCAATCTCTTCTTCTCTTCCTCCTCTTCCTCCTTGCTCTCTGGATGCCCCCTTCCTTGTCCCTTCAGTCTTTGGATTTAGCAGTCCTTCCTACATCTGGTGTTATAGTTTGATCATTGCTGCTGCACTTTGCTTTACAAGCATGGATAATTTCAACTTCCTTCCATCAAACCCCCATGGGAGAAAGAGCTGCACCATTGACCTCATTTTAGCAGCAAAAAGCTGGGCGATCACTGAACAGTATTTAGCAATGTCCATACATGGCAATGATGAACAGGTGCCAACTTCTGCTGAATGGGAGCACCTGTGTTTGAGGCAGGCAGCTGTTTTCTCCACTTGAATGGAGTCCTGGCAGACTTCTGAAGGACATGGTGCAAATACGAGATGCAGTCAGTGTAAATCAGCATTAATCAATAGCTCATATATAAACACATGGGCTGCCTATTGAATGGGTGGGTGCCTTGCATATACCTGACAATGCTGGGATCCTGGTTTCTCTATGAATCCATCCCTACCCCTCTTGTACAGTTTTACTCAAAAGCAAAGATATTTACAGTTCTTTGCCTGCTACAGAATCCATTGGACTCAGCTGATCAAGCCCCCTGTAGGGCATAAAGCTCTCTTGTCCATTTACTCATCTCAGCTTCACTGGAAGGCAAAAAGATTTTTCTCAGCCACTCCTCTTTGCCTACCAACCCAACCACCACAGGAGGCAGCTGTTTTCAGTCCCTCTTCTGGGGGAAGATTCTAGCTTTGCTCCGCATCAGTAGCTCTGCCTCCTGGTCCTTTCTCTATGCTTCTTATTCTTCTAAGCATCCTCTCCATCACTGGCCAGTGTCTGGACTTCCACCATGTTTTAATTAGAGGACTTCTCGTTTCATGTCTGAATGGGGATGAATTGGGAAAATGCCCTTCTGTGGCTGAACGTGACAGATATCTCACCTAGGTGGGCTTGCTGGTGATTGATTCCATTTGCAGTCCCCAGAGGCCTGGCTTAAGGCTCTTGACAGCAATGTACATGCTCCCCATCGATTTCAGATCTCCAACCCACAAAGTCCTGTTTCCATATGATGTTGTATAATGTCATGGGTCATATTTTTTGCTGATTTTGTATAGAGCCAAATCATTGGAAGCTAGGATGGCATGCTACCTGAGAAAATGAGCTGTGAGTGACCTACCAGTCTGCTCGTGTAAATTACATTTCAGGCACATATTTACTACGAGCCTTTCATGCTCATCACCCCCCCCCCACAGATGCATGGGTTGCCAGCTCTGGGTTGTGACATATCTGGAGCCAGTTTGGTGTAGTGGTTAAGTGCATGGACTCTAATCTGGGAGAACCGGGTTTGATTCCCCACTCCTCCACTAGCACCTGCTGATGTGACCTTGGGTCAGTCACAAGCTCTGGCCCAGCTTTTGTTGAAAAATAGCAGTTGCTGTCAGAGCTCTCTCAGCCCCACCTACCTCACAGGGGGTCTGTTGTGGGGAGGGGAAGAGAAAGGAGTTTGTAAGCCGCTCTGAGAGTCCCTTGGGTAGTGAAGGGCGGGGTATAAATCCAATCTCCTCCTCCTCCTCCTCCTCCTCCTCCTCTTCTTCTTCTTTTGAGGGTGGAGCCTAGGTTGGGGTTTCGGGAGAGGAGGAATCTCAGCATGGTATAATGCCATAGAGTCCACATTCCAAAACAGTCTTTTCTCCAGGGGAAGTGATCTTGGTCATCAAGAGAGCAACTGTGATAGTGAGAGATCTCCAGGTAGCACCTGGAGTTTGGCAACCCTAACACACATCTGCAATATGTAGATAACCATAACAATCTACCTTGCAGAGCTGTGGGAGGGATCACGGTGATATTATATTTTAAGTGATTTGAATGATGAAAGTCCTGTGCAATTGCTAGAAGTACTGTACTGTGCAATATTAGAGAGTTAGTAAGAGTAAAATGGAGCTGCGGTGGCTCAAGTGGTTAAGACGCTGAACTGCAGGCTGTGGAAGGTCAGTAGTTCAGCAGTTCGAGACCCGAGAGTGCCGCATGACGGGGTGAGCTCCTGTCTCTAGTTCCAGCTCCTGCCAACCTAGCAGTTCGAAAGCAAGAAATTGCAAGTAGATAAATAGGTACCACTTCGGTGGGAAGGTAACAGCGTTCCGTGCGCCTTGGTGTTTAGTCATGCCGGCCACATGACCACGGAAACGTCTTCGGACAGCGCTGGCTCTTCGGCTTTGAAACGGAGATGAGCACTGCAACCCTAGAGTCGGATTCGACTGGCTTTCGAGCAAGGGAACCTTTACCTTTTAAGAGTAAAAAGCTGTCTCAAAATGGCCTCGTATAGCAGAAGCATAATCCCTACTCATCCCTCCTTGGCCTCTCCCATTATCCTGATCCTGGAACTCTCAAGTGACCCAAATGGTTATATCAGCACACTTCACTGTCTTTATCTATGCAGTTATTTATAGATGAGGAATAAGGCCCATTGTGGAAATAAATACAACAAGCTATAGAAAGAGGCTCTGGGAGAGTGCCCTGGCTTTGGGCACACAGTGTGAATTTGCTGTGGCAACCTCAGCAGGGTATAATGACAGAGTCCACCATTTTCTCCAGAGGACCTGATCTCTGCTACCTGAAGAGCAGTTGTAGTTTTGAGTGATTTCCAGCCCTCACCTGGAAATTGGCAACAATTGTTACCCAGGAGGAAATGGCTGTTTTGGAGGGTGGAGTGTATGGCATTCTACCTGCCTGAAGTCCAACCCCTCCTCAAAACCCACCCTCTCCAGGCTTCACCCCTCAAATCCCCAGGAATTTGCCAATCTGGAGTTGGCAACCCCATCTCCTTCCCAGCTAACTATCAACCTACTGTTATCTGCCTCTCTGACTTCAACTGACTTCTGCCCTCCCTTCTGCAGAGCAGTTGTAATTCTGATTGATCCCCAGCCCCCACCTGGAAATTGGCAACAATGGTTCCCCAGGATGGAATGGCTAGTTTGGTGGGTGGAGTCTATGGCATTGTACCTGTCTGAGGTCTCACCCCTCTTGAAACCTCACCCTCTTCAGGCTCCATCCATCAAATCTCCAGGAATTTCCCATCTAGAGTTGGCAACCCTATCAGGACTGGCCCCAATGAGTTTTCTCCCAAAGGCCAAAACAGGTGACAGGACCAAGCTTGGTTGCCTACCAACAGACACTGAGGGGAAAGTAGGGTTGCCAGCTCTAACTAGGGAAATACCTGGAGATCTGGGGGGTATATCTTGTGAAGGGCAGCATTAGGGGGGGAGGACACAGCAGGGTATAATGCCATATGGTCTACCCTCCAAAGCAGCCATTTTCTCCAGGGGAACTGATCTCTGTCATCTGGACACCAATTTTAACAGCGGGAGATCTCCAGGTCTCACCTGGAGATTGGCAGCCCTAGGGGAAAGTCAGCTGCACAGCATAGGGTTGAAGAGAATGGTTTGATGGCTGCCAGGCCAAGATTGGCAACAATAGTTGCCCAGGAGGAAATGGCTGGTTTGGGGGGTGGAGTCTATGGCACTGTACCTGTCTGAGGTCTCACCCCTCCTCAAACCTCACCCTCTCTGGGCTGCACCCCTCAAATCTCCAGGAATTTCCATACCTAAATTGGCAGTTTTATCTCAACTCCTCTCAGCAGCCTCTTCCTAGGCAAAATTCTGTCTTTCTCATTAGCAGGGAGCAAAGCAGTTTACTTCCTTCTTTTTGGCTTTGTGATCTGTACAGCAACCCTGTAAGGTAGGTTAAGCAGAAAGTCTGTGGCTGGTCTGAAATCACCCAGGCAGTTTCCATAGGGATGCTCCTGCTGAACAGGAGCAAGCAGCCAGGGCTAGTGATGCCATGCCAGTCAGGAGGCATGAAGTCACCCTGAGAGTGCTGGCAGGCCTAGGGTTGCCATTGCCAACAAAGACAAATTTATTTATTTATTTGATTGATTTATATCCCGCCCTTCCATGTAGGCTCAGGGCAGCGAACAAGGGCATAATACCAGACAGGATTAAAACACAGAGGCAATGCCAAGAACAAATACTAAAACCATAAATAAGATATAAACTAAAAATTTAAAACAGCGGTCACATTCTGCTCTATCATTGTACCCATGATATCCTGTAGGACTGAAATCCTGTGCCGGGGCCAGTAAGCCTCAAGATAACAATGCCAAGAAGGTATGAAGGCGATGGAGGTGGTAATGGGGGTGGTGGCGGCCCCTACTCGAAGGCCTGGTGGAAGAGCTCTGTCTTGCAGGCCCTGCAGAACTGCATAAGGTCCCGCAGGGCCCTGATCTCCTCTGGGAGCTCATTGCACCAGGTGGGGGCTGCCACCGAAAAGGCCCTGGCCCTAGTTGCCGCATATTTGGCTGCCTTGGGGGCTGGGATGACCAATAAATGCTGCCCCCCTGACCGTCGTGCCCTTGGGGGAACATATGGGGAAAGGCGGTCCCTCAGGTAGGCCGGACCCTGGCCATATAGGGCTTTAAAGGTAAGCACCAGCACTTTGAAGCGGATCCGGTACGCTATTGGCAGCCAGTGCAGCGCCTTCAGCACTGGCTGGATGTGGTCCCGTCTAGTGAGACCCATCAACAGCCTAGCCGCCGCATTCAGCACCAGCTGCAGCCTCCGGATCTGCACCAAAGGCAGCCCCATGTAGAGAGCGTTGCAATAGTCTAGCCTCGAGGTGACTGTCACGTAGATCACTGTGGCCAGCTGGTCGCGGTCGAAGTAGGGAACCAACTGTCGTGGCAGCCGCAGATGGTAAAATGCTGTCTTGACAGTGGCTGCCACCTGGGCCTCCATTGACAAGGAGGCATCCAGGAGTACCCCCAAACTCCTAACACCCGGCGATGGCACCAATGGTGCCCCGTCAAAGGGCGGGAGTAGGAATCCCAACCCCAGACTGGTCCAACTCAGGCCCAGGACATCTGTCTTCACTGGGTTTAACTTCAGCCGGCTCCGCCTGAGCCAACCAGCCATGGCCTGCAACGCCCTATTTAGGTCATCAAGACTAGAGTCCGACTGGCCTCCCAGTATCAGATATAGCTGGGTGTCATCAGCATATTGATGACACCCAAGCCCACAACTCTGGGCAATCTGGGCGAGGGGGTGCATATAGATGTTAAACAACATCAGGGACAGTACCGCCCCCTGGGGCACCCCACACTTAAGGGGATGCCTCCGGGACTGCTGGTCCCCAATCCCCACCCTCTGTTCCTGACCTTGGAGAAAAGAGGCAAACCATTGAAGGGCAATGGAGCCTCTCTCCATCTCTGCGTCCTTCCCTTAACAACCTGCCCAGGCCCACCACTATACTTCCCCCTCCCCAAGAGCACCGGAATATGCAGTTCGATCATAATGGCACGGTCTGGCCGCCTTCACCAATTTCAGGCCACCAGTCAACAACCACAGGATCCACACCGATTCCAGCAACAGCCAAAATTAGCTGGTTCCCTGCTATTACAAAAATTACAGTACAGATGCTGTTAGCCCACCCAGTTAACCACAGCTGCACATACCGGGGGCAGACAATTCTAAATTTACAATCCCATACAATACCAACAATAACCCAACCCCAGTACACCCAGACAAACCCCCAATCATACAGCATTCATTACACAGCAGGCACCCTCATCCACCTCCATTCATCCCTCATTCACCCTGTTGCCAGAGGTGTATGTTCTTAATTGCCAGGTGTGTTCTTAATTGCCAGGTGGTATGTCCCAACTCCAAAGAGTCCGCTTTATACTGCCAGCGAGCAGGAGAGATCTCACAGACGCCATGCTCCCTCCACTGGCCGGATTAGCTCCCGCAATCATCTGGACCCCAGGGCCAGTGGGGGTGGTGGTGTCGCAGTCATCTGGCGGGGCCCCCCTCTGCAGGGTCAGTGTTGGGAGCAGGCCGGGGCAAGTACTGCAAATCTTGGTGCCCGCCCAGCCCCAACTCCTAGCTCGTGAGCCCTCCGGTACGGCGCAGTTCATCGGGCTGTGGTCAGCGTCTCTCTTCCCGGGCAGGGCTCCACACCAGGTCGGAGAGTCGCGTCTTGGCCCCCCCAGCAGTGGAGCTCCATGCGTCCTCCCCGCCCAACCCCAGTTCCAAGCTCGCAGGCCCTCCAGCACGGCACAGTTCGTCAGGCCACAGTCAGCGCCCCTCTTCCCGGGCAGGGATCCACGCCAGGTCAGGGAGTTGTGTCTCGGCCTCCTCAACAGCAGTCCGACAGGTGTCCTCCCCACCCAGCCCCAGTTCCAAGCTCGTGACCCCTCTGGGGCAACGCTGCTTGTCACGCCGTGGCCAGTGCCTCTCTCCCCGGGCAGGGCTCCACGCCAGATCGAGGAGCCGCATCTCGGCCTCCTCCGCAGCAGTCTGCCAGGCATCCTCCCCACGTCGCTGGCTGCCAGAACACCCCCACGGTAAAACTTATGGGCTGTTAATCCACCCAGCATTCTGCGACAACTGGTTGGTGGTGCACAATACTAAAGAGCAGTTCTTTAGAGCAATCCTTAAGCTACTCAGGCTTCTAAACAATATTCCTCGCGGGAGCTCCCGCTGCGAGCTCCCCGCTTGCCACCATCTTGTTTCCCAGAAAACACGTGGAGGAGTGGGGAATCAAACCCGGTTTGATGCAAAGGAGGATGGAAAAGTCTCCATATCTTTATTTTGCCTTAAATTGGTTTTGATGCCAGCAGAGTGAGAAAATGCCAGAGGCTCTGGGTGGGTGACCCATGGAAATTGCACCAAACAATTCCTAAAGATTTTCCAAAACACTACTCTGTTGATAAATCATTTTCTACACTCACAGCATCTCCTGCCAGAACACAACTCATCCCCAGCACTTTGAATTAGTACCAGAGCTTTTTTTGCCTTGCGGTATTGTGCTTGTGGTGTGATCTGTCTTTTTTGTGGTGTGGCATGGTTGTGTTATTGGGTTTGTTTCTTCTGAAGGGAAAGTGTTGTGAATGAGGACATATTTTACCTCAGAATACAAAAGGTTGCATAAGCAACTGACAATTCCAACTGTCTTGTGGGGAGGGGGGAGTTAGAGGTGCGGAATGGAGTGAAGTCCAATCAGCATCCATGTGCAAATGAGTTTGAAATGCTGGCTCAATCAGAGAAGAGTGGCCTAGGCTGCAGTGGGTGGGAGAAAACTCAGACAACGTAGCTAGTGGATAGGGACAGCTTCTGAGTGACGTATAAGGGAACGAACTGATTTTGCTAAGCATAGAACCTTGCCAGACACTACCTTTTTATATAATAGGACAGGATTTCCCCCCTACCTTACTGCAAATCTTCAAGGTAGCTTACCAACATAAAACTATACAAGGGCCACATAAAACTTAAAACACAATTATTAAATGCAAGGTCATAACAATAATATTGATTTTTTTTTGTTCATCATTTAAATTCACTTCATTGCAGCTTGTCCTTTCTCAGCTTTGCACATTTCCTGTCAATGTTGCCTTACATTGATAGTTCTGCTGGTGGAAACTGGAGACCAGTTCCTTTTCCTAGGGTCTTAGGACTGGGCCATGAGGCACTCCAATGTGAAACTAGTGAATCGATAAATAAACAGGAAATAGGTTTGATATAATCAGGCACTTTTAAGAGAATTTGACATTCTGCTCAGAGCTACAAAGGTGATTCTGAGATTAATAGATTCAATATTTCTCTTCAGCCCAAAGCAGCCTCTTCACAGCGCTGCATAAAAATGGTTACGCAAGTGGAGCAAAGCCTTGCCTTCTATAATTAATATTTGCTAGACATTTCCCCAAGAAAATCAATATTGATAAAGGAAATTAAGGAAATTCTCACTATTTTGAATAGTCCTGAACCACCCGTAGGTCAGTCATCTGACATAAATGAATGTGAGAGGAAGAAAGAAGATTGGCCAAGGTTAGCCTTCTTTGAAGACACACTCGGGGCCCAAGCATGAGGGAAAAGGTACATTTTACTCGGGCTGCAAACTCATGACTAGGATATAGTCTGAAGATCAAGTCAAAAGATCATGACCTGGAAATGACCTGGAAACGTGCTCCCCTCTTTTTATTTTGTAACATTTGGCTGGATGAAGAATTCTCGTAAGCTCAGGAACTTGTACAATGTTTCGTGTCATTTTGGTTGGCCCTAATAAAAGGTATGACATGAATCTTATCTTTTGCAATGGTCTACGTATGTCATTCAGAAACCAGAGACATTTTGTTACATGGCTCATGAGATTCCATATATGGGATGGTACCACTGTGCATGGAGGAACCACAGATAAAGAATGTTTGGGCCCTGGGCATATTCTACTGGAATATGGAAGAAGGAATCTTGAGATCACTTCAGATGATGTCCTCAGCTATTCTCAAGGCCTGGCATGGTAACTCACCTTTATCTGCAAACTGATGATAAGGTCCAGAGGTCCAGTGATCTTAAAAATCACCATGAAGCATAGGGGGAAATCCATCTATCTTTGTTGAGCTGAGGTCATTGCAGGCAGTATACAAGACTTACTGGGAGAAGATTTGTTGGAGAAATGACCTTCTCTGGAATTGGGGGGGGGGGTGCCTTCCTCCTCCCTTGGCAACTTTCCTCTGTCAGGTGGCTCTTCCTCCAACAAAAGAACCACTTAAGTTAGAAGAATGCTCCATAGGGTGGGAAAAGGCTTCAGACTTTGCTCAATGGAGTGGTAAGATAGGGGTAAGAACCAGCTCCTCCCCACACACACTGGTTGGGGAAGACTCTACAGGTTGATTCAGACACTCATGTGCATCACCTAATACCTCATCACAGGTGAATGTGTGCATGGACTAATCTGAGGTGAGATCAAGGGATGTGAAGTTCTGACAGGGGTGTTTGTTTTGTAATGTCATTTCTGTCTTTGAAAGGGCTGCACTAGAAAAATTATACTATGAAATGTTCAGAGATTTTTGCTGTGCAAATAAGTCATGGATAAAAGCTTTTCTTTATGTTAAGCACACATACAAATGCATCCAATCTTATTCAGCTGAGCAAAATATTTAGATATTCAGTTGTCCTATTTTGTAGTAAAAAATGAAAGAAGACATGACATCATCTACACGCTCACCATCGGGATGCCACCACCATTTTAAAGTGATTTTAAAATATTACCTGGGCCTGCAGTGCAGTGGGCTGAGGTGCTCTTGCTCTCCCTGGCATCTTTCCAAGTGCCAAAATGGCTTCATGCATACATCCCTGCAGCTGTTTCGACACTTTGAAAAATATGGTGAAGAGGGGACAAGAGCACCTAAACTGCACTGTGGGCTCAATCAGGATTGATCCCATGCAGCATTTTAAAATCACTTTGAAATGGTGGTGGCAATACTGTGGTGGACATGAGAATGCTGCCACATCTAGTTCAGCCCTCAACACACTGCTGTCTCATGGCAGATTCAGTAGCTCTGCAAGGTCTCAGGCAGGGATTTCTTCCAGCCCCAGTGATTGATATCTTTTACATTGATGTAAGTTGACCCTGGGATCTTTTGTATGCAAAATGTGTATTCTCCCATAGAACTATGGCCCTTCTCCCATGTCATAGTCATGCTTAACTGTTTAGTATCATAGAGTTGTTTGCATGGCTATTGGCAGACTGCCAGAATATGCAGAATCTATTTTACAGTCTATTATTCTAAAAATAATAATGAAATAATGAGCACATCAAAAGATGTTCTCCCATCTTTTGTATGCATCGGGCGGGCACATGCCCCCAATGTGCCTACATCACTTCCGAAAGTGATGTAGGCATGCTGAAGAGAGCAGGCCCTAAGGGGGAAGAAGCCAAGGAAAGAGTGGCAAGCAGGCCCGGTGTTTCCATCTTGGGGGTCCTTGTGGGCTGTAACAGTGGCTGAAATCAGAGCCACGGGGTGGAGTTTTAAGCAATTAAGTGATGTTGGAGTCAGCTGGGCAAAAGAGGAAACCCAGAGTGAATCATGAAGTGCTGGAGCTGCTAAGGCACAGTGGAAAACCAGTTTTTTTGGGGGGTGCTAGGATTGGTGTGTAACAGAAAACCAAAAACGAAGGGAAACCAGTGTGCAAGGATAGGAACAAAGCACAAAAACCTCTGGCTGGAGATAATAATATATATATGTAAAATAATATAGAATGACAAGTTCATTAGTACAGAAATATAACAATATATGGCCAAGGTGTTCTAACAAGATACAACCAATGTACAGAAGGAAGAATAAAGTCCCCAAAATTTCAATGTGTCTCACTCCAGTTGTATTGTGATATCATAGTCCAGCTTGACGTGCATTCATCATGGAGTAGATATTCTGGAATTCCATAAGCCATAAAGATGCGTAGTCCAGATGCAAGCTGCCACGTTTCGAGTAATTCTTATTCAAACCAATAGGCTATAGTGGGACCCAGTCTCAGTAGAGGCATATACAAAGCCAGTATATTCAATCAGAAAGGATCATGGGTCCCATGAGGACCTCGTTAAATGCTGCCAGACATGCCAGGAAACATGGCCAGCCCCTCCCAGAGCCCCAGTGAGACAATGGCCCGCCTACACCTAGACTTTGTGGGCAAGGTTCCAGGGACAGACATTTTTCATTTTCATGGATTCCTACTCTAAGTGGCTAGAGTCCCCGTCTCCTCTATGTCATTGAGAGCAGTGATCAAAGCCATGTGGAAGATATTCAGCACCCATGGCATTCCTGATACTCTGGTATCAGACAACAGGACGACTTTGTAAAGTACTATGGGATTCAACACATCCGCTCCGCTCCCTTCCACATGGCAACCAATGGACACTGGATGGTACGCACAACCAAGGAAGCACTGCACCAGATCGTCCCAGGGAACTGGGACTGCAGGTTAGTCGCCTTCTTGTATGGCCAATGAACAACCCCACGCACATCCACGGGATGCTGCCCAATGGAACTCATAATGGGCTGGCACCTAACGACCAGACTGGACCAGCTTTACCCAGACAGGGCACCCAACCACAACCCGGGCACAGTAACCCAGAAGGCACCCCAGGGGTTCTTTCCAGAGGACCCAGTATATGCCCGTAACTATGCACGAGGCAAACCATGGATCCCAGCCCGGTTGGTGAGAGTGACAGGACCTCTCTCATACAAAGTCCTCCCAAGGCACATAGAACAACTACACCATCGCCTACTGCCCCTAGACAACCCAGAGGTACAGGACACTGAGAACAGTGATGAGGAGCCTGACCTGGAGGAACCAGCATTGGGATCAGCGGAGTCCGACACAGCCACAACTCCTGCCCCAAGTTCCACGCCAGAGCCCAACAGCAGAATTGCCCTGGCAACCTGGACTGCACTGATTGCTGTCTCCGAGCCGCAAACTGGGCCAACCATGCCTAACAGCACCCTGACGGAGCCACGCCACTCCACAAGAGAACAACACTGCCCGGAGTACTTGTGGGACTATGTATGCTTTTGAACTAGGGGGGGAGGGGTGTTATGTATTAAAATGGCTGCGACTGCGTGTGCCTGGCCATGCGGTCAAACGGACCTACAGACCCTCAGTCCTAGGCACTGTGGATCCTAGGCGTGGACCAGTGGGTGTGCCAGGATCCTACAGGGAACCTATAGTTACCGGAGCCATGTACATAGAACCTATCACGGGTGTTGGGGGAGTGTTGGGTGTGTGTGCTGACACGAATATAAGCCGGCTGTGGACCGGCTATCTTTTATCTTCGTTCAGATGTAACTAAATAAACTTGAGCTGATTTCACTATGCTGAGTCTCTGACCTCAGTACTTTTCAGAGGGGCAGGGTACATTTAGGGGGGCATCACTTCCATGGCCCCCCATGGATATGGGCCTGCCTTGGTATCTCCATGTAAAGAACTTCAGGTGAAAAAGGTGCAAAAAGCACTGCTTGAGACCCCAGAAAGTTTCTGCCAGAAAACAGAACATTTCTTAAATGGACAAATGGCCTGACAATAAATGCCCCTTCCTGTGTTTATACCTGCCAAACATTCTGTTATACGGACCAACTGATGTTTTTGTTAACATTAAAAAGCAGCTATGGAGGGGATTTGGATCAGGGCCACGGTGTTTATTGGGTTAACTATTCCCTCCACCATGCCACTTCTCCAGTAGAATTGACTTCCTGAGACTCCAGTTAGCCACATCATGAGGGAAAGACCTGTATTGTACTTACTAGGCAATTTTTATCAGGTAAATTGCATAGGGGGATGGAGCTGAAAAACTTTCCCCTGGTGCTATGGCCCTGATCCAAAGCCAGTCCTCCATGTCTGCTTTTTAATGTTACACTGTCAGTTTGGCCTGAGACTTGCATGCTCACCTGGGAATTGGTTTTGAGTTAATGGAATGAATCTAGAAATTGCTGCATTCTAATTGAAAGTAACTATCATCAAAAGCGTTCAAGAACAATAAAAAGTTACTGCTATTGTTGCAACTTACATTGGCTTCTACATTTTTTTTATTTAATTAGTTTGAAGGAGACAGAATTGTACTGAGCCCAGAATGCTAGCAAAAGCATTTGTGGCTACCTAAATGGTCTCCCTTTGCTGTTTTTTTATCTAGCCTTTCATGCTGACAATTTAAAAAAATACTCCAATAAGCTTTCTCAAAACTAAGTCCCTCTGAGGTCACCAGCATTTCTTCCTAGTTAATGGGTTTATGATTACAGCCTTGGTTCTTTGATTAGAAACAGATGTTTCCCCAAGAAGGAAACAATTCTTTAGGAAGCTTTCTGCATATTTCTTTATAGAAATCCATGTGTATTGCCCCAAAGTATTATCAACTGGCCAATCCTCCACTGAATCTGTGGATTTGGTGCCTGTGAGAGCAGCTGATTTGCACATCCTGAAATACTTTAACTGGAGATACCAGGGAGTGAGCATGAGACCACAGCACAACCTCATCAGTTTGTTTTTCAGAGGTTCCCAGTTAATCCATCAGTCAGAGGTCTAATAGGTGCTAACAAAGATGGAGCTCAGATAATGTGGGGCTACTAAAGAAAAGAAACCAGAACAAAGGAGCAAAAGACAATAAAAGCTCAAAGATAATAAGTGTCGGGGGGGGGGATGCCAGTGCCAGCATGTTCTCACATGAGGAACCATGAAAAGGGGAAAATAAATACTAAGGGGCAATGTAAGAAATTGTGTGTGTGTGAGGTTAATTTTTTCAAAACCTTTTTGTCTACCTTTTCTCTTAGCTCAAAATGCATGTCATAAAGCATTTAACAATTACAATTGAAATATACACAGCAGCAATATCTTAACGGCCACTTTGCTCATATAGACAAGAAAGCTCTTCAGCAACATACAGTTTGCAGCCTCCAACAGAACATTAAACAGTCCTCGTGTCATAGCAGGGTCAGCTGCAAGCACTCTGAATCAGACATGTACCTCAAGTTTCACACCAAGAACTTTGTTCCTCAGTGTGCAGGCACATGATTTGGATCAGGACCATGAGGTACTGGGAAACAGAACTTAACCCTTCCCCCTTAACTGTACTATTGACCTGAAAAATCTCTTGATCATTGCTATTTACCCTATTGGTAGGGATGCAAACCTCCAGGAGGGACCTGGGGATCCCCCAGAATTACGGCTCATCTCCAGACTACAGAGATCAGTTCCCCTGGAAAAAATGGATGCTTTGGAGAGGGGACTCTGTGGCATTGAACCCCACTGAGATCCCTGCCCTCCCCAGCCTCCATCCCCAAGTCTCCAGGAGTTTCCCAGCCTGGATCTGGCCACCCGACCCCTCCATCCCCCACCAGTGACCAGGGGGGACCTGGCAACCCTATCTCTTGGAGGCTTCACAGATATAGGAGGATCATACATAGATCACCCTAGGAAGGCAAATAGCAACTCCCCAGGGCTATTTCTGGTCAAGAAAAAGGCAAGTGGGGACCGCTCCACATGCACCGCGGTCCCAATCTGAATCAGGCCCCTGCAAATCTGGGAACTAAGCGCCGACTGTGGAACCCACCAAGCGTGTCTGACAGAAAGTCCTCTGGCAAATCAGGACAAGTGTGAGGAGGACTGTGTAACCTCTAGTTAGGCCTTTAAAAAAAAACTGGTTTACAACGACCCTTCCGAACTGTACAACCCTAAGCAAAGATCCCTTCTTCTAAATCCATTGAAGTCACACCTGCAATTCTGTTTAGGAGCACACCATAAAATCTCTTGCCTCTGAGCTCTTTCTGGGAAGCAGTTCCAAAGCATTGGGACAGCAACACAAAACAAAGATAAAGAAGAGCTCACCTCTCTTAAGTACTGTGTCCGAAAGGAGCTACTGGTAAGAAGACTGTGATTGACAGGGGGGGCGGTTGTGTAAGGAGAAGTGGTCCTTCAGAGGGCTGAAAAAATAGTCATCATGACTCATGTGGAAGAAAGCTGGAAACAATTTGGGGGGAAGGTACAGCAAGAGGCAGATTTAGACAAGGCAAAGAAAAACAAAAAAAAGACAATGGGCAGGAATGGGCTGCTCCAGAGCACCAGCAAAACTTAATGGAATTCTGGGCAAAACACATCCCTGACTTACCTTGCTGAACAAAGCTTTTCCTCCAGCTTCCCCGACTGCAGCTTTGCCAGCCTCTAATTCAGTGAGGCTTCCACACAGATGCCAATTGTGGTGACTTTTTTGCTAAATGAACATTTGTGCTCTGCCAAATTCATTTCCAATAAGCTCCTGCACCTTCCCCCAGCAAAAAAAGTCAGACAACATGTTGTTTTATAGGCCTTAATTCTGTAGCACCATGCTCTTGCTTGCTTTCCTGCTCTTGAAGCCGAGTTTGAAATCAGGTTTGGAAGCAAGGAGGAGGGGTGGCACATACTCCTCTTTCAGAACCACTTCAAGCCCCCCCCCCCCCCCGGCTCTGCTATTTGCATTTGAATGCCCTGGTGTTCTTTATTATAAGCAAGAATTAAATGAACAAAGGAGACAGGAAACAGGGAGAAGGGGAAAGAGACAGAAGCTGGAGGTGGTGACTGACACCCAAGGAGCAGAACTGCTGCCCTGAGCCCCAGTTGTCCGGATACCAACTGACAGGCTCCAGAGGTGTAATTTAGTTAGTAGAAATACCTTCTTGTGATGCTTCTCCCTCTTGCCATTTTGCAAATGAACACACTCCAAGACCAAAAACAATTGTTTCTGTGCCATTCCTGTGCTCTTTCTCTTTCATGTCTCTCTGTCTGTCCACCTATCACTTTTCATCTATCTTCATGAAATATGCTTAAGAACAATAACTGCCTATAAGGCAGGGCGCATCTGAGTAACTTTTGAACATTTGGAGCAAAAAACAGTTAAGTTAATAGTTAAATAGAATGCACATCCATGTCTTGCAAACTCTGAGAGACAGCAATTTTATGTAGGCCTTTGCCACATATTCACCCATGATGATTTGGGGGCCAAACCTAGTAGTATTCAGGAGCCTAAAAATCCACATTTTAATCATTCTCTGTATCGAGTAGTATTTCCTTTTGTCTATCCTGAACCTACTGCCCATCAGCTTCATTGGATGCCCTTGAGTTCTAGTATTTTGGAAGAAAGAGAGAAAAAATCCCTTTGTCAACTCTCTCCATCCCAGGCCTGTAGCTACAGTGGGGGCCCCCAGGGCCCACCCCCCTGCCTTACTATGAGGGGGTCCCTGACTTCTCAGACCCCCCTTCTCCACTGCTGCGAGCAGTGGGCCAGCTGGTGGGCGAGCACACGGGCTGGCTGCCACCAATGCTCTCTCTAGGCTGTGGAGTCTTGTGAGCAAAAAGTCTACTTGGTGAGCTACTGGCATTAAAGTTGTGAGCGAGCAATTTGGTAACTGCATAAATCAGTTTGCATCCTTCCTGAGTTAAGACAAAAATGTGTGAGCCAGAGGCTAAAAAACTGTGAGCTAGCTCACACTAACTCAGCTTAGAGGGAACACTGGCTGCCACCCCCAACCACATCTTTGCGGCTGCAGCGGGCACTCGACTTGTTCTCACTCCCTCACTAGGCACTGGCTGCTCACCAAGCCACCATCCTCAAGGAGGAGGAGGCAGCCAAGGAGGAGGAGGCATGCCTAGCAGCCCTCAGTCTAAGGCATGGAGGAGGGAAGTGGGGCGGGTGAGCAAGCACCAGAGACAGAGAGTAGCAGCATCCCAACTCAGCAGCCCACGAGAGAGATGGGTCTGTCTGCACTCTGCGCCGCCCCCCCCCCAAGTAGGGCCGACTCGCCCACTAGGCAAGCTAGGTGCTCGCCTAGGGAGCCGGCCCTGCAGGGCCGCCAAAATGCCCCCCACCCCCCTGTGAAAAGCCCCCTTCCCACCCAGCACCGGCAGCCCCGGCTTTCCTGGGCGCCTCTTCTGGGAGGGAAGAGGCGGGTGTTCTAACCCCGCCCCTTCCCTGGCTCTCCTGGGCGCCTCGCAGCTGCGAGGTGCCCAGAAAAGCCAGCACCACCGCTGGGAGGGAAGGAGTGGGCGTTCTAACCCCGCCCCTTCCCTGGCTCTCCTGGGTGCCTTGCAGCTGCGAGGTGCCCAGAAAAGCCGGTGCCACTGGGAGGGAAGGGGCGGGTGTTCTAACCCCGCCCCTTCCCCGGCAGCTGCGAGGCGCCCAGGAAAACGGCGCTGGGCCATATCCAGGCCCCACCGGGAGGTTGGCATCCCCGGTGGGGTGGGCGCCCCAGGCTGTCCTGCCTAGGGCGCCCAGACACCTGGGGCCGGCCCTGCCCTCAAGTGTACCCAGGCTCTCCAAGCATGAAAGTGCAGCAGGCACTTGGCTAACTCTCACTCCCTCGCTGGGCACCGGGTGCTCTCTCAGCCACTGCCGGGGGAGGAGAAAGCAGTGGCCAAGGAGGAAGCCGCCTGGCAGCCCGAAGCCCGAGGCGCACCCAGGAGGGGAGGGGCGAGTGAGCACCACAGATATGGAGACAGAGCCCAACCCAGGGGAAGGAAGGGGGAGCCCGCGAGTGAGAGGTCTGTCTCCTCTCTGTGTCCCTCCCCTCGAAAGTGCACCCAGGCTGAGTGCTGCAATACAGTAATGTTCAGGTGCACAAAGGGGGGCTTGCAAAAGGATTTTTTTGGGGGGAAGAGCAATGGAGGGTGGCAGAGGAGCTAAGGCATGTGTTTTCAAAGAAAGACAGAAGAGGCTTTGTTCCCTGGGTGGCCAAAGACAGAAGTTGCCAAACCCAGAGGCTTAAGAAAATCTGTGTCGAAACCAAATCAAAGGGGCCATTTGAGACACACTGGCCCAAGATGAACTCAGCACTTCACTAGACAGTCAACTGGTAGAGATCAAACCAAAGCTCCCAAACCCAATGTTTTTCTTTCCTCTCAACACTGTTTGGGTTTTACCCCCAAGGCTCAACAGGCAAGCTGGCTCCAGGAAACAATTGCCAGATTCCAGGATGCCACCAGGCACTACAATGGGGTTTACTGGGCATGGGCTACATGATAATATCACTGAAAGTAATGAAGGCAATTCAGACTGAGGGCAGCTCATTGCCCTCACTCTGAGCCAATCAAGAATGTCACAATGCACATACAAGGGAATTACACTGGATGATATGATGTCACTCACAGAGGGCAAATGAGCTACTTCAGAATGAGGGCAATAGTTCCTGCAGAGCACTGTCCTTTTGTGCTCTTCAATGTCCCACCACTGCCATCACCAAATTCATCGGATGTGGCATGCTTTTTTCAGGAGACGATAAAATGTTTGCAAAAAGTGAGCTCTGTTTCAGCTCAGCCGTAATTTTATGTGAGATTGTCCCAGTGTTTCATTTTTCATCAGCTCCCCCTTTCCTTGATTTTGCTGCCTTTCTTTTCCCTGGGTCCCTTTCTCCTCCTTTTTCACTCCACTGTTCACTCTGATTCTTTCCTTTAGCCACATGCCTTAGCTCCTCTGCCACCTGATACCATTTCCCATCCAGATGACCAGTCCTAATCTTGTCCCATACTTTTGTGTATTTGTAATTCTAACCTAATTGGCAGCTTTCACTTCCCTTATACAAGTTGGACTCCCAACATTCTGTTGCTGACAGCTTCATATTGTGACCAAGTGGAAGGTATGTGAATGTTAGCCAATAAGCAGTAGTTCACTTAACTGCCAACAGAGGCTTCACTACCCCCCAGATCCCAGCTACAGCATAGAACAGAATGGCAGAGTTATGAAACTTTCGTGTAAGAATACCAGTCTTCTCTTAACCAGCACATTAAGCAAATTACATGACCAGACAACCAGTGACAGAATTTTCAGGCAAGTCATTCAGCCCCATAGCATTCAATTGCCAGGGGGGAAAGGGGGACAGTTCTGCTGCCGTCACAAACCATTGTGAATAGTTTCTGTAATCCCCACTTTGAACTCCGTCATTACTGTAGTTTACAATGGCTTTATTAGGGCCTTAATTGAATTGGTCCTGCTCCGGGTGTTCCTTGCTAACACACCAGCCATTAGCTGCTGCTAATGAGGGAAGCTAGAGGATTACCGCATCAATTATCAGGTTTGGTTTAGACTGTATGGGCACTCGGAAATCAGCTAAAAAACGTGACACAGAGGGCTCCATGGTGAAAAGACATACACTCATTCATGGATGTTGTCTTAGAGAGGCTCACAATATCAAATGGAAGAAAGGCAGGAGGGAAAGGCAGGCCTACCATTATCCTGCCACCGGAGGACAGTGACCTAGACAGCAAACCACCCTACACAACCTTTGCTTAGCAGTTAAGGAGAGAGGACCATTGATATGTGTGATAGGATTACCAGCTCCAGGATGAGAAATACTTGGAGATTTTGGGGGGTGGGGCCTGAAGAGGGTGGGGTTTGGATAGGGGAGGGACTTCAATAGGGTATAATGTCATACAGTCCATCCTCTGAAGGAGCCATTTTCTCCAGGTGAACTGATCTCTGTTGCCTGGAGATCAGATGTAATATTTATTTATTTATTATATTTATAACCCGCCCTCCCCGCAAGCGGGAGATCTCCAGCCACCACCTGGAGGCTGGTAGCCCTAATGTGTGATAACTTTCAGTCCACTCCATTAGTCACTGTGGAAGACCTGGCAGAAAGAGTACAGCATCAAGGGCAGTAGCACAGAGGAGCTTTGCACCAGGGTGGGATGCCTGTCTGGCCTTGCATGGCTTTATGCTGCCAGGTCCTTCTTAGCAGGAAGTTGCTGGAGGGAGGTCCACCACCTAGATAGGAACGAGTGTTTCTAAGGCTTGCAGTATATTTTCAGGCATTACATATATAGGAATACAATATGTTTCTGGTGCTACTTTTGACCTCCATATGGCCTTCTTCCATGGAAACCTGCTCGGTCTCCAAAATCTTCACTAAACGAGGCCTTTCTGGCATAGTCTCTGCTGTCTGATAGCAAATGGATGATGAGTAGAAAGTAGGCTTGCCAAGCCCCCGCTGGGGGCGGGGGAACCCCCAATTTTGACCCCCCTTACCCGCTTTTTTGAAATCCGGTACCCGGGGGACAAAATGGCGATCAGAAGAGTGACGCTCTGGCATTTTAGTCCTCCAAGTCTCTATGGCTATGAAAGCCATAGAGACGAGGGCTAGATCGTCAGTTCCACTTCCCTCTAGTGTGTGCTGCTGAGTGATTTTCCTCCTTCCAGTCCCACCCCTGTTGTTTGCAGCAGGAGCAGCCTGAGCAGTTCTCAGAGTCCAGAAGAGTTGAGGGTCCAGGACAGTAAGGTTTGGGCTGGCCCAGGGCTCTGCCTCATGGTCTTGTTGGGTTTTCCTTCCATTTTTCCTCCAGCAGGCAATCATTTCAGAGCTCCATCCCCGTCCCCCTCGCCTAAAAGTGGGAAGGATCGAAGGGAGGCTTGTAGTGGCTGCCTGCTCTTTACAGCCAGCAGCCCGGCAGCACAGGTCCCCTTGCTCCTTTTAAAAGGGCAGGCAGTCATTTCAGAGCTCCGTCCCCACCCCCTCCCCAAAAGTGGGAAGGATCGAATTGCTTCTTTCTGTCTTCCTTCCTATCATTTTTCTACCTTCCTGTCTTTCTATCTTCCTTCTTTCCTTCCTTTCATTTTTATTTCTCTTTCACTCCTCTCTTCCCATCTTTTTTCTGCCTCTCCCTTCCTTTCCCTTTTTCTCTCTTTCTCTCTCTGTTTTTCTGTCTTCCTTTCTTTTTCTTACTTTGTCTTTTTTCTCTTTCTCTCCCTTTCTGTGTTTGCTTTCTATCTCTCTCTCTTTCTCTCTCAGTCCATTTTTTTTCTTTTGGTGCAAAATGCCTTCAGCTCACACACAGAATGCCACTTCTGTCACCTCTTCCAGATGATTCCTTAAAGTCCATCTTTTCTATGAATTGTTTGGAACAACTGCCTGATCCCCATTTTCTGCTGAAATTGATCATTGCTACTGAAGACTAAACTGCCTATTTATCCTCTTCAACTTTGTCTGGTCGGTCTTTCTTTCTTAAGGGAAGAGAGATTATATTTGAATAGTTTCTATAATTAATTTTTTTTAAAAAAGTCTGTCTGCTCACAATTTTAAAACTAGTTCCATAGCCAACATGTGGTAACCCTGTAGGGTTTTCAAGGCAAGAGACATTCAAAGGTGGTTTACCATTGCCTGCCTCCGCATAGCAACTCTGGGCTTCCTTTATGGTCTCCCATCCAACTACAGACCAGAGCTGACCCTGATTAGCTTCCAAAATCTGATGAGATCAGACTAATCTGAGCTATCTGAGTCCATGACATGGTGTTATGTAGGCAGGGCTGCTGTGTGGGTGCCTCCCAAGCTGTCATCTCTAACCTGTTCTTGGGAGCCACAATCATTAGGGAAGAGCCACGTGACAGAAGTGTAGTTTGGTGCAGTGTGCTGGAAGTGAACATCATCAGAAAGGGTGGAGCTTGAGAAATGACATTACCTGCTGTTTGACCTGGAAGTGACATCACAGGAAGTGACATCACAAAAGTCTCCCGGCTCTGCCCCCAAAGTCTCCTGGCTCCACCCCCAAAGTCCTCAGATATTTCCGAAGTTGCACTTGGCAACCCTAGTAGAAAGGCCTTTTCATGAGGTGCCAGCGTTAATTTCATTTGGCTCCAGAGGGTAGCCATGTTGGTATGCAGTAGAAGGGTTAGATTTGAGTCCAGTAGCACTTTGGAGGGTACTGTGCTTTTGGGAGTCAGGGCCCCCCTTCATTAGATACCCTTAATTTCATTTAGGTTCCCTTTCAGGGACTTTCTGTTTTCCAGGTTCTTTGTGGACCAGTTTTTGTTCTTACTTTTTAAAAGATGTTTTCTTAATTTCTTGATCTGCATTCACAATTGCTTCTGGATGTTTGTTAGTTTTGTTGATTTTGAACCATCTGTTTTTAATTGGATTTTATCATATGCCATTCTGTGGACTGCTAAAATAGGAATGCAGGTTATAAACAACAACTACAATGGTTATATTTGTGGTGCTGCAACTTTCCTACTCTATATACATTCTTTAAATAAGTTGTGGTCATTGCTGAAAAGTATTCCCCTGAACTTTCTTCCTTATCCTGGGATGTGACAGAAAGATTCAATTTCTGCTAGGACTGATGGGCCAATCCTGTATTGTGAGTGGAAGAGTATTGCAATGAGAGTCAAACTATCCCTGTCATTTTAAAAAGCCTATCATATCCCTATGTGCTTTAGTTTTGCCCACCTCATTTTCCTCTAAGCTGTTGCTGAGTTTGTATTTCCCCACAAAGGATTTCCAAACCATGTTATTAGCAAATCGAATGAGCAAGATAAACAAAGTGTGGCTCTGGGAAGATCAAAGCAGAGCTCATTGAAGGGCTTGTTGTTTACATGAGCATTAATATTTCTATAAACTTTGCCAATTCAGTAGACTTCAGAAAAGAGAGCAAATCAAAACAGAATAGTTATCTCTCGTGGGTGGAGCTACTACTCAGCCATGGCATGTACCTGGAAATTGTTATTCACAGTCAGGGGAACAGCCAGCTTGAAAATAATCTCTGTGTTAATTGTGTTAAACAAGCCTTTGTGCAACTCTGTCATCATCCCAGCATTCAGTCCACCTTTTAAATTCCCCTCTGTACTTTTTTTCTCAAGGTTCCTCTCAACTACACTCATTTTCATGGCAAATTTCAGCCTGAAGGCTGGTTCACACAGCTGACTTATGGAGACCTCTTAGGGTCTTCAAGGCAAGAGACATTCAGAGGTGGTTTCCCATTGCCTGCCTCTGTGTCATGACTGTAGTATTCCTTGGAGGTCTCCCATCCAAATACTAGCCACGGGTGATCCTGCTTAACTTTCTAAGATCTGACAAGATCAAGCTAGCCTGGGCTATCCAGGTCAGGGCAGACATGCATACAGATCAGATGATTGACAGCTGAATACATAAACCAACTCTATTGAAAATTCATGTATTTGGGATGTTGCAAAAACTATGGAGGGCAGGCCCTGTTCCAACCTGCCCTCCATAGTTTTTGCAACACCTGGAGAGGCTTTTCTCTCTCTCTGGTAACCTGCCACCACCACCTGACCTTTGTAGGAATTGCCTGCTGGGAGGGTCAGGACTCCCAGCTTCCCTTCCAAGTTTAGAGGCCTCGCTCTGAGTTTCCTGCTTCCCAGCACCTGGTGACCATGGGGGCCATTTACTGCCTTGTGCACTCCTGGAGGAATAGCCACTTGCCAATTGCCTGCCTTCCCTCTGGCACTCCTTTTAAAATAGTGTGTCCAAGACAATAGAGGTCTATGCAGTACAGAGAATCAGCATCAAAAGTTATAAAGTATTTATTAAAAAGAAAATGTTCACAAGCGTACTCTTAGCACAGCACCAGACTGAGCAAGGGATTCAAAAGAAATGGGTAAAACACAATTCCTCTGTCCCTCTCCCTGTACATGCCCTATCAGATGCTAAAATAGTACAGGCTCCTTAGCTTAGAAAGTTACAGATCTCTACAGTCTCAATTACCCTGAAGCTTTCTCCAGCTCTTCCAGGCCAGCACATGGTCAGTGGCTGCTCTGAGGGACTCAGCACCCAGTGAAAGAGAGCTTCCTCCTTGCTCCCCTAAGTTTTATCACCTCACTTTTCCTCTCCCACTGACCCAGTAAGGCCAGGACAAGGAAACTTTTCCAGACATCTCCAGAAACTTCTTCCTGAACACTTTTTAGCTTTAATTCCTCCAAGTCTCTGTTCCCTGCTTGGAAGGTGGGGGGGGAGCTTGGCCATCCCATTGTCTCAATCTATTAGCATTTGTATGAAGGTGGGCTGAAGTAAGTCTGGAAAGCAGCTGAACAGATTTCTCCCCTTCCTGCTTGTTGTCTGCCCAGAGGGGAAGAAAACCTTTAAAACTCAGAGCAAAGGTTTTGCTCATTTCAGACCTCCAAAGAGAAAATGCATTTCTTCACAGGATGATGTCACATGAAGCAAAATTCTATTTGCAATATGTTAGGCCTCTGATTGCTCACCTAAGTACATGTTCCATTTTCCCCAAGGACATCCCTTCGTTGAGTACAGAGGCATGTGCTGACATTCTGCACCTCTCAGGTGCCTGTGGTTTGATTAGAGTCAGGACAACAATTTGCCAAGAGGGTAGAGTTAAACCTTCCCCATACACTATTTTCTGCACCCGAATCATTCCTGGTGGTGCTATTTGTCCTATTGTAAAAACAGAACAAGGATTTCATCAGTACATGTGCAGTCCCTAAAGGACAAATAGCTGCCCTCCTGGGCAGGTCAATTTAGGAAAATAGTATGATGAGATGCTCCCTCTCTCCACACACTGTAGTTCTTATTCAGACTGGGCCATGTACACCTGGGAAACATGATACTTCATAACACGCTTCTGCATTTGACCCAGGGGCATCCTTGGATGAAACATAACATGTCGTTTCAGACATGCAGGCTAATTTTGCTGCCCTGGTCTACATAGCTCTTCTGTCTAGGGATGGGCATGAACAGGCTCACGAACTCAAGTTTGTCATGAGTTTTGGCCAGTTCGTGGTTTGCAAAGCAATATTTGTGGAAAGGCAACCAGCACTAACATTCTACAAACCTTGATGCTGTTTATGGTGGTTCGTGAATAGATACATTTCCAGACAGACTGTTTCCGCTCATTTACAACAAAGCAATAGGTGGGTGGACTTCTCCAGCCTTGGAATCAACAATAGGGGCCCTCCAATGTTGAGGACCCATGCCGTCCTGGTTGTGAATTTCTCTCCCCAGCTGTGGTTTGGGTGTTAGTGGTCTCAGGGCTCTGAGCCACCCCATCTCTCTGCTCACACTGAGCAGAGGGCTTAGCTACTGGGTGCCTCTGCTGAAGAGCCATATTTATACGTTCCTGATTGTAACTACCTCTGTGCCATGAGGGTGATAGTGGATGCAAAGAGTACTTGTCGTCGGGGGGAAGAAGTCCAACACCACCTGTACCACAGGCCCCTGCTCCTGGGCACCAAACCCATCCTGCCATCCCCCCAGAGCCCAGCCCTAGCAGTGAATCACCAGGCGTCTTAGAGCCGCCTTCCCCTGGTCTCTTCCTGGGGCTCTCCAGAGAGGAAACAAGAGTTGTTAGCACTGCCCAGACACCAGTAGTCACTAACACTCTTTGGAGAGGAGGACTCTGACAGCAGTGACTTGGGGGGGGGGAGCATCTTCTTCCACATCACAACTACGTGTTGCTGCTCTTGCCTCAAGTACACCCCTCTGTGGCCTCTCCCAGCCCAGCACCATCTTGCAGCTGTCCCTCCTAGCTACCCCAATCCTGGGGCCTCATTTCCAGCCCACACTTTGGAAACATTTCGGCACCCTCCCCAGTGACCCCTGTGTGGCAGAGTGCCAAGTGTGACACACCCATGTCTGGAGGGGTGCAAATCTCCAACACTTGTCCTCCTCCTCCACAGGCACCTGCAAAGGGTACATGCCAATATGTTGCTACCAGAAGAAAGAGCACCAACCAGCGGGAGGGAGAAGAGGCCCACTCCCTTTCAGCAGGGAGAAGTGGAGAGGAGCAGGAGGCTCCTCAGAGAAAGACTCCCTGCTCTTGGGCTGCCGTGAGTGGGACATCAAGGCAGGCCACTCTCAAAGTGATCATTCCCCCGGAGACACTGACAGTGCCAACCAGAAGGGCTATGTGGGGGGCCCAGGAAGCAGTCACTCACCTCATTGGTGAGATGATTGCCCTGGATGGCCAACCCTTCTCCCTCCTGGAGGATGCAGCCTTTCACCAACTGCTGCAATGCCTGACTCCCTGGTACTCCATCCCCTCGTGGAGGACTATGAGCCGACAAGTCTTGCCCACCATGCACTGCTCTGCAGTGGTGATGGTCAAGGCATAACTATGACTACTCTTTTCCACTGCAATTCACAACAGGTGATTTCTTACCTGTACAATGTGCTATGCTAATGGTTAATAACCAGAAATTTTGAAGAAGAAGAAGAGGAGGAGGAGGTGATTGGATTTATACCCCACCCTTTACCTGGAGTCTTAAAGTGGCTTACAATCTCCTTTCCCTTCCCCTCCCCATAGCAGACACCTTTGAGGTAGGTGGGCTGTGGGTTGTGACCAGGCTAAGGGTGGCTAAGGGTGGGCTGTGACCAGAGGATCTATGTGTTTGGGCCTGAGAGGGCCTGGGAGCATTGTGGGCACACCTCTCTGGGCTCCAGTGCTTGCAAGAAGTGCCCACCAAGCTGTCATGGGGTTACTTTGGGGAGCCCCTGTCAAAACTCTGGTGATATCTGTCTTTCTGTCATTCAGAACCTGCCTTTGGAGACATGGGGGTGGTCTGGCTGGCTTGGCAGGTGTTTCCATTTTTCTGCAGATCAGAAGACTATGCAGCGGTTGCTGGATGTCCTCTGGACCTGTGTGCATCAGCCCTTGGGGGCGGTGAGAGTTGTGGGCACACTCCCCTTGCTTGTCTGGCGTGGCTGCGGTGCCCACCAAGCAGTCGTGGGGGAGCCCCTGTCAGAACTCGTCATGTCTGCCTTTCTATCATTCCAAATCTACCTTTGGAGAATTGGGGGCAGCCCAGCCAGCTTGATAGGTGTTTCCATTTTTCTGCAGAGTAGAAGTATACACCCTGGTTGCTGGGTGTGCTCTGGACATGTGTGTGTCAGCCCTTGGGGGGGGGGGCTGTGAGAGTTGTGAGAACACTTCCCCTGCTTGTCTAGTGTGGCTGGTGTGCTCACCAAGCTGTTATGGGGTTCCTTTGGGGAGCCCCTGTCAGAACTTATCATGTCTGCCTTTCTGTCAGTCCAAATCTGACTTTAGAAAATTGGGGGCAGCCCAGCCTGCTCAACATGTATTTCCATTCCTCTGCAGAGTAGAAGAATATGCCCCAGTGGCTAGTGTGCTCTGGACCTGTGTGTTTCAGCCCTTGGGGAGGGGCTGTGTGAGTTGTGGGCACGCTTCCCTTGCTTGTGTCGTGTGGCTGGGGTGCCCACCAAGCTGCCGTGGGGCTACGTTGGGGACCCCCTGCAGGACTCTAAGGGAATGTCTGCCTTTCTGTCCTTCAGAACTTGCCTTTGGAGATGGAGGAGCTGTGAGCAAAGGGAGGATGCTTGCCTTGCTTTCAGTGTCTGGTTTGGGGGGCCGGGGTCTGCTCAGGTGAAGTTTCCCTGTGAGTTTTATGTCACTGGCTCGTTCTGGAGCTGTTCCATAGACTCCTGTAACTGCAGCTGTCTTTTCCAGAGAGAGCACTAGGGAGACCTTTAGGGGTGGGGGTCTATAACTGGGGCCCCAGAAATGTAATCCGCCCCGAACGTGGAGAGATTGTAGAGAAGATGGTGGCAGGGTGAGGTTCCCTATGTATTTGGTGTGTGTAGCTTGCAGGGGCCCATTCTATACACTTTCAACCCCGTGCCTGACATTTTTCCTGGGGGCATCTTCTTTGGGAGCCCATAACTTGGACCTCCAAAGTTCAATCTGCATGTAACTTGGAGAGCATGTGGAGGACAGTCAGCTGGAGATCCCACATGAGGTTGATGTCCCTAGCATGCACAGGGTCCATTCTATACATTCCTGAACTTCCTGAACCTGCACCTGTCACTTCTGCCATTTGCCCAGAAAGCACTTTCCTGGGGGCACCTTCTTTAGGGGGCCGTAACTTGGACCCTGTAAATCCAATCTTCACCAAACATGGAGGGCAGGTAGAGGAGAGTCATCTGGAGATCCCTTGTGAGTTTGGTGTATCTAACCCACCAGGGGGGCATTTCACCATGTCACAATCCTCACAAGCTGAAACTATTTGTTTAGCCTGGAAAAGTTTGTGAACTGGGCACACCACACGCCATGGACCAAACTGTGTTTTCCTGGTTCATTCCCATCTCTACTTCTGTCCCAGCTGGAATGTTTCAGGAATGAAGGACATAAGTGGTATTTTGCTGTTCATGCAGGCAGCTTCCATGGCAAACCAGGCCTGGGTCTCAAGGCACTCCTGAACTAAATATACTAGAACACACATGAATGAGGAGTTTGTGTGTGGGTTTGCACTGCGGTTGAGATAGCAGAAGGAAAAGAACTGAGGCTGCAGAAAGAGGAGCATTAGGAAAGGTTGGGACGGATGAAGGAAAGCAAGAAAGGCACAAACTAGATGAAGAAATATAACGTTTTCATGTCTCTGTCTGTATTGCATGAATGTTAGAACATCTCATTCCACTCATAAGTGCTATGCTGAGAGCACCCATTTCCTCATCTGACATACAAGTCACTGAAACACAAAAACCGCAATCTACTGCAAAACTGCAAAAGCCCTTCCATCAGACCACTTTCTCTATTAAACTTTGTCTATGGACCACAATAGTGGAGCAGCACTGATTCAAAATATTTTTAAACAGGCAGACATTCAACTAAGGGCCAAATTACATGTTACGAATTTTCACAAATTGGGGAAATTTGGACCCAACTCACTTTCCCCATAATTACTCAGGAACCACGTGCAAAATAATATTTAAAGTATACTAAGGGCCTGATTTGATTTGAAATGATAGTGGGCGGTGGGGGGGGGGAAGGTGATGCTGCCTCCCCTGCTGTTTTTCCAAGCTGAAGCAGCCCCGGAGGGAGTAATTTTCTCCATTTGCCCTGTATAAGTGCAGTTCCAAAGAAGAGCAAATTACTCTCCTCTGGGTCTGTTGTGGTTAGGGAAAATGGCACAGGGGAAGCAGGAGCCCCTTCAGCCTCCTTGCCATCATCCTGCGCCGAATCAGGCTCCTGTGCATTTTAAACATTCCTTTCCCCACTGTTGCTCTGTGACTGTGAGGAAAGCGAGTTGGGTCCAGGAAACCTGGGGGACCGTAATGTGTCATTTGGCCCGAAAAGATCCTAACTAGGAGGAAATCCCTCACTCAGTTGAAGTTGAGCAAGAGCAGGTCTAATAACTGCACCCTGTCTTACTGCAACACAGAAGACATAAACCTATAGCTGCACTTTCTGAAAAGATGGGGCTAGGGTTGCCAGGTCCCTCCAGGCCACCAGCAGGTGGGGGGACAGGTTTGCCTGCTCCAGGCTAGGAATCTCCTGGAGATTTGAGGGTGGAGCTTGGGGGGGACAAGGACCTGAGTGGGGTAGTGGTTAAGTGGTTACGTGTCCAGACTCTAATCTGGGAGAACCGGGTTTGATTCCCCACTTGCAGCTGCTGGATGACCTAGGGCAAGCCATAGTTCTGTCAGAGCTATTCTTGAAAGAGCGGTTCTCAAAAGAGCTCTCTCAGCCCCACCTACCTCACAGGGTGTCTGTTGTGGGGAGGGGGAGGGAAAGGAGTCTGTAAGCTGCTCTGAGACTCTGAGTGAAGGGCGGGGTATAATTCCAATCTCCTCCTCCTCCTTCTCCTCTTCTTCTTCTTCTTCTTCTTCTCCTTCTCCAGGGGAACTGACCTCTGTAGTCTGGAGATAAGCTGTAATTCCAGGGCTTCCTCAAGTCCCACCTGGAGGCTGGCATCCCTAGATGGGACATAGCACAAGGTCTGAGAATGTGGGTACTTTTTTGCTGGCAATTCACTGATAATTGTGCTGTGACTAAATAGAAAGAACACCTCAAATGTCTGGACTGCCAGTTTGGCGTCTTCAGCCAGTACTTAAGAATTTTCTTTTAAAAAATAGATTAGTTTTTTTCCCTTTCATCTCTCCTTTCTTGATGCTCATTTTTCTTCAGTGTCCAAGATAAGAAAGGACAGGCAGCCTTAATTATAGTTTTGATGTGAGAGGAATATGAACCAATTGCTTGTGCCCTGCTGCTTTTAGTCCCTCCGTTTGTCATTTAATGTTCCGTTTTTTCCTCTATTAGTTCACTAAATGTCTGGGATGGGGAGAGGAAGTCCCCCTCACACCAAGCATTGCGCCTTAGGGAAATATCCCAGAACTTGGCCTGATACTTATATGTCCAGTCTTCTCTTCATGCAGCAAACGAGTTTCAAATGCTGGGTGGAGAAGGGCAATGTATTTCCAAGGCATCGCCATTTATCTGGTGGGTGCTCTTCTTAAGCATCCCTGACAGTGTGAATTGTACAGGGGGGTCGTATTACTTTTAAATATTACATTAAAATGTCAAATTAGTTTTTATTATTAATTCCCAGTGCTTCACAAACAACCACATGCATGGTGGGTGGGGACAGAGCTGTCTCTGCACCACAGCAAAATGCAGCTCTTAATTATCTTTCATGGTGTTGCATGGAATTATACAGCAATTTTCTAGAAGAGATATTTTGTTTCTTTTCTTTTCTTTCTACCAAGGAAGCCATAAATACATTACAATCAGATAGCTTTGATAGGATGGATGTTGTCAAGGAATTCATCCCACAAATCCATTTATTTATTTATGTTTTACTTTTCAGACCACTAAGGCGATCTCCAAGTGAATGCATTGTGAAATAATAAATATGGGAACATTACAAATATAAGTGCAACTTTATTAACAAACACTATGGTATAAAAATAGAGATATCAAATCAAGATAAAACAGAATATCACAACTGCGAGTTTGGTGTAATGGTTAAGAGCAGCAGAATCTAATCTGGAGAACTGAGTTTGAATCCCCACTCTACTACATGCAGCCAGCTGGGTGACTTGGGGTCAGTTCACAGTTTCCTCAGAGCTGTTCTCTCAAGAGCAGTTCTCTCAAAGCTCTCTCAGCCCCACCTACCTCACAAGCAATGTTCCCTCTAAGCTCCACAGTGTTGTGAGCAAAAATTCTACTTCATGAGCAAAAAAAGCTAGTAGCATTAAAGTTGTAAGTGAGTCTTCATTTGACTATCGCATAAATTAGTTTTTTATATTATTTCTATAACCTTGTAAAAATCTCAGAATGAATTCTTTTAAACTAAACTATATTTTAAGAATAATTTAAATATTATAAGAGAAAACAGAATCAAGTCAAATGTCATTACAGAAAATGTTTCCTCTATGGAGATAGACCAGGCAACCGGAGAATAGGTCTACCCTCCCCTTGCCACTATATTGGTAGACCTGGCCTCTGGAGAACAATATATAGGAAACAGCTGTCCCTCAGGTATAACAGAGGTGGTCAAGTATAACAGAGGTGGAACAATCCCTGTCAGAACTAAGGCAATTCAGCTAACACACCTCTGCCATGGTCTTGTAGACAAGAATGGTCAGACCTTACCTTGTTGCACACCTTGGATATTGTTGACTGTGCAGCTGTACTGATGAGATTTCTACACACTACCACTGAGGCAGAGGAAAGTTCAAGTTGTTCATGCTGGAACTAGAGCATGGAAGCTCCCTCTCCCAATTGTCCTGCTTCAGACACTAGCCTGTTGCACAGCAGAAAGTAATAAAGGAAGATTGTAACTAGTTTCTCTCAGTGCTTCATCTCCTGCCAAACCAGAGAGCTGGATTTGAAGAATTCTTCCAGCAGAATAACCTGCCAGTCCCTGTGTCTCTCAGTAACCATGTGAAGTGCTAGAGTTTGGGCAAGTCACATTTGGCCCAGATCCTTGAAGCTGAAGTGACTGTCACAAAATGAGTCATCAGCAGATTGCATTGGTATAAAGGTGTCATCACTGGTAAATGCCCTGGTACCACTGCTTGCAGCAAAAATAGGTGAACAAGAAGAGAAACTTAGATGATAAGTCCTCTGCCATGGAACCATATTGTACCAGGAGCAACAGATATGGTGTTATGTTTGATGTGTACCAAAAGTCTAGCTTGAAGGTTGAATGTAGGTAGGTCTAAGCAGGGCAGGGGGTGAGGAGAAGGGCAAAAAGAAGGGGCCTTGGCTCAGTGGTGAACTATCCAGGTTCTCAGTCTGAGGTGTTCCACACTACCTACAACCTGATCCCTTCAAGTGCAGAAGGTCCCAGGTTCAAGCCCTGGCATCTCCATTTGAAGGGATGAGGTCATGTGAAAGACCTTAGGCTGAGAACCTGGAGAGCCGCTGCCAGTCCAAGTAGGCAATGCTGACCTTGCTGACAACCAATGGTCTAATTCAGTATAAAGCAGGTTCACGTGTTTGTGTGTTCAAAATTTCAAATGACTGAAGAAATTTCCTAAAAGATTCTAACAAGAAGACAGCATTTCCAATTTCTTGTAAATCTCATATCAGCAATAAATGCTGCTACAAACTGTTATTTTTAAAAAGGAAGAAAACTCTCCAGGGTTGGGGACAGAGGGTGGCGCTTTGGGGGAGAGTTGTCCTAGCAGCACCCACTGGAATATGGTGTGCTGCAAGGAGCAATTCTCTTCCCCATGTTGTTTAATATCTATATGTGCCCCCTTGCCCAGATTATTCAGAGGTATGGGCTGGGTTGTCACCGGTATGTGGATGACACCCAGCTCTATCTACTGATGGACGGCTGCCCAGACATGATGACCCCTGGAAATATGGATGAGGCATTACAAGCTGTGGCTAGATGGTTGCGACAGAGCCAAATGAAGTTAAATCTATCTAAGATCCTGCACCTGAGTTGTGGGGGACTGAGTCAGGGAATCAGGCTCCCAAACTTTGATGGGGCTCCATTGGTGCCAACATCAAGGATGAAGAGCCTGGGGGTGTTCCTGGATGCCTCCCTTTCTATGGAGGCCCAGGTCACCGCCACTGCCAGGTCTGCCTTTTTCTATCTGAGACAGATCAGGCACCCCCTGGAACCTAGCTGCAGTGACCCATGCAATAGTCACTTCCAGACTGGACTACTGTAACTCTCTCTACATGGGGCTGCCCTTGACTCTGCTCCGGAGGTTACAGCTAGTGCAGAACATGGCAGCTCAGATGTTGATGACGACACCTGTGCAGGCTCATATCCACCCAGTGCTGCATGAACTGCACTGGCTGCCTGTTGAATTCCAGATCCATTTCAAGGTGCTGGTGCTTACCTTTAAAGCCTTATACAGCCAGAGGCCAGCATACCTTCGAGACCACTTCTCTCCATGTGAGCCCTGTAGGGTACTAAGGTCCAAAAATCAACACCTTTTAACAGTCCCCGGCCCCAGGGACATCTGACTAGCCTTGACCAGGTCCAGGGCAATGTTCCTTCTAAACTGTGGAGTCTTGTGAGCAAAAATTCTACTTTGTGAGCTCCTGGCATTAAAGTTGTGAGCTAGCGATTTGGCTACTGCATAAATTACTTTGCTCTGGAGCCCATCCTTCCTGAGCTAAGACAAAAATGTGTGAGCCAGAGGCTAAAAAACTGTGAGCTAGCTCACACTAACTCAACTTAGAGGGAACACTGGTCCAGGGCTTTCTCAGCCCTGGCCCCTACCTGGTGGAATGAGCTCCCATATGAGATCAGGGCCCTGCAGGATCTATTACAGTTCTGCAAGGCCTGCAAGACGAAGCACTTCCAGCGGCCTTTTGACTGAGGTGGCAAATGCCCCCCCCCCTCCTGGCCAATCTCCCATAAATGTCCTGGATCCAAATAGCTATTGGGGTACCCACTGTTGTACCTTAATTAATCTGATTGATATCTGATCTAATTTGTTTACACAGTATTTTATGATTCTATTCTGTTTTAAATTGTTATTTTAAAGTGTTTAAATTGTATTATATTAAGATTGATGTAAACTGCCCTGAGTCCGCTCTCAGGGAGGGTGGTATATAAATCAAATAAATAAATAAAATATAAACATCCAACCTTGACAATGTGATTCCTTGTACACATAAAGGAGCCAATACCAGCATATTTGTACAAGCCAGACATACAGCAACTATGGCGTGCAAGGCATTTCTGATCATGTTTTCCCTGTTGAGGTGATCCTCCTTTATTCCCACAGGTTATGATCAACGTATTGTCCTTTGTAATGGTCAATTACAGCACATTTAAGAACATAAGAATATAAGAACATAAGAGAAGCCAATGTTGAATCAGGCCAATGGCCCATCCAGTCCAACACTCTGTCACACAGCGGCCAAAATATACCAGGTGCCATCAGGAGGTCCAGCAGTGGGGCCAGGGCACCAGAAGCCCACTATTTCCCACTATCTGCACATTTTCACCCTGCCCTCGGATTTTCCTGTGACTAGTATTTTTTTCCCTTAAAGTGAACCTCATTCCAAGTATTAGTACAGATTTTTGTGTGTGTGCGATCATGATAGTTTCTATTAACTGCTCCATCGCTGTTTGTGATCTTCCAGAGGCATTAAGTTCTGACCAGTGCTGGAAATAGAATGGTGGACTCTTGCACCATTGGTCTGACCAACCCAGCAGGACTTTTGCTGAATTTTTATGTTCTACTGTCCTATGGCAAAATGCCAAAAAAATTGTTGTGAACTAGCATGCACAAGATACAGTGCAAGCCAAGCAACTTTCAGTAAGCCTGCCTATAATTTATGAACACTTTTCTGTCTTGATGGAACATCACATGTCATGCTGAATCCCATTGCAGGTGGAATTTGCAACAAACTTCATGTATTTGCTTGGGATGTTGTATTTCTCAGGTTATATACACCATTCGTATCGAGTGGTTACTCTGAGCTACTGAGGATATTTCTATGGTCTTCTGGGGAATGCTTTGGCAGGCCCAGCTGTCTCACCAAAAATTGGTGGGTTGCCCATCTTTGCTTGGAAGATTTGGGAAATGATATGTAGGGACATATTGCTCTTGATATTGTAAGTACTAAACACTCTAGTCTAGTAATAGATCAGCCATATAAATGGCCCAGTATCATGTGACTCAGCACAGCACACGGGCAGTTCTCGAAAGAGCTCTCTCAGCCCCACATACCTCACAGGCAGTGTTCCCTCTAAGCTGAGTTAGTTTTATATTCATATTTATATTTGTTCTGTTTTTATCTCTTTAAAATGTTTGTGTAAGCCGCCCTGAGCCTGCTTCGGTGGGGAGGACAGGGTATAAATCAAATAAATGAATAAATAATTTAATCAATGAGTAATTAAATTGTAGAACTTTCTGCCAATGGATGTGGTGATGGGAGGGAATTAGATTCACCATAAATGGCTACTACCTGTGGTGACTAAAGGGAACCTCCATTGTCAGAAGCAACAAATCTCTAGATACTAGCACTATGAAGCTACATCAGGGGAGGGCCTTGGCCTCTCAGCCCTGTTGGTTGGCCTTCAAAGGTAAGTTGTTGGCTGCTGTGTGAAACAGGTTGCTGGACTAGGTGGACCACTGCTTTGATCCAGCAAGGTTCTTATGTTCTTCTGTCATTTTGTATGAAAGGGGCAACATACATAATTGCAGCCTCAGTACTTGCAAACCAGAACCCTGCAAAATCACATGCACCGAGGCTGAAAATGCACGTCATACCTCTTTCAGACAAAATGGCAGTCACACATATTGGGAGGATCACCTGTGGTACAGTCTCCTGGTATGTGTGGAAAAAGGTAATGCCCCCAAGGGCCTATAGATATGCAATGGTCACCATAGAGTTTGAGGGAAACATCTGTTGTGAAGTGAGGAGCATTTTTCCATCTAAAGCCACAGGTTGCACGTAACTGGACAAGTCCCCATCCATCTAGTACCATTAGTACTGCAGATGCTGAGCCACATGTCTAAGTCTTTTGAAGATGACCTTTGTGTTCTGATGTATAGGCTTGTTTTTTAATCTCTAATGCTAGATATATTTACAGAGGCCGCCACATCAGCCTAGAATTTACTAGAAAAAGATGCTTCTAAAGGACCAGGCAAGGTCAAGAATGAACAGGTAGCCAATCTAGAGATTAAGTGAAGAGGCAATGATATGTGTGCACAGCAGCTGGAAAGAATGATACGGTGTGAAACAGAGGACCATAGAAATCTGCAGGCCAAATGAAGAAAGCGGATAAAGTCAAGGTCCTTTGCACATTAAACATTTTCAATTTTTATTCTAATTAAAGTATTTTTAAAATGTTAATGGAATAAATTGAACTCTCCTTCCCTATTCTTTCCTTATTGTGCAATTATGGTATAGGACTATCTTGAAAGGATGCCAAAGGGTAATAGATTAACTCCAGAATGAATCAAATTCCCACTGCTCCAGAGTTAGTGAAATACAATAACTGGCCCATCCTGTCACCAGTAATTGCGGGATCGGAGTGCCTGTTAATATTCAGTCTTAAAGCAAGGATGGCCAGAGCTGTTAATACAGGGGCCTGCCCCAGACTCTGAAAAGGATGACCTATGAAGCCAACTTAGATAAGAACCAGAAGGATTATGATTGTGAAGGGGAAAATGCTGGTTAATATAGTCTGAATGTGATGGGGAACAAAGGCAAAGAATGCAAGATCTCTCACCCCTTTGTCAAGGGATGTGGATTAAATCCCCTTTCTCTAGGACATCCCTAATATTGCCAATAACAGTCAAAACCTTCCTCCTTATGAAGAGTGCAGGGAACAGAAAAGAGACCCATCTGGATGAGAGGACACAGGGACTAGTGAGAGGTGCCAAACATTTCAGCTTGACGTAGCCTCTTCCTAATGCAATAATATAAGTAGCTTGGAAACCTGAGCCAGATGGGAAAGATCTGGTTAGTAAGTAACAGAAAGCCTGGGCTTGGCCAAAAGCGTGAGTTATTGGTGTGAGCCGAAGGGCAGGAAACAAGGGCTCCTAGCTTTTGTCTTTTATTCTGTGACCTTTTGCCTATGGCCTGGTCTGTGCAACATGAGTAGAAACCAGGGCACCAAATCAGCAGGAACCAAAGCAATGCTGTCAGGCCATCAGCAAGGGAGGAGAGTGGGTTAGAGCTGTGGGCAGCTGGACCAGGACCTCATTATCACTGAGCTGAGTTTGATCCAGCCTGAAGACCACTCCAACCCCCACATGGGAGAGTGGAAGTAAATGATGTCAGCAGCTTTCGATACCATTGATTATGGTATCCTTCTGGACAGCCTTTCTGGGCTGGGACTAGGAGGCACTGTTTTACAGTGGTTCCAGTCCTACCTGGCAGGTAGGTTTCAAAAAGTGGTGCTGGGGACTGTGCTTTAGCCCCTTGGCCTTTGGCCTGTGAGGTCCAGCAAAGTTCCTTCTTGTTGCCTATGCTCTTTTAACATCTACATGAAACCATTGGATGAGGTTATCCAGAGATTTGGGCTGGGTTGTCACCGGTATGCAGACAACACTCAGCTCTATCTCACACTTCCAGCTGATCCCAGGGGGGCTGTAGAAGTGCTGAACCGGTACCTAGAGGCAGTTCTGGAGTGGATGCAGGCCAATAACCATAGAATCACAGAGCTGGAAGGGGCCATAGGGGCCATCTAGTCCAACCCCCTGCTCAATGTAGGGCAGCCTAGAGCATCCCTGACAAGCGTTTGTCCCGGCACTGCTTAAAGACTGCCAGTGAGGGGGAGCACACCACCTTCCTAGGCGGTTGAACTAAAGCTTAATCCTAACAAGATAGAAATGCTACTGTTGGGTGGAGGGTCTGACCTGGGATTTAAGGTGTCATCCATTCTGGATGCAGTTGTACTCCCTAGAAAGAACAGCTCCATAGTTTGGAGGTACTCTTGGGCCAGGCCTACTGCTGGATAAGCAGGTAGCAGCTGTGGCCAGGAATGTCTTTTAGCACCTTCTGCTGGTTAGCCAGCTGCAACTTTTCCTGAACAGAAAAGATCTGGTCACTGTGGTGCACGCCCTGGTTATATTAGACTGCTGTAATGTGCTTCAGTTGGTACTCTCTCCCTAGGGAGATTCATCCGTCTGCTTTCGTTTGTCATTCCCTGAGTGATTCCTCCTTCCAACCAATGTTTAATTGCTGTTTTTAGATCTTTGTACATATTTTAACTCTGTTTTTTAATTTGTTTTAATTATGGTTGTTGGGGGGATTGATTTAAATGTGACTTTATCATGTATATTTTAGATTGTTAGCTGCCTTGGTGGCCCTTGTGAGGACAGAAAGGCAGGATATAAATTGTGTAAATAAATAATAATAATATTGCCCTCTCCTTACTGTTTTTTTTTTAACATTGTGTTTATTGCTTTGGCTGACATGGTTATCCTCTTCGTGTCCCTCACTGGTGTGGGAGACAATGTAATTACTATATGTGTACAGTCATCTATTCCAACAACCTATTTCTTACTCCTTGTTACATTTATAATCTCACAGCAATGACGTGAGGCAGGTTCGGCTGAGGGAAATGACACACCTAGAGTGATCAGCTGAATGGTGATTCAAATTTGGGAGTCCTTGGTTCAAGTTTATCCACTATAGCACACTGATTCTCACATGTTGGTTGAATTCTGAGCTCACCTCAAATGTCATGTGAAATCAGGCTTTGATTTAATTCATTATGGTGAGTGTGATCATCTGAATGCGGGTCACTCTATTAACTATTTAGAATTAAGGTCTGTCAAACCAGGGTATGAAAAGATGGTTTTAAGTTGATGCATTACTCACAGTTCATCTTAATGATGGTTTCATGTGATATATGAAGGTAAATATCCTGGCTTAGTCTCGCTCCCTGGTGCCACCCTCATGCACTCCCTGCATACAAAGAAGCTTGACCACAGAGAAGACAATGAAAGAGCTATATGTTGTCGAAGGCTTTCACGGCCGGAGTTCATTAGTTGTTGTAGATTTTCTGGGTTGTGCGGCCATGGTCTTGGCACTGTAGGGCCTGACGTTTCGCCAGTAGCTGTGATTGGCATCCTCAGAGGCATAACACGGAAAGATGGAGTACTCTCTATGTCAAATGAAATGAGCATTTGTTAAGGCATGCCTGAATTGCAGTGATCATCTGAGAGCCATGTCCTGTATTCACACACTAACCTTAGTGAAAATAAAGTACAGTTTTGTGTTGCATCTGTAACAGGCTAATGGCTCTATGTATAGAAAATCCATCAGATTTAAAGCAAGCACTTGGCAGCGTGTGTGTGTGCCTGTGTGAGAAAAGCAGAATAACTTCTCATTAATAATAATTAGTAGTAAAAGTAGTAGTAATTATTTATAGATGTCTTTGAGCACAGGCAGGTCACAAGTAGGGTTGCCAACTCCTGCTTGGGAAATCCCTAGAGGTGTGTATGTGGTGCCTGGAAGGGGCAGAGTTAGGGGAGGGGGCTCTGGGAATGTGATGCCATACAGCCCACCCTCCAAAGTTGTCATTTCATCCAGGGGAACTGATCTTGTGTCATCTGGAAGTCAGTTGATATCCTGGGAGAATTCCAGGTCCCACCTGGAGGTTGGCAACCATTGTCACTGGTCTTGGTCTGCCCTCCATTGGAAAAGACCTGCTCCTCCGTGTCCCCCGTGTCTTAGAAATTGGGCAAGGTGACCTTGATCCTCCAGGCTTCCTGACTAAAGAGGTAAGATCACTGAATGCCCATAAGGGGCTTTTTCTGTGTGAGGCAGCCTCTGTATACTACAGAAATGTCTTGCCCAGGGAAAGCCATCGAGAAGTTTCTCTCTGGTGGGCTCCCTTCCTTTGTGATGAGCGTTCCCAGTTTTTGCCTTTTACAATATTAACTCCTGTGCTGCTCTTACTTGGATGGAAGACTGGATTGTTTCCATGGCTTTAATTCTATACTGTTTGTTTAGTTTATTTTGTGTCCTTTTAGGTCACTTTGAATATATACATTTTTACCCACAATGAATAATTTATAGGTTCAGTAAGTATAGCTAGATGTTAAGCATTACACATCAATAACCCATCAGAAAATTTATGGCCCTGTTAAGTCTTCTTGCCATGACCTCACTTACAACTATGGTTGCCGTCTCCTATGTATATCTTCGTTAATTTATTGCCCCTTTTCACTTGCCAAAAGGGAGGGGGGGAGGTTCTGATCAAAGTTCCTTTGGTGGCCAGCCTGCTCTTACACAACCACTAGCACTACTGGTGCTGCTCCTGCCTTCATTGTAGGCTGCTCAACTCACAACCCAAAACTAGAAGGGAGGTATGCGTGATTTATGTGGTGTTGCAGAGCAAAATGCCACAGGGCACAGTGGTGAAGGTATCAGAGGGGAACAAAGCTTGGATCGTGTGAAAATAAGGAAGCAATTGCTGCCAAGACAAATAGAAAACTATTGTCTTTGGAGCAAAATTACACCAGGGGGAAAGAAACGTCTTGCTGGGTTGGAAGGAATGTGGAGTGGGCTGTGTATTAGCTTTCCCAAGCAGTGGCAGAGGAGGAGGGATGCCTGTTGGGTAATTCTGGTGGGATGATTACTTGGGGACCTGACAAACTGACAAATGCAGCTATTTCCATTTCAAATGGAAAGCTGAGATGAGATCAAACACATTTCACAATAATGAATCGGAGCCTCTCCCTGCACGCTGAGTCTCACAAACACTCAGCATAATTGAAGTCGCACAGAGCCAAGGCAGAGAACATGAAGTCGGCTCAAGGGGGTTGGGGGGGGACCAAATAAATAAACAGCTACTGCTAAAGATCAAATCATTAATGCACCCAGAAAGAATCCATACCGTAGTCCGTCTCAAGGCCCATTCAGTTGAAGAGCTCTTGCCAGTCACCACTGCTCTGTCTGATGATGAGCTCTATTATAGCAGAGCTGTCCACTCCTGCCCGGCTCAGAGACAAGCCCAAAGTCACAATATCCACTTGGAACTAGGACTAGCCAAATAACCAATTAGCATTTGGTTCCCAGGTTGGCAGGCACATATGATTCTGAGCCTTCTGGCAAAGATCTTCAGGGGCTTCAATCATCCATTCCCACCTGCCCCAGGGGGCCACCCACCTGTCTACCTACTGCCTCCTCATTACCTGCCCACCTCCTGCCACAGCCAGAAGTAATAACCATCCTTACAGCCTTGCTTCTCCAGGTGTCTTTAAGTAAGCCGTGTGCACTAGTTCCCAAATTCTCATGAGATCCCTTTTTCATGTGGGAGTTTAGCAACTGTTTCTTCTTGCCTGTTGCCATGCAAACAAACTGGTGGCCAAACTCGCATGAAAGGAAGTAATATTGAAAGTGTTCAGGAAGCCCTATTGGCACCATTTTTAAAGATAGCAGGAAGTGAAGAGGTAAGGAAGGTAATTGCTTCTGGCTCTTGTGTGGGATGGTGGCTAGCAGCGAGAAATAGTACAGGGGCGGCAAAACACCTTCAGCCACCACTGAACACTCCTTTTAGGGACGTCAGCCTTGGTGTGCATTTAAATCCCCTGGAATTAGAGGTCATATCTACAGCGATCAGTTCTCGTGGAGAAAATGGATACTTTGGAGGGTGGACTCTATGGCATTGTATTCCACTAACATCCCTGTCCTCCCCAAGCTCCATCCCTAAAACCTGCAGGAGTTCCCCAACGTGGATCTGGCAACCCTACCTGCCCCCCCATTCCCCACTGGTGGCTAGGGAGGACCTGGAAACCCAACACTTTATTCCAGAATCGGCTTTCATGGATTACAGCCCAGTTGGAAGTCATACGTGGTTTTAGAAAGATCAGCTGTAAATAGAAGGGTCAGATACTATGGATGCAAGATCTATGGGGTATGACTTATCAAGAGAAAGGGACTGTGGACTATACTGTTGTTTATAGGACAATCTGTTCACTGTATGCCTTATCCTAGTGTCACCGCATTAGTTTCTACTGATGTAATACAATTTTTCTGTGCTTTAATTGCAGATTCTAGGCTTGTTTCAGACTTGTTTCAGACTTCCATAACCATCGTCCTAGTCTATTGCTTATTAGATATCTCATGCTATTTATCACATTGACTTACACTATGTAATCCACCACTGGTGGACCTCCTGATGGTACCTGGTATTTTTGGCCACTGTGTGACAGAGTGTTGGACTAGATAGGCCGTTGGCCTGATCCAACATTGGCTTCTCTTATGTTCTTATGTTCTTATGAAATATAGTAACTTAAAATAAAATAAATACAAAATATGTCATTTTTACGCAAAATTCAAATGTAATCAAGGGGAAAAGTCCATTCACTGCAGAAGTAACTGATAACAATACAGTCTCTTAGATTTTGTTAAATGGATTAAAGCTTGCAATGACTGAGGAATTTCAGGTTTTTGTTTAAACCTTGGGAAATGCCATCAAACATCTGGATTAATCCCACCACAGCAAGATTTCTTTTGGAAGTTCTGTTGTTGGGGTGTGGTGACTCTTAGGACTTCTGTCTATGTAAATTTATGCTAGAATAAAATCTGTTAGTCTTTAAAAGCTACAAGATTCCTGTCAGTATCTTTTAAACACATTTACTAAGAGTCAATGATCATTTGCCCCGCATAGCCCCAGGAGGAAGAGATGAACCCAAGGAGATGTGTTAGTTATAAGTCTGTATCATAGTTTATAAGCCAGGTTCCCAGTCTTCATCATGAGTTACCCTTCTACCAAGATGAAAGACTGAGATTCCATTTCAAGTTGCCTGCCTTACCTCCATCCCAGCTCCAAGCCAGCTACCTGTCTGCTCCTTGACCTTCCCACCTTGAAGGTGCACAGAGGAGGCTCTTATCAGCCCAGACAGCCCCTCTCTCCCTGCCAATACCCCTTGGGCTCAATAAAACTTTCAGGGACCTAGGGATGGCTCTCTGCCTCAAGTATCCTCAAACTGGTAAACTGCAAGAGGTTAGTTTAGATCCCTCAAGACTATGTTAGTCCCTCTATTACAGTGATGCCTCAGGGGGTTTACCAATTGCTCCCTGTGCCTTCATTCCCTTCTGACCTAAACTGACTGCTCCCAGTGTGAGGGGGGGGAAACCAAATGCTACTTAGTTAGATACTGCCAACATCATGAAACAGAGTTGCTGGAAAAGGCTCTTCTCCAACTGCTAAACTGAGGCCAAGAGTCCCCCAAATCCTGGTCACCTCCTCCTGATGATCAACAAATCCTACTCTGTCTGTTATTGAGTTTATTGGTGATGCTGAATGTGTGCATGGGGGGAAGGCACAGCACCCTTAAATGCTTCTGGGCATGCCTTTTCAACACTGAGGGATGCCTTTGCGCTTGGCAAATTTGAAAAATCATCACTGACAAAGGAGATTGAGATACACAGTGCCATTCTAAGTGGGTCTACTCAGAAACTTGCTTGGGATCAATGAAGTTTACTCGCAGGAAAGTGTTCTTAGAGTTGCAACTTCAGTCCCTCCAGGGACTGGGCAGAAAACCAATCACTTCGGCATTGGAAGAAATTAATTGTGTTAATCTATTAGGGGTGTGCAATCCCCCCCTTTTGTATTTTTATCATATTGTTAATTCAATCAGAATGAATTTTCATAGGTTATATCTGTCACCTAAGCGGCCTTCCATGCCAAGTTTTAAACAGATAGGAGAAATTTAATAAAGATGGATTTTGTACAAAGCTTTACAGAAAGTTTTATAGATAAACATTTATGTCTGGGTCACATGCACCCAGCTGATATTAAATTGTATGGGATTGTAGCCCCGCTCTAGACAATCCACCCTGCCAAATTTCAGGCAGATAGGAGAAAGAATACTTATTTACATGTAATTATACTGCTTACCAGGATCAGCACTGCCTGGTAATCCCTGGTCCAAAAGACATCTGACTTGCCTCGACCAGGGCCAGGGCTTTTTCCACCCTGGCCCCTGCCTGGTGGAACATGCTCCCCATTGAGATCAAGGCCCAGCGGGATTTACTTCAATTCCACAGGGCCTACAAGCCGGAGCTGTTCCGCCAGGCCTTTGGCTAAAGCAATGGGCATCCAAATATGGCCTCCCTGAGGTGGTTGTCACTCTGTTAACAATTACTGGCTATTGTCAGGAACCTCCCACAAACAGGGAATTTTTTGTTGTTATTGCTGTGACCACCATTTTAATATTTATGAAGATGCTTTAATGTTTTATTAACAAATTTTTTGTATAAATGATGTTGTTGCCCGCCCTGAGCCCACTTCTGGGAAGGGCGGGCTATAAATGTGAAAAAATAAAATAAAATACTTGTAGAGCACATAAAGGTACATATTTGGCAGAGAGAGAGAGAGAGAGTAAAGGCAAGCAACTTTACAGAGTGAGCGCAGAAAGATATTTGGCACCCCAAAGGCAAGTACAGTCACCCAGCAGGCACAGCAGTTTGCAGGTGGTACCCCAAGGAAGGCAGAGAGCATGGAAAAATTGGCAGAGTGGCTTGAAGCCAAAACTGTGATTCTCTTGAGGTGCCTGTCTGGAAATCCACAATGTGATGTTATCTCCAGGGGAGAAGATATTGCAGAAGTGTAGGGGGAAAGCCTGTCAGGTAAGGTTGTGCACTGACCAGAGAAAAGTGTTCTGCTTAGTAAAGTGTGGTCAGAAGGAAGGCAGTTGTGCTAGCAGCTCTGGCAGCAGCTCTAACACCCAAATGGAGGGCACAACTTTGGGGGGGGAAGCTGCCGGAAATCTCTCCAGCAGCAGACAAGGGCACTGACATGCAGGTTCCACCACCACCCCCGCCCCGGGCTCCTATGAGCCTGGTCCTGGCATATGTGGCAATGGAATGTGGGGGGGGGAAGAAGAGTTTGGGAGAAAGGAGGAGGATCCAGCCTCCACTTCCATCAGCAGGATCAGTAGCATTTCTTGTGTGCTCTTGGACCACTGAAAGGCAAGCTATGTGGGCTCATGGCATTGGGACATCAGAGTCAATCCCCACCCTCTCTCCACGTGGTGACATGAACCTCTCAGATTTTTTTGTTAGTTTTTGTCTGCCTCTCAGCTTATGTGTGTTACTGATCGGAACACACAGATCATTCAGAAGATGACTGTCTGGTTCCAGGGAGAAAAAACAGAGTTTTTCTTTCTTCCCCAACCTGGAACCCATTGGCTTAGATCTGCAGCTCTGTTTTGCAAGCCAGCTGTTGCAAACCAAATGTTTGCCTCTGTGGCGCCTCTGCACCTGCCTCTGGGTGCAGCTTTAACTGCTACTAGCCACTAAGAGGCAGAGAAGGGTAGGAAAAAAATCACTCCAGTTAAATAGCCATTGCAAAGCACTTCAGGCAAACAAGAGCAACCACTTATATATAATCAAGGAAGCCTTCCCAAGGCCAACAGTAATAGTGGAAACACTGTGGAAAGAAGCACCTGTCAGGAAACGTCTCTTTTATTGCTGCAGCTACTTGACTGTGATGATCGGAAAGGTTCCCTGTCAGTTCTCCCTTTCTTGCTCCCCATGAGCCTAAATCTGTTTAAACCAGTAATCAGGTGTTAGAATAATGAAGAGAAATAATTTTAGTTTTCTAATTTTTTTTGTATAATAATAACAATAATGGATTGTAACTTTTTTTAAAAAATGAATATGTATTCCTAGAATCTACCCTTAATCTTGATTGGATCAGTAGCTTGCCATAGTATGGAAATGCATTTCTTCATTAATTCATGGCTGGAAGTGATTTAGTCAGAAGTGTCTGAATGTGAAGGGTTTATATTCTCATTTTAACTATCTGATAACATTGCAGTCCAGCCACTGTTACTTGGGGACACGGCTACAGAGAAATTATATCCTTTCCCATCAAGCGGTGGGATTGATTAGATCTTGGGTCAGGGTCTCTTGAGTTGTGGTCCTACAGAGTCAACTATCTTCTCAGACCTGAGCTTGTTAGGCCATGTATGTACGATACAATTTTCTTAATTTTGCTTTTAAAGTGTCTCACCATATTATTTTGAAGACACATGACAAAAGAAGCCTCCACAGGGCATTTGCAGTTTTGAGAACCATTGCACTAGGAAGGAGGAGGAGGAGGAGATTGGATTTATACCCTGCCCTTCACTCGGAGTCTCAAAGTAGCTTACAATCTCCTTCTCTTCCCCTCACCACAACAGACACCCTGTGAGGCAGGTGGGGTTGAGAGAGCTCTTTCGAGGACTGCTTGTGAGAGAACAGCTCTGAGAGAACTGTGGCTTGCCCAAGGTCACCCAGCAGCTGCATGTGGAGGAGTGGGTAATCAAATCTGGTTCTCCCAGTGTGCTCCTAACCGCTACACCAAACTGGCTCTCAGATAGATTAATAGAAAGATTTGATGCACACTTTTGTATGTCATAATCATGTGATTAGGTGTTATCCCCTCCCCCATATATATATAAAAGCAATTGTACTCTCAGTGGCTATATACATTGAATTATATTCCACATATTGATTTGATGAAGAATTGAAGAAAGTTATTGATGCAAAAGTAGAATCATAGAGTTGGAAGGGACCTCCAGGGTCATCTGGTCCAACTCCCTGCACAATGAAGGAAATACACAAATACCTCCCCCTCCACCCCCGCATTGATCACTGTTCCCTGCCCAGAAGATGACAAAACCTCCAGGATCTCTAGCCAAACTGGCCTGAAGAAAAATTGTTTCCTGACCCCAAAGTGGTGATCAGCATTTCCCAGGGCATGTAAGAAAGTACTGTTCATTAGAAATGACACTGAATTTGGGATTATTCCCCTACCCCCATTTTCCTGTTTGGAAGGCAAGGTGGCAACTGCTGCTTCACATCATAAAGCTGAATACGATTAACTCACAGTCAGCACTGTGAATCCATGTTTTGTTTTGTTTTTTAAGAGCAAACCCCATAGCTGGGAGTACTGGAAAAGCCCAGGAACGAGCTCTTTGGATATTCCCTTCAGCAATTCCCAGCAGCATGCTGAATACATATTTATGGCTGTTTCTGGACACATACCAATATGCCACATGCCACTAAAAGACCCAAATGCTATGCATTCCTTTTTGAGCACTGCCTACTTATAACACCATCGTTTTCTGAAACTTTAAGTGCCCTTGTAAACTGTAAAGCCATTGTAAGCAGGTCCATAGGGGCCAATTGCCCAGCTGTGACCATAAAACAACATGTTTGGGAATAAAAGCTCAATTGAAGACAGAGGTACATTTTCCCTGTTAAATACATTTAACACTGAGATAAGAGGCAGCCTGGCTATGATAAACCCAAAGCCCTGTTTCAGAAAACATAACGGAGGGACACATCAGATGTGATATGATGTGTCAGATGTGTTGTGACTGGATCACCAGACAGTTCCCATTCTTACTTTCAAACAGGAATGAAGGGAGGGGACTCTGATCAAATGTGAAGCTTTCAGTGTTTGTTTTTATACTAGACGGAAAAAACACTAGAAGATCTGATCACAGATCTACTTCATCATGTGCAGCTTGGCCCTTGGTGTGCATTTCAATGAATTTCAGAGTGCCGACCTTGGTCTTCCTGTCTTCTTACAATGGCTGTAATACAAAAGCATTCCTAAAATTATTTTGCTCCGATATGCCAGTGCCTCCTACTGCCTGTCACCATGAAACATCTTCCCACTCCATACCCACTCTCATATATAAACAAGACGACCAAGAAATGCAGATCTCACCGCCAGGGGGAGAACAGATGCCAGAATCGTGCAGTTTTCTCTGAAAAATGCCCTACTGGCAACCGTTAAATGTCGAAACCAGGGTGGGTGGGTGTAAGCTTGAACGCCTCCACTGAATTCAATTGCTGTAGAATCACAGAAAGAGAGAGGTGGTTTCTAAGGAAACCAGAACCCAAACCATTTCGGGCATCATAGGACAAAGCCAGTACCAGGAACAAATTAGAAGGCAGTGCATCTCACCGAACGCAGCTGCGACGTGCTGCCTGCACGAAGCTCCACTTAATAAGAAGGGAGCCACATTCGGCACAACTGGAATCTGCTGAACATAGCTGTCCCGCAGTCACCTGGTCCCCAAAGGGGGTGGGAGGGTGGGGAATGGCTCTCTAAGGAAAGGTGAAAATGTGAAACATAATCACAACCTTCTCACTAAGTCATGTTCTAAGAAATTGTTCATCCCTTGCTATTGCTGGCAACTGTGCTTTCCCATTGGGACTCTATCCAATACCACACCTTGATATCATGTAGGCTAGCAGAGGAACAACAAGCCTCCTAATGACAGAGGACGTGTCCCTTATTGCTAGGGAAACGGCACCAACCACCTCATTACCATGACTGCTATCATTACTTCTTATTTCCACCACACCTACAGTGAGGCACTTTACAATGAGAAACAAAGGGCCTGCCACAATTGGAGGCAAAAATATCACTTCCAGTTACAAGGGTTAGACTTCCAGCACCTTTTCCTGGCATTACTGTCTGGGGGACAGTTGGTAAGCTATGAAGTTCCTTTGTGTGTTTTTAATGCCCACCAACCACTCCTAGGATTTGTCAATGCTATACCAGAACAGCCCTCCTAGGACTGGCCAAGCTTGGACTATTAGGCTTGGACTAACTTTTGGTCTTACTCACTAGAAAAAGCAATTATGCTTGGATTGGTTAAGTGGCAAAAGGAAACTGGGCCACCAAAGAACACAGTGGCTAGATGCCATAGAAGTCGACATCAGCCTGAGCATGGAATTACTCAAAGTAACGGTACAAGATTGGAAAATGTAGAGAGAGCTGGCCCATAGAATTGCCAAGAGCTGGACACAAGACTGAATGGCTAACAACAACAACATTTGGTCCTAGACCTACAGTTCCCAGTGTGTATCTTGTACCAGCCGCTACGGCCACTGTATCCCAACCAGGCTCAGTCTTCTGTTTCTAGTCTCCATCCCTGGATTCCTTTGCCTCATTAAGTTTGATCTTGTGGGCAGCTTTGAGCCTGTGCTTCCTAGGAAGCAACACTATTAAGACTATAAGTTTGCCTCATATTGTTTTCAGTTTTCTGAACTTTTTAACAGAATGTTTTCGGTTAGAGTAGAAAGCTTGGAAATACGTACCGGTAGCTTTCTTTCTTTCACAGCCTAGGCCAGCCCAACACCCACCTCCACCTCCAATAGCCTGCCACTCCTCCCACCAGCTGGGGCATGTTCCTCTGAGCCCCCACAAAGGGGGGGAGAAACCAGGGACTGATGGCAGTGGACTCTTCTCCCTCCCAGGGGGCAGGGCAAGGGAGGAAGGTTGGGCCAGCCACTGCACCCTGAGGTCCAAACTGCTGAAAAGGAGGGAGCAGGTGAAGCCAGGTGTGGCAGAGCTGGTGGCCACCTGCTTATCCTTCCTACCTCCTCCACAGTGGCAAGACTGGGAATGTGAGCAGGGTGACATGGGCCTTGGCATTGGGGGGAGGTGGGTACTTACTGCAGGGAGAGGGGCGGTGCAAGCCAGAAGTGTCAGCATTGCACCTGAGTGATGATCTAGCAATCACCCTCAAACTCTGCAGAATTTCTGGGTAAGTGCTAGAGTGTTGCCCCAGTGTGATGTTTCCAGCACTTCCAGGTTGTGCCAAAAGTGACATCATTATGGGCAATGAAGACTGCCACCCACTGTTATGCCACCTTGTTTCTGCCTGCTGAACAGATTAACATTGACAGGCATTGGCAAAAATTGCCAGAAGTCTGCCCACCATTAGTGGGCACCTGGTAAGCTTAATTGGGGCCAGGACACCACTCAAGGCTGCCCCCATGATCCAGTGCTCTAGGCAATGGCCTAGGCACATCTAGTGGGCAGCCAACCCTGGACCTCCACCGCCAGCCCCCAAAAAGAGGGGAAGGAGTGATGAGGATTAGGGATGGGCACAAACTGTTAAATGAACCCCAGTTCATGTGCAAACCAGGCTGGTTCATGGTTCCTGAACCAGGGGTTTGGGAGAACATGTCTCCCATGATCCTCCACATGAACCTCCATGTTTTTCCATGGAGATTTGTGGGAGGGTTTGTGCAGGCTCCAAAGGCATTTAAATACCTTCAGAGCTTACTTCCAGATCCAGCAGCCCAAACAGAAGTGAGCTTTGAAGGCATTTAAATGCTGTTGGAGCCCATCACCAGCTTGTGACTTGACCCAAATGAGCTCCAAAGGCATTTAAATGCCTTCAAAGCTAACCTCCAGGTTGGGCCAGCCTGACTGAGTTCCAAGAGTGAGCTCAGTCAGGCCAGCCCAACCCAGAGGTGGGCTCCAAAGGCATTTAAATGCTTTCAGGGCTCACTTCTGGGTGGGTCTGCAGCTCCAGTGAGCTCTGAAGGCATTTAAATGCCTTCGGAACCCACTTCTGGGTTGTTCTGCAACCATGCCCCCAACCAGAAGTGAGCTCTGAAGGTATTTAAATGCCTTCGGTGCTCACTTTCAGGTGAGGCTGCAGCTCCATGAACTTCCTGAAGCATGAATCATTTTGTGCAGTTGAGAAGTTTGTGGAAGTTCATAGTTCGAGATTCATGAAAACCTTAAACCATGAACCTCCATGAAACTCCACTTTTCTGGTTCATGCCCACCCCTAAAGAGGACACACTGGAGACAAGAGACACCTTGCATTCTCCTGAGCATACTGAAAACACCATTTCTTATTGAATGCATGGGATTTGTAGTTTCCTATGCCTCTTGGAATCAAGAACCATAGGAAACTACAAGTCCCACATACCATAGCAAGAAATGATGCTCTTGGAATGTTCAGAAGTGTCCGGACCTTTCAAGATGAAATCTCCAAGGCTTCCCTCCTTGAAAGTATAAGCTTGTTCTGGAAGGGTACTAGGAGAACAGGCTGGCTGATATCAGCAGTAACAAATATATTGTGAGTGAGGCTCACACATTGGAGGCGTGTTTTGGTTTTTAATGGGCTGTGGGGTTCCTATTCCAAACCTATTTCCAAACTTTGTTATTGTCTTTACGTGTCATTAGGGAACCCCAGAGACCTGTAGAATGATGCAGATTCTGTAGCAATGAGGAGACATCACATCACCCTCCTGAGTAGAATGGTAAGGAAGAGCCAGAAACCGGCATCAGCATTCGGTTTCTCTTTTTAACTGAAATGGTATTTTCTCTTATGCTTAAAAAAATGTTTTCATCATTGTTCTCTGCTAAGTAAAATTGGAGGCTTTGTTACTCTTGCAGTCCAGAGAAAAAGAGATAGAGTATTCCTCCCCCTCCACCCACCCCAGCTCTCCCTTCACCAGTTGGCTATGTAACACTCAAACAAGCCTTTGATTATGCTCAAAGTCGTAGGATATCCCCCTCTGATTTTAATTTAAACACTTTCTCTTCTGTTGCTTGTCCATGCAATACCACTTTCCTCATCCAACAGTTTTCCATCATTTTTTTTTAAATCATAAAATGCCTGCACTGTTTCAATGCCAGGCCCTTCCTCCCCTCCCTCTTCTTCCAGTGATGCAGACTCCAGCCACACACAGTCATCTGGACACCTGCTCTGCTTGCTGACAGCACCCTTCATCTGAGAGAGGTTCACCATTCCTGCCAAGAGGATGAGGAGAAATGGGAGTGTCACGATCTGGGCTGTGCAAGCAAGGCCTAGCAGGCCCAGGGAGCCTGTGTAGCAGTGGAAGGAGGCTAGGCTTACAACTCCCAGAAGCCCCTGAGAGGTTTGGGAGCCAAAATTAGCCAATCACAGAGAAAGGAGACTTATAATAAAAAGAACTGGTGCAAGAGGAGAAGCTGTTCTTCTTCCCAGGGAACAGGGCAAGAGAGGCTGCTGTGGGGAAGAAACCCTCATCCTCCATGTTTGAGTAGTCTAAAGCCACTTGAGATAGTGAACTAGGGACAGTATATTCAGACGCATTAGGACATTTGATTTCTTTTCACCCACTTACTGTTATTATTCTGCACCTTGTTGTTTGACCTCATATAAAATAAACTATTTTCATTGTTCACTCTGCCTGGTCCTCACGCTCATTTCGGCTAAAAGGGAGGTCTAAAGGCCTGGGAGGGTTCTCTGGGCCTTCTCAGAGTGGAACCAGAGTGGTGGCAGCATCAGGTGACACCCCACCTGAGCTGTGACAGGGAGACAAGAGGCACTTAGAATTTCTGCCTTTGACAGGCAAACACATCAATCTCCCCTTCACCTCCTCCTCTAAAAGCAGACCCCTTTCTTGAATTGCCCTTGCATCTGTCTGTCCAGGAGGAGAGACAGAAGAGCAGCAGCAAGCATGAGAGAGGGCGGGGGAAGCAAATGTGTTTGTTTGTGTCCTATGAATTAGTCTAGGTATTGTGTGTATTTTAGGGGGATTCTATAGAGGTATACTGCAGCTATCTTGCCCAGAGCCCCCAAACCCCAAGACAGAGCTGATGTTATCTGTAGGCTGATATACATTATTGCCATGCTTATGGCAACCTCTCATGAGGTCTGGTTATCTCCTTAAGGATGAAAAGGCAAGGAAGTTTTTCCTCAAAAAGCCGTTCCTTCCTTCCACCATGGTTCTGCTTCGTGTTGCTATTACTGGTTTTCTTTCCATTGTTTTGTCACTGTAGCCTATCTCCTCATATTTACTATCTGTCTTTTAGTGCTAGAGTTTTTACTGATGCTTTGTTTTTTATATTCTAAGACAGGGGTGTCAAACTCATTTGTTATGAGGACTGGATCTGACATTCTTGGGCCAGGCCATGTGCGTCATAAAATGTAATGCCAGGTAGCAGAAATATAAACTTTATACACAGAAAAACACAATTAAAGATTTTTTTTAACTTCAGATCAAACATCCTTAAAACACTAGCACTCTTGCAATATTTTGTCTATTTAACAGTCTCTGATAACTGACACATCTTGCTCTGAATTATTGCATCAAAATGTCTGTGCTGTAGCAATCTTGAGTATGCTGTTCAGGTGTGTATCTGTAAGCAGCAAACCTACTTTTGATTTATTGACATTGATTATAGATATCTCATGCTCACTGTTCTGAGCCTAGGACCCAGGGGAAAACATGAAATGGCTGGGCATTGTAAGCTTTTGTACATAAGTTGCTTCATATGCTGATCAAGAATATAAGAAGACATCCTGACACAGACTGAGGGCTGTTTGTCTACAAAACTATAGTCTTCCCCAGAGAAATAACTACAACTTCTTACAATGGAAATGTGCTGGGTGAACTTGGTCTGGACACACACTCTCAGCCTAATCCACCTCCCTGGCTTGTTGGTATTCCTCCTCTATAATAGTTCACATTGCTTTCTTACTGAGAAAGACTGGATCATGAGGGCATGAACACAGTGAAAAGGGAGAGGGAACACAGTTGCACCCAGGAGAGCGCTGGCATAAGGAAACCAAACACAGACAAAGAGCATAAGAAGAAGAAGAAAAGATTGGATTTATACCTCACCTTTCACTACCCAAAGGTGTCTCAGAGTGGCTTACAAACTCCCTTCCCTTCCCCTCCCCACAACAGACACCCTGTGAGGTAGGTGGGGCTGAGAGAGCTCTTGACAGAAACTGCACTTTTTCAAGAACAGCTCTTATCAGAACTATGGCTTGCCCAAGGTCATCCAGCCAGGTGCAAGTGGAGGAGTGGGGAATCAAACCCGGTTCTCCCAGATTAGAGTCTGCGCACTTAACCACTACGCCAAACTGGCTCTCAAGGAGCCCAACAAAACTCACACACACTGTAACAAGGCACACAAAAGCTCATACCTTGAACAAAACTTTGTTGGTCTTAAAGGTGCCTTTCTGCCATGCGATTGAGGCAGCCCAGCAAAGCAAGCTCTCCCTTCCCTCCCTCCCTGCCTCCCTTCAGGGAGGAGCCTCAGCCAGTGGAAGGAAAGAAAGGCTTCCCTTTGTCTCCTGTATACAATTGAGGCAGCCTGGCCAGGAAGTAAGCTCTGGCTGGTTCCCTCCCTCCCTATCTAGCTCTCCTGTGCAACTGAAAGAGTCTGGTAAAATAAACTGTGATGTAGCAGCAGCAGCAGAACTGGAAAAGGAAGCAGGAAACAGCCAGGGCCTCGCGGACTGGACTGCAGCCCTTTGAGGGCCTTATCTGGCCCCTGGGCCGCATGTTAGACACCCCTGTTCTAAGCAAAGCTAACCATTATTGGAGATGATGGCTTATAAATATAGCAAAAAAAAAAAATTAAATCCTACCCCACTGTACATGGTGGCTGCCTATTCATGCTTAGGGCTATACCCAAAATTTTTATTTGAATCTAGCTCATTTTGTTAATTAACGAAAGTGCTCAGATTCTTTAACCTTGTTGTGGCATGTCTGGTCACTATATTTATAAGAACATAACATAAGAACATAAGAGAAGCCAATGTTGAATCAGGCCAGTGGCCCATCTAGTCCAATACTCTGTCACACAGTGGCCAAAAATACCAGGTGCCATCAGGAGGTCCAGCAGTGGGGCCAGGACACTAGAAGCCCTCCCACTGCTGCCCCGTCATTTAAGTGATGTTGCTTCTGTTTGAAAACTCTGGGTGTGGGGAAGGTTGTGAAAATCTCTGCCTCTTTTCTCTTACTCATCCGGCTGTCTTCCAGAAAGTGCAAGCACAGCATTTGCTATCTCAAATGCCTGATAAGCTGGAACACCTTAGGCTCTTAATGATTAGGGACAATGCTGTGCATAAAAAACCAATGCTGTTCAACACAAACATGATTTTGTGTCCTCAGTGCTAGGTGTCAAAATAAGGTGGCAGTGTGGTTTCAAACAGGAGCAGTTTAACAAGTCCAGTTCTTCCTCTGTCTGGAGCTACAGTGAATATACAACAAGTTTCTCATTATATCCTTGAGGATAAGCTGGTTAAATGTGGGCTGGATGGTGCAACTGTTGGATGGATTCACGGTTGGTTGAAAAATCATACCCAATGAGTGCTCATAAATGTCTCTGTGTCTACGTGGAGGGAAGTCTCAAGTTGGAGTGCCACAGGGCTCGGTCCTGCACCCAGTGTTATTCAATGTTTTTATAAATGACCTGGTGAAGACTTAGAGGGGATGCTTATCAAATCTGCAGATGACATGAAGGTGGATGGGACTGCTAATTCTGAAGAAGAAAGAGTCAGGTTTCAAAATGATCTAGATAGGCTAGAACAGTGGGCTGAGACAAATAAAATGAATTTCAGTAGAGATAAGTGCAAAGTCCTACACGAAGCTACAAAAAAATCTAAGGCACAGATACAGAATGGGAGGGGCTTGGTTTGACAGCAGCACATGTGAAAAGGATCTAGGCAGGCCCACGGCTACAGTGGGGCATTTGGGGGCCTGGCCCTCTGACTTCCTACCAAGGCCCCCTTACTTCCGTGCAGCCCCAGGCCCCCGAACTTTCTGGGCCACCTAGAGGACTCCCCACCACTGCCCTTTCCCCAAGCACAGCTTGCTTCCCCATGTAGGCAAGCAGACTGTGAATGCTGCAAAAGTGGGGTTTTTTTAATGTTATATTTACTTTATTTTTTATTTTGTGACATCAGTGCCCCCAAACTTATTTAAAGCCCCCCGAATTACAAAATCCTGGCTACGACCCTGGATCTAGGTGTTCTGGTTGATCACAAGCTAAACATAAGCCCGCAGTGTGATGTGACTGTGAAGAAAGCTAATGCAATCTTAGGATGCATTAACAGAAGCACTATGTCCAGATCATGGGAGGTGATAGTTCTGCTCTATTCTGCTATGGTCAGGCCTCACCTGGAGTACTGTGTCCAGTTTTGGGCACCACATTTTAGGAAGGATGTTGACAAGCTTGAGCATGTCCAGAAGAGGGCAACCAGGATGGTGAGAGGGTTGGAATCCAAGTCTTACGAGGAAAGGCTGAGAGAATTGGGTATGTTTAGCCTGGGAAAGAGAAGGCTTAGAGGGGACATGATTGCAGTCTTCAAATATCTGAAGGGCTGACATGGTAGAAGATGGAGCAGATCTATTCTCTCTTGCTCTGGATTGCAAGTCTAGATCTAATGGGTAGAAATTACAAAGGAGTCGATACAGGCTAAATATCAGGAGGAACTTCGTAACTGCAAGAATGGTTGAGCAGTGGAATAGATTGCCTCGGGAGGTGGTGGATGCTCCTTCACTGGATGTTTTCAAGCGGAGGCTGGATGACCATCTTTCGGGTATGTTGTAGGGCTATTTTTCAGCTATGCGCCTGCAGAGTGCAGGGGGTTGGACTAGATGACCTTCCAACTCTAACATTCTATGATTCTGTGATTCCCTTCTACCTGTTCCTGCCCACACCGAGTCCTGGAGTGGACTCTGGCAGTCTAAAACACTAGCCTGGATGGAAGGAACAGAGTTTTCACAACACCACAGGTGTGAAGTGATATAGTTGGACAGCATGCCTTTCAGGAATGTATCTGCTGAGTCACTCTATTAACTTCTGCTTTCAGAGGGTGTATATTGTGATTTGGATTTTGTAGATGTGCCACCAATTCCATTGCCCGGCTGTGTCCCTGCCTGTCCTGGTGGAGGTGGTCTTGGAAGTGATGTTGAGAATCCCTAGGATAGTTGTTTGGGGGGACTTCAACAGCCCTGCTCAGGCTACCTTGTCAGGAGCAGTTCAGGATTTCATGGTCTCTCTCTGAAGGAATGGACTCACCAACCCCCATTCCTTTCAGTCCCTGGGAAGTCAGAAAACCCCACAGCTGTCCCTAGTCTCCACTTGGCTATAATATCCCTTCCCCTCACACCTGGGGAGGGGGGTACCAAAAACAAACTATGTAGAAACTGCTGCCATCAGCATCTATGAAAGTATCTCCTGATAGACAGAATTACACATTTAGAACTCTGTATCTGCATAACCATTTAGAAGCTCTGCCTAGGCACTATAGCTCTTGTTTCACTCTTACAAGCTAGCATTGAAATAAGGTGTCACAATGCCACAATTCTGAGCTATCATGCTCCAAGGATGGAGAACTTATTCACTTCCTCTCTCTGTTACTGTACTTCAGATAACAAGACCAAATAGGTATGGTGTATTTTAAAGAGATCAGGTTCAGAGGATTTAAAATATAAGAAAGCTAATTAAGGCCCCGGTCACACGTGCCAGATAATGCGGGGGAGAGGCAAGGTTATTTGTGCTGTCGCAACTTGACCCATCCCTACGCGATCAGACACAACGGCAGTGAACGGTGTTGTTTTTGCTGGTGCGTGTTTCTGGTGTCTTCAATGAGGAAGCAGGGACGCAAGAGAAGCGCACTGGAGCAATCACACAGAGAACGTCTGTCTGCGGCCCATCACAAACCATGTACTAGTGGACTTTCCCAGGTACTTTTTAACTCCACATCTTTGGCCAGACAATATGGGTTGGCGACAGGTGCATGACGCTTACCAGATGTTTCCATGTGATCGCATCCATATAATCCGCCCGGCATTCATGGCTCTCCTTTTGCAAATCTTTGTGTGAACAGGACCTAAATGAATAAAAATAATACACATGGTCTATTCATGTCTGAGGCTGAGCAATGATACAAAGAAAAGGTGAAAACACATAACTCCCTACGCTAAGTACTTATCCTGAATGGTGTTTAACTAAGACAAGCTAGCATTACTTAGAATTCCTATAGTTTAAAATTCAGCTTTACCTTAGTTTTCATAGCTGGGACATCTCCCCATTGTGGTGTGAACAAGAAGGAGCCCTTAGGTAAAGACTTAGCTCTGCATGGCTTGGGCATCCCTCATCAGAAGTTGTAAGATAAGAGAAAGCTTCTTCTTCAAGTTCTGGGCATTTATGATCTCCCCTTAGAATGTCTGTCCTCACCTGCAGTCATTCTGATCTTCCTTCCAGAAAGAGGAAAACTTTCAAGACAGTTGTCTGTCTCTCTCTCTGGCCCTTTACAATGTGCCAATCAAGTGAGAAGTATTATAAACCATTGTCCTACTTTGGCCAGAGACATTAGCATATGTAAGAACTTTATTCTATGCTTGGGCTTGATGGCCCTCTCCTTTCTGCCAGCTCTGAGTTTGCAACTGGATTCCAATTCATAAACGGAGTGTAGTCTCAAAGGCTGAAATATTAGAGTGAATTCTAGGGTGGTGGGCATTTCTCCAGTCTCCATGACAAGCATGGGTGTATCACAAATAATAACTGGTCTTATACACTGTGAGGGTCACACCTTTGATCTGTTTGTTGTTGCTCCTCTGGACAGGAAGAAGTTGACATGAAGGTGAGCCTCTTGTCATGGACAGATCCTCTTGTCATGGACAGATCATTACTAGCTGGGGTTTAGACTTGGGTTCAGGATTGGGATTGGGAGGCACCATTCTGCAGCAGTTTCACGCCTATCTAAAAGGTAGGTTTCAGACAATGCTGCTGGGGAACTGCTGCTCAGCCAGTTAGCTCTTAGACTATGGGGTCCCACAAGGTTCCATCTTGTTCCCCATGGTTTTTAACATTTACATGTAACTACCAGGGCCAGCATCAGGGTTTTTTGCACACTAGGCAAGGCTACCTTCTGGCGCCCCTCCCATGCACCCACCAATTTTCAAACATAAATTCATTTTAGAAAATAATAATAATGATGGGGGGGGAGCACAGGACCCAGAAGGGGCCTCAGGCTTAACCTCATTGCATTTAAGACCCTCCCCCCAAAAAAAGCCCATGGAACGAATTGTGCTGGGGGGGGGAGTATTGAGAGGGCCCCAGCAGCAGCCCCAGCAGCTTGCTTATGAAGGCGAACTCACTCTGGTGTCCCAGCCGGGACGCATCCCGCTGCCCCCTGGATGACTGTGCTGGGCCAGAAGAGCTTGGGTGGTGTGCTTTCCCTCCCCCCCCCACCTCTGTGGCAGGGATGGTCCCGATCCTCCCCTCAGTCAGTTGCCTCCCTCCAAGCGGGTCCTCCAGCTTTCCACGCCACCTGGCAAATCCACCCCCCCCCAGGGGGCCTGGATCCCTCCAGTGAGTTCCCTGCTGGCCAAGGGAGCCCTGCCAGGGGCAGAGCCATGCTCGGAGGAAGCCTCAAGGCAGTGGATTTGGGACTCCCTTGTGACATGGGCTGCAGCCCAGACCTTTATCCCACCCCAGTTGGGCTGCAGGAAGAAGGAAGATGGGGGAGACTCGTCCCCTTCTCCTCCCGGGCCAGGAACCACCCAGCCACTTTGTGCTGCTGGTCTCACAGCGAAGTTGCTTTGGGGCGCTGGGGAGGCTTCACACCGCGGCTGCCCTTCTACCCTCCCCAGGCCAGGCTCCCTTGCTCTGCGGCCACCAGGAGAAGTTTCGCTGCTCCAAAGCATCGCAGGGCTTTTGGCAGGGTCGGGGGGGGGGCTCCCAGCAGGCAAGCCTGCCCTGCCATCTGAGCACCCCACACACAGACAGACGCAGGAGGCCACCTGCTTCCAGGATATGGCCAAGTGCACCCACTTCCTGCCTGTGCCTGCCTGCTGGCCGCGCCTTCAGGCAGACCAGGGTAATGCAAGGCACGGCGCTGGGGAAGAGATGTGGCCAGTCAACTGGCTGGCAGGGCTTCAGCATTTCTCCCTCCTCCCTCCCTCCCTCCCTGCCTCCCTCCACTCCTCTCCTTCCTTCCCTCGGCGCAGTGGCTGGAGCCCAAAGACAGCACCGTGGGGGGCTTTTGGCGGGGGTGGGTAGGAGGTGAGGGTGGCAGTTTGCCGCCCCTATCCAGGGCCCGTGCTCTAGGTGAAAGCCTAGTTTGCCTAGCAGGTGGGCCAGCAGTGGTAACTACTAGAAGAGGTCATTCAGAGATTTGGGCTGGGTTGTCACCAATATATGGATGACATTCAACTGTATCTTGTACTTCCAGCAGATCCAAGGTGGAAACCATGAACCTGTAGGCAGTCTGGGGATGGATGAAGGCTAATAAACTGAAATATAATCCTGACAAAAATGGAGGTGCTCCTGGAGAGCAAAAAGATTGCCCCAGGAATTGAAGTGTCTCCTATTGTGGATGGGATTGCACTCTCCCAAAGGGGCAGGTTCTTAGCTTGAAGGTGCTGGTGAATGCAGGCTTCCTGTTCAATAAGTAGGTGGCACGGGTACCTTTTCGTGGAGAAAAAAGATCTTGCCAGTGTGGTACATGCTTTGGTTCTATCTAGATTAGACTACTGCAATATGCTCTACAGGGACTGCCCTTGAAGCGTTTTCAGAAGCTGCAGCTGATACAGAATGCTGCACCCAGAATGCTGACTGGAGTGTGTAGTAGAAACCCTATCATTCCAATCCTGTTCCACTTACGCAGGCTCCCAATCAGCTTCTGGGCCCAGTTCAAGATGCTAATAATGACCTTTGAAATCCCTATACAGCTTGGGACCAGTATACCTTAAGGACTACTCACTCCCATTTGAATCTATCCCAGTCAGTACGATCATCTTCATGGGCCCTTCCTTGGGAGCCCTCACAATCTGAGGTCAGATGTCTGGCAATCCAAGAAAAGGACTTCTCATTTGCAGCAGCAAAATCATGAAATGCATTCCCAAGGGACATTTATCTGTCTCCCTCGATCATCTTCCACCACCAGGTGAAGATTGATCTATCTAATCTGGTGTTCCCTCACTGCCCCTCCTTCCTGTTTTATGTGTTTTAATTGTTATGTGTTTTGTTTAATTGTTGTTTTTAATTGGTGCTATAATATGGATTTTAAAAGTTTGTTTTAATGGGTTTTTTTGTTTTCGGCATTGAAACCCCAGCTTGGGTGGAAAGAGGGCATAATTTTTTCTAAATAAATAATAAACCTCTCCAGTGGCCCTCCCCAGGAAGTGGAAAAGATTGCATGGGAAAATGGAAACTGAAACAGAGCTCAGCCAAAAACATTGTAGCGCTGTCAGAAAAAGGGCCACATATGAGCTTGTTGGTGCAGATCTGAAGGTCAGTAGGAATTTCATTTAGATTAGTTTGCCTTTCTCAGGTTAACAAACAGGAAAAGATTGTATCAGGTTTTTATAAGTTATGGCCTGCACAGAATATTTGATTTATTCAAGCAAAACAGATGTTGACATTTTATATGCCACTTGTCAGGTCATTTTCACTGTTTACTAGAGTATGCAAAATACAGTCTTCATTCATGGTTATTCCATGGCCAGTTCACCATTATCAAGCTTTTACTCCAGGCTCAGAAAATACTACGGGGGGAGAGCTCGCAGACTGTAGGGGTGTGTAGAGTGGGCTATGAATGAAGAAGGCTATGACTCAATTTTCATGTGGGTCATGGATTCACTAGGTGGCCTTAGTGCTAAATTAGACAAGGTGAGGGTATGCCTACCAGTTCACAGATAAGGGGGGGGTGTCCATTTTTAAAGAAAATATAGGGCACTGTCAAGGAGAGCTGCCACATTCTCCTTCCTGTACCTAAAATTGCTGCACTCTGTTGCTTTCTGCATTTTCCTTCCAGTCTCGTTTCACTACCTGAATAAGTCAGGCTGCAAGAAAAGTGCTGAAAGCAATAAAGCACACTGGAGATCCAGTTTTAGCTCCCCTCAACTATGTGCTCCATTGTTATCAACAAAATGTGCCCCCTATCTCTAGTTTTAGTTGTGAATGAATAAATATGTGTATAGATACACATCCAGCCCCCACACCCTTCATATCAGACACAAGAGCAAGTCATTTTTCTCTCAACTCCAGTATCTTATCTGTAAAAGAGGGATAATAAAATAATACTGAACCACAAGAACTCTGTAAGGATAGATGCAAAGCACTTTGAGCATTTGAAATGCTCCATATAAAGGCGTATTACCATCATCCTCATGGCCAACATGACTAAGGCAGGAGCACCAGACCTTCAGCTGTACTGTCATTCAATTCATATGAAATGGCCCAAGAAATTTTGGACCTTGGGGCTCAAGCCTGGGGCTCAAGTCTTCCCTTCCTTTCAGGCACTCTCAGATTCCCACCCTCGCATCCTCTTTCTCAGCAAACCAGTCAGCAATTTCATGCAATCATAATTTTGCCAAAAAACAGGAAGAGTGGGAAGGATTGGGGTTTTTTTTTTGGGGGGGGGGGAGAGGAGGTGCTCACAGCACATTCCCAAGACTCCAAACCAGAATTTGCTGAGATGCCCTTTTAAATGAGTAGGATGAAACAAATGAGAATTTGCACAGAAATGAAGGACAATACTTTTCTATAAAATGCCTGCTGAGGTATATAACTACAGCTTTACAGAAAACCATAGCTTAGAGGCCTGCGTGCATGTCATTGTATTCTTGCAAACGAACTTGAAATGTCATTTGCACTAAAGCACTTCATGCCCTGACTAATTCACAGCTGCTTTAAGGCAACATTAAACTGCCAGACTGCTGCAGAGAAGACCCTCATTATCAAAGAGAATTTTGGTTGTAATTCTGTGAAGTGCCTGAACCTATTGTGTGTTTCTGTTGGTGCTGAACTGCACATGTGAATTTGTGCATCTCAGGAACTAAATTCTAGACAGAGTATTGGACCCAGGAGGATAAAGTGTTGGCAGACTCCTGGCTTTACATCTCAGCTAGGCGGTTATATATCTCTTGGCTTGCCATTTCCCAAGGACAGGACAGAAGCTGGCAGAAATGATAGGCTTTATAGCATTCTTTCTCCCACAAGTGTTTTTGGGAGATTCATACTGCTTCCAGATTATTTGGTGAAATGGAATATCCGCAGATTTCAGCCAAGATGGTCAAACAAAGCATCTTCATATGAGTGCCCCCAAATATTTTGCCACTAAATTCAAGGGTGAATAAAAGGGTATGAAGTATACCATTACTGCTTGGTGCCATTGGATACCTTTGGAGTTTTGGAACATTTTGTAACAGGCCATTAAGGATATATGGCATGCTCCTGAGAAATGTCTTTAGGCTTATCAAAACCTTTTCAGCATCTCTTGAAAGTCTACCAAGGCTTTCTTGGAGTAGGAAGATCCAGATTTCCCTCAACATTTCAGTTTTTAAAATTTGGTGGCAATTGGGGACACACAGACACCCCACTTCTCGATGAAACTTATCTTTTCTGCCCCAATGGAAGTTTCCAATGGAAGTTTCCAAATTTGCCTCAAAAATTTCATCAGGCAAGATTCAGTGGCAATTCTAGAGGATATTCATTTTTAAAATCTGTCTCAGTGGTTGATTCCATCAATTAGAGTTGCCTATTATGGACTGAAAATATTCCAAAGGGCCATAACAGCTATCCCTGAATATCTCCACACTTTTGTACTATCATTTAGTCATTTAGTTATAATGACCAAAGTGCTTTGCAGTGTTTGGTTCTGCTAATCCTCACAACTGCCTGTTAATCTTCCTGTCAGGAGATCAAAGAATAAATGCATAAAATTAATTTAAATGGTCTTTTTCTCATAATTTGAAACTGGTAGGCAATCCACAGGATGGGAAGGAGGGGGAATTACCTTAAATCCCAAAATTAAGGAATGAGAGTCAATATTCTGTTCATCTAGGAGGCAGCTATTAGGGGTGACCAGCCACTCAAGCTCCATCCTGTTAGATGAGGGGATCATCCTTCAGGAATCCAATCTAGGGAAGCACAGAACCAAAATATTTCTATTGCAAAGCAATCCAGTTAAATACATTGTTGCATACTTTGGTCCTAGAGGAGAGTTCCTTCTGGAATTTCTAACAGACCTTGTTCTGTTTCCTTTGGTGAGCACCAATCTTGCCTGGGAAGGCTGCACAGCCTGTATGTGGATAGGCCTGACCTCTCCTTCTGTTTTGCTTCTTAGTTGGAGGGAAGAGTCCTTTTAATGCCAATATGTCTGCTGTTCTGTGTCTTCCAATGTGCAAAGAAAGGTTAGTGCAGTGTAGGCAGTAAAAGCAGGGAAATGACTGTCCTGACAACTCATAAGGTCCCTTTTTCTTTCCCTGCTTCCTGTCTCAGGTAAATGGTTATCACTTTGGGCTTAATGGCATGTTTTCCTAGCACACAGCTGTTCTAGTCTCACTGCTGCCTCCAGTACAGGTTATTTTCTTTCCACACAGGAAGGCAAGGCTTCTCAGGGAAGTGAAGAGGCAGGTGTCTGTGAGATTAGAAAGCATCAAAAGAGAGGACGAGAAACCTTTCCTTCCTTCCACAAACAATGTATTCAAGAATGGCTTGAAATGGTGAGTGGTGACTAGCAAGGACCGATCTTCCATGGCAGATGCCGCTTAAACCTTAGGTCCATCTTCCAATCCAAAGTGTGGGGATTTCCATATCCTGAGCACTGTCCCCTTATTATAAAGTCAGAAAAGAGGAATGTATGATCAAAGGGCCTACTCAGGGGTCTTTTCATAGAAAAAGAGCTGCAGGAGCTCATTAGCATATGGTATGCTAATGAGCTACTAGGCTATTAGCATATGTCATGCCCCCTGACATCGCCAGAAGTGATGTAAGAAGGGGAAGCAAAAGGGGGGGAAGGCATCTTCAAAAGCCTCCCCTTCCCTTCCCCAGCTGGCCTGGGTGGGGGAGTGAAGAGAGAAGGGTCTAAAGTTTAAACCCCTTCTCACTAGAGTTGGGCCACAGAAGGAAGAAAGAGGGAAGGAAAGAGAGAGAGTAGACAGAAGGAAAGAGGGAAAGAAAGAGAAGGAAAGGAGGAGGGAAAGAAAGAGAGAGAAGGGAAGAAGGAGGGAAAGAGGAAAAAAAGAGAAGGAAAGGAGGGAATGAAGGAAATTCGGTGGCAATTCGGCCCCATTATATCCTATGGGCCATTGAAGTCAATGGTGAAAATATAAGGTATATTCTGGGGGCTGGAGGGGATGGGGTTTGAGGAAGAGGCTCCAAACTCTCAGGGTAGTTGTTGGAGCCTCTCCCCAAGGTACCCACCAAGTTTCAAGAACATTGGACCAGGGGGTCCAGTTCTATGGGCCTCCAAACAGGTAGCTCCCATCCCCATGTATAAATGATGTTGCTTTTGGTCTTTTGGGGTTTCTGTGTGGCACTGTGGCATGCTTGCACTGCCACAGTGACACTTGTTGTGGAGTGTGCCACTTGTTCTCATGGCAAACAAGCACCTCCAAAGACAGTTCACTTTCCCTGAGATTCTCTGGGAGAGTCTGACTGCTGGTGCTGCCTGCTTGCCTGCCTTAAGTGCTGCTGGAAACAATGGAGGTAATGGGGGTAACCTGTTTGGGTGCCCATAGAATTAGGCCCATTGGTCCAATTGCTTTGAGACGTGGGGGTGTATGTGGGGAGAGGCTCCCAAAGCTACCCTGAAAATTTGGAGCCGCTCCCTCAAACCACCTCCCCCCCAGAGCTACTAACAGCACCCTTGGGAAAAAGTAACTTTTCCCCCACCATAGAGAACAATGGAGGGGATAGGGGCAACCAGCTATCCTGTGAGTTTGGAGCCTCTTCCTCAAACCCTTTCCTCTCCAGCCCCCAGAATATACCCTATGTTTTCACCATTGACTTCAATGGTCCATAGGATATAATGAGGCTGAAATTGACATTCGGCTCTGGGAAAGACTCCCGAAACTGACATGCGGGAGCCTTTCTGCCCTCCAAAGCTGCTGGAGCTGCGCTCTGGTGCGCTCCCCCCCCCCCAAAAAAAAGACCCCTGTGTGACAGGCTGTATTTACTCACCCCCATAATATTGAATAATTATCATGAAGCTTTTATAGCCCTGGAACTGGGTAGGAGCAAAAGCTACTCCCCAGCCTTTTCTTTGGGATTCCTTGCATGTGGGTAGATGCACATTTTCAAGCTGCCCCTGGGTCTGTGTAGTAAACTCAAAGGGGCCTGTAAAATAGAACAAGGAGGACTGGAAGCCATGTGGGAGAAAAAGGAAGGTTTGTGGGGAGGCAGGGTGAAAAGTGGGCAAAAAAGCAGTGAGGTGTTCTTCTGCTGAGAGACCCGGTTCTCAGTCGTTTCTCATTAGCAGCCCAAGAAAATAATGCTTTAAGTTTGCTGCATGACTTATTTTATTGATTCACTCCTTGAGTGCTTTATAAAAAATGATTAGAGAAGTCTCAGGGTACATGAGTATCATTAATAATCAACATGGCCAACTAAAGCCAATGTGTTTTGGGAACTCTAATGAAACGTGAAGGAGATGGGAGGGTCTCCCCCTCCTTGCAAGCCACTGAGGTTGCCTCCCTGCTGCAGCAGGCTGTCTCCCAGCACTCCTTGGCCTGGGCGCTTGCTACTCTAACCTACGTTCCCTCTAAGCTGTGGAGTCTTGTGAGCAAAAATTCTACTTTGTGAGCTACTGGCATTAAAGTTGTGAGTGAGCAATCTGGCTGCTGCACAAATTAGTTGGCTCTGGAGCCATCCTTCCTGAGCTAAGACAAAAATGTGTGAGCTGGAGGCTAAAAAAAGCTCACACTATCTCAGCTTAGAGGGAACACTGGCTGTAACCCCTGCTTATGTATTTCCATTTCCAAGACCAGAACTGGAGTTGCAGATGCAGATGCAGTCCTGCTATCCTGCTGCCCTCTACCCTTGTCCAACTGCCATCTCCTGTTATGTAGACAGATTCTTTTGGGCCACATGGTGCCCCAATATCAACCCTAAAATCCCTGGAATAAACTGCTGCCCTTCCTCCTTCTTATTTTCCCACACAAAGCTTCCTTCCATGCCTAGCTGCAAGGAGTGGTCTCATCAGGCCCGTAGCCAGAAAAATTTTATGGGGTGGGGGCAAATGAGTACAATGGTGGTGAACACATCATCATTTACTTATTTTACTATGAATGAACTATGATGCAGTGCAAAGGAATCATTCTATAAAGGAGGTTAAATGATGATCCGTTTTGTTTAAAACCAAATATCCCTATCTTCCAGTGGTCACCTACCTCATTTGGTAGTAGACAGAAGGAGGAGGAGAAGGGGGGGATCCCATCCCCGGACTTGCTGAGGTGCTGAGCATCCAGGAAGCAGCTGACCCCTGAGGGAGCTGGCTCAGCCCCCCCCTTTCCCCACTTACCTCAGTGAAGAAGGGCTCCATCGCAGTGGTGGCACATCCTCTCCAGGGGTGCTCATGTCCTTGTTCCAGCTGCGGCACACACAACCCCAGACCAGGCTTTGTCTTTCCACAGCGGCTGCACCAGTGCCTGCCTCCAGCCCACCTCCCCTGCTTCCCCCCCATGCTCATGAGGCTCCATGCCTCGTTGGGAAGCATGGGGGGGGAAGAAAAACAAAAAAGGCACAGCTGAGGAGGCAGGGCCCATTCGGGAGGGGTGTCGTCCTTGACAGCCCCTTCGTGGCTATGGGCCTGGGACTCACCTGTGAACATGACTAATCCATTGCCTAGGTGGGGTGTCTCCAGAACATTAAAAAATACATGATGCAAATGGAAAAAAAAGATGAGCTGAAAGTTCCCCCCTTAACTTCTTATTGGATTCGCCTGTGTAGCAAAGCTTCCCACATCCTTATAATTTTGCCATCTTTGCTCCAGTCCTTCACTATAGTCCTCTCACACTGTGTCCCTACCTGTTCAGTCCTCTCAGTTTCTGTGAAAATGTGGGCCAACTAACATTATCTCATTCACCCTTTGGCTGATTTGGTAGTGACCAAGCAGTGCCTGTCTGTTAGTGAGGCCATGAGCTTTGCAGCAAACATGTTCAGTAGGTAAGCATACCCTGTTCAACAGTCACTATCACTCATGGGACAAGCCTCAGATCACCTCAGATCAAGCAGCTGCCAAACAACCTTGTGGCTCCACTGCAGCTGTGGTGAAGGAACTTCATTTCCTTCTGCCTTGCAATCCCATTTGTACTTGTGCAGTGGGTGAAATTGCTACTCCCTCAGGACTGCAGATGGTTGGGTTGATTAATTAAATAGTGTTGGGGGGGACTATGATTCTCATCAGGATGTGTGAAAATGTGCATGTACAAAATAATGTCAATAATACAATGTAAATAAATAACAGTTTGCTCACTGCTTGTTTATATGATTGGCTGTCTCACAGTATGCAGCAATAGCAGGTCTGTGGAGAGAAGGGAAACTCCTATTGGACTGTGTAAGAATGTGCTTGTGTGAAATACTGCCCATTGCACTGTACTGTACTGTTAGAAAATCCAAAAAAGAAAAAAAGGTAACCCAATGAACAGACTTGAGCTGCTTGTAAACAGACAAACTGCTCGAAGAAAAACTGATTTCCTGCTCAGGGTCATGAACAAAATGTGAGCCCAAGCAACGGGTGTTTGAGCATCTCTGCTGTCGGCTAATCAATAAATGGAAGTTTCATCAACCACAGGGTATGGACAGAGAGCTCCATCTCTCACACATTTAATTGCACAGGCTGCTGAGAAAGCCATTGACTGCAACTTTACTCCCAGAACAGGCTTATGTTCATAAACTCCCCTCTTACCATTTCAAATTCGAGTACTAGGGTCTGAGATAAAAGAGGGTGTGAGATGGGGAATCTGCTGCCCCCCCCTTCTATTGTACACTTCTGAGCAGTAAAACATCACCATAGTTCTCTAGTATTGAAGCCAAAACAGCACTCTCCACTGTGTGGCTTATCTTCTGCAATTAGCACTTTCTTGCATATCTGATAGAAGAGACGGGTTCAGGCGCTCCTGATTAATTGCACAGTATTTGCTTTCCTTCCACTTCTGTGGCCTGGAATTAATTAGTTTATCCCTCTTATGCCTTTCATGGACCAAAGTGTTCTTTTTGTGAAAGATGTATATGCTTGAAATTGCATGAGGAAGGGTTGAAAGGACCCTGGACATTTAGCGATTACTAGAAGGCAAAGATAGTGCTGTTTCCCTGAGGCCTTTAAACATTATCAAATCATTAATTCCTTATCAGTCACATTTATGAAGCTATTATTTCTGTACCTTTTTAAAGCTTATACCTACCTAAAAAGCAAAGCTGACCTATTTATTAATTTTGTACAAGATTTATAACCCAACTTTTAGCCCATTTAGGGCCACCAAGGCAGTTAACAACTAAAACTAGAGCAGTATAAAAACATATCGTAAAATGAGTTGAAAACATATATATGTCCAATGAGAGAGAGAGACAGAGATCGAGAGAGAGATCAATTAAATACATAGAGTAGGAAGGAGGGGTCATTGAGGGAACACCAGATGAAACAAAAAAGTCTTCACTCACTTGTAGAAGACAGTGATGGAAGGTGACAGATGACAGATGAATATCCCTAGGGAGAGATTTCGATAGTCTTGGCACAATTACCAAGAAGGCCCTCTCACAGTTTGCCACCAACCTGAACTCAGAAGGCAGGGATACCCAAAGCAGGCCATAGTGGTCAGGTACCTCAAACCATAGTGGTCAAGTAGGTTCATATGGGAATAGATTATTCTTAAGGTACGTTGGTCCCAAACTGAACTGGGTTTTAAAAGTCAACAGCAGCGCCGTGAATTGGGCTTGGAAACAAAGCAGCCAGTGAAGATGGACCAAGATTGGAGAGATCTGCTCCCCAGAATCTATTCCAGTCACCATCCTGGTTGCAGCATTCTGTACCAATTGAACTTTCTGTAAACTTTTCAAGGGCAGCCCCATATAAAGCACATTGCAGTAATCTACTCTAGATGCGCCACAGGAAAGGCTGCATCTGATTAACCAGTCAAAACTGTTGAAAAGCACTCCTAGTCACAGAAGTATGGTATACTCCCCCTATCCATCTCCCAGTGCAAGTCATCTACCAGTGAAATCAAGGCTATTTCTACCCCATATGCAGGCCTAAAAACCAGACCGAAAAGGATCCCAATAGTTCACTTCATCCAGAAAACCCTGGAGCTGTCCAGCCACCATCTGCCCAATCACTTTGCTTAATAGTGTTATAGTTGAGGCTAGTCAATAAATATTCAAATATTTTGGGTCCAGGGTACATTAACTACTTCTCCACCCAATCAGCCAGGCCCTCCCCCACAAAAGATTTTAAGCAGGCAGGAAGGTCAAAGCTCTTAGGAGCAGGTGGTAGGCCTCAAACGTCCACAGATCCTGTGCACATCCCCAGAGCGAATAATCTGGTAAATATTCCAAATGACTAGACAAATCAGCACCCAGGTACCATCTGACCTTGTTACTGCTGATTATAGAAGATATTTTATTTGCAAAGCATTGAGCAAAGTGGTCATGGCAGGCCACCAAGCAGTCCAACTCCTCCTGCAGGCTGGATCCCCGGTTTTCAGGGTTTATGTTCACTGCTGGCCAGCCGGCCAGCCAGGAAAATCCCACCCTCAAACAGTGACGTCAGTGTGTGACATCCCCAATGCAATGAGGTCACTCGGAAGTGACATCATCATGTGGGGGGGCACATGGCAACCAGTTTGAAGCTGGTTTTACCATAGAGTTTTGCCCAAAAACCAGAGTGTCTCCCCCAACAGTTGACATCATCGCATTGGGGATGTCCCAGAATGCCCCTCAAATCCCCCCTGCTGGTGCAACAAGGGGACCTGGCAACTCTAATCTCAGTAGGCCTCTCACCACCCAGAACAGCTCCAGTGGCCTACACTGTGCAGAAAAATGCTGTTTCTTCACCACCATCACTGCTATGCTTTAAAATTAGATTTAGCTCATACCTTATTGAATTTGTCCTAAATTTCCCTCCACTAACCTGGACCCAAAGAAAATATCAAGAAAAACAACAAGGGTAGACAGAAGGCAAACACAACTGGGCCACCCAGTGAATAGGGTTGCCCGCCTTCAGGTGGGGCCTGGAGATATCCCAGAATTACAGCTGATGTCCAGATTACAGTGATCAGTTCTCCTGGAGGAAATGGCAACTTCAGAGGGCAAGCTCTATAGTATATTCTAGGCAGAGTCCCTCCCCAACTTTCTCCCTCCACAAGCAGTGCCCCTAAATCTCCATGATTTTTCCAGGCCAAAACTGGCAACTTTATGGCAACCTTATGGACACAACACCGTTTTAAGGAGTGAGTTGTTATCCAGGAATTCCTTTAAACTGCATTCTGGGTGTTCTGGTCAGGATAACCTCAGTGCTGGGGGAAGATGGGGTTCTGCCTACCCCCTGTGCTGTTTGTCAGACTTGAAACAGAGCTGGGGGGGGCATGCAAGTAAAGAAAGCCCCCCGGAACATTCCAACTCTCGTTAACGGTAGTGTAAATATGAAATCATGCATATAAGACCACCATAAATACCTTAGCTCCAAATGGTCACTTGACCCTGACACTGTACATGGATGTCTGAAAGATATTAAATATACATTTTTACCATCTCTTATCTTGAAACTCATGATGTTAATGCTAACAAGAGAGGAAGGAAAGGACTGCATACATTTATTCTAGTTCGTAGACAAGAGAAGGAACCATAATTTTGACGTAAATCATTGTTTGTGGTGCTCTGGGGGGGGATGCTAAAAGATTGTGGAAATTGATCTAATGTTAAGACTGTAATCCTGTGCAAGCTTACTTAGGAGAAAGCCCCACTGAACTCAATGGTTCACGCTTCCAAGTAAAACTGCACAGAATCAAGCTGTGCAAGTCAGATGGGACACTCAGAGCCAGCATGCATGTGCTATTCCCACCACGATCAATCACAGGTCTGACTGAAGGCTGAATATTTATCCCAGTGGAGACAGTAGAAAAGCATTCTTATGACAACAGATTCAGGTTGAAAACAGATATAAAGATTTCTGCCAAAGAGAAATCCTATATGGCCGGATATCTGTCACCAGCATAAACATGGGATGCCTCTGTTGGTTTCAGTGATGTCATTACCAAAGGCCTCTGGTCTTATCACACTTGTCGTACTGAGTGACAGATACGATCCCTCTCTCTGGGGCCCATTCCATGACACAGTGTTTTAAAGGAAGAAAGTCTAGTCTGCCTAGCCTTGTCTCAAGCTCTTAGATGAGTTTAAATTCAGATGTGATTTGGCAGCAACAATGGCAGCCTACCCAGTCTCCCAGGACTCCAGAATATATATTCTACCTGTTCTGAAGGTGAACTGCAGCAATCTCACCATCAAAAACTGCAGCAGGATTCCACCCCCCACCCCTCATGCAGTGTAATTCATCATGAATGATAAATTAGAAGGAAGGAAGGATTTTCCGCACGTGTTCATATTTAGAAAAAAAAGTTATATTCCTGAAAAAAAAAGATTGGCTTGTAAAAGTAAGGCCCAATTTGCATTTGCTATGTATAGCTGTTCCGTGCTGCCGGGATGCCAGCTTCCCATTTGTCTCAGGATAAAACTCTCCTCTGTCTGCATCAGGATGCAAGTTGTTTATGGAGATCGCACGAGAGAGGGGGGAGGAGTGGCCTACCAGGGGCACCGGCAGGGCACTACACTGCACTGTGGGGAGGAAACAGCACCTGTGATCCCCACACACAAAGTAAAAGGGGGTGACTGGGAGAGGGGGAGGCAGAGGGGGGCAGAAAAGACAGAACAAGCTGGGTAAAAAACACAAAACACACAGCAGTTGCCAGGCAGGGCATTCTGAAGACTGCCCCAGGAAATAACAAATGGTTCAGGGGTGGGCATGCTTCCAAACCCCCCCCCCCATATGATTGCAGAAAAATGTTCCCCGGCTGCTTTCAAACAAAGATGACTGGATTTTCAGCTGACTTGTTTCCTTTGTGACAATTTGCGTATCTCCTTAGAAAAGATTGGGGCGGGGGGGGAATTCAGCTTTTCGCTCACAGTGGTTCGACAGTGGGGAGGAGCAGTTGTACCACCTTAAAACCACATTCAGATAAGGCTGTAGTGACCTCAGAGTCACCACTAAACGGCCATAAAATGATGCAGACAGCCGATGTTGCGATGAAACAATAGGAGAGTGGATGGGGCATGAAATGCAGACAGAAATTTGTGAGACAATGTGAGATCATTGGCACAACGGTGGGAAATACCAATGCAGATTGGACCTAAAAGAGTACAGCAAGAGGAAGGAGAGGAAGAGGACTGAGTGAGGGAATTATTTCTCAATATATTTTGTCCTCTGGAGGGCTATAAATATTCTTACAGAATGGAAAATCTATAATGTGTTAAAGAAGTCATGTTTAATCATCAATTAATTTGTATATATCAGTTTCAGCAGTATTTATATTCTATCCAAGACAGTAAAGCAAATTTAAATCTTGGAAACACAGTGAGAAAAGGGGGAAAAGAGAAAGCAAAAGAAGAGAAGGCTAAAAGGAAAGGTTTAAAAGGGCCCTACCCCTGAAGATGGGGAGGGGTTTATACTGGGGGGGTGTTCCTCTCTCCCCCACTGAGGCCCTTGCTCAGCATAATGTGGCCAGTCAAGTCAATGCAAGGCTTTTAAAAGGTTCTGGCAACTCTTTCATTAAAGGCCTGACTGCAAGGCTGGGTTATAAATAATTTGATATTAAAACACACTGGGGGTAGAGAGAGATCATTTTCAAGTTGTGGAATAATTATTTGGGTATATGATTCTAGCTCCAAGCTTGTCCCGGCAAATCAAAATGTTACAGGCTTCTTCGGGAAAACAACTACAAAGGCAGAGCCATAATAGTGCAGCTGTTGGTCATGCCACAGGAATAAAATTAGCAGCCTGGATGAGGAGGAAAGAACCAATGCTATGGCTCTGAATCATGGAAGTATTGCTTCAGTATCTGGGGAAAGTGGTGCTGATGAAGCTGAGACCCAAAGTACAGAATTCTTGCATTTTTACTGGAGCTTCTCATGTTATTCTGGTAACACAACAAAGAACCACACTAGGGTTGCCAACCTCCAGGTGAGGTGTGAAGACCTCCTGGAATTACAACTGTGCTCTGGACTACAGAGATCAGTTCTCCTGGAGAAAATGGCTGTTTTGGAGGGTGGGCTGTATTTATTTATTTAGACTTATATCTTGCTCCATTCCCTGCCAAGCAGGGCTCAAGAAGGCTTACAACAATCAAGACAGAATACTTCAGCATATCACAACTTTAAAATCCACATTACTATGAATTAAAACCTAAGACTTCATTACTACATCAGATGGCACCCTAATATCCATCACAGGTAGACAAGAGGGGGCAGCCAATACAGAAGAAGAAAAAGGGGGAAGGGGAAAAGGGGAGCAGAGGAAGAAGAAGAAGAAGAAGAAGAAGAAGAAGAAGAAGAAGAAGAAGAAGAAGAAGAAGAAGAAGAAGAAGAAGAAGAAGAAGAAGAAGAAGAAGAAGAAGAAGAAGAAGAAGAAGAAGAAGAGGAGGAGGAGATTGGATTTAGACCCTGCCCTTCACTACCCAAGGGAGACTCAGAGCAGCTTACAAACTTCTTTCCCTTCGCCTCCCCACAACAGACACCCTATGAGGTAGGTGGGGCTGAGAGCTCTGACAGAAACTGCTCTTTTTCAAGAACAGCTGTGCCAGAACTATGGCTTGCCCAAGGTCATCCAGCAGGTACAAGTGGAGGAGTGGGGAACCAAACCCAGTTCTCCCAGATTAGAGTCTGTGCACTTAACCACTACACCAAACTGGGGAAAAGGGAGGCCAGCAGATCTCTCCAACTGTCACTGCGCTCAACCATATCTCTATAGCCAGGATTTTTTTTCAGGAGAGAGGCACTGGGGGGCACTAATTAAATTAGGGGAGTCATGATGTAGAAGAGTAGAGAGAAGGCAGGTAAAGGGAAAGGAGAATCCCGAACGGCAAACTCTGCTGGGAGCGTGAATGAGAGGGAAGATCTTGCACCCCTCCTTTCTTCCAAGCCTCCACTGCCGCTTTCTCTTCCATGGCTCTTCCTGCTGCGACTAAACAGGAGGGGAGGGAGATGCTTGGCCACAGCTGGAAGCAGAAAGCTGAGGGGCGACCTCACCGGGCTCTCTTCTCCCTCTCCCCGAAGGCTGCAGAGCCAAGGAGAATGGCCCGCCAGCTGCAGGCTTGCAGCACGATCCTGTGCAGTGTTGGCTTGGAAGCAAGCCAGACTCATCTTCCACGGGTCATACAGCCAGGAAAGTGTGCCTTGGGGTTGGAAGGGTGTGTGTGTGAAGAGGTGAGAAAAAGAAAGTGTGTTCCAGAGGCTAACCCCTGCAGCTCAGCTTCAGGCCTGCTGCTGCCGCTACTGCCTCTTCCTCTTGTTGAACCCGGCACCTCACTGTGGGGGAGGAACACACTGTTGGCACAGGTGCAGTGAGGTGCCAGAGCAGCCGATTCTCAACTCTTGCTGCGTGAGCCCCTTGGCTTTTGCTGGTAAGGGGTGCAGCACACGGGGGGGCGCTCATCCATGGGGGCGTTGCCCCAAATGCCCCACCAATAGCTATGGCCCTTATACACTAAGTTGAACATCTTGGTCTTACAGGCCCTGAAGAATTGGATCTATGGTGGTATCCTGCATGGAGGTTCCCCTATCCCAAACCCTGCCCTCCTCAGTTTCTACCTCGAAATCTCCAGGCACTTTCCAATCTGGCATTGGCCACCCGACACCTGTAAATTTGCCTGTAAGTTTTTCCTCATGGGGCAAGTAGGAACTTAGGGAGACCAACTGGGATGAGGGAAATGACATGGCAATGCCACCCCTAGACTCATAGAGTTGGAAGGGGCCTCCAGGGTCATGGCAGACACAGTTCAAATGAGGGGATCCCACAAGTGCCATTTATTCTTTTAAAACCTGCAAAGATCTGTTCCTGGATCTTCTGAAATTGCATCCAATTTATTTTGAGACATGGAATGCAAGAGACAGATAAGAAAGGTGGGAGCAAAGCTGAGGAACCGGAGGGGAAAGGCTAGCTAACAGAGAATGAAGTACAGGGAAAGCACTGGCCCTGAACAGTAGCAGAAATGCTTTTCTGCAGTTAACCCAGTGGTGCCTACATGAGAATTTTTAAAAAAGAGTCCACAGACTCTAGGAAAACAGATGTAAGCTGATGAGGAGAAACATGAAAACAGAATCTGAGGAGCATATAGTTACGTTAAAACGGACAATAAAAATTTGTTTAAAAACATCAGAAGCAGGAAACTAGTCAGGGATTATTGACGGGTGAATAGGCAGACTGTAGCAAACTGAGTGCCTTCTTCACTGCAGCCTTCCCTGCAGAGGATGCTGGACAGATACTTATGGCTGAACTGCTTTTCAGGGACAAGTCAGTTCAAGAGAGAAAAAAACGATAGGACTAATTGACAACTTAGAAGCTGGCGAGTCATAAGGAACAGATTATATAAACTTGAGAGTTCTTTAGGCCTTGAATGCAAAAGTGTTGATCTTCTAATAAAATTTGCCAATAAACTCAGCCCTCTGACCATAAGAACTGGACGGTAGTGGACAGAACGCCAATGTTTAAAATGAAGTGGAAGCAAAGGAACGATAGGCTCATTTGGCTAATTTTAATGTTGAATCAATTGATAGAGAACATAATTAAAGTATAGAAAAGTACACCTTACTCATGAAGAATCATCATAAAGTATGTAAAGAGAGGTACTGCCTACCCAACCATTTGATGCGTTCTTCTAGTGTCAACAAACATGTTGATTGGGGAGCTCTGGTAGATGTCGTAGTCCTGAACTTTGAAAAAAGCTTTTGACAAAGTCCCTTCCCAAGGGTACCTGGATAAAGTTATCTGTCATGGGCAGGTCCTCTTATAAATTAAAAATTGTTAAACAAAGAACAAGGTAGGAACAAACACTGAGATGGTTGCTATTTAATTTATTCATAAATGATCTGGAGTCAGAGATGAGTTGTACTACATGTCTGAACATATTTCATAAAGAGAGATGTAACATCATGGCTAATGGAACGGTCAAGACTGTGAGGTTCAACCCTCATCTTTACTGCACACTCACAAGATGGCCTTAGGCAAGTGGTTCTCTTTTAGATTTACTGCCTCATCTGTAGTACTAGGATGATAATACTGGCTTTCTTTAGAGGGTTGTTGTAAGAATAAGAAACGTATGTGAAATACTTTGAATACTGAAATGCTATTGTAGTGTTTTAAGTCTTCTTTGTCATTATTACTGTCTTGCATTCTACAGGCAGGCTTGGTCAGGTCTCCTCTGGAGCAGTGGCATCAAGTCAAAACAGTGAGGCTTGGGGGCATTGACAGGCACTGGCAGCCAGGAGCTGGAACTGGAGGCCGGGAGCCGGGACACAGACTTATGCCTAGTGGACCAGTTGATCCCACAAGTTTCCCCTCCCAGTCCAAGGCTTGAATAGGCTGAGAGGGCAGCAGCTCTGCCTGCCTCATCATGTCCAGGCTTAACTGGGACCAGGCAGGGCTGGCTGAGGCCTGGAGGGTGCGACGGCTTTGCTCCCCACCAGGGTGCTTTCAAGGCACAGACAAAGTGAGGCTGGCTGGGGTGGGGAGAGCCTCTTGCACCTCCAGGCTGCCCTTCAAGGAGGGTGGGGAGGGCTCATTTGATTGTGATGCATTCCCCCCTCCCTGCAAGAAAAAAGGAGGGTTTAATAATTTAATTTGGTTAGTGCCCCCTGGTGCTCCCTCCCCACAAAATTCCTGGCTATGGGGTTGAATGCCTCCGTCCTCCTCCTCCTCCTCTTCTTCAGACTCCTTGAGAACTGCATGTTCCAAGATGCATGATTGTGTGGGCTCCTGGATGTATCCAAGGCATCAGGGGAGGTGATGGGGGGGGAGATCTTCTTCCCACCACATTGCCCATCAGCTGAGTGGCTGGCTGCTTGGAGCTTGGGTTCCTGACATTGTAATAGTTATGAATGACATGAGGGCGTATCCTAAGAAAAATTGCAGAATTTTCCAAGAACAGCAGTTGCCAAAGGCTTATTCTAATAATTCAGAATGCTGTCATACATTAATACTTATTATTCCTTACTGCTTCCCCTCCCTCCTTTCTTCTCAAGCAATCTGACAAAAACTGCTTGCACATTTTCATTTATTGCTCCACAATGAAAAGGACTAGAAACTTACTTAAAAAAAAAATAAAAACTAGGAATTCAGGAAGCCTGATAGATTTTTATATTGTAATGCTGTATTATAATGCCATAACAATATGTCAATTGCCTATTTTCTTTTACCAGAAAGATCCCTGGATGGTGGGAACTGGGGCAGGGAAAATGGCACTGATGTGGACAGGAGCTGGAAGATCACTCCAGCTTAGGTGTGGTCTTTCCCAAAACATCATTGTAAAGCAGGTTTGGGCAAGATCACAGGAAAGATGGGGAAAACCTGTGAGGTGCATGGAAGCACCACAATGCTTTGGGGCAGCAGGGGAAAAACACTATGTCCCAATAGCATCCAAGCCACAGAAAGCAACTCATGTGCAAGCATGCTAATATGCTTGAACTTTTCAAAAAGACTGGAATAAAACAGGTTTGAGAAGGAGAATATTGGGAAGGGGGTGGGAACTTGAAAACAGAAAGATTACAGCAAAAGAAGAAAAAGAAGAGTTTGGATTTATACCCCACTCTTCACTATCCAAAGGAGTCTTAGAGCGGCTTACAATCTTCTTTCCTTTCCCCACCCCACAACAGACACCCTGTGAGGTAGGTGGGGCTGAGAGAGCTCTTTCAAGAACTGCTCTTGAAAGAACAGCTCTGAAAGAATTTGTAACTGACCCAAGGTCCCTCCATGTGGAGAAGTGGGGAACCAAATCCGGTTCTCCCACATTAGAGTCTGCACTCCTAACTGAAAAGTACTGACCAGAGACTCAGCATAGTGAATCAGCTCTTGTTTGTTAGGTTACATCAGGAATGAAAGATAAACAGGTCAGTAAGTGCCTGGCTTGTATGTGTGCCCCACACCACACACACACACACACCCATCACCCGTGATTGGCCTTATTTACACATCTACAATTCAATAGGCCTACTTTCGGATCTGGGTGAGCCCATAGGTGCGCCTTCGGATCCGAAGTGGCTATTGTCTTTGGAGCAAAGCTCTGAGGTTTGTTGAACCATATGGTCAGGCCACCCTGTGGTGGCCATCTTATTCCAGTTAATACACAATACCCCTTCCCCCATAGTTCAGGGGTTCCCGCAAATACAGTCCTTCTAGTACTTGGGGCGCTGCCACTCCCGAGTCAACCTGCGCAGTTCCAGAAGAAGATGGTTGGGGCTGTGCTGGGCTGGCTCTGGTGGAACTGGTGGCTCAGGGCCCACCACAGGCGAAGCGTTGTTGGTGTGTCTGGGGACAGAAGGTGCCCTGGTGGGAGGTGTGCCTGATGGTTTGCTGCTTAGCACGTTGGCTTCCAGCTTGGCCTCCACATCCCTGGGTTCATCTAAGGGCAGCAGCCAGTGGCAGAGCTGGTCCATGTGTCTCTTCTGTGGACACCTCATAAGATAGAGGTCCCATCACTCGTATCACTCGTGCAGAGATCAAGGGTGGCCCGCGTGCATAATTGCGAGCATACATGGGGTCCTCTGGGAAGAATCCCTGTGGGACAGTCTGTACTTCTACTCCTGGGGTGTGGTCCGATGCCCGGTCCAGGTGTAAGTGGTCCAGCCAGGTCATCAAGCACCTGCCCATGAGCATTTCTGTGGGAGAGCAGCCGGTGATGGTGGGGGGGGGGTTGTCCTCTGGCCAAACAGAAAAACGGCTAAATTGTAGTCCCAGTCCCAGTGGACGATCTGCTGCAGCAGTAGTTCTCACCATCCACTCTGCCTGGCCGTTGGTGGCCAGGTGAAAGGGGGCACAGCGGATGTGCCGAATCCCGTAGTACCTCACAAAGTCCCCAAAGTCAGCCAACATGAAGGCTGCCCCGTTGTCAGAGACCAGCATGTCAGGGATGCCATGGATACTAAACACCTTCCACAGGGACTTGATCGTGGTCCAGGATGGCATGGAGGAGACTGGGATGACTTCGAGACATTTGGAGAAGGCATCTACTAAAATAAAGAAGATTTGCCCCTGGAACAGGCCAGCGAAGTCCTGGCAAGTCTGGAAGCATTTGACTAAGTCTTCTATCTCCCTGTCCAAACCTGGCCACCAGACATAGCTCCACGCGAGGGCCTTCATTCGCATGATTCCACAGTGAGTCTCGTGTAGTGCTGCGAGCGTGCGTTTGCGTAGGGGAGTGGGATCACTACTCTACTACCCCACAAGAGACACCCTTTGTGGGTGGACAACTCATCCCAGTGGGATGAGAGGGCTACGAAGTCTGGGCCCACTTTTCCTGTGGGCCAGCCCCTCCCTGCCTAGTCTAGCACCTAGGAGAGGATGCGGTCCTTACCGGTGTGCTTGGCCACTCCATGTACCTGGATCAGCCAGTGTGCTTGGCCACTCCATGTACCTGGATCAGCTGGTTGGGCAGGCCCTCTAGTAGCAGGATCTGGTGTGCTGGTGCCGGGTCCGGGTCACAGCTGGGAAGTGGAAGGAGGCTCAGGGTGTCCACATGGCCCATGGACTTACCCAGCCAGTGCAGCAGGCTGTATTGGTAGCTGGCCAGGAAGATCAACCAGTGACATCATCTGGGGCGTTTGACGATCTGGGGCCAGGAGACCCAAGAGCAGTTTGTGGTTGGTGAGAATGGAGAAGGGATGGCCCATAGAGGTAGTGGTGGATTTTTTTTACCCCTACCACGATGGCCAACACCTCTTTGTCGATCTGCGCATAGTTGTGCTTGGCCAATGACAAGGTTCAGGAATAATAAGCCACCGGCACCTTGTGGCCATCTGGGAGCCAGTGGCCCAACACAGCCCCCACCCCATAAGGCAAGGCAATGCATGCGAGGACCACGGGAAGGGACTCATTGAAGTGAGACAAGACAGAGTTCGAGACAAGGATGTCCTTGACTGCTTGGAAGGCCACAGCATGCTGGGGGCCCCAAGCCCAGTGAGCCTTTTTATCCAACAGGTGGTGGAGGGGCTTGGCCATGGCCACCTTATGGGGGAGAAATAAATTATAAAAATTAAGGAGGCCTAAGAAAGCCTGCAGTTTGGTCTTAGAGGTGGGGGTCGGGGCATCCACGATTGCCTTTATTTTGTCTTGGGTTGGGTGGATGCTGCTTGCATCAACCTGGAATCCAAGGAAGTCCGCATGAGGCACCCCGAGGATGCATTTTTTTTGCTTCACTTTAGTCCTGCTTCACTGAAATGGTGAAACACTGCCTGCAAGCAATCCGCGAAGACGTCTGCTGATGGTGCTGAGATCAGACCGTCAGTGAAGAAGGGCTGTACTCCAGGAATTCCTTTAAGCAAGGTGTCCATTAAGTTTTGGAATATTCCCAGAGCCACACTCACCCCGAATTGCAACCTCCACACCTTAAAAGCCCCCCTGTGAGTGACAATGCTCTGGGCTTCGGCCGTGGCATCATCCACCGGCAACTGCTCGTAGGCCTGCACCAGATCCAGCTTCCCTAAAATTTTGGCTCCAGCTAGGGACATGAGTACATGGCTGACCACCAGCACAGGATACGTGTGGTCTTGCAACACCTTGTTAATTGTGCATTTATAGTCCACACAAATCCTGATGTCCCCATTCGGTTTGACTGGTGTGACTATCGGCGTTTCCTGCCTCATGTGGGACTGGTTCTAGGAACCCCTGACTGACCAGGCGATCCAGCTCCACCTCGATTTTCAGACGGAGAGCCAACAGGGGGTGTCGACTTTTTAGGCAGATGGGGCACACCGCAGGGTCGAGCTCCAGAGTTACTGGCAGCCCAGAGTACCTTCTGAGTGCACCATCAAATACTGCGGGGAACTCCTGGCACACATGCCTATAATCCCCGTGCCCCACTTGGTTGATCCCCGTTACCACCAACCCCAGGGCATCAAACCAGGTGAGGCCCAGTAGGCTGGTGAGAGGGGCCTGTACCACGACCAGTTCCAAGATACCATCGAAAGCCCTGTATTTCACCCTGAACTGGCCCACACCCTTAACCGCTACTGGGTTTCTCTTAAAGTCTCTTAATTTGAGGCTGGTAGCCTCTAGCGGAGGCCCCCCGTTAGGGCATAGCTTCCTGAGGCTCTCCTCAGAGATAATGGAAAGGGATGATTCCATGTCTAGCTCCATTTCACAGGGGGCACCCTCTGTCAATACAGTCACAGTCAATTTGTGGTGGATGCCTGGGGCAAATAATGTACCTGGTTCTGGTGAATGGTGAAGCTGTGGTCCACAGTCCCTTGGTGCGTGCAGGTGCCCTTGGCGTTCCATGAACAGCAGGTGCAGGCGATGTGCCCCTGCTTCCCACATGTCCAGCAAATGGTCTCTTGGAACTGGCAGGTCTTCCTTTCATGCGGATCCCCACAGCTGGCGCATAGCGCAGACCCGGGTAGCTTGGCGACATCCCTTGTCATGGGATGGACAGCTGACAAGTGGCTTTTGCATGCGCTGGGCCATGTGTGAGGCTTCACCTGATGGGCTTCCTTGTCCAAGATGTCGGATTCTGATTCTGGCCTGGCCTGGTGGGCAGAGTGGGCCTGTCAGTCTCGTTGCAAATTCTCTCTCTTTTTTTAAATATATTTATTTATCATTTTTCCATTACAAAGAAAATAAATACAGAAAAAGGTAAAACAATGCTATCAGAAGTACATCTGGGAGTTCATTTGGTCATTTTTTCAATCAATTTATACACTTTTTGCCATCTTTTCTGAAACATTTTCTCATCTTTTCCTGAAAGAATCATATTTAATTTGTCCATTTCTGCTATCTCAGCTATTTTCATAATTAATTCTTCTCTACTTGGTTTCTCGTTGCAACTTCTCGAAGGTGGTTGCTGTCTGGAGTGCACTGTCCAGTTTTAGGTCTGCCTGGGTGGTGAGTTTCCGCTGCAACTTTGGATCACTGACTCCCCACAGGAACTGGGTCAGTAGAGTGTCTTCAAGGGAGGGGAACTCACATTCGCTGGCAAGGTGGCAGAGGTTGGTGAGGAATTCTACTGTTGACTCTCCTGTCTTCTGAGTTCAGCCAATGAAGTCCATCCGAACAGCCCACTCCAAGGGTTTCGGAGCGTAGTAATTGGTCAGGGCAGTGACCAACTCATCGTAGGTCGCAGTTTCCAGTGTCTTTGGAATGATGAGGTTCTGTGCCAGCTGGATGGTGGCAACGCTGCACGTGCTCAGCAGCTATGACCTCTTGAGTTCAGCATTGGTTACTCCCTGGATATTCAAGAAGTGTTTCATCTGAGTGACCCAGGCCCCCCAGTACTTGGGATGGGTAGGGTCGAATGCCGAGAGGTGTTGTCCCGGAACAGAAGCCATGACTCGTTGCAATAGCGGCTGTGCAGGAGCCGGTTGTGATGATGTGGTGGCTGTGGTCCGTGGTGGGAGCAGTGTGTGGCGGGGAGTCCTCAGCCTCCATGGTGGTTGCCGGTGCGGTGCTCATGGTCGCAGTGGAGTCAGGCTTGCTCACGGGATCCCATCCTCGTCGCCAGTGAAAAGTACTGAGACCAGAGACTCAGCATAGTGAATCAGCTCTTGTTTATTAGGTTACATCAGGAACGAAAGATAAACAGGCCAGTAAGTGCCCGGCTTATATGCGTGCCCCACACCACACCCACACACACACCCATCACCCGTGATTGGCCTTATTTACACATTTACAATTCAATAGCGCTACTTTCGGATCTGGGTGAGCCCATAGGTGCACCTTCAGATCTGAAGTGACTATTGTCTTTGGAGCGAAGCTCTGAGGTTTGTTGGACTGCATGGTCAGGCCACCCCGTGGTGGCCATCTTATTCCAGTTAATACACAACACTAACCACTTTACCAAACTGGCTATCATGGCCTTGTTTAGAACCTCCTTCCAAAATACTTCAGTTTGGAAGCAAAGGCAAAGAAAAACCTCCATGTAGAATCAGCTCTTGGGAATGGAGTGTTAAATCTTGAAATCTTTTAACTATGTAAATGTGTGCCTTGTCCATTTATTGCTATCATGGGGCCAACTGGATTTACCTTTTAGTGGAGAAATTCCTTCTTTCCCTTTATTTTGCATGTAAAGTAAATTGCATGTACTAATTAATCTCTTTTGGTCACTGGATAATACTCCTACAGAGTACAATTCCCTGTGCTTACTTACGTACTTAGAGGGAAGGTGGCATGGTATAGCCCAATCTCGTCACATCTTAGAAGCTAAGCAGGGTTGGTATTTGGAAAGGGGACCACCAAGGAAGGCTCTGCAGAGGAAGGCAATGTCAAACCACCTCTGCTTTTCACTTGTCTTGAAAGCCCATTGCTGGGGTTGCCATAAGTTGGTCACAACTCGGAGGCACTTGAGTACATGTGCTAAAACATTCTGTTGTGCTATCTTTTAGTAATAATGAGATGCTTTAGTTTTATATGGAGAAATTGAGGCAGCACAAAATACTTAAAGAAAAGCCTGTTTGGGCTAGTGTTGAGAAATAACTACTATTTCTGATATTTTATGATTTTTGAATTTAAATTAGTGATCGTTTGAGGGTACAACAAAGGAAGCTGGAGAAAGCCTTAGAAATGTGCAGAGATAATCATTTTTCAGTTTATTTTTTGTTCTTTATTTTATTCTCTTTCAAAATTGTCATCATTCCATGTTTTCATTTACTGTATTTGTTTAATTACCCTTGGTTTCAGTTAGAAAGACATTTTTGGCTTCATTTTTCCCCCACCCAGGTGGAATAAGATTTATGGGGTTTGTACCACTCACCAGAGGGATCCCCCCTCCCAGATCTGAAGCAGATAGGAGAAAGAGTCCCATTTTCTGGTGTTCTCACTTGCACCGTGTGCACAGGGAGGCATCCGGATCAGCACATCAAGAAGGCAAGTGCACCACAGAGAAAGAGAGAGAGAGAGGTGTCTGGCAGCGCCAGAAAGCAGTCTGTCTGAACAGCAATGCACACACAACGACAGTACACAGTGTAAAGTCAGTGCAGAGAGCCCTGTCCTCTTTGGCAGCAAGATCTATACACGCTTGGCTGGTTGATCTACATGCCTATCACTTAAAGTTATCCACTGACTCATTCTCTCCCCCTCTTCTTGCCCTTGTTGATGGACAGCACAATCCTAAAGAGAGTTATACCCATCTAAGCCCATTGAAATCAATGACCTTAGAACGACGTAACTCTCTTTAGGATTGCACAGTGTAGCAGCATTAGCAAGACACCACAATACCAAGGATTAACATCCCCTTCCAATTATTTGAAAGGTCATTAATTTTTTTTAAAAAAAAACAAATCAGGTTCATTACAATAGCTGTATCAAAGAGTGGGATGTACTCCGCCTGGATTTTGAGTCATTAACATCCTTACTAGACCTTGGAATCTAAAGGCCGTTCTTAGACTAGAGGATATCTGAGGAGTGTGAACTTTACCTCCTGCAAAGGATTACTACTAAACCCATTAACCACACTGTGAGCTTAAAGAGGGATTTTATCTTACACGGCAGGTATATCTAAAATGCATCTGACACTGATAGCCTCGATCTTCCTTTGATGACACTTTACGGCACAAATGATTTCCTTCCCATCTCTGCAGACAGTATTTAAAATGTTTGTATATTTTTGCTGATCCTGTATCAAAGCTCCTGCATTAAAATTCAAACATCCTCGAGCAGGGAGAGCTGCACTGCTTGATGCCAGGCCTAAAAACAGTACCCTGCTCGTAATGAAGCCTGAGGAGGAGGAGGAGGAGGTGAGTGGAAAGCTCAAATGCACTTGCTGTGAAAAACCTACAAGCCTCCAGGAAACGGTGTGTGTTTTTCAAGCTCAACTCCTCCAGGAACATGCAATCCATGCCCGAGGAATAGGCGGCTGCGGCTGCGGCTGCGGCTGCTGCACGGCAATGGCCTTTTCAAAAAGGCTTCCCTGCTGATGTGCACAATGGAGCAGCTGCCGGTGCTGACAGGGCTCTGAAGAACAGCATGGGCAGGCATGCCAGGCCGCAACAAAGCCAGAGGTGCTTTTACATCCTCTTCCTGCTGCCTGGGGCTAATTTTACAAGGCTGTGTTACCTAAGACCCTGCACTGATTTTGCTACCAAGTTTGAGTCTTTAGGTTGCCAGTAGTGGGTGGGGAGCCTTGCTGTAAAGCACAGTATCAGTGGTTTTCGTTCAGGTGGGGATTTTCAACTTGCAAGTCAGCTGGTACTAATACTGTTTGGGGCGGGAAATGAGGGGGGAACAGGTGCCGCCATTTGCTGGAAGACCATAGGGCGGTGTTAAAATGCTGACATGCCCCCTATAATGGCCAGAGTTCCACCATGCTGTCACTGAGGCAGCCTTCCTATGGACAAAAGCAAATGATTATTAGACTGCAAAATAAGGGGGTTATTCTGGTGGGTGTCTGTTAAGCAGCAACCAGCACTGCAGCAAGCACAGCAATTTCCAGCAGCCACTGCTAAGTGCTGGCAGAGGAGCCATGTGATCTATGCACTCTCCAGTGACCACTGCCAGGTAAAAGGTGAAGGGAGGGTCCCCCATACAGTGCTGGTTCCCCCATACTGCAGTAAAATGGAAGCAAACAGCCCACCTCTGCATGATAACATCATCAACCAGGGTAGCCAAACTCCAGGTAGGGTCTGGAGATCTCCTGGAATCTAAGCTGATCTCCAGAGTACAGAAATCATTTCCTCTGGAGACAGTGGCTGCTTTGGTGGATGGACTCTATGGCATTATACCCCACTGAGGTCCCTCCCCTTCTCAGACCCTGCTGTCCCAAGGCTCCGCCCCCAAATGTAAAGGAATTTCCCCATCCAGAGCTAGCAGTCCTATTATCAGCCTGGGCCAGAACAGAGTGCCAGAAGCCCATTGACTGCAGACGTTTCAGCTGCTCTTCTGTGTCTTGCTTCTGTCTTCTTTGCACAGTCTTCTGTCTTGATCATATACACATTTATTTGTAAGTTCTACTAAATTCAATGGACCATTCCCATATATAGGACCGCATACTGTTATGTCTTAATGCATTTCAGCAGTTTTCAGTAGTTATTCCATCTTTAAAACAACCTGGATCCCTCTGGAATATTTGCTATTACAGAATCAAAGCCTGCTCAAGAACTATCATTTGAAACTGCAGGATATGTTTTAAATAAATGGAGAAATGTCAGTTTAAAGTGGGCTGTATACAGACAGAGTGAGCCAGAGCTGCAGTGATCCCTGTAATTGCTTCCGCTGGGGGGGAAAGTAGCTACATTTTTGCAGAAGCAGTCGCCAGTGGCATGTGCATTCTACCTCTCAGTGACTTTCCCTCCACACATTCTCATTCCCAGGAACTGGAGGGGGGGGGCGCGGCGGCAGAGGATCATTAAGTACACATACACACAGACACAAACAAATGGGGGGGGGAGCTGGCTTCCATATATGGAACAGCTTCCAATGAAAAGGGGAAAGGAGCTGAAGCACATTAAGAGTTTGTTCGCTGGGCACAATTGTATGAAATAATTATATGGCTCATGTCTGTGGTGACTTGGCTAGTGATCTCCGAGTTCTCTCCATCTTATCAGCCAATGTGACATGAAAAGGAAGAAAGAGGGCTTGCTTGAATCTAAATTGTTCAGAAAGTTAGTAGGGCAATAGAATTTCACAAGCAATGGAGAATAAAACATTGACAGAAATTCTGAGGAAAGCTAAAATAATTTTGATAGAATTAACAAAATTTCCAAATGGGTGCATGTGTGTTACAAACTCTTTTTAAGACTATATAGCAACATCTATTTAAGCAACACTTTTCTGAGATCTGTTATTTTCTGTGTCTCAATTACCTGACACAACATTCCCATGATAAAGCATGGCTCTTCTGCCCCTGAATCTACCTCTAAACTTACTTCAAAGCCCAGAACTCTGTACTTGCACTTATTGACAGAGAGCTTCCGGAGGCAAGAAAATGTAGGCTGCTTATTCGCAGCCTTGGAGCAGAAGGGAAATGTATATTTTACACCCTTTCCCTTGGCGATGATAAATATGATACTGCATTTACTGCATTGAACAATTTTTGTGCCAGAAGCAGACATTGTAGCCAATTGCAATAAATTTCGTCAGTGTGAACAGAAAGCAGAGGAATGGAGAATCACTGTTTCCATGACTAGTTTGTACTGTGGACCATCCATATACATGTTAAGAAGAAGAAGAAAAAGAGATTGGATTTATACCCTACCCTTCACTACCCAAAGGAGTCTCAGAACGGCTTACAAACCCCTTTCCCTTCCCCTCCCCACAACAGATACCCTGTGAGGTAGGTGGGGCTGAGAGAGCTCTGACAGAAACTGCTCTTTTTCAAGAACAGCAGCCAGAACTACGGCTTGCCCAAGGTCATCCTGCAGGTGCAAGTGGAGGAGTGGGGAATCAAACCTGGTTCTCCCAGATTAGAGTCCACACACTTAACCAGTACACCAAACTGGCTCTCTGAGAGGTCTCTCTGTCTTCCCCTCCACAAATGCAGCTCCCCATAAATGTGAGTTTATGTTTTTTTGTAGAGTTCATATTGCTGATGGGCCACTGTCCCATCCTTACACAGACACACATATATTGGAGCATGTTTGGTGTGGTTAGGAGCTTGGACTCTAATCTGGGAGAACTGGGTTTGATTCCCCACTCCTCTACATGCAGGTGCTGGGTGACGTTGGGTCAGTCACAGTTCTCTCAGAGCTGTTTTCTCAAGAGCAGTTCTCGAAAGAGCTCTCTCAGCCCCACCTACCTCACAGGGCATCTGTTGTGGGGAGAGGAAGGGAAGGAAATTGTAAACTGCTCTGAGACTCCAAGTGAAGGGTGGGGTATAAATCCAATCTCTTCTTCTTCTTCTTCTTCTTCACATGACCAGGCCACTGGGGCCATTGAGCTGGATCCTATACCTGTGCTACCAGTCTACTAAGCAGAGTCTGAAGTCTTTCTCCAGCCTTGATAGATGGGTGAGATCCACCCAAGCATTTCCAGATCATTGCTCCTTTACTGGAACTCTGAGAAGTGCACAAATAATCTGTAAGGAGAAAGGGAGAATTCTTACCAGATGCAGTTTGTAGAACCACCTGTTGAGATTATCCCTTCGGTGCAATTACTGTAGCACAAGAATCCTGCACCTTCAAGGCTTTAAAGGATTGTTATCAAAGGACACATTCCACATTTTTAATCTGTCAGTTGACATGATGACATTTCCCAGTCTCCCATAACTTCTATATAAGTTTTTGTTTTGAGACACTGTTCTTTAGTCTGTTTTAAAACAAGAGCAGACATACACCATGATGCTGGTGCCTTTCTCAAGGTACTCTGCCTCTGACACAAGCTCAAGCTCTCTGCCCAGGGTGCCAGGATTCTTAAGATCAATGGCTGGAAAGCCAGTACTAACTGGACCTTCACCTCCCTGTTTTTTATTAGCTCCTCTTCCTAATACCTAATGCAGTCTCCATGCAACCTGTTGGTGGCCAGATTCTGCATCATCAGTAGGGCTGGCTTAGGGCAAATGGCTTGTGAACTGCAGCCTTAAAAGAGATGAGGATCCTTCTGTCCTCGCCTCCTTCCCACTAGCTTGGCTGCCTTCGTTATCTATTCTATTTCAGTCCCGGAGCTTTGTTGATCGCTCATTCCAGCCCAGCTTCTGCTCTCCCTCCTTGCCTCACCTAGGAAGTTCCCTGGGGGCCACTGCAGGGCTCATTGAACATTCTGAAGGCCTCACGGCTGCCCACAACCTTGAGCTGTTCCCTTCTCATCTCGCTAGCTCCTCTCTGGCTTGTTCACTTAACTCACATACACGATTTCCCTCTGCAGTACAGCTGATTGCATGGGACAATTGCCTTTCCAGTGCCAGGAAAATATAATCACGAGTGGGGATGAATGCAAAGATGGGGGAGCAGGGAGGGGAGAGCCAAGAGGTGTGCTGGGGAGAGGTGTAGAAAGGAATGGAAATGGTTTCTTTGAACGTGTCAGGATTCTTCTGTCTCCCACCATCCTTTTAACTGTGCTTGGCATATTGCAGGGAGAAAAAAAAGACCATGCACATTTCCAATGCAACAGAACTGAGAAGGAATCATATGGTCCCGTTTCCCTGTAACTACGCTTGTGAACTGGTGGGGCAATATTTTCAAAACTAAAGAAAACCATTAACCATGCAATAGGGGTTTTTTTAGAGTGGAAAAATAGCTGCCTAAGATTTTTGTCATATTAAATGCACATTTTCCATGATTTGACAAGTCTTCTCCAAAACAGAATATTTTACATCCCAGAAAATGTTAAGAGGATGTCAATTGGCAGGTAGCTTGTCTTGGCTGTTTGATGACAGGAAGTGTATTAAGAAAACATGTTCTGTCTTTTTGAGTGCTAAGAATTAATGCTGACACCTTCTTCCTTTTTTTTTTTTGGTCATTAGTGGGGAGATTTATCAAAAGGAGATATGCTTGTGTGACAAGTGCAAATTGTAAAAATCTGTGGTGGCCATTTGCGGGGGGATCCAAATGGCTATTCTGCATGGTGCCATTTGCAAGTACTATTTTTCCCTTCCCCTTCCTTCCCTGTTCATCGTAGTTCCATGATCCTTTCATTTTCATTACACAGATAGACAGACAAACATTTGACAAAGAAGGCTGGTACAGTATTAACATTTCCTTTGGGAGTATATTCCTGTTCTCTATTTTTATCGATCTGGGATATATACTGGATGTTACAAAGATACCAATGGCTGATTGACAAGATGCTTTGTGTGTGTGATAATTGAACAGAAAGAAAAATCATGAGTTGGCTCCTTTTTCTATGATGATCAGTCTTGCTCCTTCAATCCATCACTGACGTATCTGTGGGAAAGAGTAATTTTCCCTCAGAACTCCAGAATCTGGGTCAGCCAATGAAATTGTTTGCCCGTAGGTACAGGTCTAACAAAACGATCAACTTCTCCATGCTATGTGTAATCAGCTTATAGAATTCCTTGCTGCAAAATGTGATGCCACTAGCATTAAAAGGATTAGGCAACTTCATCAAGGATAAATCTAACCATGGCAATTAGCCTTAGTTTGTTAAGTCTTGAATGCCACTGATCAGAAGCAGTCTACCTCTGACTGCCAGATGCTGGGGGCATACATCTTGGGAGCCATATGGCTAGCAGTTTCATGCCTGCTAGGTAGTGTCATAGGGGTGTCTGGCAGGATGATGTTGAATATGAACTAAAGAGTCAGGTTGTCCTTTGGGTGGGTCTAGCAAAACAAACCTTAGGTTCCAATGTCAAAACCATAGCACTCCACCACCTGGCCCAACCTGAATTTCAGGTACATTTTGCTAGGCAGGAAACTCAAGGCCAGGACCTCCAAGGTAGCCTTCTCAGAAGTGCTACCTGTTCCACGTGCAGGGCCAGAGAGACAGGCACAGATCAGGAGTCTCAATGTGTGGATGAGATGATGGTGTAGGGGGGAAGGGTTCAAGTTTGTTAGGCACTAAGATGCTTTTTGGAACAAGAGGGAGCTGTACAAAAGAGATGGTCTCCACTTGTCCCGAGAAGGAACAAGGCTGCTGACACTTAAAATCAAAAAGGTGGCAGAACAGTTTTTAAACTGAATATTGGGGAAAGCCAACAGGAGATGAAAAGCCTCTGGTTTGAATAAATAAATGATAGTTTTTCATTTTAAAAAAGTCTCTGGTTCGGGACAACTCATCTCAAAGAGATGAAGGGATAGCTGTTACTTTTCTACAAGGAAATTGATTAGAATTGTCCTCTGAGACTGTGGCTAATGATATGGACTGCCTGGCAAGGTCTCGAGGCAGCAAGAGAAAGGTTGTGGGGTTAACATGCATGGAAAACTATAGATATTTATATACAAATTCTAGAAGTGTCCGAGGTAAAATCGGGGAGTTGGAATGCTTGGTGTTGGGGGGGAGGGAAATAGACATTGTGGGTATTTCAGAAACTTGATGGGATCAGTAAAATCAGTGGGATACAGTGATTCCTGATTATAAATTATATCAGAAGGATGGGAGGGAGGGGTTGGAGGTGGGGTGGCTCTGTATGTCAGAGAGGGTATACTGTCCAGTAAGACTGAGAGGGTAAGAGAATTTGATTAGCTTCTGGAAATGCTATGGGCTGAAATAGTGGGCCCAAAAGGAAGCTTAACACTGGGAGTTTGTTATTGCCCACCAGATCAAAAAACAGAGGAGGATTATAAAATGATGAATGGATTAAAGATAGCTGCTAGACAAAATAACTGTGTCATAATGGGTGATTTTAACTACCCACACATTGATTGGGTCAATATGTGTTCAAGTCAGGAAAAAGAGATTGAGTTTCTAGACACTCTCAATGACTGTGCTATGGAACAGATGGTCACAGAACCTACCAGGGAATAGACGATCCTGGATTTGGTACTAAGTAACACCCAAGACCTGGTGAGAGATGTAAAAGTGATTGCACCACTTGGGAACAGTGACCATAATGTTATTGAGTTTAACATTTGTATAAATAGGGAGTTGCCCAAAAAGACTGACACAACCACTTTTAATTTTAAGAGGGTTAACTTCTCTGATATGAGGGGACATGTGAGGAAGAAACTGAAAGGAAAAGTAGAAAGAGTCCTGGAAGCTCAGAAAAAATATATACCACAGGTTAGGGAAGGTACAAATAGGTATAGAAAAAAGCCTGCATGGTTAACAAACAAAGTAATGGAAGCTGTAAAAGGTAAGAAGGATTCCTTTAAGTGGTGGAAAGCTAGTCTCAGTGAGGCTGATAAAAAGGAACACAGGCTGTGGCAAATAAAATGCGAGTCTGTGATCAGGCAGACAAAAAGGGAATATGAGGAGCATATAGCGAAAAATATAAAGACCAACAATAAAACTTTCTTCAAATATGTTAGAAGCAGGAAACCAGTCAGGGAGGCAATGGGGCCCTTGGATGACCAAAGGGTAAAAGGAGTACTGAAGGGATGATAGGGAAATGACTGAGAAACTGAATGCATTTTTTGCCTCTGTCTTCACTGTGGAAGATGAGAAGTGCTTGCCCACTCCAGAACCACTGATTTCGGGAGGGGTGTTGAAAGACCTGAGTCAGATTGAGGTGACGAGAGAAGAGGTCCTGAGACTGATAGATAACTTAAAGACTAATAAATCACCAGGCCCGGATGGCATACATCCGAGAGTTCTAAAAGGTAGTGAATGTCACTCCCAACTTTAAAAAGAGTTCCAGAGGAGAGCCAGGAAATTACAGGCCAATCAGTCTCATGTCGATACCGGGAAGTTGGTGGAAATTGTTATTAAGGAAAAAATTAGTAGGTGTACTGATGAAAAAAAACTATTGAGACAGATTCAGCATGGGTTCTGTAAGGAAAGATCTTGTCTCACTAACCTGTTAGTGTTCTTTGAGGGAGCAAACATAAGAACATAAGAACATAAGAGAAGCCAATGTTGAATCAGGCCAATGGCCCATCTAGTCCAACACTCTGTCACACAGCGGCCAAAATATACCAGGTGCCATCAGGAGGTCCAGCAGTGGGGCCAGGGCACCAGAAGCCCTCCCACTGCTGCCCCCTCCAGCACCAAGAATAGAGTGCATCACCTGCCCCAGACTGAGAGTTCCCATCTATACCCTGTGGCTAATAGCCACTGGTGGACTTCTGCTCCATATGTTTATCTAATTTCCTCTTGAAACTGTCCATGCTTGCAGCTGCCACGACCTCCTGTGGCAGTGAATTCCATATATTAATCACTCTTTGGGTGAAGAAGTATTTCCTTTTATCTGTTCTAACCCGACTGCTCAGCAATTTCATAGAGTGCCCACGAGTTCTTGTATTGTGAGAAAGGGAGAAAAGTACTTCTTTCTCAACCTGCTCAATCCCATTCATAATCTTATAAACCTCGATCATGTCACCTCTCAGCCGTCGTTTCTTCAAGCTGAAGAGCCCCAAGCATTTTAACCTTTCTTCATAGGGAAGGTGTTCCAACCCTTTTATCATTCTAGTTGCCCTTCTTTGCACTTTTTCCAATGCTATAATATCCTTTTTGAGATGTGGTGACCAGAACTGTACACAGTATTCCAAATGAGGTCGCACCAATGATTTATACAGGGGCATGATGATACTGGCTGATTTGTTATCAATTCCCTTCCTAATAATCCCCAGCATAGCGTTGGCCTTCTTTATTGCAGCTACACATTGTGTAGACATTTTCAGCGAGTTATCCACTACGACTCCAAGATCTCTCTCTTGGTCCGTCTCTGCCAGATCAGACCCCATCAACGTGTATTTATAGTTAGGATTTTTGGCTCCAATGTGCATCACTTTGCACTTGTCCACATTGAACCCCATTTGCCACGTTGACGCCCACTCACCCATCCTCAACAGATCCCTTTGGAGTGCCTCACACTCCTCCCTGGTTTTCACCACCCTGAACAACTTTGTGTCATCTGCAAATTTAGCCACATCACTGCTTACTCCCAATTCCAAATAATTAATAAACAAGTTAAAAAGCATCGGACCGAGTACTGATCCCTGTGGTACCCCACTGCTTACCACCCTCCACTGAGAAAGTTTCCCATTTATACTCACTCTCTGTTTCCTATTTATAAGCCAGTTTTTGATCCACAAGAGGACTTGTCCTTTTATCCCATGACTATTGAGCTTACTTAGGAGCCTTTGATGAGGAACTGTATCAAAAGCTTTCCGGAAGTCAAGGTAAATAATATCTATTGGGTCCCCCTTGTCCACATGTTTGTTCACTCCCTCAAAAAACACTAACAGGTTAGTGAGACAAGATCTTCCCTTACAGAACCCATGCTGAGTCTGCCTCAATAGTTTTTGTTCATCAATGTGCCTACTAATTCTTTCCTTAATAACAGTTTCCACCAACTTACCCGGTATCGATGTCAGACTGACTGGCCTGTAATTTCCTGGATCTCCCCTGGAGCCCTTTTTAAAGATGGGAGTGACATTAGCTACCTTCCAGTCATCAGGAATGGAGGCAGATTTTAAAGAAAGATTACATATTTTTGTCAGGAGATCCACAAGTTCACATTTGAGTTCTTTCAGAACTCTCGGATGAATGCCATCCGGGCCTGGTGATTTATTAGTTTTTAAATTGTCCATCAGTCGGAGGACTTCCTCTCTTGTTACCGCAATCTGAGTCAGGTCTTTCAAACCCCCTCCCGAAATCGGTGCTTCTGGAGTGGGCAAACACTTCTCCTCTTCCACAGTGAAGACAGAGGCAAAAAATGCATTCAGCTTCTCAGCCATTTCCCTATCATCCTTCACTACTCCTTTTACCCCTTGGTCATCCAAGGGCCCCACTGCCTCCCTGGCTGGCTTCCTACTTCTAATGTATTTGAAGAAAGTTTTATTGTTGGTCTTTATGTTTTTTGCGATATGCTCCTCATATTCCCTTTTTGCTTGCCTGATCACAGACTTGCATTTTATTTGCCATAGTCTGTGTTCCCTTTTATCAACCTCACTAAGACTAGCTTTCCACCGCTTAAAGGAATCCTTCTTACCTTTTACAGCTTCCATTACTTTATTTGTTAGCCATGCAGGCTTTTTTCTATACCTATTTGTACCTTTCCTAACCTGCGGTATATATTTTTTCTGAGCTTCTAGGATTGTCTTTTTAAATAGTCTCCAAGCTTCCCCAATGGTTTTGACCTTCTCCACTCTTCCTTTCAATTTCTTCCTCACATGTCCCCTCATACCAGAGAAGTTACCCCTTTTAAAGTTAAAAGTGGTCGCGTCAGTCTTTTTGGGCAACTCCCTATCTGTACAAATGTTAAACTCAATGACATTATGAAGGGATGTGGACGAGGGGGACCCAATAGATGTTGTTTACCTTGACTTCTAGAAAGCTTTTGATAAAGTACCTCATCAAAGGCTCATAAGTAAGCTGAAAAATCATGGGATAAAAGGACAAATCCTTTTGTGGATAAAAAACTGGCTAATTAATAGGAAACAGAGAGTGAATATAAATGGGCAATTTTCTCAGTGGAAGGTGGTAAGCAGTGGGGTACCACAGGGATCAGTATTCGGTCCAATGCTTTTTAACTTGTTTATTAATTATTTGGAGTTGGGAGTAAACAGAGAAGTGTCTAAATTTGCAGATGACATGAAATTGTTCAGGGTGGTGAGAACCAGGAAGGATTATGTGGCACTCCAAAGGGATCTGTCAAGGATGGATGAGTGGGTGTCATCATGGCAAATGAGGATCAATGTGGCCAAGTGCAAAGTGATGCACATTGGAGCCAAAAATCCTAACTATAACTACATGTTAATGGGGTCCGAACTGGTGGAGACTGACCAAGAGAGAGATCTTGGAGTCATAGTAGATAACTCACTGAAAATGTCGAGACAGTGTGTGACTGCAATAAGAAAGGCCAACGCTATGCTTGGGATTATTAAGAAGGGAACTGAAAATAAATTAGCCAGTATCATAATGCCTCTGTATAAATCAATGGTGCAACCTCATTTTGAGTACTATGTACAATTCTGGTCACCACACCTCAAAAAGGATATTATAGCACTGGAAAAAATACAGAAAAGAGCAACTGGAATGATAAAAGGGTTGGAACACTTTCCCTATTAAGAAAGGTTAAAGGTTAAAGTGCTTGGAGCTCTTTAGCTTGGAGAAATGACAACTGAGGGGGGGCCATGATCGAGGTTTATAAGATTATGCATGGGATAGAGCACAAAGAATCATAGAATGTCAGAGTTGGAAGGGACCTTGCAGATCATCTGGTACAACACCTGACCATAGCAGAATAGAGCAGAACTACCACCTCCCGTGATCTGGACACAATGCTTCTTTTAATGCATCCTAAGATTGCATTAGCTTTCTTCACAGCCACATCACACTGCAGGCTCATGTTTAGCTTGTGATCAACTAGAACACCTAGATCCCTTTCATATGTACTGCTGTCAAGCCAAGTCCCTCCCATTCTATATCTGTGCCTTTGATTTTTTTGTACCTAAGTGTAGGACTTTGCACTTATCTCTACTGAAATTCATTTTATTTGTCTCAGCCCACTGTTCCAGCCTATCTAGATCATTTTGAATCCTGAGTCTGTCTTCTTCAGAATTAGCAATCCCACCCAGCTTTGTGTCATCTGCAAATGTGATAATTTGATAAGTACTTTTCTACCTTTCTCACAGTACAAGAACTCATGGGCACTCAATGAAATTGCTGAGCAGTCAGGTTAGAACGGATAAAAGGAAGTACTTCTTCACCCAAAGAATGATTTGACACATGGTGGTGGCAGCTACAAGCATGGACGGCTTCAAGAAGAAATTAGATAAGCATATGGAGCAGAGGTCCATCAGTGGCTATTAGCCACAAAATATAGATAGGAACTCCCGGTCTGGGGCAAGTGATGCTTTGTAATCTTGGTGCTGGGGGGGGGGCAGCAGCGGGAAGGCTTCTGGCCCCACTGGTGGACCTCCTGATGGCACCTGGTATTTTTGGCCATTGTGTGACAGAGTGTTGGACTGGATGGGTCACTGGCCTGATCCAACACTGGCTTCTCTTATGTTCTTATTCTAGGAGTGGCTATCTTGGCACATTTCCAAGAGAGGTTGGGGTATTCAGAAATCTGGCATCTCCCCCACTCCCAGTCATCATGTGGCCACCATGTAATGACATAAGATTATCTCATGAATTAGACCTAGAAATGTTCATATTAACATCAAGACAATTCCATCCCTTAAATCAGAAATATTTGTCCTATTGTTGTCCTAGGACTGATTCGCAAGGTATGAAGGAAGGTTGCTTAAGGCTGTGGTATTTTTTTTAATTTTTTCTTATCAGCAGCCTCTGAGTTGAGCCCCACACATTTAGTTGAATGTAGAATGCAATAGAGGTCCTGCTTGTGGGCCCTTGTTCCATAGAAAGGAAGTAAAGCCACCCTTGCTGAAATGCTCTCTTATTTGCACCTGGTCTGAATACCAGGAAAAGGAATTCTACTGCTCTACTCTTAGGGACTCAGGAAACTTTTTCTATTCTGCCAGGCTAATTTATTTCCCACCCCTATCAACTATAAAAGGAGACTGTGTGTGTGTGTGTGTATCTTTCATATCTTTTTTTTTTACATCCAGTGTGGGAGATTTACATGCAACTGGTGAAGATTTCAAAGCACATAAAGTGGAGCTAAAGGAGGCTGGAAGCACATGGGAGGAGCAAAAACATGAGATGGAACAAACACACTGAACACGGGGGGGGGGGGCTGGCAGGCATGGACTGGGAAAGGGGAAATGGAGCAGAATTTGAAAGAGAGGGGGATGAGGTTACCAGGCTCTCTGCATGTGTGCTGGGGGGGGGAATGTTTTTGCATTTCAAGGGTTTTATTTCCCTCCTGAATGATTCTGTGTGTGCTTGAAAAGGCCAGAGGAGAGGAAGGATTGAGTGACTATATGTGCAACTTCTTTTTTTCTTAATAACATCCATCTATTTATAGCTCCTAAATTATATGCCACCAATGTTGCTCAGAGACAAAATGTGTTATTTGGCTGCCAGCAGGGAAAGGGGGGCCCCTCAAGCATCACCCTGCCCATCCCCTTGTTTGCAGCAAAGTGCACAATTTGTGTAACAGAGGACAATAACTTCACAGAGAGAAATGAGGAGGCAAGTTCTCAGGGTCAAGGAAGGGTACTGAATTCCCACACGTTTTTTGGCTGTGTTTTTTTTCTTTCTCCCCCAGCTCAGCCGGAAGCTCAGTGTGGGTAGCTCTCCATGGATCCCTGGATTTTTCAATAACTTATCTGTAGGTGGCAGAGCTGGTGAATGAAAGAGGTGCCACACCAGAGCAGTGAAACAGTCCATCTCGTCCAGCATCTCTCCCATCTGCTATGCTGATATAAATAAATGGTCCATCTGGTTGGTTTCCTTGTCTCAAGCAGCAGTTGAAAGCTCTGTGAAAGAACTTATAGCTTCCACTGCAGATAAACACACACTAGCAGAAGGAAATAACTTGAGAGATGGTACACAGGTCTATCAGACTAGGACCTGGAAGAGCTGGGTTTGAATCTGGGCTCTGCCATGGAAACTCACTGAGTGACGCACTCTCAGCCTCACCTACCGCACTGTTCCTGATACTTTACCTTCTCAGACTCTGCCATTATACATGAGACCCCTAACAGCCCGCCCGCCCCCCCCCCCATGTTACGGCATTTGCTTTAGGCTGCCTTAATGCGATCTCTTGCAAAATATTACAGGGCAGATTCTGTTGTCCTCCATATTCTGATTGTGCTCATCTTTTTCAGTTGACTTTCTCCTGCCAGCAAAAATGCCAAACTATTTATCTGAGTTAATTATCCCGAAGTACAGAAGGGCTTTTATGGTTGCACACTTAAATGCTCTACCTTCAGCAGTGATGCTAGGAAGATTCTGCAAATTCCATACTCAGACAGACTCTGCAACTGCAGCAACAACAAAATTGATTCTGTAGACCACATTTTCTTTGACTGTCCTAAATTCTCAAAATTAAGAACTGAATTGATCTCCCCATTACTTAATTAGAACTCCCTCTCTTCAGAAGCGCAGGGCTGGCTCACCTGCTAGGCGAACTAGGTGCTTGCCTAGGGTGTGCCAGTCCTCAGGGGCACCAAATGGTGCCCCGCTCCTCCCGAAAAGCCCCCCCCCGCCGCCCTAACCGGGCACCCACCACCACCGCCTCCAGAGCGCCCGACAGATCACCCACACTCCCCCCTTGGGGGGGAGGAGGCAGGGGCAGCATGGCAGCACCGCGGCAGCCAGCAGGATCTCCCCACTGCTGCCGCTGTAGAGAGCACCCGGCCAGGGCACAACTTGCCCTCCCCCTCCTCCCTCGGGGGAAGGAGGCAGGGGCAGCCAGCAGGATCTCCCCACTGCCACCGCTGCTGAAAAGCGCCCGGCCAGGGCGCAACTCGCCCTCCCCCTCCTCCCTTGGGAGGGAGGAGGCAGGGGCAGCCAGCAGGATCTCCCTGCTGCCGCTGCTGCAGAAAAGCACCTGGCCAGGGTGCAACTCACCCTCTCCCTCCCTCCTCCCTGGGGGGGGAGGAGGCGGGGGCGGCCAGCAGGATTCCCCCACTGCCACCGCCGCTACTGCAGAAAAGCGCAACTTGTCTGTAATAATAAATAATTGGGGGGGGGCAGGGCATACCCTTTTTTCTTTACAAAAATGTTTCTCATTTCTGTTACGTTTAAGAAATGGGACACTACTATGTATTCAAAACAACATCTGAGCAATCAGATATTAAGCAAGTTCATATGAACCAATTTTCTAGAATCCACATAGTGAGAAGCTAAATAACCTAATACAGGAAACCAGTTTTCTACAAATTTGGGGTATATTTCCACAATGGGTAGGAGTGTGTCTAATGCCATTGGGGAGGCTGGCCCAGCAGCATTGCTAAGGGGTTTCTGCTTGGGTGGCCTCCCTGCTGGATTAAAGTACCTCGTCCCTTCTCCTACACCTGACAGACACCTTGGGGGGAGTGTGTTTAAAAGCACCAGGGAAGCTGGGCCAGCAGCAGTGCTAAGGTAATCCTGCTGAGCAAGTCTCCCCAACAGCTGTAAGCATCCCACCCCCTCTCCTACACCTGACAGGCAGCTGCCTATCCAGTGTAGGAGGGGGAGGGGTATTGCAAGCCACTGTGGAGGCTGGGCTGACAGGATCACTAAGGTGTTACTGCTGAAGTTGGCTTCCTGATGGCTTTAAGCACCCTGCACCCACTGCTGCACCTGACAGACAGCTGCCTGTCAGGTGTGGTAGGTGGGGGAAGTGTGTTGGAAGCCATCTGAGAGGCTGGGCAAGTAGCATTGCTGTACCTCACAGGTGGTTGTTGGCCATTCCTGATTTCCTCAGCTGTCATTAGCTCTCTGCAGTCACCTGTAACTGAGCTCTGCAGCTGACCAATCAGAGAGTGGGGGATGCAATGAGGCAGCCACATAGCAGCCACATAGGAAGCAATGGGGGGAGAACATTTTACCACTTTTGACCCCTTAGGGGTCAAATTTATAAAAATCTCTCCTTAGTGAGCATCTATATCATGGTAGAAGTGCTCTCCCCAAATTTCATGTTTCTAGGTCTAGGGGTTTGGCCTGGGCATTGATTTTTTTTGGTGAGGGGACCTTAATATATATATATAGAGAGAGAGAGAGAGACACTAGGAATAAGGCCCGTTGTGGAAATAAATACAACGAGCTCTAGAAAAAGGCTCTGGGAGAGTGCCTCAGCCTTGGGCACTCAGCGCCAATTTGCTGTGGTGACCTCAGCAGGGTATAATGGCACAGAGTCCACCATTTTCACCAGGGGAACTGATCTCTGCCATCTGAAGAGCAGTTGTAATTCTGCTCGATCTCCATCACTCCCCTGGAGACTGGCAACAATGATTCCCCATGAGGGAATGGCTGGTTTGGAAGGTGGAGTCTATGGCATTGTCCTTGTCTGAGGTTCCACCCCTCCTCAAACCTCACCCTCTCCAGGCTCCATCTCTCAAGTCTCCATGAATTTCCCAACCTTGAGTTGGTAACCCAATCTCCCACTCAGCCAACCGTCAACCTACTGTTATCTGCCCCCTGGCTTCAGTTTTCCATCTCCTGTCCCTCCCTCCTAGAGAGCAGTTGTAATTCTGGGTGATCTCCAGCCCCCACCTGGATATTGGCAACAATGGTTCCCCATGAGGGAATGGCTGGCTTGGAGGGTGGAGTCAATGGAATTGTACCTGTCTGAGATCCCACCCCTCCTCAAACCTGACCCTCCCCAGGTGCCACCCCTCAAATCTCCAGGAATTTCCCACCTGGACTTGGCAACCATATCAGGACTGGCCCCAATGAGTTTTCTCCCAAAGGCCAAAACAGGTGTGGAGAAAGCCTTTTAGTGACAGAACTTGGTTGCCTAGCAACAGGCACTGAGAAGAAAGCACAGTAGCCACCTCTGATTAGGGAAATACCTGGAGATTTGGGGGGTAGATCCTGTGGAGGGCAGCATTGAGGGGGATGGAAGGACTCAGCAGGGGATAATGCCATAGGGTCTACCCTCCAATGCAGCCATTTTCTCCAGAGGAACTGATCTCTGTCATCTGGAGATGAAATGTAACAGTGGGAGATCTACAGGTCCCACCTGGTGCCTGGCAATCCTAGGGGAAAGTCAGTTGCACAGCAGGGGGGTGAAGAGAATGGTTTGATGGTCGCTGGCCCACTTCATTAGCTAGCCAGCCATGGTGGAGCCAAAAAAGAGTGAGAGGCGTGTTAAGTTTATTGTTTTTAATAATTTGTATTTGATTTTCTACATACAACCTACAATACTGCACACTAAAATTACAGCTATACCATGACCTTATATGCTAATATTTACTATCTTAAATCAAATTAAGAATTCTCTTATCCAAATTAAGAATTAAGAATACAAATTCTATTCTATTATGTCATAATGCAAAGAAAGTTAAAGTTGTTAACAATGCAAGCTTTTATAATATAGTAAAGATGTTTCTTCCAAAGTTTAAGCTATTTTCTGCCTTTCTTTCCTGTCTTCTTGCTTTTCTCGTCTCAGGGTGGTTTGGGTGCTGCTGCTCCCAATTCTGAATCAGATTCTTCTTCAGAGCTGCCATCTACAGCTGTTTCATGAATTTCCAAGCCATGCAAATTGTCCAGTTCTTCTTCTTCTGTGTTCTTTGTATCCTTTTTGAGTTCCTGGTGCTTTTCCAAAAACTGCTTCACTTTAGTAAAAGAGTCAATCTTTTCTTTTTTGCCTTTGTAGATGAGCATCAAGCTTTCAGGTAGTATCCATCGGTATGTAGTGTCATTTTCCCATAGATAGGTGGTTAAATCCTTATATTGTTTTCTCTTCTTCCGTTTCTCAAATCTCCTTATCCTTTAATATTCTGATGTCTTCTTCTTTGATTTTCAATATAGTCCCAGATTTTCAATATAGTCCCAGATGTTGCTTTTAATCTCTTATAGATCTCTTTGAGAATCTGACATAGATTTTACCAGGCAGGTTTTTTTCTTAATAAATTCTGAATATGTCCTGTAGATCATATCCATTTCACTTTGTAATACTTCTGCCTTAATACCTGTCACTGGTGCGAGCGCATCACTGAGAATTTCTTTCATATTCTCGGATTTGTTTTCTGGTACTCCTTGAAATCTCAGCACATATGAAGATTTTTCCATTTGCAGCTGCAAAAATTGAGTTTTATCTGAAGATCTTTCTTTTTCCACCACTCCCAGTCTTTGATCATTTGCTTTGGTCTTGTTTTGTTAGATTTGGTCTTTTGTTAGATTCTTTTAGTTCTTTTTATACAGACTCCAAGGTCTTGCTGATGTTAGTCATCTGAACCACCAGAGGTCGCAATGCAGTATCCAGCATGCCTGCAAAGTCAAAGTTCACTTCTGGTTTAGAAACCGGATGTGTTGAGCTGGCAGTTCCTTGTTGTAATTTTGCTTTCACTGCCATCTTTTCAGCCTGATAAGACATTGTATATGTTTTATAAAAGTTCGCTTAAATCTTTGAAAGTTTGTTTGCTCTAATGTTTTAACAGTCTGGCATTGTACTGATTAAATTTAGCTATCTGCTCAGGCACCACCGCTTTCTGTCCCCTCTAATGCTTTTAAAACTTTGCCGTTTTCAAGGGGTGGGTAGCTTACCCCCCCTCTGCTTTTTTTTGGGGGGGGGACATCTGGGCTGGCATCTTACTTATGCACTACTTCTTCAGGTAAGAGAAAGTCTTTTTATTTTCGCCAAGTCAGTTGCTTGCTGGTCCGGTATGCTCATTTCATGCCCACAATGGTTCCGCAGTGGCAGGGACCTATAGGGACAGGGAAGAACCTCGATCCTATGGCCTCAGCCTAGGGAGAGCCACTTCCAGCACCCCAGGCTGGGGGGCCCCTTCAAGGGCCCCAGGGGGAGTCCAGAACCAGCCAGACCCCCTCCCCACCTCTGGGTCATGGGTCTCTCTCTCCGGAGCCTCGGAGGAATATGCCCGCCATCAACACGCCAAAATCGGAAGTTCCGTATTACGTTTATTCTGACAGGAAAGTGGCCAAGCAGGGGAGGGGGTTATGCTGAAAGTCCTTTGTTTTTTTACTCACAGAAGCAAGCTTGGTTGTTTGGTCACCTACCAACAGCCACTGAGGAGACAGCTAGTCACAGTTAGTCCCACAAAGGAGCCAAGAGAAGTGTCTTCCTCAGGAGAGAGTCCAGCTTTCCAGGAGCTGCAGCTCGCTTCCTCTAGGCCAGACCCGCCACTGCTGAAGGAAAGGGGGGAGCCTTTGAAAGGTATTGGGCAGCCTTCTCTGCAGTGCAGCCTGCTGAACTATCACCCTGATGAAGTGCAGGCCTTGCAGCTGAGGGAGAGAGGCCATGAGGGACAGCGAAGACGAATGCTTCCCCTACTTGCTGCCACTCACTAAGTCTGCCTCTTCCTCTCCCATGGAGGGGTTGACACTCTCTCAGTAGAGCGTCCATCCCCTTCGCCGGCTCCCTCCAGACTGAGGGTGAAATGCTGCCTGCTGGCTCAGTGGGCGGGCCGAGCCAATGCAGCAAGCCAGTGCAGCCATGGGATTGGGAGACTGTGAGAGTGGCAGCCGAGTGGGCCAAAGGCTGTGGAAGCATGTCCAGGAGAGACACCAAAACTCTTTTATATATAAGGAGAGATGGTACAGAGTTGTTTTCTGTTGCCCCAGAAGGTCCAACCAGAACCAACAGGTTGAAATTAAATCAGAAGAATTTTCAGCTAAACATCAAGAAGAACTTCCTGGCAGTTAGAGTGGTTCCTCAGTGGAACAGGCTTCCTTGGGAGGTGGTGGGCTCTCCTTCTTTGGAGGTTTTCAAGCAGAGGCTAGATGGCCATCTGACAGCAATGCGGATTCTGTGAACTTAGGCAGATCATGAGAGGGAGTGCAGGAAGGGTTGCCTTAGTGCTTAGTTCTTGTGGCCCTTTCTTACACGCCCAGGGAAATGCTGATTGCCACTTTGGGGTCAGGAAGCAATTTTTCTCCAGGCCTGTTTGGCCAGGGATCCTGGAGGTTTATTGTCATCTTCTGGACATGGAACAGTGGTTAATGTGGAGGGGGGAGGTATTTGTGAGATGGGCAGCTGTTGTCCATGCACCTGAACTCCAAGTGGTGATGCCACTTGGAATTCAGGTGTGTGAGGCCCTGTCGCCGCTGGCTAGAAGCATTTAAAGGGACCCTTTAAATGATTCTAGCCAGCAGAGAGTTGCATGCCTGAATTCCAAGTGGCTAATCGCTGCTTGGCATTCAGACATGCAGCCCATGGCAGCCCGTGGCCACCCCTCTCCCTCCCCTCTGCAAGATTTAAATGGCCCTCCAGCTGATTGGTGGGCCACGTGCTCCCCTGATCACCTGTAGGACCTTTTAAATCTCTCAGGAGAGGAGGGAGGGGTGTCTGTGGGTGGTGGGGCTTGGGGGCAGGGTTCAGGTGAGGGGCTTCCCACACCAGCCAGGTGGCTGGTGGCGAGCTGAAGCCCTGAAACTCAGGGGAAACCCCACCAACACCAGGGGTCTGGCAACCCTAATGCCAGATTTAATTTCAGAAATTTAGTCAAACTGAAATTGGAGTGAACTTCTTGTAAAGTACTGGGTTTCGTGCCTCATGACTCAGACGACGACATAAGAGAAGACAATTCTATTTAAGGCAGGAAGCTTGCAAGAGGCACGAGCCTCTGGCATGAGCCGAAGGGTGAGAGCAAAAGGGTGAGGCTCTTGGCCTGTGGCTCTCAGCCTAGGGGCTCTGTAAGAAGCCCAGGAAGAGCCAGAAAGCCAGGACCTTGGCTCCTTGGGTTCCCAGTAAGGTAAGCAGACTTCTACAACAGGAGCCATATAAATACAAAGTGTTTTAAAAGGGAGGTTATAGAAAAGTATTTGTTTAAAAACAATTATGAAGCCAGAATGCCAGCAGGGGGTTGGGGGCTATCCAGTGTTTTGCATGGAGTGTCACATGTATGACTATCTGCCCACTGGTCAGAAGTCTTGGGTGTGTGCTCGGTGCAAGGAGCTCCTGGTTCTCAGGGAGCGAGTTTGCTCCCTTGAGGCCAAGGTGGCTGACCTGGAGAAGCAGAGACAGTCAGTTAGGTGCACGGAGAAGACTCTCGGGGACTTGTTAGATATGTCCTACTCTGGATCTGGCAGCCCGGCTGCTGCCAGGGAGCATGAGGGTCAAGGGGAAACGGGGATAAGGGGAATGTGCCCTCAGAAGGGACCTCTTCTTCAGCTGGTGAACAGGTATCCTTTCGTACCAAGGAACCATCCCTGGGAAGGGTGGGAGGGGGGCTCTTGGTAGTTGGTGATCCGATCCTTAGGCAGGTAGACAGCTGGGTGGCGAACCCGCATACTGACCGTATGGTGACTTGCCTGCCTGGTGTGAAGGTAGCGGACATTACGCGTGTTTTAGATAGGCTGGTAGATAGTGCTGGGGAAGAGCCAGTGGTTGTGGTGCACGTTGGCACCAACGATGTGGGGAAATGCAGTCGTGAGGTCCTGGAGGAGAAATTTAGGCTGCTGGGCAGGAAACTCAAGGCCAGGACCTCCAAGGTAGCCTTCTCGGAAGTGCTACCTGTTCCACGCGCAGGGCCGGAGAGACAGGCATAGATCAGGAGTCTCAATGGGTGGATGAGACGGTGGTGTAGGGGGGAAGGGTTCAAGTTTGTTAGGCACTGGGATGCTTTTTGGGACAAGAGGGAGCTATACAAAAGGGACGGTCTCCACTTGTCCAGAGAAGGAACCAGGCTGCTGGCGCTCAAAATCAAAAAGGTGGCGGAGCAGTTTTTAAACTGAATAATGGGGGAAAGCCGACAGGAGATGAAAAGTCTCTGGTTCGGGATGGCTCATCTCAAAGAGATGAAGGGGTAGCTATTACTTTTGTACAAGGAAATGGATTACAATTGTCCACTGAGACTGTGGCTAATGATAGGAACTGCCTGGCAAGGTCTCGAGGCAGCAAGAGGAAGGCTGTGGGCTTAACAAACATGGGAAACTATAAGTGTTTATACACAAATGCTAGAAGTCTCCGAGGTAAAATCGGGGAGTTGGATTGCTTGGTGTTGGGGGGGAAATAGACATTGTGGGTATTTCAGAAACTTAGTGGGATGAGGAAAATCAGTGGGATACGGTGATTCCTGGTTATAAATTATATCAGAAGGATAGGGGGGAAGGGTTGAAGGTGGGGTGGCTCTGTATGTCAGAGAGGGTATACCGTCCAGTAAGATTGAGAGGGGAAGAGAATTGGATTCGCTTCTGGAAATGCTATGGGTTGAAATAGTGGGTCCAAAAGGAAGCTTAACAGTGGGAGTTTGTTATCGCCCACTGGATCAAAAGATAGAGGAGGATTATAAAATGATGAATGAATTAAAGATAGTGGTTAGACGAAATAACTGTGTTGTAATAGGTGACTTTAACTACCCACACATTGATTGGGTCAATATGAGTTCTAGTCGGGAAAAAGAGATTGAGTTTTTAGACACTCTCAGTGATTGTGCTGTGGAACAGATGGTCACAGATCCTACCAGGGGAGAGGCGATCCTGGATTTGGTCCTAAGTAACACTCAAGACCTGGTGAGAGATGTAAAAGTGATTGCACCACTTGGGAACAGTGACCATAATGTCATTGAGTTTAACATTTGTACAGATAGGGAGTTGCCCAAAAAGACTGACGCAACCACTTTTAACTTTAAAAGGGGTAACTTCTCTGGTATGAGGGGACATGTGAGGAAGAAATTGAAAGGAAGAGTGGAGAAGGTCAAAACCATTGGGGAAGCTTGGGGACTATTTAAAAAGACAATCCTAGAAGCTCAGAAAAAATATATACCGCAGGTTAGGAAAGGTACAAATAGGTATAGAAAAAAGCCTGCATGCTTAACAAATAAAGTAATGGAAGCTGTAAATGGTAAGAAGGATTCCTTTAAACGGTGGAAAGCTAGTCTTAGTGAGGTTGATAAAAGGGAACACAGACTATGGCAAATAAAATGCAAGTCTGTGATCAGGCAAGCAAAAAGGGAATATGAGGAACATATCGCAAAAAACATAAAGACCAACAATAAAACTTTCTTCAAATACATTAGAAGTAGGAAGCCAGCCAGGGAGGCAGTGGGGCCCTTGGATGACCAAGGGGTAAAAGGAGTAGTGAAGGATGATAGGGAAATGGCTGAGAAGCTGAATGCATTTTTTGCCTCTGTCTTCACTGTGGAAGAGGAGAAGTGTTTGCCCACTCCAGAAGCACCGATTTCGGGAGGGGGTTTGAAAGACCTGAATCAGATTGCGGTGACAAAAGAGGAAGTCCTCCGACTGATGGACAATATAAAAACTAATAAATCACCAGGCACGGATGGCATTCATCCGAGAGTTCTGAAAGAACTCAAATGTGAACTTGTGGATCTCCTGACAAAAATATGTAATCTTTCTTTAAAATCTGCCTCCATTCCTGAGGACTGGAATAGCTAATGTCACTCCCATCTTTAAAAAGGGCTCCAGGGGAGATCTGGGAAATTATAGGCCAGTCAGTCTGACATCAATACCGGGTAAGTTGGTGGAAACTGTTATTAAGGAAAGAATTAGTAGGCACATTGATGAACAAAAACTATTGAGGCAGACTCAGCATGGGTTCTGTAAGGGAAGATCTTGTCTCACTAACCTGTTAGTGTTTTTTGAGGGAGTGAACAAACATGTGGACAAGGGGGACACAATAGATATTATCTACCTTGACTTCCGGAAAGCTTTTGATACAGTTCCTCATCAAAGACTCCTAAGTAAGCTCAATAGTCATGGGATAAAAGGACAAGTCCTCTTGTGGATCAAAAACTGGCTTATAAATAGGAAACAGAGAGTGAGTATAAATGGGAAACTTTCTCAGTGGAGGGTGGTAAGCAGTGGGGTACCACAGGGATCAGTACTCCGTCCAATGCTTTTTAACTTGTTTATTAATGATTTGGAATTGGGAGTAAGCAGTGAAGTGGCTAAATTTGCAGATGACACGAAGTTGTTCAGGGTGGTGAAAACCAGGGAGGAGTGTGAGGCACTCCAAAGGGATCTGTTGAGGATGGGTGAGTGGGCGTCAACGTGGCAAATGGGGTTCAATGTGGCCAAGTGCAAAGTGATGCACATTGGAGCCAAAAATCCTAAATATAGGTACACGTTGGTGGGGTCTGAACTGGCAGAGACGGACCAGGAGAGAGATCTTGGAGTCGTAGTGGATAACTCGCTGAAAATGTCTAGACAGTGTGTAGCTGCAATAAAGAAGGCCAACGCTATGCTGGGGATTATTAGGAAGGGAACTGAAAACAAATCAGCCAGTATCATCATGCCCCTGTATAAATCATTGGTGTGACCTCATTTGGAATACTGTGTACAGTTCTGGTCACCACATCTCAAAAAGGATATTATAGCATTGGAAAAAGTGCAGAGAAGGGCAACTAGAATGATAAAAGGGTTGGAACACCTTCCCTATGAAGAAAGGTTAAAACGCTTGGGGCTCTTTAGCTTGGAGAAACGACGGCTGAGGGGTGACATGATTGAGGTTTATAAGATTATGAATGGGATTGAGCAGGTTGAGAAAGAAGTACTTTTCTCCCTTTCTCACAATACAAGAACTCGTGGGCACTCCATGAAATTGCTGAGCAGTCAGGTTAGAACAGATACAAGGAAATACTTCTTCACCCAAAGAGTGATTAACATATGGAATTCACTGCCACAGGAGGTCGTGGCAGCTGCAAGCATGGACAGTTTCAAGAGGGAATTAGATAAACATATGGAGCAGAAGTCCATCAGTGGCTATTAGCCACAGGGTATAGATGGGAACTCTCAGTCTGGGGCAGGTGATGCACTCTATTCTTGGTGCTGGAGGGGGCAGCAGTGGGAGGGCTTCTGGTGCCCTGGCCCCACTGCTGGACCTCCTGATGGTTCCTGGTATATTTTGGCCGCTGTATGACAGAGTGTTGGACTAGATGGGCCATTGGCCTGATTCAACATTGGCTTCTCTTATGTTCTTATGTTCTTAAGATGCATTTATTCGTACTTCACACACAGAAAAAGACAGACAGTAACGGCCGGAGGCCAACTATATACAGTAAGGGGGGGGGACACCCCACATTCCTATTGGCGGGTTTGAATCACCCGCCAATGCTGCCATTGGTTCCCTTTTGGCGAGCTCAGGAGCCTAGACCCTATTGTTCTCCGAGAACGGAGCTTGGCTGCATTTCGCCAGCTCAGGCTCCTGATCCTAGGACATAACACTTCTTATGTTCATAAGTTCATTATGAACCAAGTTCATAAGAAAAGGATTGGTGGATACATGCAGGGTTGGGAAAACTCTTCTCTTATCCTTGCTGGCCCTACTCCACCCTGTTTCCTGGCCTCTGCTTCCCTCACCTCTTTTTGCTCTGACTTCCTCCCTCCCCCACTTGCTGGCCTTTCCTTTCCTTTCTCTTCCCACCCCCTCCTAGCTCTTCTTCTCCCTCTCACAACACTTGGGTCCTCTCCCCTTCTTTCACAGTCCTTACCTCCCCCCCTGCCTTACTGCCATGGCCACTGAACATCAGATACCATGCCATCCAAATGACAGTGTTTTCCTCTCCTGCAGTCATTTTACTTTCACAGGGGAGAGAGTTATCTTCCTTTTTCTCCCCTTTTGTGATCATATTTTTTTCTGCAAACCTGGGGCTTTGAAGAAACATCTCCTCTAGCCCTTGGTGGCCCTATGGTATAGATTTTTAAAAAATCTGGATGCTGAACTCACCATGGGAAGGAAATACTTATTCCTGCATTACATGGCAATAACCGTTGTATTCTTTCAGTTAACCTGACCAGAGGTAAAACAGCTGGGGAGGAAGTGACATCACATGCACCACTGGCACTAGCATAATGGTGTCTGAACACACACTCTCCATTGCCCTGAAAGCTCCACTACAGCTGGGCAAGTGTAAGCCAGGAAGCAGAGGGGGAGCTAGGCAACGGAGGTCCAAGCCAAGACTCAGTGGCTGCAGCAGCCACAAGATCTGCAACCACTGCACAGGTCACAGTGATACCTGACACAGCTGCAGCAGCACACCCAGCATAAAATCACCCTCATTCCTGAAAAGATGCTTATCTGGAAAAGATGGAGCCAGGAGGCCACTAAGGCAGAGAGTCCCTAGTGCTGTTGGCAGGCCCATAGCATTTTGGTTGCCCCTCCCGCAGCCTCAGCTCCCCCTCCCTGGGTCCCTCCCCCCAATTGCCTGTCAGCCTGTCAGCGGGGAGGACAAGGGCGGTGATGTTAGAGGCAGTAGCACAAGCAGCAGTGGCAGTGAGGCTGGGCTGAGATAATGGCCTGGGCAGGCAGCAAGCATGAATGGTGGGGGAAGAAGCCTCCATCTTGGGCTGCCACCAGATGCTCACTGTGCCGCCCACCAGCAGGTAAGCCCGGCCAGGCTAGGCAAGGCAAGGAGGCAGGCGGGCACCTCCTCTTGGCCCCAGCCAGGCATGCCTGGCTGCACTCCAATGTGCCAACAAGCCCGTGCATGGCACCTCTGTGGCCAGCCCGGCCGCTGCATGCCGCACCTCTCCCAGCCCCAAGAGGAAGCCAAGGGTGAGGGTCAGGCTGCCCCTGGCTCTGCACCATGGGAAGGGGCACTGGGGCTCCTCAGGGAGGGAGGCTCCTGAGCAAAACATTGCCCCCCCAAGAAAAAGTTACTAGCTATGGGGCTGGCTGTTGAGTAGTGGAGGAGTCAGCAGGGAATCGGAGTACTGAGAGCAGCCATTGATTTGGGATGCTGCCTTCAGACCACTGGGTTGCATAGATCAGAGCCCTTGCAATAGACTTGAGATTTACAAAAAAGAAAGAGGCATACAAATCAAATTCAGCAGTTGCCTTTGTAATTTGTACATCTGACAGTATAAAGTTATCTTGATTAATTGCAGTTTCAGGGGTTTTGTTGTGCAGTTAAAAAAAATGCATGTTTCCAGAACTCACAGCATACGTTCCATACTTCTGGAAGTCGTAACTATTTGGTTGCCATGACTGACCATCCAAATACCATCCCAAGTTATTGGGAGAGAAGAAGACGCAATGGCTGTTTGTCCCTAATGTGATCACCTTGGTAGATAGCTCACACTGCCTATTGTGTTACTTCTGCACTTGTGAGTAACAAGCCTGGAACTGGATTCCTGTCCTGCCTCATCAACATTGTCAAGGTCACTTGAAGAGTCATATAGCTGGTGCCTGAATTGCAGATGAATGGATGTCACAACTGTTCGAACTCTGCTGACATGGAAGAGATGTAAAAATTGTTGTGGCCTGATTGATACCTATCTTCCACAAGGTTTTTTCCCCCTATTACACTGGGATGCTATTGCAGCCTCTAAAGACATGGAATTCTACTAAAGCTTCAGACGTGCCTCTTCCTCTTACTTTGGCAATAACATGTACAGACTATATAAAAATACTCTGTTTCTTTCACATTTGAAACATTATCCACAATTTTTAAAGAACGTTTTCAGACACAGGAAAACAGATGGTTATTGAAAAGACAAATGTACCAATATCTACTGGCAAAAAATGAACTTTTCTACCATGTCCCTCGAATGAAGAATTGTACTGCTATCTGCATCCTGATACCTTTAATCCTGAGCATTCAGGTAAAGTAGGTTCTTTGGATTTTAGAAATACTGAACTGGCTACAGCAGAAGCACCAGGAAGCTCCATTTGGTATATTCTGCTAAACGGCACCATGGATGTTTCCTTGATTCCAGAAAAGGTGAGCACTGCCTTTTAGAATATGGGCTGTACCACTGAACGTTTCAATATTCTACTGCTTCACTTGTTTTATCATTATTATTGCCACATAGCCTTTCTGCCTGAGTCATTTGCCCTGGATACTTTGCAAAGCCCAATTCAACCATTCTGCATTTATTTGGAAAATTTCTATGATACCACTCCAGCAAACCTACCCAAGGCGGCACAAGTAACTTCATGATGATTCACTTCCATCTCTATGATGTCACCAGTTCTTAGCTTACTGGAAATAAGTTTGCCGTTTTGTTCATTTCACTTGCATGTTGCTGAGGGTTTTTTTTCCTAGTGAACATTTTAACCTCAATGAATGCCCTGCAAAATGAAGCTGAATATTTGCGGGACCAGTGTTCGTGACGGTTTGTTGAAGTTGGTTGATTTGATTGTTTTTGTAACTGCCTCTTCTGCCGGTTTTCTTTTTCATTCTCAAGGAAATATTTTTGTGTTGTTTACCTTTGTTGTTGAGGAAATATGCTTTCCATTCCACTAAGGCCTTCATAAAAATTTTGCAGATCAATATCTGTGGGTAGCACATCAATATTTTTTAATTTTCTGAAAAGATAATATGACCTGCATTACTTGATGCCTCATTAATGTTACCTGCAAGGCAGCATGAATTGCCATCCTTTGGAAATGGGATATGCAGACATAGGTCATTTCTCAGTGTCATTCCCCCGAGTGGATTCAGTGATCAATTTAAAGTGTACTATTATCATCAGTTTTAGATGGTTATGGCATCAAGTGAAAATAAACATTAGATACTACAATTTGTTTATTTTAAAACTAGTAGTAAAGCCCATTGTAAAAGCAATACAACGAGATCTAGAAAGATGTGATATGTAACGAATGCATCAGCTGGAAGCAGGTTAAGTATATATTAGCAGTATGTACTAGAAAGGCACAAATGTGGAAGTAAAGTCTCACATAGCTTATTTTACACAATAACTGGTGTCCAAGGTCACACAATGTGGGCCAGAAAATGCAGCACACAGGGCTCTGTGGAGTAATTTCTAGGACAGGGCAGTGTGCAAAGTCATTATATGTTGGATGTCCCTATCATTCAATGTGGTCATGGTCGCACTGTCCACTCTGTTACAGAACAGGTCTCAAGGGAAGTTGGGTTGAAAGTGAGTGGACTGCTGATCCAACATTGGCTTCTCTTATGTTCTTATGTTCTTCCTCTCCTCTGGCCCAACTGTCCCCTAATTTTTCCTTTTTTCATACACTTACCTAGCTTTGTCACATGTAGTATGTGTCTTCTCACTTCTTACTTTCTCTTGTCTGATCTATTAGGTTTTCTTAATGTCAAGTACAGTCTGTACAAAGTAAAGCATTAGTTCATGTTAGCCAGTGAGGATGCATTTTTCCCGCTTGCTGGCCTCGGTATTCCTCGCTGTCTTCTGGTCTCGTGGGGTGACATGGCCCACTGCAGCTGCCCCTCCCTTCGGGCTGTGGGGCCGCGGGCAGTTGTTCCCGCCCATGCTCTCTCCCCTCAGCGTGCCATTCTTGCTGCTCCCAGCCTCCGGGGTCCCTCACCATCTTGCTGCGCCATTCCTTGGCCCTGTCCTGTGCGGGGTGAGTGTGGCACTCTCTGGGGCAGTGGTGTGGGTGGAGCATGTCCCGGGACCTGAGACCCAGGACAATAATAAACTATACACTCTTTGTATTTTTTTAATGTATATGTCATTCTCCACTTCAGCCAGTTGTTCCTGCACTCCTCCTATTGTGCATGCCTACTTAGATCTGTCTGTGACTGTATCTGCTTTGCAGCATGCCTTGGGTTTTTGGCTTCCTGTTTTCTGCGTGTCTGATCCCATCCTCTATCTCTGCTTGTGTGTGTATCCACTGGCTTTTTTGTGACAACTTGGGCTGGTGTCCCGTCCCCCCCTGCCGCCTCCACCATGCTGACAGCTATTTACTTAGCAGGGTGTTTTTTTTTCCATTCTGGAAAGTGTTGCCTCAGCAAACTTGGCTTGGAGCCTAAAAATGGTGGGTTTTGTCCTCTGAGGGAATCAATTGTCATCTGGTGAGGAGAGCGAAGACAGTAGCTGTGTTCACCGGAGTGAAGCAACTGTCTTCTGAGGAACGTTTTGGTGGGTGCTGCCTCTGTGAGTGGGACTCAGGCAATGCAGCCAGTAGATAGGGACAGCTTCTGAGTAACACATCAGGGAGCCAACTGATTTAGAGGCATGTGGAATGTTCAGAAAGTGCCATCCCGCTACTCAGTTATATATAAGGAGAGATAAGAGTTGTTTTCAGAATTGTACATTCTTTGATTATTTTTTAAAAACAATCATGCATTCTTATATGTGACACAGAATGGTTTTATAAGGCAGAATGTCATTGTCTTAGATGGCAGTCATATTGGAATCTGTGCATCTTCTAGGATAGCTCTGCATCAAATGGACTATAATACTGGTATCTAAAATCCTGCCAAAGTTGGATTGCAGTACTTTACCATCTAGCACACAACTAAAAAGCAAGGTATTGATTGAGTGGTAGGTGAGTGAGAAAGTTAATAAGAATGCCTAGTCAGGTGACTGAACAGAAGAGCTTTGGAAAGTTAACTACTGTGACATGAGTCCTTAAATCTGCCACTTTCTATGATTAAAATGTATTTCTTGATCATTGATAATGTAGCTTTGTTCACATTCTTTTCTGAAGCAACTGAAGTTTTCTTGAAACAAGAGACCTATAGGAAGCTTATTTGCAGAAAGTGAGCTGGTTTCTACGTGGGTGAGACTGTTGTTGTGAGGCCTCAAGAGAGAGAGAAGAAAATTTCTTGTTACTAAGCAGGGATCTAAGGGCCGTCGTCATGGGAAAAGCCAAAAAATTCCATAGAAGGAAGAATTATTCCTCCTGCAGCCATGCCACATCTGCTGTGATCTTGTCAGATCTTGCAAAAGCAAAATCAGCAAAAATTTCCCCAAGGTGAAATGATTCATACTGTTGCAGGAAGTAGGGTTGACAACCCAGTCTTCCTTGTGGAGACGGCCTTCTGTTTATGACACTGAGCTGCTCTATCTATGTGAGGATCACAAAAGGGGGGGGATGAGGAACATCTGGCCTACAAAATATCAGAAAAGCACCTTCTTTATTTTTATCAACCCTCTGCAGACCCCCTAGGTCTGAACTGCTGCAAAGTCCCACGCTAGGAGGGGTGGTGAACATGAACATTGTTGTTCTATGCTGGTTACAAGTTACTCTTAGGCTTCATTTAGATGGGCGGGCAAGATGATGTGGTAACTTTCAAAATCCAGAGCCAACAGCCTCTAGGGTAGGGCAACAGTGGCACAGGAAGGAACTAGATCATTTCATTCCACTTAGTGGTTGATTTGCATGTTACCAGGCAATGCTGAAACATCTCCCATGCCACCAAGGCATAATTTTAAATCATTTCCTTATTCGTTTGTTTAGGAGATTTTTTAAAACCGATTTTCCTGTATTCAAGAAGGCTAATAATTATTGAGAGAATCACTTTACGAAAGAAGGGTATTTATTTATTTATTAAATTTGTATTTCACCCTCCCCGCAAGCAGGCTCAGGGTGGGTTCCATCAATGTCAAAACAATATACAATAACAATTAAAACCAATTTAAAACAATAGTAACACAATAATATAGTAATACATCTGCTGGCCAGATCATATGGAGATCAGAGTGGGTACTCAGCTTTGAAGGGCTTTAAAGGTTAACATCAACACCTTAATTTATTTTGAAACTAGTGCAGCTGATGCAATACTGATTGGATATGATTAAGCTGCCCAGTACCAGACAGAAGGTGTCCAGCTGTCTTCTGCCCGAATGGAACTTGTTTTCAGGGGTAGCCCCAGATACAGCATGTTCAGTAGTCAAACCTGGAAGTTACTAAAGCATAGGTCAGCTTCAGTTAGATCTGTCTTGAGCAAAGGAGAGCCTCTGCACAACACAGAAAAAGGTGCCCCCAGCCATTACTCCACAAAAAGGACTGTAAGACTAAAAAGGACTAAGCTCTTAACTCAGTCAGACAAGGTTATAGCAATTATGCCTATTACAAGTAAATCCTTTCCTTCCAGTTTATCAGGATCACCACCATCTCTCAGTTTGTTCATGGTGCTGCAAAGTGTCCCTGCTGAGATGGTTCATGGGGGGCTCAGAAGGTGGTGCTCTCATTCCTGTCTACTTTCTGGATATGGATTATGGGATAGCAGGTTCAGAGCCCTCTACCACAGGCTGGTCAATAAAGAAGCAGTACTCACATCATCAATGGCCTTTGTCAGGTCCTCTTGTTTGTACTTCAATCCCCTTTGCCCAACCTTGCCTAGGCATCCTTCCTGAAGGGAGATGTGGATCTACCAAGTGGGAGGTATGGGAAGCAGCCTTTGCCATGTTTGCCCAGTCACTGTTGCTGGAAATAGTGACAGTGTTGTGTATTAACATGTAAAAGATGGCCACAGCCTGCGAGCCAGGGCATGTGGTTGGACAGATCCTCGGACCTTTGGTCCTAAAGACAATAGCCACCTCGGCTCCTAGGACACGCCAATCGGCTCGCCCGGATTCAAAAGGGAACCTATTGAAATAGAGCCAATTATGAGTGATGGGTGTGTGTGGGTGTGGTAATGGAGTATGCATATAAACCGGGCACAGACCGGCAAAAAGTATGCTTCGTTCTGCTATGTAATCAATAAACGTCTTGCTGATTTCACCATGCTGAGCCTCCGGCCTCAGTACTTTTCACTGGCGATGAAGGAGGGATTCCGTGAGCAAGTCTGACTCCTCCAGACCCAAGAGCACCACATCGGCAACCACCACAGAGCCCGAGGACTCCCACCCCATGCCGCCATCCACCAGCGATCCATAGGTCGCAGCCACTGCATTATCACAACTGGCCCCAGCTCTGCCACAATGAGTCATGGCTTCAGCTCCAGGACAGCACCTCTCAGCCTTCAACCCGAACCATCCTGAGTACTGGGGAGCCTGGGTCACTCAGCTGAAATACTTCTTAAACATACAAGGCGAAACCTATGCGAAACTCAAGAAATCAAGGCTGCTGAGCACGTGTGGCGTTGCCACAATCCGGCTGGCACAGAATTTCATCATGCCAAAGACGCTGGAGACAGCCACCTACGATGAGCTGCTCACTGCACTGACCAACTACTATGCCCCAAAACAATCAAAATGGGCCATCCGGATGGATTTCCTGGGATGCATGCAAAAGCCCAGGGAGTCCACCGCAGAATTCCTCGCTGACCTCTGCTGCTTTGCCAGCAAATGTGAGTTTCCCTTCCTAGAGGACACTCTGTGAACCCAATTCATCTGGGGGGTCAGCGAACTGAAGCTACAGTGGAAACTCATTGCCCAGACTGACCTGAAGCTCGACTCAGCGCTGCAAACAGCCACTGCATTTGAGAAATCAAAGAAGGACTGACAACCACGCTCCACACACCAGACCACGGCCGCTCAGGACTCCGACCTCTCAGAGGAGGAAGGAATAGGAGCCCATCAGGTTCGTCATCACACCCAGCCTGACGCCCACAAGAGCAGAGCACCAGCCAGCCACATGTCCTCACAAAGGTCCACGAAACAACCTGGGTCAAATCCGTGCACCAGCTGCAAATATCCCCACGAACGAAGGGCCTGCAGATTCTGCGACGCCATCTGCTGCACGTGTGGCAAACAGGGCCACATTGCCCATGCCTGCCATTCATGGGGGAATCACCGGAGCACCTCAGCACACCACAGGACAACCAAACTCAACTCCACCATGGTCAACCAAAATCAGGTACATTACTTGCCCCAGGGGTCGGCCCGTAAACTGACTGTAACTGTGCTAATAGAGTGGACCCCATGTGAGATGTAGTTAGATATGAAATTGTCCCTTTCCATTATTTCTGAGGATACCCTCAGGAGGATATGCCCTAATGGGGGACCCCCTCTAGGGAACACCGGCCTCAGGCTAAGAGGCTTTCAGAGGAACCCAGTTGAAATCAAGGGGGTGGGCCAGTTTTGTGTACAGTACAAGGCATTTGAAGGCCTCTTAGAACTGGTTGTAGTCAAGGCCCCCCTCACCAGCTTGTTGGGCCTATCTTGGTTCGATGCACTCAGATTGGCGGTAACTGGGATCAATCAGGTGGGGCGCCAGGACTGCAGTCAAGTGTGCCAAGAGTTCCCAGCCATCTTCAACGGTGCACTCGGATGTTACACTAGGCCACCAGTAATGCTGGCCCTGGATCCAATGGTGCACTTCATCCAAGTGAAAGCCAGGTATCCCCCATTAGCACTCCGGCCAAAGATAGAGGCAGAACTGGATCGCCTGGTCAGCCAAGGGGTGTTAGAGCCCATTTCTCATGCCATGTGGGAGACGCCAATAGTCACTCCGTTGAAACCCAATGGGGACATGAGGATCTGTGCAGATTACAAATGCACAACAAACAAAGCACTACAAGACCACGCATACCTAGTTTCTGTGGTCAGCCATGTTCTCGCATCCCTAGCCGGGGCGAAAGCTTTTGGGAAGTTGGACTTGGCCCAGGCCTACCAACAGTTACCAGTTGACAACACCACTGCCGAAGCCCAAACTATTGTGACACACCGGGGTGTCTTTAGAGTGTGGAGATTACAGTTCGGGGTGAGTGTGGCTCTGGGAATTTTTCAAAATCTGATCGACTCTTTGCTTAAAGGGATTCCTGGGGTACAGCCCTTCTTCAATGACATTCTAATCGGGGTGCTATCATCGGAGGTCTTCACCGACCAACTGAGGGAGGTTCTACAGCACTTCGCCACTGCTGGATTGAAGGTTAAGCATGAAAAGTGCCTGCTGGGTGTCCCGAGCGTGGGTTTCCTGGGATTCCAAGATGCAAGTGGGATCCACCCTACTCAGGAGAAGATCACAGCAATCACGGATGCCCCAACTCCCTCCTCCAAAGTGGAACTTCAGGCCTTCTTGGGCCTGCTTAATTTTTATCACACTTTTCTTCCACACAAAGCAGCAGTGGTTGAACCCCTCCACAGGCTTCTGGACAAGAATGCTCCCTGGACATTGGGCCCTAAACATGCCACCGCTTTCTGAGCAGTCAAGGACTTGCTGGTTTCAAATGTGCTACTAGCACGTTTCAATGAGAATCTCCCAGTCATGCTCATGTGTGACACATTGCCCTAGGGGTGGGGGCGGTCTTGGGACACCAGTTGCCAGATAGGCGGAGGGTGGATTCCTGGCCCCTACTCTCATCTACTTTATAATAGCTTCCAGGCATTGAAAAAGCAACACTTTCTCCTGAATATAACTGCTGGGGGGGGGACTAGGGGTACAACTTTCTTGTGACCTGGGTCATCCTGAGAGCCAGTTTGGTGCAGTGGTTAGGAGTGAAGACTCCTCCCCATAGTGAAGGGCGAGGTATAAATCCAATCTCTTCTGCACCTCCTCCTCCTTGAGGGCCTGGGGACAGGTCCATAGCCAGAATTTTTTTGTTAGGGGTGCAAATATTTTATTCAGGGAGCAGTTTGTCTGGGCTCAGGACCATCCAACCCCCCTGCGGCACAAGAGCAGATCAGTGCAGAACCTACCACCCCAAACTCCACATGTGTTTTAAAAAGTGGCTGGCCATGCCCTAGCAAAATTCACCCCTCAGCCATGCAATACTTTTATAAATGCTGAAAAAGATAACAGATTGTACAAGATTCCATGTTCTCCAGAACTCTTCATCCAGCTGGATGTTGGGACACCTTTGGGCCAGGGTATTCAGGCTCAAAGTTCCTTAGCTGACTTCAGTGGACACAGGAGGGAAGGATTCCATACCAGGTTTTTGCTTCTACCCAACCTCTTTAGCTACATGGCGCCCCTCCACACACACACTATCATTCACTGGTCAGTGGTTGCTCTCCCTTTGTTTGTGTTTTCTCCCAAGTTTTCCCCTTGATGGGGAAAAATGATGTAGTTAAGAAGCCAAGTTGGAGGGGGGGAAAACAGCTAAGTTGAAGAATTGCCAAGTTGGGGGGAAAGCCCTGGGCATGCTTGGTGGTATCAGACTGTGCCCCTGGTAGAGTCCCATGGTAGCTAAACAGCACTCATGTGGCTTGGGTCCAGGGGTGGTGAGGAGCAGAGCAGGACCAGTAGGTGCTGCTCAGAGGCCACTGCCTGTGGCGCAACCCAGAATGAGTGCAGGCCAGCTGTTCAACAGGGCCCACTTATGAACTGGCGCAGAGACATTGAGGGCCCTAATGGAGCTAGTAGCAAGGACCCAGTTCCATGAGCTGTCTGCAGCCAAAAAGCCACCTCTCTAGCAATTGACACCTTGAAATATCTGTTGTTCCCTGCTTGGAGAAGGGGGGAGGGAAGGGGGATGTTTGACCATCTCTTTTGTCAATCATGCTACATCAATTAGCATTTGTAAGAAGGTGGGCTGATTTCCTCCTCCTTCCTTTCAGTTCTCTGCCTCAAAGGAAAAAATTGTTAAAACGCACAGAATTGGATGTTTTGCTGCTTGCCAACCCCTCAAGAGAAAAAGACATTTCTTCACAACAGAAAAACAAAAAAGCTATAGCTGTTTGGCAAGTGATGCACTCTATTCTTGGTGCTTGGGGGGGCAACAGTGGGAGGGTTTCTAGTGTCCTGGCCCCATTGCTGGACCTCCTGATGGCACCTGGTATTTTTGGCCACTGTGTGACAGGGTGTTGGACTGGATGGGCCATTGGCCTGATCCAACATCAGCTTCTCTTATGTTCCTATGAGGGGGCAGGGCACATTTGGGATGGGGTATCACCCTTCTCAGCCCCCTCATGGCTATGGGACTGCCTGGGGAGCCAGAAAAGATACCACTGAGAGAAGAGGAGCAGCACACTTTCTTCAAGTGTTATTTAAGGGCTGCTCTAAGGAAATTTTTGTCTGGAACCCTGTGGTGGCTCTCAGTGGCACAGCCTGGAGGATTTGTTAATGAAACACAGAACTGGGTGTCATTAGCATATTGGTAACATCCAGCTCCAGAGCTACAGTTGGTCTTGTTCAGTGGCTTCAAAAATATTAAACAGCACCAGAGATTGCACTGATCCTTGCAGTACTCTGTATAACAAATCCAAGGACTGACTCAATATTTTACCCTTTGAGTCATTACAGACAAATTGGTGGAAACCGTTGGAGAGATATCCCTGTCATTCTAACCAGATGCTCCAAATAGGTCAGAAGAATAGAATAATCAACCACATCAAGAGCCACTCAAAGATGCAGTAAATTGAGGTTTATTCTTACATCAAACAGTCCATCATACTCTAAATGCAGATCTGATCAAATAGATTTGGAGACTGCACATGGTACTGCCTGTGTCACTCCCTTGAATAAACCTAGAATGCAGTCTTAGCCATGCCAACCCCACTTGTCATTCATCTTAAGGCTGAAAACTGACTCATACTCTATACAGCTAAGCTAAGTAATATCTAAATAAGAACATATGCAAGAAGCTGCATTTCTATATATGTGAATGAACCCCATAATTTACAGATTGCAAACGATTCTGAAATCCTTTGAGATGAAATGCACAATAAAAAGAAGTATGTTCTGGCATAATTATTTTCTGGAATCTCGGAGAGAAACATCTCCACATGTGGGATACAATTTGAGGTCAAGCAAGGTTTCCTCAGCATACACAACCAACACCGTGGAAGATAACTGCATATTTCCTCAAGACAGATACTGCTCTAGTTTTGCTTCAGATGTGACAAGAGTTTTAAAGACATTGGAGTGATTTGTGTTGATGAAAAAATTGGCTACTGCATTAAAACTGAAGCTGGCACAAATTTTGTAAGATTTGGCAAATTTCCAAATTCACATTTCATTATTGACAGTTGATCCACCGTTCAGTTTTTGAAATTTAGAGCATTGATTGATTAAATTATTGAAATTAACATAAGATTCATTAAATTCCACTGTGGCGTACATCAGCTAATGGTAAATATTGACTGTTACTGGATGCCTGCTGTCAGATATCATTGAGTTCATTGCTACATTCAGATACTATCAAATGTGGTCATCCACTGCATGACAGCAGTCAAATCTCGTCAAATCTTGTGAGTCTGTGACTGCTATCTGTCAGATACTGTCAGATGTCTACTGCCAGCACAAAAATCTTTGGAGGCAAAATGCCAGTAGTGAATATTAAATTTTTGTTGAATAGCCATACAGAGCAGAGCATATTCAACATCAAAATCTGCACAAGAAAATTCTAGGAAGATGGTTTGGGGACAAATTCAGTTCAGTTCAAAGCAGAACCTTTTGATGGTAACTGTATCTGATTCATTAACTGATTTACAAGGAGGAGCTATCTCTCTATTGCTGCACTCATAAGCAGTTAGGTCCATGTAAGTCCATTGAAGTCAACAGTATAACTCTCTTTAGGAGTTCACTATGGTGCTCCACTAATACTGCTTCTGCCCGTTGTTGATAGAGCTCCTACTTACATATTAATTAGAAACATCCTTAAAATAGCAGCAGTATAATACTAGTAGATGGTAATCGAGCCTATAATATTTTACTTTATATATATTATAATATTAGCAAATGGTAATCGAGGCTATAATATTTTAGCCCTCTTACCACCCTCCTGCCCATTCTGATCAAAGCTGAGTTCCCTAAACTGTTTGTAATTATAACAATGCATTTAGTTCATCTCTTTAGCATCAAAGAGTTGCCTTGAATATTTTCAGTTTTAATGTCAGTCATGCGTTTTTTTCTATTTTTTTTTGTTCTTCCTTTTGTTTATCCTTTCATTCATCATTGTGCTCCAATAACCTACTTATTTCAATTAAGCTACTGAGTCTGGGTGCCCCTTACTGAATGTAGTGTAGTGAATGGGGTGCCGTGGTTAGTGTGTCATACTAGCAGTTGAAGACCCAGGTTCAAGTATGCATGGAAGCCTGGGCCAGGCAGTCTCTCTCAGCTGAACTGATTTCACAGGCAGTGACACTCGTTCAGTGGCTCAGAAGTCACCTGTGACTCTTTCCGTTTGGCATCTGCCCCAAGTTTCACAGAAGTGGACAAGGCCCTTGCCTCATGGGGGCTTGTGGTTGGCAAATGGTTCTCACCTTAAAGCAGTCACTGCCAATGCTCCCTCTAAGTCGTGGAGTCCTGTGAGCAAAAAATCCACTTTGTGAGCTACTGGCGTGAAAGTTGTGAGTGAGTGATTTGGCGACTGATTTGACCTTGCACAGTTCCGCAGGGCCTGCAAGATGGAGCTCTTCCACCAGGCTTTCAATTAGGAGCTGCCACCACCACGACCAACGACCATTAATATCAAGGGTAAGGGACTGGCCCTGCATTGAGACCGAGCCACACCACTGTGGGAGACCGGAATACCACTGAATGAAGAGATTAGTATTATATCTGATTGTACGCCATCTAATATCTTGTAAGAACAACCACCACAATGAGCACTTTAATTGTTATTGGTTACTGTATGATTGTTTTAACTGGTTTTATATGTTTTATCATGATTTGGCACACGGTGCCAATAAATGTGAGCTGCCCTGAGCCCATCCGCAGGGAGGGTGGGATATAAATCCAAATAAATAAATAAATACTGCATAAGTTAGTTTGCTCTAGAGCCCTCCTTCCTGAGCAAAGACAAAAATGTGTGAGCCAGAGGCTAAAAAACTGTGAGCTAGCTCACACTAACTCAGCTGAGAGGGAACACTGGTCACTGCCAGAGCAACAGGTAAGCTGTAAGCCTCCCCAAGGTGCAGGCCTCATGCCAAATATGAAAGTAAATGTGGCTCTTTCAGTTGATAGTAATTGTAAATGTGGCTGTCTGCGAGCTGTGGAGTGAGTACCAGTGTGTTACTGTACTCCGGTCTGGATGATCAGTCAGTACCATGGGATGTGGGATAGCCGTGTTTGGTAGGCAGGGGCATAATGTGCTCACCTCTTCCTGCCCCACTCCCTACCACACAGAGGAAATCTGTACTGTCCAATCCAGCCCTGTGTCGGCAGCTACTAATCCCTGGTGGTGACTTACATTTTGGGTATTAAGAAGGGCAACCCCATTCACATTGCCATGAAGCGACATTGGTCAGCACGATCACAAAGGATTGGACATTGCTTCTGCCAGACTGCTGCATCCCACGTGGAAGCATTAATGCCCTGGTGGTGACCTGGGGCCCAGAAACAGCTGCCGTGGCACTGTACTGTTGTTGTTGTTGCTGTTGTTTTTGTCCCTGTGCTGGCAAATGTTTAATCAAATGAAATACACTTTACCTTTTGCACCAAGTTTCTGGAAGACCTTAGCAAGGATTTGTGCTCTCTTTAAACATTCTCTGGTGTATGCAGTGCTTAAGAGTGGCAGATTCTAATCTGGAGAACCGGGCCTGAGTCCCCACTCCTCCACATGCAGCCAGCTGGGTGACCTTGGGTCAGTTAGAGTTCTCTCGGAACTCTCTCAGCCCCACCCACCTCACAGGATGTCTGTTGTGGGGAGAGGAAGGGAAGGCGATTGTAAGCTGCTCTGAGACTCCTTCAGGTAGTGAAGAGTGGGGTATAAAACCAACTGTTCTTCTTCTCCTCCTCTCCATTTGTGCTTCAATTTCTGGCTTTTTCTGCAGAAACACTCCTGACTCCTGTTGCTTGTTACTGCTTCACCAGCTGAAGATCATGCAAGAAATCACTTGGCCTTCCTTTCTCTACTGTTTCCTTGTTTTCTGGCCATTTGCTGTAGCATGGGCCTGTAGCACAAACTGCAGTGTCCTGGTCAGGCCAAGCGAAGGGCAATATGGATGCTATACACTACGTGAACTGTGCCGCAGGCGACTGAACCCAGGTCTCCCCAGTCCCAGTCCAATTCTCTAACCCCTTCACTACTCCACATAGAACAAAGTTTACATATGTGCAATCCAGTGGACATAGGCACAGACTGTGGAGTAGATCATGATCACCCAGTTTTTATCTGGGAAACAGACCCTGCAAAATAGTCAAATATTGGACTGTATGCACATAACTCTATTTGGACATTACATGTGGATCACTGACTGCATCAGAGTATGGACAAGGCATGTTCTTGTTAATCACCCATCACATATATGATCCAGCGTAGTCCATGTCCAGATTTGTTTGGACATTACCTACTCTATAAAGATGAAGCATCCATGAAGATGCTGCACTGTGAATGTTTTACAGCATCTGAACAGACTTTCAGCACAGCAATTCAGAGTATTAGGCTAGGAGAAGTCTGCAATTGTTCACTGAAGGGTACCTTTATTTTTATTTTGCTGTTTCAGATGTCTGAATTAGCCTTCGTGCCTAAGGTGGAATAACCATCGTGTCACCAGCTTCCAGAATGTTAAGATTCAAAATCCACAGGCCCTCGGTTTAAAGGCAGATCATTCTCTAACAGAAGACCTGCAGGTAAAAGGACTGTAGTGTCAATTATCTTATTGCATCCCCCACTCCAAGGCTATTTTTTATAACCACTTTCTTTTTTCTTTATTCCCTTGAAACAGATTCATAATTAAGTCTATAATCGTTCTGGAGACTCTATCTTCTTGACAAATATAGGAACGTATTGTCCAGAGACAGAAATTCTTACAATAAAAATTAATTATGTGCTGTTGCTGCCCCAGTCCCTCTGGAAGTGTAAGGAACATATTTTGATGAATGCAAAAGAGTCATTTTTTTGGAGGACAAGGGGTATTTTCAACCAAAATGACAGCAAGCCCCCCCCACTTCATACAAGAGTACCGTATCATGCCTATCCATGCTCTTTGTAGTGGAAGGTGACACTGGCAGAGGATCCATCTTAGACAATGGCAGTGACACTTCAGCTAACCCTGGCTAGTAATGCACAGAAGAAGGCAATGGTAAACCACATCTGAGCATCTTTTACCTCAAAATCCCTATAGTGAGACTATCCAAAACAGGCAGAGATATAGTACTGGAAGACAGGACCCCCAGGTCAGATGGCACTCAGTCAGCTACTGGGGAAGAGCTGAGAACAAGTAAAGTAGCACTGCTCTTAATGACACAACTGGACTAAAGCCAAAAGGAGTTTAAACTGTTGGTGTGGATGGATGCAAAAGGAAAGTCCAAAGCTGTTTGATGCATATAATAGGAACACGGAATATGAGAAGTATAAATCAAGGTAAACTCAAAACTGTAAAACAAGAAATGAAACATTTAAATGCTGCAATCCTGGTAATAAGTGAATTAAAGTGGACTAGATTAGAACATTTTCAATCAGAAAATTAAAGTGTTTTTCTCTGGAAGTAACAAACACAGAAGAAATGGAGTAGCTCTAATAGTGAGGCCAGATGTTGCACAAGTAATCAGGGATTATATTGAAAAACTTCCCCATGTGTTGGGGAACCCAGGTGGGTGGCACATCTCAGCCAGAGACCTTGGGTATCCACGAGGGCCCAGACACATAAGAACATAAGAGAAGCCAGTGCTGGATCAGGCCAGTGGCTCATCCAGTCCAACACTCTGTCACACAGGGGCCAAAAATACCAGGTGCCACCGGGAGGTCCAGCAGTGGAGCCAGGACACTAGAAGCCCTCCCACTGTTGCCCCCCGCAAGCACTTGCCCCAGACTGAGAGTTCCTATCTATACCTTGTGGTCATCTAAGCCAGAGGTCATCACTGCACTTAATGACTATCCTATGAAAGAATACAAGGAATGGCGGTGGCCTAGGGGTAACTATGAACCTTCTGCTATTTTGCTACCTTAAGAACATATGAATATAAGAGAAGCCAATGGTGGATCAGGCCAATGGCCCATCCAGTCCAACACTATGTCACACAGTAGCCAAAAATACCAGGTGCCATCAGGAGGCCCACCAGTGGGGCCAGAAACCCTGACACTGTTGCCCCCCCCCCAAGCACCAGGGGTCTTTTCGTAGAAAAAGAGCTTCAGGAGCTCATTAGCATATGGTATGCTAATGAGCTACTAGGCTATTAGCATATGCCATGCCCCCTGACATCACCAGACATGATGTCAGAAGGGGAAGCAAAAGGGGGAGGCATCTTCAAAAGCCTCCCCTTCCCTTCCCCAGTTGGCCTGGGTGGGGGAGTGAAGAGAGAAGGGGTTTAAAGTTTAAACCCCTTCTCACTAGAGTTGGGCCACAGAAGGAGGAAAGAGGGAAGGAAAGAGAGAGAGTAGAGAGAAGGAAAGAGGGAATGAAAGAGAAGGAAAGAAGGAGAAGGAAAGAAAGAGAGAGAAGGGAAGAAGGAGGGAAACATGGAAAGAAGGAAAAAAGAGAAGAGAAGAAAGCGGGAAAGAGGAAAAGGAGAGAAGGAAAGGAGGGAATGAAGGAAATTTGGCAGCAATTCGGCTCCATTATATCCTATGGGCCATTGAAGTCAATGGTGAAAACATAGGGTATATTCTGGGGGCTGGAGGGGAAGGGGTTTGAGGGAGAGGCTCGAAACTCACAGGGTAGCTGTTGGAGCCTCTCCCCAAGGTACCCACCAAGTTTCAAGAACATTGGACCAGGGGGTCCAATTCTATGGGCCTCCAAACAGGTTGCCCCCATCCCCTCCATTGTTCTCTATGGTGGGGGGAAAGTTACTTTTTCCCCACGGTGCTGTTAGCAGCTCTGGGGGGGAGGGGATTTGAGGGAGAGGCTCCAAATATTTAGGGTAGCCTCGGGAGCCTCTCCCCACATACACCCCCACGTCTCAAAGCAATTGGACCAATGGGCCTAATTCTATTACTTCCTTTTATCTGTTCTAGTACTTCCTTTTATCTGTCCTAACCCAACTGCTCAGAAATTTCATTGAGTGCCCATGAGTTCTTGTATTGTGAGAAAGGGAGAAAAGTACTTTTTTCTCCACCTGCTCAATCCCATGCATAATCTTATAAAACTCGATCATGTCACCCCTCAGCCATCATTTCTCCAAGCTAAAGAGTCCCAAGCGCTTTAACCTTTCTTCATAGGGAAAGTGTTCATTCTAGTTGCCCTTCTCTGCACTTTTTCCAATGCTATAATATCCTTTTTGAGGTGTGGCGACCAGAACTGTACACAGTATTCCAAATGAGGTCGCACCAATGATTTATACAGGGGCATTATGATACTGGCTGATTTGTTTTCAGTTCCCTTCCTAATAATCCCCAGCATTCCAGAACATTCTATGCTTGCCATAATTGATTCGGCTCAAGAACTGGCAGTCAGAAGACACTGGCCAGGGCTGACTGCCTGCTTCACAAAGACGCGCCCACATCATCCCCGGTCAGTGTTTTCAGCTCAGTCTGCTCCAGTCCTCCGACAGGAGAAGACCGTCTGGAGTGTGAGCGCAGGGACAGGCCCTCAAGGCTGAGGCAAGTGAGAGAAGCCCTTTTCCACCCCACCCCCCCCATTCCCTGGGCCTTCTATGAGGGGACTAGGCCCAGAGAAGCCCTTTTCCGTCCCCCACATGCCATCCCCTGAGCCTTCTATGGGGCACTAGGCCCAGAGAAGGCCTTTTCCACCCCCCACACGCCATCCCCTGGGCCTTCTATGGGGGCAGTAGGCCCAGAGAAGGCCTTTTCCGCCCTCCACACGCCATCCCCTGGGCCTTCTATGGGGGCAGTAGGCCCAGAGAAGGCCTTTTCCGCCCCCCACACGCCATCCCCTGGGCCTTCTATGGGGCACTAGGCCCAGAGAAGCCCTCTTCCGCCCCCACACGTCATCCCCTGGGCCTTCTATGGGGCACTAGGCCCAGAGAATCCCTTTTCCGCCCCCACACGCCATCCCCTGGGCCTTCTATGGGGCACTAGGCCCAGAGAAGCCCTTTTCCGCCCCCACACGCCATCCCCTCGGTCTTCTATGGGGCACTAGGCCCAGAGACGCCCTTTTCCGCCCCCACACGTCCTCCCTTGGGCCTTCTATGGGGCACTAGGCCCAGAGAAGCCCTTTTCCGCCCCCACATGTCATCCCCTGGGCCTTCTATGGGGCACTAGGCCCAGAGAAGCCCTTTTCTGCCCCCACACGTCATCCCCTGGGCCTTCTATGGGGCACTAGGCCCAGAGAAGCCCTTTTCCGCCCCCCACACGTCATCCCCTGGGCCTTCTACGGGGCACTAGGCCCAGAGAAGCCCTTTTCCGCCCCCACACGTCATCCCCTGGGCCTTCTATGTGGCACTAGGCCCAGAGAAGCCCTTTTCCGCCCCCACACGTCATCCCCTGGGCCTTCTATGGGGCACTAGGCCCAGAGAAGACCTTTTCCGCTCCCCACACGCCATCCACTGGGCCGTCTATGGGGCACTAGGCCCAGAGAAGCCCTTTTCCGCTCCCCACACGCCATCCCCTGGGCCTTCTATGGGGTAGTAGGCCCAGAGAAGCCCTTTCCCGCCCCCCACATGCCATCCCCTGGGCCTTCTATGGGCACTAGGCCAAGAGAAGCCCTTTTCTGCCCCCTACACGCCATCCCCTGGGCCTTTTATGGGGCAGTAGGCCCAGAGAAGCCCTTTTCCATCCCCCACACATCATCCTCTGGGCCTTCTATGGGGGCAGTAGGCCCAGAGAAGCCCTTTTCTGCCCCTCTTCCCTTCCTTTCCCTCTTTTCCTTTCTTCCTCTCTCCTTTCTTTCACTCTTCCCCCTATTCCTTCCTTCCTTCCTTCCTTCCTTCCTTCCTTCCTTCCTTCCTTCCTTCCTTCCTTCCTTCCTTCCTTCCTTCCTCCAACCCTCTCTCCCTTCCACCTTCCTCCCTTCCTTTCTAGGGCTCATTGTCTTCCACCACAACGGGCTTTGCTCCCTAGTCCCATATATTACTCATAAATTACTCTGTTTAATATTTCTCTATTTTAACTTATACCAATGTTGAGCTCCCCCACCTCTTCCTTGCAGATGATCAGAAAACTGTGTTGGGAGGACAGCTCTCCTGGCAAGAACCCCTGGAAAGCAGCATCCATGGGAAGAGATTCCAGGAGAGCCCATTCCTCTCTGTAACAGAGGCTTTGGAAGGCCTGGCAACATTCCTGCTGAATGCAGAAAAAGAAAATTATGAGAAAGCCCCCGATGCTCAATTTATTAGGCAGCATAATCTGAATTATGAGAGATCCAACCAGTATTATCAAGAACTAGAAAGACTGCCAAGTCCTTCAGAACAGCTGTGGCTGGTCTTTCAGAGCAATGCAGGTTCACGCGTGCAAAGGAATAATTTATACTAGAAACAGGCTCATTAAGGGGGAACAGGACAAGAAGTTGGTTAGTATGCCTCCAACTTCACCCTTGTCTGACGTTGTGACAGGGCCCCCCCCCCCATGACTGTAAAGCTTCGAGGAAATATGACCCAACAAAGGCAATCCAGCAAGTAGCACCCTTCCGTTATGAAGGAAAAGAGGTAGTGGCTTATGTGCACAACCAGCGTTCACTGGTGTACTGGTTAAGTGGAGACCATTTCTTCCTATGCAGGATTCTGAAAGAAGATGAAAAGTCAAGAAAGGGACACCCACTGGTGAATTTAACTGAAGATGTGACAAAGCACAAGCCACTGTGGTTTGAGAAATCATGCCTGACACCAATATTCAGTGAGGGATGTCAAGGAACCCACACGAAGAAGTTGTCACAGAGCAGCATGTCAGTCATCAAGAACCACAAGCACAGGGAGGCACGTTGACATTCTGATAACAGCTGGCATTTAATGCTCTTTTCAGAAGACGTGCATAGCAAGTGCCAAGTATTAATTAATCTCCACAATGCCCTTGAGAGCTCAGATGGGAAGGTAGATGTTATTAGACACATTTTAAAGATGGTGAAATAGAATGAGAGAGAGTTCACTTGACTTGCCCAAAGCTACTCAATATGTCGAGCAGAATTACAGAAACGCTTCAAGGCTCCCTGATTCCAAATCTTGTACTAATTTGTAGAAAGGACAATAATGTTTGTTCTTATTTAACTTTAGCCATATCATAGCTCTTTACAGTCAGTTAAATTTCATAGCAAAGGGCAATGGCTATAACTCTATTTATAGTATCAGTAGGATAAACTATAGAAACAAAGGGGGGGGGAATATTCAGGGAAGCTATGTCTTTCTGATGACTCTCAGTGCATCATGTGGAAGACCCTGTCCTGGTATATAGATTTCAGCCACACATACCTTACAGAGAGATGACTTGACCAGTTCCGTATTACTACACTCTGTTCACAGGCTGCCAGTTTGCTGATATTTGAACATGAAATTTTTTTGGTATTGGTCACCGGGCAGCAGAAGCTTCAGTTTTACACCCCCTGTTCCCTCCCCATCTTCTAAGTTGTGGCAACTCCGTGTAAAAGTTTTACAAATACTTTAAGATAACTTCTTGTTTCATTCAAAACCACTCCATAGGGCATCTGCCCCCCCCCCCCCGTGTGTGTGCGTGTGTGCGTGCATGGACAGTATCTAGATCCTTTTAGAGTTGCCAACTGGAGATCTCCTGGAATTACAACCAATCTCCAGACTACAGAGATCAGTTTCCCTGGAGAAAGTGACTGCTTTGGGGGGTGGATTTTATGGCATTATAGCCCACTGAGGCCCTTTTCCAAATCCCACCCTCCCTAAGCTACACTCCCTAAACCTCCAGGTATTTCCCAACCTGGAGCTGGCAACACTAGCTGTGGTTGACCCTGTCTTGATCAAGAGCATTCCCATGTCTCTGGTTTCATAGTCCACCTAGCCAAAGTCTTGCACCAGGTAGACAATGAAGCTTATATCTTTCTTAATGCTTTATTTCTATTTTCAGAAGTGTTCACATTTTTTAACTTCTAATGCCATGTCAATTCTGTCTAAATTACTTTTTGCTTATAATTCTGAGCCTGGGATTTTTCATAATTGCCCGCCGTGTCCAGCTTTGGCAGGCATTTGCAGATGTGTAAGGTTGTTGTTTTTTTATATTGTAAGGACTTTCCAGATACTGGTTTCTTAAAACATTTTCTTAGGTTCTGGACCCTTGATTGGGATCAAGGAGCTAATTAGGGCTGCAAGGCCAGACATGTTTCTGCTTGGCCCTGTGGGATACACACAGCTTCCCCACTTCCGTGCACCATGCCATGTTTCAGCCATTTCCTAGAACTGGAGAACAACATGCTTCCTGTGCTTCCCTTCAGTCCTCTTTTGACAACCAGAGCTTGGCAAGGGAATTTATAACAGCACTGGATTGGAGAGGACATGACCACAAGAAGGACACTTGCTTCCCATTCCAGATAATGAACAGCATGCCGTTGTGTATGAAGTGGAAATGAAGGAGGAGGACATCACTAAGTCCTCTGCACGCCTGTCTAGCATACAGCTTTGGCTTCCCCAGGAGGTAGGGTTGTCAGGCCCTGATGGTCCTGTGGAGGGAGGCTCCGGTGGCAGAGATGGGCTTGTTTGGCCACAGAGATCCAGAGACTCCTAGAATATCGCCATAACCACTTCCATTTTTTCAGCCAGAAATGATGTCAAGACACCAGGCAATACCATTTTCCCCTCCCTGTTTTTCTCCAGTGCTCATACGAGCAGTGTGGCTGGCACATAACAGCCAGATGGCAAGAGGGGGGTCTGTAATAGATCACGTACAGTGTAGGTAAAGATCCTAGGTTCAGTTCCTGGCATCTCTATCAAACAGATCTTAAGGAGTAGGTGTTGGGACAGATTTTTATTTAATACTTTTATTCATGTTATTTATTGTAGCTGCATACCTTTTTGGACTTGTCTTCTCTCCTTTGTTTTCATGGGGTTTAATGGATAACACATTTCCACTTTTAATTTTTTGTTTGTTCATTTTATATCCAGTTGAGAGTGAATTCCCAGAGACTGTACTCCTATGGGTCACAAAAGGGACCCTCATTTGGGTAGACAGACAAAACCTTGGTAGGCTCATGTGCCAATCCACCTCAAGAACTCATTTTTAAATTCCTCTCAGACTGAAAAACTAACAGTTCGCTTTGAGGGGTGGCAGATCTTTTGCAGTACCCCATGGGGCACCCTTGCTTGAAAAGTGGGGATATTTGAATTGAGCAAATCTGGAGCTTTCAGGAAATGTGCACAGACAGAACTAAAGAACCAGAGGAGCCAAAAATAGGTGCAAAACATTCTGTAACTAGCATAGGATTGATATCAGGAAGAAGGAAAAGTGTTAAAGACACCAGAAGAGTCATGTTTGGACAAGATATAATGGTTTAGGATACCTGTTGTCTACTGAGTCTGAGTCATCCCTGAACTAGTACCTGGATTCAGTTGAGCTTGTTTCCCCCGAACAATAGCTTACTAGGATTCTGGAGTAGACCAACAGAGAAACAGTGTTATGTAAATAGCCTATCATTGGGAGAGGGGTGTGATATTTGCTTGCTTAAAAACAGGGCAGCTGCCCTGGAGTTTGTCTTTTTCCCCTCGTATTATTTTATGATCAGGGACCTGTCTACCCGAGGGACCGCGTTTCCCCACATATTTCCCAGAGAGCACTGAGGTCAGGATCACAGAACCGCCTGATTGTCCCAGGCCCGAGGGACGCCAGTCTAGCAATAACCAGAGCCAGGGCCTTTTCGGTGGCGGCTCCATACTGGCAGAACGAGCTCCCGGAAGATCTTAGGGCCCTGCGGGACCTTTTACAGTTCCGCAGGGCCTGTAAAACGGAGCTCTTCCACCAGGCTTTCGATTAGGGGCCGCCACTGATGAAAGAGGCACTGAAAAAGGAACATCTTATGGACCTGGTTATGGTTTGGGATTGCTGCCTGCAGGACGGGGAGTGTGATATGGGACTTACAGCCCGCCGGATTGGGAGGAGGATATAGGAGTTGCCTTTGTGACTCTAGCACTTTATGTAACTTTTGCTACTGAATTTTATTGTATAGATTGTATTTTATTGGTTTATGATATTTTAACTACTGTACGCCGCCTTGAGCCAGTTCCTGGCTAGGCGGTATATAAATCGAAAGTAATAAATAAATAAATAAATAATATTTATTTTCAATAACAAACACAAAAACAAACTTACATAAAACATAGATATGGGGGTAAATTATAGATGAGTTTAACTTCTAGAGCCTTTTCCATACAAGTTTCAAATCGAGTCCTTTAAAATTAATATAGTCATTTGCAAAAGTAGCATAAAGATAAACATGTTTTCTAGTCTATAACCTCTTCTATGTAATGTTGCTTACTCATGTCCTTGTCTTGTTAAAGACATAGTTCTCATACCATGTATAAAATCTTGCCCATGTATTTTCAAATGTATTTTCTGTGTGGTCTTTCAAGAATAAAGTAAGTTTATCAATTTTCGCTGCTTCAAGTACTTTGTTAATAAATTCTTCTTTACTTGGCATTTCCAGCTCCTCCAATATTTAGCATACAAAATTCTAGCAGATGTAGTCAAGTACAATATAAGATAAGAATCACCTCTTCTACAAGTTTCCGGCAAAATATTCAACAGAAATATTTCAGGAGTAAAGGGTAAATGGTATTTCAACATTTTTTGCAACATTTCATGAATCCACACCCAATATTTCCTTGCTGTCACATAACCACCACATGTGATAAAAAGATCCCACTTTGTTTTGACAATTCCAGCATCTATTTGAACATTTTGGATCAAATGTGGCCAATTTCTCTGAAGTTATATACCATCTATAAAACATCTTATAAATATGGAGTTTGTCTTGTAGTGTTCCTGAAATCACTTAATAAAGTAGAGCTGTTTGACTGCAATGCATCCAGAACCCAGTATTTAACAATACCACTAACAGAAACATGGTCATATGGAAGATGGCAAAGACTAGGAGTTCTCCTGACACCCAATATTATAATAGGAATAGGGCAAACTGGCATTTCCCCGCTGTATTCACAAATAAAAGAGTCCCTCAGCTGAGGCAGAGCTGCTTTGCCTCATCTGCCAAGCTGGATTTCTTCTATTTTCCATATTTCTCAGGGCCTGTGAGACTTAAACCTCCCCCCCCCAAAAAAAAAAAGCCCAAGAAAAATCTATCTCTGGGGACAGAAAAGCCCTGAGAAAAGGGCAATAATTGGTCCCACCCTCAGAGAGATCCAGCTACAGCACAATGTAAAGATCTCAGATCACTTCCCAGCACAGCGTAACAGGGGTGTCAAACATGCAGCCCAGGGGCCAAATCAGGCCCCCGGAGGGCTTCCGTCAGGCCTGCAGCGGAACTGGCCATCTCTCCTGCTTCCAGTTCTGCTGCTGCTGCAGCAGCAGCATAGCTTGTTTCACCAGTCTCTCTTAATCACTCAGCCATTTCATGTTTTAACCTGGGTCCTAGACTTAGAACTCTGAGCATGAGATTTCTGTGGTGAATGTCAATAAATCAAAAGTAGGTTTGCAGCTTACAGATACACACTTGAACAGCATACTCAGGATTGCAACAGCACAGACATTTCGATGCCATAATTCAGAGCATGAGGTGTCAGTTATCAGATACTGTTAAATAAACAAAATATTGCAAGAGTGCTACTGTTTTAAGCATGTTTCTGTTTTAAGTAAAAAAAACCCTTTGTGTTTGTGTCCTTTATAAAGTTAATATCTCCACTACCTGGCATTACATTTTATGACACACATGGCCTGGCCCAACAAGGTCTCATTTATGTCAGATCCGGCCCTCATAAGAAATGAGCTCGACACCCCTGGTTTAGAAGGTTCCCTTGCCAGCAGTTATGCAGGCCCAGTCCACAGTCCAGTTAATCAGAAGTGCAGATTTAGCCTTCACCTCTGCATATCAGCTGTTGCCTGCTGTCGTCAGCTGTTGCCTGCTGCTGCATGTCAGAGATTGCTGGGAAGTCACTGTTATTTTATGTCAGCTCTTAGATCCTGTCACCTACTAAATGAATTAAATGATTAATTGAACGAATTAGTACAAAACTTATTAAAATGTTATTGAGACTCAGCTTTCTGATACTGTCAACAATTGACAACAACATGTCAAATGCTGACTGTTACTGTGAAATTATCAGATATGAAACGATCAAAGATTTATTGAATACTTTGCTGATCTGGATTCCCAGGGGAGAATTTTGAGGATTGCTCTGAATGCCACCAGCATTCCTTGGCCTTCTCGCTAGGGGCAGAAGCTGGAAAAGGGAGAGCCACTGAAACAGCTGGTTTCAGGGCCTCTTCTTGCCTATTGCTGAGAGCAGTTCCTTTCTGCTTCAGTGGCCCTGCTACATCCCATAGGTCTCAGAAGAAGCAGGAGGAAGGTCTGTGCTGGAGACAATTCGGGGGAAAAACTGACTGACGGTCCACGCTTGAGTGAAGCGTTGCTACTGCAGCCGTGGAGAAAAGCTGACATTTCTGTCTTTCTCTCTCCCTGTCTCAGAGGGAGAATAGAATGGTTTATGGGTATTATTGATACACTTCAGTTTTGTTCTTTCCTTGGGATTTGAGAAACAAGACACACGAGGCAGAAGGATATTAAACAACAGCAACCCACTCTCTTCACCAAGCAAGGCACAGCAAGCCATGACCACGGAGGACAGGCACAGAGAAAGTGGGGAAAGGAGAACTACACAAAGGAGGATCAAGGGCTGACAGGAAGTTGCTTGATTTATATAATAAAATGTCTCTACTGTTCAATGGAAGGGAGCTTTTATTGCTTAGGGAGACATGAAAGCAACTGTGTATATCTGAAGGGGGAAGCTGGTGTTGAAAGGTTTTATAACTAAGCACTCTGTGGATCCCACTTCCATAGTCCATGTTATCGCCTGAAGACACTTTTTCTTCCCTCATGCTGTAAAAAATGGAGTGTGAACCATAGGGCAAGGTGGAGAGGTGCCCCTAGGGTTACTTGCTGCAGCTTGGTAATTCCTGGAGATTTTTAGGGATGTTAAATAGTGTTGCCAGGTCCCAGTTGGGAAATTTCTGTGGACCTGGGGGTGGATACTGGGAAGGGTGTGGTTTGGGGATGGGAGGGGCCTCAGCAGGCTAGAATGCCATAGACTTTCTCCTCCAAAGCAGCCATTTTCTACAGGGGAACTCATCTCTGATTTCTGGAGATCAGCTGCAATTCCTAGAGATCAGCAGGTCCCACCTGGAGGTTGGAAACCCTAGGGGGCTTACCCTAATGGGTCATCGATTACTAGGGTTGCCAGATCCCCTGGTGGAGGTGGAGGTCCCCTGCTGCCAGGCCCGAACCCCCAGCCGCCATAGAGTTTTTGCCCAAATACCTTAGTGTCACCTGGACGTTGCTGATGTGAGGACATCACTTCCTGTGCAATGCTGGTGACGAGGCCTGGGCCTTTCTCTTTCTCCAGGTAAGTCCCCCCATCCCCCACTGGTTGCCAGGAGGGGTCTGGCAACCCTATCTATTGCAGGTTTCGGATATCTGCTATTATTGTATTAGATAGGAATGTCCTGCAGTCCTCTTCCCAACCTTTGACAGTGTTGTAGGATCTGCCCTGAGACTCAGAGCAACTGCAGCTAGGTCTGATGGACTCTTTTGGGCAGCTCCGCACAACAGCCCTACAGGTGATCCAGGACTCCAGCCCCAAGCCAGGCTCCTGAAAGCCAGCTTTCTTTTCTGTAGTTGGGTTTGAGTGCTTGGCTGTTGGGCCACCTCAACTTTGTGGCTGTCCACAAGGCAGACTATACTGAGATTCTAGGGATTAAGCCTGCATCTGCATTAAACACTCTTCAGTCCCTTAGCACCCATCCCAGATTGGGGGGAGGAGAGAAAGTGGTTAATCAGTATGGCTGCCAGCCTCCAGGTGGGAACTGAAGATCTCCTGCTATTACAATTGATCTCCAGGTGACAGAGATCAGTTCACCTGGAGAAAATGGCAGTTTGGGATGTTGGACTCTATGGCATTATGCCACAAACCCCGCCCTCCTCTGGCTCCACCCCCCAAATCTCCAGATATTTTCCAACATGGTGCTGGCAACACTATAATTCAGAGATGAGTAAAAGACATTATGTTCATGTTCAAAGGCACATATCCCTTTATGTAGGCAAGATGGCTTGTAATGAATGATTCCAAACAGATACCAGCCTGAGTAAAAGGGGACATGGATTTTTCGCCTCCTGCCCCCCCCCCCAAGTGTACTAAAGCAAATTCTCTCACTGCAAACAGAGGATGTAATGCCAAAATAGTACTCTGATGTTCTGTCCAGTACTCTCACTTGTCCCTGCTGAAGGGGAAAGGAAGCAAAGAAAGGCACAGAAGGGCAAGAGAGAAACATAGCAGGGCATGTGAAAATAAGCTGAGCCAGTAATAGGCTAGCAGGACAGAAGGTTGTCTGGCACTTCCCTTCCTTCATTCTTTGCAAGACAACAGGGTGGAAATTTGGTTGCACATTTTCCCTTATATTTCTGTAAGAAAAAGGGTTAGAGACTTAAGTTGCTGTTTGTTTTTTAAATGAATGCTGGAAATGCTAGGAAGGAACGTTGTGCGGTTCTAAGGAGGACATGAGTCCAATAGCTGTGAGCCTGAGCACAGCTGCTTAGCTTACCAAAAGGGTAAGTTAGTTGTTCCATTTTGTGAGTTGGATTGTGAGAAACCTCAGCCCAAATCACATCTAATGTGTTACCCAGGACTCACCTTAAAAATAATTGAAGGGGGGATCAGCAGCACAGCAGCAGGGGTGGGGGTGGTGCTGTGCTTTTGCTAGAAGAAAATTGGTGTGGGGTGCAGGCTCTTTGTCCCAATGTCAGTTCCATGTGTCTGCCCGCATATCTTCTCATTCACCTTCCTTTTCATTCTTCTTATGATTTGATTGTTTTTGTTTTTTGTCTATAAGCTTGCAGGCAGGGTGAGTCGTTTTTGAGGAACTCTGCAAGTAAAAATTATTTTCATGGATAGGGTAATGCCAACAGTCTGCAGCCACCTAAAGTGATCCAGACAGAATGGCAGTGAAAGGGGAGAAGGAGAAGCACCATCCTGAATTAGTTGGGAAATGAGCTGATAGTGGTATTTTCTGGGGGGTGGGGACTTAACGCATAAATGGATATAAGCAGAGACTGCTAATAAGTTCAAGGTTGCTCACAATTTAGCATGTGTCTTACTGTGAAAGAGAAACTATGGGCTGGTTATTCACATAGTAAGGAAATTACTATCTCCTCTGATTAGAGGATAGTACTCTATAATCATTGATGCAATGATACTGTGTGACTTTTTAAATATGAAAAAATTATGAAAATTTTAAATATGAACAACTATTCTAGAAAACCAGTAGTCCACAGAGGCTTCTTAAACAATGTCACCAGTAAGTCTTTTGGGGAGGGCAGAGGGTAGGGGAAAAGACTGATTTCACAGCAAATCAAAACCATAAGGTGGAACATGGGAAAGCTGGTTGGGTTGGGAAAGCATGAGCATTATGCAAGCCCCACTTGTGACACCCAGGGAAAGCCAAACTGCCCTCCATTTCTCTGCCTGCTCTCAGCTGGCCCCGTTGGTGCTTCCTCTGTGGGCTGAAGCAGCTTCTTCTTGGGAGTGAAAACAGCAGGCCTCAGTGGTGTGTGAACAAGGGAAGCCTTAATGCAAGATGGGGGTGGGCTAGGGTCATGTTTGTGCAAGTACCAACATTAATGTATAGACGAGATCATCACCCAGGAGCTACTGAGACCCTGGAAAGGGAGAAGGGAGCACAAGTTCTATGTGATGGAATATTAGATTAGCCGAGTGCTCAAAGGATATGGCACACTGGAATTACCTGGTGTGTGTTCGTGCTGCTGTAGGAGATAAAGTTATACATGGAGCCTTTTTGTCTTAACAAGCTAATAGAGTCTTTTATTGGAAGCTATTCCATTCTAGACAGGATAGACCTACAATTCTAATGTTGGAGATGCAAGAATCCTGTCCTGCTCACATGGTAGCAAGATGGAGAGAAAAAAAGGGAGAGAGGGGTGTCAGCTGGAAGGAAGCAAGATTCCTTGAGAATAGCAGTTTACACATAAAAAGGATAGCATCAGAGCAGTAGAAAAGGAAAGGATGCAGCAGTCCTGGCCTATCCAAGGCTTGCTTGCTTGCTTGCTTGCTTCCTTCCTTCCTTCCTAAAAGAGGTGCCAGAACTCTCAAGAGGAAAATGAAGTTTTCAATCTGTATACTGAAAACTAATGAACTTTTAAACATTTTTAAAAGAATTTTGTCAAAGAGGTTTGCCCAGAAAAAAAGCCATGGGCCTATCTATCACTCTGACTCTCTACAGTCTCCCTCTGGAGTCTGAGGCTAAGAGACAGCACAAAGTCCTTCACTTCCAACACTGTGTGTAAGACAGAAGAGAGAGAGAGAGAGAGAGAGAGAGAGAGAGAGAGAGAGAGAGAGAGAGAGAGAGAGAGAGAGAGAGAGAGACCTTTTCTGCCAGTTTTTAGTTTCCCCATGCCTTCCTCAGTCACACAGCATGTTGAAGTGTTGCTATTTGAACAAGCCAGTTGTTAATAAGTGCAGCCTTTTAGTCCTAATTGGAGAAGAACCACTAGCCTGCAAACCTCCCAGAGCTCTTCAATTATAGATAGAGCTCCGGACAGAACTGCTGGGAATGGCTGAGTGATTTCCCGAGTAACTGCAGAACTCCCTTTGCCTAGCACTGCATTAATTGCTCCAGCAGGCCAGCATCATGGAGCACTCAGGTGGGACTAGGAGCAACTTCTCCCAAACAATATTTGATGCATTAGTTGCCCTTTAAGCCTCAGGCTTTGGGGAAATGCCCATTGATGGGATGATCTTTGCTGTTGTCCCACCTCTGATCATAGAGGTTTTATTTGGCCCTCATGATTAAGAAAAGTTGACTGACCTAGCCATAAATTTATCCTGGCATTTTTAGAAAACATCTATATGTGTCCCCTTGCCCAGAATATTCAGAGGTATGGGCTTGGTTGTCACCAGTATGTGGATGACACCCAGCTCTATCTACTGATGGACATCCCCCCAGACTCTGCCCCTGAACATCTGGACGGGATGTTACAAACTGTGGCTGGATGGTTACAACCAGGGGTCTTTTTGGGGGGGAGTGCACCGGAGCACAGCTCCGGGAGCTCAGGAGCCAAGCTCCACCCCCCAGCCGGCCTCTCGGGGAGTCTGTCAGGCAGCCGAATGTCAATTTCAGCTCCATTATATCCTATGGGCCATTGAAGTCAATGGTGAAAACATAAGGTATATTCTGGGGGGTGGAGGGGAGGGGGTTTGAGGGAGAGGCTCCAAACTCACAGGGTAGCTGATGGAGCCTCTCCCCAAGATACCCACCAAGTATCAAGAACATTGGATCAGGGGGTCCAATTCTATGGGCCCCCAAACAGGTTGCCCCTATTCCCTCCATTGTTCTCTATGGTGGGGAAAAAAGTTACCCCCTGATCCAATATTCTTGAAACTTGGTGGGTATCTTGGGGAGAGGCTCCAACAGCTACCTTGTGGGATTGGAGCCTCTCCCTCAAACCCCCTCCTCCAGCCACCAGAATATACCCTATGTTTTCACCATTGACTTCAGTGGCCCATAGGATATAATGGGGCCGAATTGCCACCGAATTTCTTTCATTCCCTCCTGTCCTTCTCTCTTTTTCCTCTTTCCCTCCTTCTTCTCTTCTCTTCTTTCTTTCTTTCTTTCTTTCTTTCTTTCTTTCTTTCTTTCTTTCTTTCTTTCTTTCTTTCTTTCTTTCTTTCTTTCTTTCTTTCTTTCCCACCTTCTTCTCTTCTCTTTTTCCTTCTTTCCCTGTTTCCCTCCTTCTTCCCTCTCTTTCTTTCCCTTCCTTTCCTTCTCTTTCTTTCCCTTTCCTTCCTTCTTTCCTTCTCTCTACTCTCTCTCTTTTCTTCCCTCTTTCCTCCTTCTTTGGCCCAACTCTCATGAGAAGGAGTTTAAACTTTAAACCCCTTCTCTCTTAGCTCCCCCACCCAGGCCAGCTGGGGAAGGGAAGGGGAGGCTTTTGAAGATGCCTCCCCCCTTTTGCTTCCCCTTCTGACATCACTTCCAGTGATGTCAGGGGGCGTGGCATATGCTAATAGCCTAAATGCTCATTAGCATACCATATGCTAATGAGCTCCTGCAGCTGTTTTTCTATGAAAAGACCCCTGGCTACAACAGAGCAGACTAAAATAAAATCCAACAAAGATGGAGGTCCTGCAGCTGGGTTCTGCTGGTCTGAACATAAGAACATAAGAACATAAGAGAAGCCAATGTTGAATCAGGCCAACGGCCCATCCAGTCCAACACTCCGTCACACAGCGGCCAAAATATACCAGGTGCCATCAGGAGGTCCAGCAGTGGGGCCAGGACACCAGAAGCCCCCCCACCGCTACCCCCCCCAGCACCAAGAATAGAGTGCATCACCTGCCCCAGACTGAGAATTCCCATCTATACCCTGTGGCTAATAGCCATTGATGGACTTCTGCTCCATATGTTTATCTAATTCCATCTTGAAACTGTCCATACTTGTAGCTGCCACCACCTCCTGTGGCAGTGAATTCCAGGTGTTAATCACTCTTTGGGTGAAGAAGTATTTCCTTTCATCTGTTCTAACCCGACTGCTCAGCAATTTCATGGAGTGCCCACGAGTTCTTGTATTGTGAGAAAGGGAGAAAAGTACTTCTTTCTCAACCTGCTCAATCCCATGCATAATCTTATAAAACTCGATCATGTCACCCCTCAGCCATCGTTTCTCCAAGCTAAAGAGCCCCAAGCGCTTTAACCTTTCTTCATAGGGAAGGTGTTCCACCCCTTTTATCATTCTAGTTGTCCTTCTCTGCACTTTTTCCAATGCTATAATATCCTTTTTGAGATGTGGTGACCAGAACTGTACACAGTATTCCAAATGAGGTCGCACCAATGATTTATACAGGGGCATGATGATACTGGCTGATTTGTTTTAAATTCCCTTCCTAATAATCCCCAGCATAGTGTTGGCCTTCTTTATTGCAGCTACACAATGTCTAGACATTTTCATTGAGTTATCCACTACGACTCCAAGATCTCTCTCTTGGTCCGTCTCTGCCAGTTCAGACCCCATCAACGTGTATTTATATTTAGGATTTTTGGCTCCAATGTGCATCACTTTGCACTTGGCCACATTGAACCCCATTTGCCACGTTGACGCCCACTCACCCATCCTTGACAGATCCCTTTGGAGTGCCTCACACTCCTCCCTGGTTTTCACCACCCGGAACAACTTCATGTCATCTGCAAATTTAGCCACTTCACTACTTACTCCCAATTCTAAATCATTAATAAACAAGTTAAAAAGCATTGGACGGAGTACTGATCCCTGTGGTACCCCACTGCTTACCACCCTCCACTGAGAAAGTTTCCCATTTATACTCACTCTCTGTTTCCTATTTATAAGCCAGTTTTTGATCCACAAGAGGACTTGTCCTTTTATCCCATGACTATTGAGCTTACTTAGGAGCCTTTGATGAGGAACTGTATCAAAACCTTTCCGGAAGTCAAGGTAAATAATATCTATTGTGTCCCCCTTGTCCACATGTTTGTTCACTCCCTCAAAAAACACTAACAGGTTAGTGAGACAAGATCTTCCCTTACAGAACCCATGCTGAGTCTGCCTCAATAGTTTTTGTTCATCAATGTGCCTACTAATTCTTTCCTTAATAACAGTTTCCACCAAATTACCCAGTATCGATGTCAGATTGACTGGCCTTTAATTTCCCGGATCTCCCCTGGAGCCCTTTTTAAAGATGGGAGTGACATTAGCTACCTTCCAGTCCTCAGGAATGGAGGCAGATTTTAAAGAAAGATTACATATTTTTGTCAGGAGATCCACAAGTTCACATTTGAGTTCTTTCAGAACTCTCGGATGAATGCCATCCGTGCCTGGTGATTTATTAGTTTTTAAATTGTCCATCAGTCGGAGGACTTCCTCTCTTGTCACCGCAATCTGATTCAGGTCTTTCAACCCCCCTCCCGAAATCGGTGCTTCTGGAGTGGGCAAGAATTTCTCCTCTTCCACAGTGAAGACAGAGGCAAAAAATGCATTTAACTTCTCAGCCATTTCCCTATCATCCTTCACTACTCCTTTTACCCCTTGGTCATCCAAGGGCCCCACTGCCTCCCTGGCTGGCTTCCTACTTCTAATGTATTTGAAGAAAGTTTTATTGTTGGCCTTTATGTTTTTTGCGATATGCTCCTCATATTCCCTTTTTCCTTGCCTGATCACGGACTTGCATTTTATTTGCCATAGTCTGTGTTCCCTTTTATCAGCCTCACTAAGACTAGCTTTCCACCGCTTAAAGGAATCCTTCTTACCTTTTATAGCTTCCATCACTTTATTTGTTAACCATGCAGGCTTTTTTCTATACCTATTTGTGCCTTTCCTAACCTGCGGTATATATTTTTTCTGAGCTTCTAGGATTGTCTTTTTAAATAGTCCCCAAGCTTCCCCAATGGTTTTGACCTTCTCCACTCTTCCTTTCAATTTCTTCCTCACATGTCCCCTCATACCAGAGAAGTTACCCCTTTTAAAGTTAAAAGTGGTTGCATCAGTCTTTTTGGGCAACTCCCTATCTGTACAAATGTTAAACTCAGTGACATTATGGTCACTGTTCCCAAGTGGTGCAATCACTTTTACATCTCTCACCAGGTCTTGGGTGTTACTTAGGACCAAATCCAGGATCGCCTCTCCCCTAGTAGGATCTGTGACCATCTGTTCCACAGCACAGTCATTGAGAGTGTCTAAAAACTCAATCTCTTTTTCCCGACTAGAACTCATATTGACCCAATCAATGTGTGGGTAGTTAAAGTCGCCTACTATGACACAGTTATTTCGTCTAGCCGCTATCTTTAATTCATTCATCATTTTATAATCCTCCTCTATCTTTTGATCCAGTGGCCGATAACAAACTCCCACTGTTAAGCTTCCTTTTGGACCCACTATTTCAACCCATAGCATTTCCAGAAGCGAATCCAATTCTCTTACCCTCTCAATCTTACTGGACGGTATACCCTCTCTGACATACAGAGCCACCCCACCTCCAACCCTTCCCCCCTATCCTTCCGATATAATTTATAACCAGGAATCACCATATCCCACTGATTTTCCTCATCCCACCAAGTTTCTGAAATACCCACAATGTCTATTTCCTCCCCCCCAACACCAAGCATTCCAACTCCCCGATTTTACCTCGGAGACTTCTAGCATTTGTGTATAAACACTTATAGTTTCCCACGTTTGTTAAGCCCACAGCCTTCTTCTTGCTGCCTCGAGACCTTGCCAGACAGTTCCTATCATTAGCCACAGTCTCAGTGGACAATTGTAATCCATTTCCTTGTACAAAAGTAATAGCTACCCCTTCATCTCTTTGAGATGAGCCATCCCGAACCAGAGACTTTTCATCTCCTGTCGGCTTTCCCCCATTATTCAGTTTAAAAACTGCTCTGCCACCTTTTTGATTTTGATCGCCAGCAGCCTGGTTCCTTCTCTGGACAAGTGGAGACCGTCCCTTTTATACAGCTCCCTCTTGTCCCAAAAAGCATCCCAGTGCCTAACAAACTTGAACCCTTCTCCCCTACACCACCGTCCCATCCATGCATTGAGACTCCTGATCTGTGCCTGTCTCTCCGGCCCTGCATGTGGAACAGGTAGCACTTCCGAGAAGGCTACCTTGGAGGTCCTGGCCTTGAGTTTCCTGCCCAGCAGCCTAAATTTCTCCTCCAGGACCTCACGACTGCATTTCCCCACATCATTGGTGCAGACGTGCACCACGATCACTGGCTCCTCCCCAGCACTATCTACCAGCCTATCTAAAACACGCGTAATGTCCGCTACCTTCGCACCAGGCAGGCAAGTCACCATACGGTCAGTATGCGGGTTCGCCACCCAGCTGTCTACCTGCCTAAGGATCGAATCACCAACTACCAAGAGCCCCCTCCAACCCTTCCCAGGGACGGTTCCTTGGTACGAAAGGATACCCGTTCACCAGCTGAAGAAGAGGTCCCTTCTGAGGGCACATTCCCCTTATCCCCGTTTCCCCTTGACCCTCATGCTCCCTGGCAGCAGCCGGGCTACCAGATCCAGAGTGGGACATACCTAACAAGTCCACGAGAGTCTTCCCTGTGCAGAGTCTGGGACTGGATATTAGACCTTTGACGGGGCTCCATTGGTGCCAATGCCGAAGGTGAAGTGCCTAGGGATGTTCCTGGAGGCTTCATTGACTATGGAGGCCCAGGTCACTGCATTGCCAGGTCTGTCTTTTTTTCATTTGAGGCAGTTGACCCTATACTTCACAACCCGTAATCTGGCTGCAGTGATCCATGCAATGGTCACTTCCAGATTAGATTATTGTAATTCTTTCTACATAGGGCTTCCCTTGACTCTGCTCCGGAAATTGCAGCTAGTGCAGAATGCAGCAGCACAGGTGCTGATGTCATTGCCTGTGTGGGCACATATCCACCCAATGCTGCGTTACCTGCACTGGCTGCCTATTGAATTCCAGATCCATTTCAAGGCGCTGGTGCTTACCTTTAAAGCCCTATACAGCCAGGGGCCTGAATATCTTTGAGACTGCCTTTCCCCGTATGAGCCCCATTACATTCTACCAATTAACACCTCCTGGTAGTCCCTGGCCCAAAGGGTATTCAACTTGCCTCAACTAGGGCTAGGGCTTTTTCTGCCCTGGCTTCTGCCTGGTGGAATGAGCTACGATATGAGATCAGGACCCTGTGGGACCTATTACAGTTCCACAGGGCCTGCAAAACAGAGCTCTTCCACCAGGCCTTTAGTTGAGGCAGTGGGCATCCACTTGATTAGGTGTCCCCCCAGTGACCGCAGATCCTGGAAGCCAGCCTGGGACCACATTATCTGCTGTTGAGGTGCGTTGTTGTTTTAATGTTGATGTTTTAATGAAATATGATGATTTTATGGAGTTTAAACTGATTATTGTAACATGTTTTTAATATTGTAAATTTGCATTAATTGCAGATACATATAGGTTGTTAGCTGCCCTGAGCCTACAATATGGGGAACGTGGGCTGTAAGTCTATTGAAATAAATAAAATAAAATCAATAAATTGTTGCCCGTGACGTGAACCAGAAGGGCTACTGATCTGATCCAGAAGAGCTTGTTGTCGTGTTCTTAGAGTGCCCCTCATTTTCACAATCCTGCTAAATAAGTTCATGTGGTTGGATTGTTTGTGCAACCAACCATAACAAAAAGTGAGATCAGCACTGTGGTATATATTTGTTGCATACATTACAATGCAACAGTGTGTGTGTCCCCAATATCTGTGTATGTTGGTTTATTCTCATGAGGTGGAGTCCCTGCTCCTCAGTTCATGTTTGTTACTTAACAATTGTAGACTGCGTGAGTTTCTTGTCCTGACAACAGTTGCTTCTACCCCTATATCTTTGTGCTAATAAACCTATGCTGTTTTGAACACACCTCTCTCTGCTGTGTGAACCTAATAGCAGGTATCTAAGTGAGTATCCAATTCCTGATGTGCAAGCAAAAGGAACATCACAGGCACAAGGAACGGATCCTTCAGAATGGGATTCCTGACGTTAGAGGGTGATAAGGAGAATGGAGTAGGATTTAAAATGTTAACTTGGCAACTAGCTCTGCTGATGCCTTCTGTTTTGTCTTGGCTTACAGCAGAGGATGAGGGATAAGCAAATCTTAGCTAAATAAGGACTGACCAGATACATTGCCCAACTCCATCCCCAACAACTATTTACAATAGACAGGTAAATGCTTTTTGCTTTTATTTTCTATATGGGCAGTTTTGTGGGGTTGGCCGTTCACTCAGCCAGCCATTGGACAGCAAATTCAGGTAATGGCTCTCATGATGCCTGGAGGTTCTTATCCCTTGGCCCTTAATGAAAACTGCCTTCTAAGCTTCCATTGTTGAGGTAGGAATGGAAGTAGTAGATGGAGCTGTTGTTAGAAAGAAAGGACATGTTGCATGTTCATCACCTCGTGTAGTGATTGTAAAGTGGCATGCTGAATTGTGGCCTCCTTTAACTTTCTTCCCCATCCAAACATGTTCGTTGACCTACAGGCATGGCAGCCATTTTGCTTCATTATGAGAGACAAACCCTCAGACACTCCAGCTTTGTTGCACACTTGGCCCAATTGTCACAGGTTGTTAGCATCAGCAGTGACAAGCACCCACACACAATCTCGGCATGCTGCGGCATGGTTGGCAGGTCATATTGCTCTATTAGCACAAGCAATGGTCATGAAGCAAAACAGTTTCTACCACCTGACTAGAGATCCATTCGATTAGCATTCTGCTTTCAGAAGAGACTGTACACCTTTGGGATTTGTAAATGACAACAAGATTAAACCAGGGAGCTTTCCAAGGAGAACAGAGTGGAAACTTTAGTGTGTGTTTGTGATGGAATAAGGAGAGAGAAGAGCTTGTTCTCTCCTGCTGCTGCTTATGTCAGAAACACCATCACCTTTCCACATCCACTTTCTAAGGGAGGTGGAGAAGCCTTCTGTTTTAGCCTAAATTGCCTTACCTGCACTGATGCTGGTTGTGACAAACTATAGCAAAGGATTATGGGACTGTGCATGCAGCTTCTGGATGCTTGCTCCTTCGACAGGGACTCATTTCATCTGCTTATGTTTTTCTGTACAGTGCCTGATATGTTGAGGGCACCCAATCTCTCCTTATATATAAAAGAGTTTTAGTATCCCTCTTGCCTCAATGTTCCACATGCTCCCACAGCCTTTGGCTCCCTGAATTGTCACTCCCAAGGTGTGCCAATCCAGTGCCTGCATTGCTGCAGTCCCGTCCACCACAGATGCGACAGCCAGTGTCACCGCCTCAGTGTGGTGCAAGACAATGAGCGGGAAGGATGCTCTGCTGGCCCGACACTGAGAAGGCTGAGGCTTCCCCCCCCCCGGCCCTCCCACCAAGGCGGGCGAGCCAGGAAGGGCCCGGGAGGGAGCGGGGAGGCATTTAAAAGCCTCCCTGTTGCTTCTCCTGCCCGCCCACCAAAGCGGGCAAGCAGGAGAAACCTCCCAGAGCCCCCCACCCCTTCCTGGCCCACCCACTGACATCTCAAAAACACATTCCGTCACCCCCATCCCGATTTCACTTCCCCATGGCCTACCACTGGCCTCTCAGGGACAAGCACCTGCTGGGTGGGTGGGTGGGATGTGAGGTAGGGCAGGGGGGCCACTGGCGACTGCAGCAGGATGCCGCACTCATCTAGGCCCTCTTCCTAAAGCCCGTTGCATTCATTTCCACAATGGGCCTTTCTCCTAGTAAACACATAACACAAAGTTAAGAGTATGACACATTTCACATATTTGATCTTTACCAAAATAGCATTTCTGAAATGCAGCCACCTTCATGTTAGATAGGAAGATAGTTCTAGCTGGGCTCACTAATCATTCTGTATACTTGGTGGTGGTAGAGATTAAGTCAAGGAAACACAGATGACTACTAAAAGCAGATTTGTAGTATCAAGAATAACCAGGTCAAGGCAATCTTATTGTAATCAAAGAGACTTGGCCTCCAAAGAATAGTGAATATTTGCAGAGTTAGTGAAAAGTGCATTTCCCAAATGAAGGCAATGAAAGAACTGAGGCGCATCTAATTAAAAATGCATATTGAGGCATAAAAAAACACAATATAAGGGTAAACAATAGCAGAGACTGGAGCTGTATGCAATAAATGTGGGGGGAACCATCAATATAATGCAAGTGTCCAGCACAAGGATTGTTTTGAGACATACAATTAAAGCAAGATTTTTTTTAGTGAAATGGCAAATAAAAGACATTTATAAGTATTCTGTTGGATGGTAAAGGCAACATTATTGATAATAGTTGTGGTAGTACTCAAGATGACAGAGTAGCCATTTGGTAAAGCCTATTTCCACGAACAGGTTTAACTATCTTTATATTCCAAAAGCTAATCTGATCTTGGACTCTGTAATAGATTCAAAGTGGTCTCATGTGGCAGAGCCTGATGGCGTATTTGTGTAATGACAGGTGCCACATGGGGATGCTTGCATATTTAGAACAAGATGTTCTCTGTGTGCTTTAACTTAAGGAACAATTGAAGTTTCTGTGCATGATGGAAAAAGACATAGAAACAAGTAGCCAAAAAATAGGGAAAGTGTTAGAAGTTACATACAATGCAATTTTTGAAACATTTCAGAGTACCATCAAAACACCTGCACAAACTCATTCCCCTTAACATTACACATCTAAACAAAGAACTTGACTGTGATGTTCTGATTAGAGGCCTTTATCAGTCCAAATACCTGGATGGCTATTAGATTTGGAAAGCATATCCAAATAGATAGAGCCTAAAGATTTGGGGGGGGGGATGACTTCATAAAAACTGTGGAAATTATGGATTAACATTTCAATTTCTCTCTTTTTTTAACAGCAGCATAGATTCTGAGATGGGAAGGCAGTATGCTATAGCCTGATTCTGGCTGGTTCTGCATCTAGCATTAGCTCCACATTTTCTCAACACTGAAGAAAATATACAGCTCAATATCACATTCAAATACCCCGGGGCCAATGCCTTACTGACTGCAAAGTCACCCCTGAATGGCCATAAAATGGCCATAAATCTATGCAGCTTTTTGGATACCTGGAATCTCACTCTTTTCCATTCCACTCCACCATTCATGTCTTAGCATCCTATATGTTCCTGTGGATCTTCAAATAACAGGGGATTGCTTTTAAAGCACTGTTAAAGTATGACCTGGCCATCCTCCCTTGAATCTGCAGATGAACGTTCTCAGAATACTGGAGCATTCTGTAGGTCAGAATTAGGGGCTCAACACAGCCTCTGAGGCTCACTGACAGTACACAAATACCATCTGATCTGTCAATGTGAGTTCATGTGAAGGAGCTCCTCACCATGTAAAGTCTGTAAAATCAGTTATGGAACTGGAGCATGGAATTTTGCTGCAACTTTATGTTTCTTCAGTTCATGTATAGCTCCTCCCCATGTTACCGATGAATACATGTGCAGTACAAAATACTACTGAAAAGGCAAACATGATGTGATCACATATATGATTGCATCAAGATTTATTAGGAAGGGCTATAGATCGGTATAAACTTTGCCTGCAGGGTCTGTGGCATCCCCATTTGAGGCAAATGTTGGGAATTTTCTCTGAGACCCTTGACTATTGCTGCCACTCAGAGAAGACAGTGTTGAACTAGCTGGACCAATCTCTCCTTATATACATTTGAGTTTTGGTGTCTCTCCTGGACACGCTTCCACAGCCTTTCGCCTGCTCAGCTGCCACTCTCACAGTCTCCCAATTCTGTGGCTGCATTGGCTCTCTGCGTTGGCTCGGTCCCACCCACCAAGCCGGTGGACAGTATTTTGCCCTCAGTATGGAGGGAGCCGGCAAAGGGGATGGATGCTCTGCCGAGAGAGTGGCAACCCCTCCATGGGGGAGAAGGAAGCAGACCTAGCAAGTGGCAGCAGCAGGGGAAGCACTCACCTTTGTGGCCCCTCACGGCCCCTCTCCCTCAGCCACAAGACTTGCACCACGGAGAAGGCTGCCCAGCACCATTCAAAGGCTCCCCCGCCTTCCTTTGGCAGTGCTGGCAGCGCCAGGGAGGGTCTGGCCTAGAGGAAACGAGCTGTGGTTCCTGGAAAGCTGGACTTTTTCCTGAGGAAGACACTTCTCTTGATTCCTGTGTGGGACTAACTGTGACTAACTGTCTCCTCAGTGGCTGTTGGCAGGCAACCAAACAACCAAGCTTGCTTCTGTGAGTAAAAAAACAAAGGACTTTCAGCATAACCCCCTCCCCCGCTTGGCCACTTTCCTCTCAGAATAAACTTAACACACCTCTCACTCCTTTTTGGCTCCACCATGGCTAGCTGGCTAATGAGGTGGGCCAGCAGCCATCAAACCAGTCTTTTCAACCCCTGCTGTGTGACTGACTTTCCCTTAGGGTTCCCAATTTCCAGGTGAGACCTGGAGATCTCCCACTGTTACAATAAATCTCCAGATGACAGAGATCAGTTCCCCTGGAGAAAATGGCTGCTTTGGAGAGTAGACCCTGTGGCATTATCTCCTGCTGAGTCCTTCCATCCCCCCCCCATTGCTGCCCTCCACAGGATCCACCCCCCCAAATTTCCAGGTGTTTCCCTAATCAGAGGTGGCAACTGCACTTTCTCCTCAGTGCCTGTTGCTAAGCAACCAGGTTCTGTCACTAAAAGGCCCTTTCCACACTATTTTGGTCTTTGGGAGAAAACTCATTGGGGCCAGTCCTGATAGGGTTGCCAAGTCCAGGTGGGAAATTCCTGGAGATTTGAGGGATGGAGCCTGGAGAGGGTGAGGTTTGAGGAGGGGTGGGACCTCAGACAGGTACAATGCCATAGACTCCACCCTCTAGGCCAGCCATTCCCTCATGGGGAACCATTGTTGCCAATATCCAGGTGGGACCTGGAGATCTCCCGCTGTTACTATTCATCTCCAGATGACAGAGATCAGTTCCCCTGGAGAAAATGGCTGCTTTGGAAGGTAGCCCCTAGGGCATTATCCCCTGCTGAGTCCTTCCACCCCCCCAATGCTGCCCTCCATAGGATCCACCCCCCTATTCTCCAGGTATTTCCTTAATCAGAGGTGGCAACTGTGCTTTCTCCTCAGTGCCTGTTGCTAGGCAACCAAGTTCTATCATTAAAAGGACCTTCCCACACCTGTTTTGGCCTTTGGGAGAAAACTCATTGAGGCCAGTCCTGATAGGGTTGCCAAGTCCAGGTGGGAAATTCCTGGAGATTTGAGGGATGGAGTCTGGAGAGGGTGAGGTGTAAGGAGGGGTGGGACCTCAGACAGGTACAAGGCCATAGACTCCACCCTCCAAGCCAGCCATTCCCTCATGGGGAACCATTGTTGCCAATATCCAGGTGGGGACTACAGAATTACAACTGCTCTATCGGATGGAGGGACAGGAGATGGAAAGTTGACGCCAGGGGGGCAGATAACAGTAGGTTGATGGCTGGCTGGGAGAGAGATCAGGTTGCCAACTCCAGGTTGGGAAATTCCTGGAGATTTGAGGGGTGGAGCCTGGAGATGGTGTGGTTTGAGGAGGGATGGGACCTCAGACAGGTACAATGCCATAGACTCCACCCTCCAAACCAGCCAGTCCCTCATGGGAACCATTGTTTCCAGTCTCCAGGGAAGGGATGGAGATCACGCGGAATTACAACTGCTCTTCAAATGGCAGAGATCAGTTCCCCTGGAGAAAATGGTGGACTCTGTGTCATTACACCCTGCTGAGGTCGCTGCAGTGAATTGGCGCTGAGTGCCCAAGGCCAGGACACTCTCTCAAAGCCTCTTTTTGGAGCTCATTGTATTTATTTCCACAACGGGCCTTATTTCTAGTTTACTATAAAGCATATGTTCATGATGCTTTCTGTGCAGTGTGGGTACATACATTCCTATGCACTGGGAAGACGCCACACAAAAAGGAAAGGCAGGATACATTTTAAAATAAATAAATACGAACCCTGAAGCAACACTACAATCACCTTGAGACTGCTTTTTTGTTTTGTTTTTTGCAGCACTTTAGCAATGTGCAGTGCATATTGGTAACTTGAATTGAAGACTGAGGCTGTGGCAAGTGATATGTGTGCAGTGCTTCATTCAAAATTTAGAAATGACAGAACATTGGAGAATTTCTAATACATTGATTCAGCCTTGGAAACAAGACTAGCACTTTGGAACTCCTAATGCTCCAGGGAGTAATCTGGTTGAGGAGAAGTTTAGAAGGAGTACTAGGGGAAGCGAAATCCTGCTCATTCTCAATTGGTCATTGCCATATGCATATCAAGTCTTGGAAATGGCAACTCTTATTTCTTAAGCTACCCCAAGACACATGGAATCATTGAATCTGTATAAATGAATGATGGCCTTTACAATTTACTACTCTTTATTACACTGATACATTACCTGAAATTAACTGACTTTGGATAGCTGGAAATTTAGTAAATGTGCTTGTTGTTCATGGGGATTTAGAGAGGGGAGAGTTCCAAGCCCCTGGATTATTCTGCAGTTTAGAGAAACATCTGCTAGATTTTGCAAAGATGCTGTGACTAAGTGCCCTTATCTGACACTTCATGTGTGTATACTATGCATTTTAAGTTACACAATGGCTGTCAGTTTTATGGAATATAATTCTATATTATCCTAAGTGAAGTCATTATTTTTAGTTAACACAAAGAAAAGGAAAAAAAAATATTTCCTGTAGGAACCTCCAGTGTTCTGCCCTTTCTTTAGGGAAGAGGTTAATACTTTGTTGACATAAAGAATGATCCCTGCAGGCTTAGAAGCAGGAAATGTTTAAACTCATAATTTAAGCCAAATATGTGGTTCCAGAGGCTTTTTTGAAATTTGAAGGCACCAACACAATTGATTGGGCTCCATGTGCTTTACTACTGGCTGCAGTCTATGATTCCCATCCTGCTGTTCCTGTCCTTTTACTCACAAGATTTGACAGTGACATTTGGGTACTGGTTTGCATTTCGGTCCACCACCCCCCGATTACAGTTCCCATCATGTTTTTACCTCTGAGGTCTCCCTATTACAGCATCTAAAATACTAAAATAAAACAAAGCAAAAATAATAACGGTAATGCTGAACATTTGGGGGAATGCATCAGTTTGACAAAAGCAAAATTGGCAGAGCAGTCATTTTCAGCTGGAGTCCCCTGGTGGGGTCAAGACAGGGAGCAAGGTAGACTGTTAGTCTAATCCATTGTAGTCGTTTCTCTGATGGGGAATGTTTAGCTGTCTTTTTTTCTGTGCTGGTTCCTGTTTAAGATACCTGCTCTTGTACCTCTTTAAATTTCCCAGCCTTTCCCTTATTAAATATAGAAACCACCTTCCTTTGATTCGAATAATCCAAATGGCTCATGTTACTTTTATTAATTAGGCCATTCTTCTCTATCCCTGTGCTCAGCCTTCTGTTTATATCTCTACACCTCTGCTTGTTTTACAACCACCTGGAAACACATGATGACAGGGTGTAGAAACAGTTTAGCTGGTGAGGGCTGGATAGCCATCAACCTGCCATGTTAGTTACGCAGGTGCCACCAACTAAGGAATTGGCTCAGACACCCAGTCTCCTAGAGCAGCACAGATTCCCATTACCGTATTGCCTCTGCTAAATTGACTGGAAGAAAGAGAGCAATCGGCTTGGATTTTACCATCTACTCCCACATTCTTTGCACATGAAATGATCAGAACTGTAGGGCCAAAATTATTTAGGCTGCATTGGTGACCTCTTGTTTCTGTACTCTGAAATGGAAGAAAGCAGGGAATTAACACTTGAAGACTGCAGTCACACACACCTTCAGTCCACTTTCAATGCACTTTCCAACTGGATTTTGCCAGTTCACAGAGTAAAATCCAGTTGGAAAGTGCACTGAAAGTGGATTGAAAGTGGATTATTTAGTGTGTGTGACCCCAGCCGAAAACCCATTTAGGAACAATGATTAAAGATAATGTTATCACCACTGACTTTTGAGTTTATCAGTTCTTAGAAACTAAATGCCCTTTCCTAGGCCTGTGGTGATGAAAATCAGCACTCCAGTTCTATAGAACCAGAATAGGTTCTAGAATCAGAATAGGTTCATTGGCGGCTAATGGGAGTACTGTGCAAAAGCAAACAATGTAAGGCACTGGGGAGCTTTGCAGGATAGTGCGAATAAGCCTCAAATGTGTGTTTGTGTGCCAGATGGATCCTAACAGGTTTACTGAGTAAGTCCTCTGTTCATTGGAACTTAGCCCTGTGTTAATGAGTATAGGATTACAGCTTTACTATCCTATCCAAAACCACATCTGATGCTTATATAAGGGTCAAGCGACCAATAGGTCAAGGACAAATTAGGAAAAGACAGATTGTCTGTTCTCTGTTCTTCATTCAAAACTTTGACCTACAAACATCTATAACACCTTTGTCAGATCCTCCAGAAAGACAATTGATTGCTTTGGACTGTACCATTGGACTAACTGCCAACTGGTGTACCTTACAAATATAGATCCTGATCCAGCAGGAGAAATCCATCCATGGCTGGAAACAGTCTTCTGTTTATTTAGCAGATAAAGATGCCCATCTAGATGAGCATCTCTAACCTAGTCATGGAACTCATCCATGTCTCACTGAAGTAACTGCAGGCATCTTTTCATGTCTCATCAGCTGGCATCCCCACCTGGGGCTATGAGCTAGAGGTGGGCTGAGTTGAAAATTTGGAGCCAAACATTTTTAGTTTGCAACAAAGGCTTTCAAGTAAGCAAAAGGTCACACAGCTGTTTTATCCTTTTCATGCTTTCTATTGCTACCCACCATTTCTCCCCCCCCCATTCTTTAACTAAGATTGGCACAGTGAAGGATGGAAGCATTGCCCTCACCTTCTTTTGCTCTAAAATTCCTGTCCTCACTTTGTCAGTTTTGGTGAAAGAACGTGTGTGTGTGTGGGGGGGGATTGTACTTGTCAGCAAAAGGGATCAGCATCTCCACTAGGGAATACCTGTCAGCAGCGTTCGATACAGTCGACCATCAGCTACTGATCCACTGCCTCACCAACACTGGAATCTAGGGGCCTGCCTTGCAATGGCTTGCCTCCTTCTTCCAAAGTTGGGGACAAAGGGTGGTGCTGGGGGAACAGCTATCCCAAAGGCACCCACTGGATTGTGGAGTGCCTCAAGGGGCAGTGCTGTCCCCGATGTTATTTAATATTTACATGCACCCCCTTGCCCAGATTGCATGGAGACCTGGGCTGGGATGTCACCAGTACGCAAATGGCACCCAGCTCTATCTGCTGTTGGGCAGCCGGTCTGACTCTAAACTGGAAGATCTGGACCGGGCGTTACAAGACATGGCTGGATGGCTTAGGCTGAGCTGACTGAAATTGAATCCAACAAAGATGGAGGTCCTGTGCCTGAGTCGGGGTGGACCGAAGGTAGTGATCCCACTCCTGACCTTTGATGGGGCGCCATTGGTGCCAGCGCCGGAGGTTAGGAGCTTGGGAGTGCTCTTGGATGCCTCCTTAACAATGGAGGCTCAGGTAGCAGCCACTGCCAGGTCAGCCTTTTACCATCTTTGACTGATCAGACGGTTCCCTTCCTTGAATGCAACGACTTGGCAACAGTGATCCACGCAATGGTCACCTTGAGATTGGACTACTGTAATGCTCTCTAGCCAGTTTGGTGTAGTGGTTAAGTGTGCGGACTTTAATCTGGGAAAACCGGGTTTGATTCCCCACTCCTCCACTTACACCTGGCTGGATGACCTTGGGCAAGCCGTAGTTCTGATGAGAGCTGTTCTTGAAAAAGAGCAGTTTCTGTCAAGAGCTCTCTCAGCCCACCTACCTCACAGGGTGTCTGTTGTGGGGAGGGTAAGGGAAAGGAGTTTGTAAGCCGCTCTGAAACACCTTTGGATAGTGAAGGACGGGGTATAAATCCAATCTCTTCTTCTTCTTCTCTACATGGGGCTGCCCTTGTCACAAATCCAGAAGCTACAGCTAGTGCAAAATGCTGCAGCCAGGCTTTTAATGGGCCTCCCAATGCGGGAGCACATTCAGCCTGTGCTGAAGGCATTGCACTGGTTACCAATAGCTTACCGAATTTGCTTCAGGGTGCTGGTTCTTACCTTTAAAGCCCTTTATGGTCAGGGACCTACATACATGAGGGACCGCCTTTCCCCACATGTTCCCCGGAGAGCACTGTGACCAGGGTCCCAACATCGATTTGCCATCCCCAGACTCAAGGATGCCAGGCTGGCTATAACCAGGGCCAGGGCCTTCTCGGTGGCAGCTCCTCTCTGGTGGAATGAGCTCCCAGAAGAGATCAGGGCCCTGCGGGACCTCATGCAGTTCTGCAGGGCCTGCAAGATGGAGCTCTTCCACCAGGCTTTCAATTAGGAGCCACCCCTGATAGAGAACCCTGTTCCCTGAAGCCACCAGAACAGCCTGTGCCGGCTGCACAAAGGTTAGATCTATGGGCTGACCACTAGGATGGAATACTGAAGGTTGACCCGCCATCATTTAATAACCTATTAGTATCATCAATGTTAGCACCTTTTAATGTTGGAATGTTTTATAAGGTTTTAGGACTATTTAAATTGCTGACTTGTATGTTTATTATTCTTTTATGTAAGCTGCCCTGAGCCGGCCTCGGTTGGCAGGGCGGGATATAAATCTGATAATAAATAAATAAATAAATATTTCCTCTGTTTACACGTTCTTCGGACATTACCGGGGGGGGGGCGGCGGAGGGGTGCTGCACAGAGACTATGAATAGACAGCACAGTTAAGGTGTGTGTGTGTGCGCCTGGAGGAATTCTGCTCATCCCTAAACTAGAGTTGGATGCCGAATGTCCATATAAAATAAATTTGCAATGTTTGAAAGTTTTTTTGAAAAACATTAAAATCTGTTGCTGGCAGATGATGGGTAAAACCTACAGTTGCTGGCGGTGGCTTTTCCCCTCTCTTTTTTGTTGCTGCTGTGAAGAAAATGAAAAGGTACTTTGTGAGATTATTCCTTTTTGATATAAATGTTCCCTGTGATTTCTGTTGAGTGTGGAATTGCAAAGCACTTTTACTTCCGTATTGCACAAAGTGTAATATTAATCACCCAGTGTGTTTCAAACTGTATCATTTAATGCTGCTTCCAACATGCAGGCATAAATTATACTCTAATAGCTCTTCTGAATGTGAAATTATTATATTTATATGCCTTGAATGTTAATGTCTGTATTTCCTATACAGTATATTTTTGATAATAGATTAACAAATTAACTTGAGTTATAGTGTTAAAAGTTGGAACACTTGAGAAATAGATATATAGAAAAAGTTGTCAGTTTGTTATCCGAGTTGGGGAAAGGTTAGCAAGCTAGCCCTGTACACTTCGACACACAGACAGCATTTTAAGATAAGTTGAGTTTAACTACTTCCTGGAATTGGGCCATGAAAATGGCCTTGAAAAGCAAGTAAAGAAGTGAATGGTATGTGAACAATATCACCTTTTTGTGTGAAGTATCACTGGAAATCCCTTGAGGGTCAGCACTCATTCTGTTTCCTGTCATTGGTCATTATACCACTGTTTGGTTTCTTTGCATAATGACCCTTGACAAAGAGTCCTAGCCTTCATGCTGTTTCCCCCACCCCATTCTCATACATGCTGTCATGTCACTACCGATTTGGTGGACTGCAGCAAAGGGCTGTCAAGGCAAATGAGAATCAAAGGTGATTTGCCATTGTTTTCCTCTGCAGAGCCTTGCTTGGTGGTCTCCATCCAAGTACCAAACCTGCCTAGCTTCCAAGATCTGACAAAATCAGACTATGCCATGCCACCTTCCCTCCTCCACTACCTATACTCGGAAGATGTTTCAGATTGCCTCTCATCCTGGTCACTGCATTCTCTGTCACTACTGGGGGCCACTGCAGTAATAAAAAGTTATAACTGTTCCCTCTAAGCTGAGTTAGTGTGAGATAGCTCATAGTTTTTTAGCCTCCAGCTCACATATTTTTGTCTTAGCTCAGGAAGGATGGCTCCAGAGCAAACTAATTTATGCAGCAGACAAATTGCTCGCTCACAACTTTAATGCCAGTAGCTCACAAAGTAGAATTTTTGCTTACAAGACTCTACAGCTTAGAGAGAGCATGGTCTCCTGTTCACCCCATGTACTTCACTAGTTGTGCCAGTTAATTCTGAGTACCATCCACTCCTTGGCCACATCATGTGGAGAGGATGATTGAGAGACACCATATGCCCCAAAGAACTCAACTAGTATTTGTATATATACACAAGGAAAAATGAGCACTTTGGAGATCCTCATTCCTTGGCCGTGCTTCAGCTATACTACAGATATGTCTGTCATGTGGGGCATGGTACAGTACTGGGAAGCCACAATTCCTCCAAGTTAGATAGCCCATAACTTAACTTCAGCTCAGGCCAGATGTCAGGCCAAGTTAGTGCTACTCATATTGCACTGAGATTTGGTTTGAACAGCACTTCCAACAGCCAGTCCAATGCTTGGGAAGGCATGGGAGGCAAGGATCAGTACTTGTAGGTAGGCCTGCTGTAGAGACATATGCTAGAGATATGACTGAGAAAATCTTGTACTTCACTGTTCCTATTGTGGGTGGTTCCATCCCAGGTCCCTTCTCAGGGTCTCTGAAAGATTGAGGAGTTGATGAGCACAGCTGTGTATCCACATGGAGGGTTTCCACCTGGGTCTTAAAATTATTTGCTAGATGCGAATCCACTCTGGGTCAGTTCATTCAACCATTAAAGAGTCATGATTTAACTATCCCTAATAAAAACTATCAGTTCTAACACAAATCCCTATGCTACAGGATTTCTTCATCATCCAAACAGCTACACCATCCTAGAGAGATACCTTGAATACTGCCCCATTTTTATGCATTGCATAAATGCTCACATGTAACAGCATTATTTGAAAGTGGGGGGGGGGATTGATATCAGGCCCTTAAGAGCAGGGAGCTTCTATGTTCAGGAAATGCACAAAGATTAGTACTAGGACAATGAGGGAACCATGAAATGATTTATGACAAGGGGAGTTGGTGCAGACATCCACCCTCAAATGTCCTTGACCATTCTCTTGTTCTAATTCAGAAAAGCCTGGATTCTGTATCACACACAATGATTTTGCATTATACTTTATAGATAGATGATCTCACTTGCTGCATCATAGTCCTCCCATTTTTCTTATTGGGAAATGCGTTCCACATTTGACATGGGTTTCTGATGTTTTCCTCACAGCAGTTTTCAGTGTCACAGTATTGTATAACTGGAGGGGGGGGAGTGTTTTATTGTGTGAGGTGTCTTTCACAGCACAGACTTTTTGAAGGTAGGAACAGGGATCACAATTTAGCTGACATTGCAAAGGATCCTGGGGACACATCTAAGACTGCATGTTGCTTCATTGCCCCTAAAACAATGGTTGCCTGCAGGGTGATTTGCTTGTTTGTGAAGTTAGACCATCCATATTTCTAATTCTTGTAATCACCTAAACTGTGTGGCTACCCTTGAAAAGGAGCTTCTTCTTTGAGCTGGCAACCTCCCTTTCCCCCCTCTACACATTGGTACACATCATAAAGAAGTGAGAAGAATCATGTTTCATTCTGGGAAATGGATTTTTCATCCAGATGTTGGCTGAATATTATGCTACCTTGCTGTTATCGATTTTGGATTCCAGAATCCCTGTTTCCGCTTTGGATGGGTTTCACAAGTTGCAGTCTTCATCCATGCACGGACTGGCAGAGGCCTTCTGCATTGATATGGTATGAGCAGGTGGAATTGTCCATGCTGGGACATAGGTGACATATCCAGGGCACATCAATAGAGGAAGTTTCCGTGTAGCACAATGACGCCTGGCCCAAAGTGGAACAAAATAGTGCTGTATTCCTAACAAGAATCAGGAAATTTGCCACCAGATTCCATCAGTGGCAGAGCACACTGGCATCTCTGATCATAACACTCGTAGAAAAGTATCCACTGAATTGGATTCCACTTGGCTGGGTTTTTTAATGCATTACATTTAACAGTATTTTCTCATAAGATTCGGAAGGGTGAAACCTGCCTTTATTTCCTCCCCCAGCTTCCTTTCAGGTGTGGCACAGCCTTTTTCAGTTGTGGCATGCCACCAGCAGTCATCTACTCAACACTAGCATGTGCAGGGATTCTTGTAATAACATATTTTGTTTTTGTTCTAGGAATGCTACATATTATATTGTTGCCAAGATGCCACTAGCTGGCGTTCATTGAATGGCAATTTCTGATTAGATTTCCTAATTATATTGGATTTTGGAGACTTTCCTTGCTTTGGGAGGGAATTTTGAACATCTTTGATCAAATATAATCTTTGTACTTCTGTTTCCTTCTTCTAGGTGGACGTTTAGGACATGGGCTCTCCTGCTCTCCAAACCAGGACTCTCAGGTATACCACATAATATGCCTGCATGCCCTGTTGGATATTGCATTATCATTGTGCTATAGCAATTATTCACAAGTAGATTTTCCTGTGTGGACCAGACAATCCAGCAGTGAATTATTGTCACAGCACAACAACAGCACAATATCCAACAATGTGCAGATAACAATTTAGGAGATTTACAATTTTCAAGCAGCACAGCCTGGATGTATGCACAAAAGACAACATGGTAACTTTTGGGTATGAGTAGAGATTTCCTTTGCTGTTTTGTGCTCAAATGCTCAACATGGGTTGGAGGATGCTCATTCATGGCTATATCTGCACAACGCTGTATTTGCTTTAAAAGAGATGAATTTTCCAGTTCTGGTTTCTCTTGTCTTTCCTTGCAGGATGCACAGCACAAGGACTACGTATATTCTGCACTTTTAAAAATCACACCATTCAAATGCAGTTGCATTCCAAGTGTAGAAATCCACATTCTGAAGATCTTAGCCTTTTGCATTTTTCTTATAACCAAATTTCTGGCCCTTAAGGCTTCCAAATGTGTGGGAGGTCTGAAAAGCTGGGAATGATGGAAGATGATTTTCAATGATAGCTGGAGTTCACTGTATATGTAACTAATTATGCCTCCCCTTGATTAGCAGAAGCAACAGAAATTATGAGGAAATAGCAAATGTATGAAAATTTGTATAATATAGGTCAGAACTCAGTTATCTCCAGTGCAGACTTTTGCTTTACAATTTTATGCACACACAGTCCTATACACAGTTTATATTACCAGATCTGGTTGTGGAATGTTTATTCCTACCTCTTCCAGGTGTAACCTCTGGATATCTGGCAGGGTGATGTTACTTTTGTCCCTTTCTTGCAATATATTCTACTTCCTGGTTACCTGCAGAAATTAACTATGAGAATGTCTAGTCATATAAACATTTTGAGTATAAGTAGAAACAGGATGTAAACAGGAAGCAACCACAAGCCAAGAAAAACTCCAAGTAAGAGAGGCATCTAAGGTCAACATATAATGTCAGCAAGAAGGCTAGGCAAACATCACAAATTAACAGTAGGTTCTTCTGTCCAAAGGGTGGAAGTGTTTCTCCTGTGTAAGTAACGTTCTGTTTGGCTCCTGTGGTTTGATAGATTCCCCCCCCAAGGATGTCTGCACAGAACTATTTTAGATTATCCAGAACAAAAATGTGATGTGTGAATGCACCCTTGGAGGCATTCACTGCAACTGTCACCCCCAGTAACTGATAGCAATTTTGGACTCCTACTGTGTAGGCTTCCTCTTCTAATTCATGCATCCCTTGGGGACATGAACTGCCAGTTCGCTTCTCTATGCTGTGCTTTCACCTGTTCTTTTGTTTCTGGCCCTTCCTAGCTTTGTCTCTGCTAAGCTGATATGCAAAAAATCTGATGCTACAAGAGTCCTTTCATTTCTTTAATCGGTCCCACGGTTGATGGCAAAATTCTACCTCCTGAATAAAATATTAGTTGGCAGCAGTGAGAATTTGCATGAAATTCAAACTCAGCATAGATTCAATTCTTGATTGGCCTGAAGTGGAGCCTGAAAAGTTGATGTGGAAGGAATACAGATAGCCATCTGTGAAGTGTTACCGCAGGGCACGTGTAATCCACATGGTCAACCTAGCAGTCACACAGTCCTGCCCAGCAGTGAAAAACATTTGATCATACTGCCCAAATAGGTCAGAAATGTTTGGAAACAGAAGACAGACTATCACTAGACCTGGCTACACATCAAGTGATTGTTTGACACACAATTATCCTACCGTACATAATTTTTAAAAAATTGTGCACAACCCTGTGTGCATCTAGATTGTAGGCTTAGCCCCTCAGGACATGTGAAAGGCTTTGACTTGGGACTGAGACCATTTCCACATACATGCAAGCCACTGCATAGGTGTTCTTAAATCATCAGTGTTTATAAAACTTTCCACAGAATTTTTGGCTGCTCCAGGAATAGCTCCAAATTTACTGCCCCCTTACCCCATGTTTTCCAGATCCACTTTCCCCGTGATTTCCCCCCCTTCAGGTATTAACTTGCAGTTTTCAGGTGTGGAATTCCCAAAATCAAACTTTGTTTCTAGCTGCCCTTTTGTGGCACCAACACTGCATGTACACCCTGCCCCCCAAGTCCCCGGAACAGACTGATTTTTTTTTAAGCATAGTTTGATTGTGTTTTGATTTGTTTAAAACTTAATAATATTGCTGCATAATACTGGGGAAAAGTGAGCAGTGAGTTTTAATGTCGCTTTCTCCATGCAATTGTCCATGAAGTTTCTTTCCTTTTTTTTTTTTTTGTAGGTAGGTTTTGTCACCTTGCACTTGTATTGTTTCTTCATTCTCCCCCTCTTCCCCTATAGCTCCCGGTGTGTTTTTGATGACAATTCAGTCTTTTAAAATCTGAAAATAATGGAATTATAAAATTCATTTGGTAATCAGGGAAACTCAACATGTGCAGTGTTTCCATTTGGCTTGCTTCAAAATTATTGAATAACACTGTTATGAATTGATGTATCCAGTTCAACGATTGTGAATGGAATACTATTTTCATTAAGATTCTGTGGGAATCTTCACCAGCCATTTTCTTAGTTGGTGACCAAGGAATGGCGGGGGACCTTAGAAATGAGAGCAACCATCCTGTCCCCCATGTTATGCCTTTTTAAAAACAATGTTATGATGCTATGTTACTGCACGTGCACAAAAAAGGAGGTTCCTTCGCTGACAAAGTACATGATGACATATTTAGCATACTTCATAATTATTGAATAACACTGTTATGAATTGGTGTATCCAGTTCGACGATCACTGGCCATTTTCTTAGTTGGCAACTAATGAGGATCAGAGGACCTTTGAAATGGTAGCAACCATCCAGCTTTTTTTTTTTTTTTTACAATTTATGATGTTATAACGTTACTGCACATACACAAAAAAAGAGGAGATTCTGTTGCTGACGAAGTACATGATGACAGCTGCACAACCCTTTTCAAAGGAAGTGCAGAACACTTGGGGAGGGTTGGATTCAAATTCAAGAAAAAAATCCCCCCAAATAAATGCCCTTTTGCGGAAAGGGTGTAGCAAAGTCAGAGCACCAGCTGGGGATTTAACTCGCCAGGAAACAGCAGCAACACTGAGGTGCGGAAAAGGTCTAAGTGTCCTGTCCAGCCCTATCAACCTGTGAAATGAAAGCTCTCTTTGAGGCTTAGAGGTGACCAAGTGAAACACCTTTTTCACTTTAGCCTTTCAGTAGTTTCAGACTGACTGCAGCCTGAAGGAAATTAGAAAAAGTATGTTGTATATTCTTATGTGAATGTACTGGGCAAGAGACAGATTCAACTATGGCTGCCTAAGGCTCCATGCTTTGAGTTAAGCCTTCTTCATTCCATGATACCACCCACTGTTTCTAATCTAATGCATTCCCATTTCTGTTGCAGGTAATACACAAATACATGTTTGGTCTCTTCAGCACAGATGAAAAAGACTATACAACAACAAAAAAGACTCTTATTCTGGGGTAATGTGTTTTTTACCCTGATATTTTGTGGTAGGTTTCTTTATTTTTGAATATAAAGTGACAGAAATAATTTGCTGTTAGAAAAGAGAAAGAATCTTTTGACTATTTACAGAGTCTGTACATCACAAAGTTTTCTCATTTTGTTTATTTTTTGTTGTTCCTTTTTTCCCCTTTCTTTTTAAAGTTTTTTCCTGCATCATTTGAGCAATGCTGTACTGGAAATCTATACATTTCACCCACCCACCCACCAAAAAACCATCTGCCCCCAAAAACAATTCCCAGTGAGAAACAAGATAAATCAAAGGGGGAAAATCAACAACTTTCTTTTTTCCCATGATCCATTTGTCTGTGTGTGTGTGTGTGTATTTATGTTGTCTGTGTATGTATATATATATATAAATATATATACGCATTTATATATACTTTTTTTTCAAATTCAAACACTAAAATTCTTAACAGAAAGGGAAAAGTAAAATAATTGTCCTCCCCCCTCCAGAACCTATCGATCCCTGCTTGTCCGAAATCAGAAATAGCTATTTACAGAAAAAAGAACCGGAGAGGGGGGTTGGGTAAAAGAGGATTGGGAGAGAGAAGGGTTGTGATTGGTGGGGGTAGTGGGATTCGGGCCTCAGAGACGAGGCAAGCCTGAGTTAGACTGCGCTTTCCCTTGGGAAGACGCTACACTGGGAAAGTAACAACGATGGCTCCTTCCCCCATTTTAGTTGTGTGAGAAATTGCATTTCCAAGTCTCTGCCTCAACCCCACACTGGATGCCTTTTTGTCATCAAGCTTGCATTCAGAATACTTGGTTTTTCTAACCTACCCCCGGCCAGAATCTGTAGCAGTGTTCCTTGATATGCTTAAATAGCACCGGTGGCCATTTTGAAAATAATCAGGGCCAAGATGGTCATTTGGTAACACAGCTGTGATTGGACACCATGCTTGTAAACCCTTCCCCTGATTCTCCCTGCCATGCTCTTGACCCTCCCTACACCAGCCCCTGCCCTCAAAAAATTGCACCCCTAGACTATCTAGGAGTTTAGGACAACTAACCAAGAGATAAAGGAATAAATTAAATTCACCCCAGGCCATAAACCCCATCTACTCCATCTCATTTGGCTCAGGCATTGAATTTAGGGCGGCCACCTATCAACCCAGAGACCATACCTACTTTTTAAAAAATCTCCAAAGAAGCAAGAGGCCATTCATCCACTGCAGTATCTGCTCCATTCCTCTATCAGTCCCCTTAGTTCACCCTTCTCCACTGCTTGGGATAATAAACGGGGCTTTAGTTTAACCATACAACAACAAGGAGAGGAGTCTGGGTGAAGGCACAATGGCTGTGTCCATTCTTGATGGCTTGGAGTTTTAAGAGTAAGCAGTGGTCTCAAGATTGACAGCTAGCAAACCTAACTGGATTTCAAAAGCTTAGCAAACAGCAGGAGATGAAGAAAAAAATGCTATGTGCTGTTCTCCATTGAAGACTCCAGTGTCTTATGCCAGGGATTCCCAAATGTTTTACCAACAGAGACACCAATGGAATTGTGTTGTTATTTGGATATATCTATCAGATCCATCCCCAAACTTCACCACTCCAATATAGCCCACAGTGCTGAATTTCCCCCCCAACATTCATTAGTAACCTGCTGACCCAACTCTGTTTGGGAATCTCTGCCTGGAACTGGGCCTCTCCTTTCTCCATGAATCTCCTCTACTTGAAACATTCTCTTTGTCGTATTAGACATTTCACATCATGAAACGGAAGGATAACATTGTGCAGGTACAACTGTGAGTGTGTAGGCATTTCGCCTTGTTAAGCTGGACACCAAATGCAAATGGGACCAAATGCAAATCAAGATATTAAAAAAAATAAAACCAATTCTACAGAGCACTTATACATTATACTTTCCATGCAGTTGAAAATGTTAAATGTAACTTTCATATTATTCAGTAAAACTGTGGAAACTGATGGCTATAAAAGGCTTGCTTTCTGGCATGAATCACACATATTCTTGAAATACAATGTGGAAACATCCATATCTGCATTTTCCATTGGACCACTGCAGCATTTCTCTTTCTTCTACTGCAATATAAACTCGTTTCTTTCATTCAACAACTGTTTTTTAAAAAAGACACTGTGTCACTGATGTCTTACAACTTAAATGTCAGAATCCCTAGAGACCCAAAGGACAACTGTGTTTTGTTTATTTTTTCAGTACAGATATAATGTAAGATGCATACACAAAATGAAAGGAATTCTCAAGTGTTTGGGTCTAAAAAACTAGATAAAAATTCAAAAGGTTGAGAAAACTCTAATAAATTGTTGGGTGTTGCTATGTAATTTTAATGACATTGGAGCATTAGGCTGTATTATACCAGAGTATTTAAAAACTGGAATATTGACACATGCGTTTTTAGTATTTGGGCGTCTGAAATATAACCCCCCCCCCCCAATTCAACAGGCTGCTTTTGATACCAGAATGCCCCTTCCTAAATACTAATGGACAGACAGCAGTAAATTATGCTAGATGAATGAATTCTTAAATGCACAAGACTAGTTCAGGACCAGAATATTGACCAGAGAACGAGACTGCCTAGCCTAGCTCATACTGAGTGAGAACCACCTCTGGACAATGAGCAATAACTACACATTCCTAGCTGAATGTTTTATAAGAATAACCTAAACGAATCTGAAAGATGGAAAATTATTGTGACTATATTATGTAGACAGCTTCTCTTTAAGACTGAACACTTCTACCTTCTCTCTCTCTCCTTTTTTGCCATCAAGTCTCTGCCAACTTATGGCAACCCCTTAGGGCTTTCAAGGCAATGAGGTGGTTTGCCATTGCCTGCCTCTGTGTACTAACCCTGGACTTCCTTGATGGTCTCCCATCCAAGTACTAACCAGGGCATACACAGCAAAACAAAACAAAAAATGTTTAAAAAGTAAAATAAAAGCATACAACATGAAAGGACAGTCCTTGCAGTTAAATCCTCCTCTTAAACCCAAATCCAGCTCTTGTGAAAGTAACACTGTTACTCCTCTGACTAAGAGCTGAATCAATGTCCTTTCAGCTGTACTGTGTGATATTAGCTAGTCCTTGCCCCTCCATAATGTTTATACATCCTCACTTTGCCTACAACATCACATAAACACAGTTCTGAGGCACATACCTCTGTACCAGGAGAATCCTCCCCCCTTTTCTCCAAGACATATTTTTGGGGATAAATTAATAGAACTATGATCATACAACTGAACTAAATCTTAGAATCATAAGCACACCTTTGGAAACAACACTTTTTCACTTTATGACAGTCAACAGTGTAAGTATACAGGTAGTGATCGCCTTATGCATTGAGCATACAATACCAGCCAGCAACCAGAGAAAATCAAATTGGCAGGGTTTGAAGCTTCCATTCAAGAAAGGCCTCAGAAGCTTAAATAGAGAAACAGAGCTTATCCAGCCTTCTTCATATTAGGTCTAGAAATCTCCCAAGAACAGTGCTTTCTCTGCAAGGTTCCTGGAGCTTCTAAGAATCAGAAATGCCTGCGAACACAAGCTTTATTCACATACTTTTCCGGGTGTTTATATTTTTGTTCCCACCCACCTGGTACGGAAAAAGCAGCTTAAAGTAATGAAGACCCCCAACTCAAGTACTAATGGCCAGTGTCATGTGAGGACTTCCTGGATTATCACACAGGCCCCATCCACCACTTGTATGCAAACTGCATGCACTATTCACAATTAAATGGTTTAGCACACTTAAACACATTAAGACCAAGTGGCTCCAACATGCCTAAACTAAACTGGATTAAGGCCATGATCTGCTTAAACATTTCTGCTGTATGGTTGCTAGGTAATCTATTTGTTTTTGAGGTGACTATTTCCTGAGAGCCAGAGCTGGTATGAATGAAATTCCCAGTGTTGTTGTTTTCTTTTGAATACCAGGGGACAAATTTGGTTTAAGAACATGGCATGCGGAAAGGACTGGTTTACCTTACACCATTGTCTTGATTTGAAACAGCTCTGTAGAACTGTTGCCTCCTATGGGTCAAACATAGAGGAACCTCCCACCAATCTACATGTTTCCCCACCACAACAAACAGTAGCTTTGTGGGGCCATTTCAGGTCAGAAAAAAACACTCTGTTGGGGAAGTGTAACCCACCCCCTGCTCCTGATTCAAATCAAGTCCCTATGTGCTCACTTCTTTAAAGACAAAAACCATTCACAAACCTCGTAGCATCATTCTAGGTTGGCCTAACAAATGACTTATATTTCTTTACTTGCACTGATTTGCCTACCTCATGTGCCGAGAATTTACATTCCTCACGTTGTTTTCCTTTTCAACCGTCCCTTTTCTTAGGTGCCGCATGATCTCCGAACATCCACAAGACTTCCATTCTGCCAGGACCAGCTAACAAAAACATCTTCTAGACCTGGAACTTCAATACCATTCATCTAAAGCACAATCCTCTAGGAACTGTTGTACAAGCACCACTGGAATTAATGGTAATGGTGTTATACAAATTTCCATTTATTTCCATGGAGCTTGCACAGAAGACATTTCTGGTGGATTGTGCTCAGAGGGCATGATCCAGCTATAGTTAAGCCCCTTTAAATCCCATTGATCTGAGTGGGAGGGACTAAAACAGTTTTGTAATTGTACCATTGACATCAATGGGAAATAAGTGACTAACTTGGACTGGATTGTGCCCCTAGTTTGCCTTAGGTGATTGCTTTCTATATTATTTGTACACACCCAATTTACTCATCATCAAATACTACATAATTTGTGTACAAGGCAAGCTCATGCAAACAATTTGCATAATGTATATAAATGATAGCATCTGTCAATTTACCTGTTAATGTAAATTCTAACATAAACATACTTAAGGTTAACATCTAGATGGTGAGGTATTCAAAGTCAAGGTCTACATCTTTACACCTGGCTAAAAAACATTCAGATGTTATGAAAATTAACAACCAAGCATGATACTCAAAGTAGATACTGGCACAGGGTTGTGTTCTAAGGATGTATATCCACATCTGTTTTGCCTGGATGGCTTAATGTCGCCCTTGACACAAAAGTTTGTGAAGCTTTACTATGCATATGGAATTTCACAAAAACAAAGTGTGCCCATTCTGTTCAGATTCCGAATTGTGTGTTCCAGAATTGTCAAAATAAATGGGTATGCCTGCATGTGCATACCAAATGTTGTATGAGGTGGAACAAAGTGGAGGATGACCTCTAAAATCTCTTCCACCCTTTCAGATGCATATAATTATAAAGGATAGAATCAGTTTAAATTCAACCACATCATTCAAATGAGCCCCTATCAATTGGCTCACAGGTGAATATAATTAAGTCCTACTTTTTACCATACTCTGTATTTTAGTTTTTCTATTATCCATCTGTTTTTGCCACAATGGAAACCTGAAAAGGGCCTGTCTACTTTCACAATTCCCTCTTGCCTGGTGAGATTGACAAAATACTGTCCATTTGCTACGAAAGACTTGTTTTCAGACATTTTACAACCACAGCTTTGTAGGTCCAAAAAAAAAATGTTCAGCCTACTTAGAACATGTTTTGCTACTACACATTATTATGCTATTCTTAATTGGCATGTTCACTGGTTTGACAGTCACACCTTCTCCCTAGGGAAACCCTAGGAAATGCCATTCTGTGAGGGGGGCTAGGAATCTCCAACAAAGCATTTTTAGCATCTGTTGGAGGAAGTAATTGTAACACTAAAAATGATAATAGAACCAGTAAGGCCCAAGCAATGTTTATTCCACCCCTACCATGCATATATTTGAAGGCTGCAATCCTATGTACTTTTACGTGGGAGAAGCCCCACTGACCACATAACTTCCAAGCGAGCATGTACAGCCTTATGAAGAATGTCTTTTATACAAATCACACCTTCTTCTGCCTGCCCCTCAGTGGCTCTGTGAAATACTTGTTCTCCCTCATTTGGACCATACTGTTATATATTTGCAAAAATGCCGTCATGACCCCTATTAACCTGCTTGTCTCTGCACTAGGACAACCATGACACACATCAGGCTTCACTCTCCTGGGCCACCCAGAGAGACAACAGTGACTGACATTGTAGAACAAATGATAAAGACATCAAAAATCAGCGTGCTGGACAGCAAATGGAGTATTAGAGCATCTACAATGGCACCCTCATTGCTTGAACAGCATCAGGAATATTTTGCCTGAGCTTCCAGTGAGGGAAGGGAAATTTCTCCTTGAAAAGTCTTGAAAGTATCCACTGTTTCTCTGCATGCAGGCACACGTACGCAATCTCCCACATTACTTATCTTCAGAGAGTTCCACTCACACACAGAAACTTACTTAAAATTCTACAGTGTCCCACACAGCTAATAGAAAGAGCAAGCTGCTGAAGGGCAATTGTGTCGCCTGCACTTAACCTTGAGCTAAAGGATTTGATGTCCAGGCTTCCGTTTCATACCTCCTCAGTGCAGACTAGCAGCAGAAAACCCTTCCCTGCATTCCTGGCTCTCTTACGACAGTAGCCAATTAATCTATTCTTTTCTGGATAGAGGAGGGGTGCATCTAGTAAAGATAATGCAGAAAAAGCAACAAGATGCCTGAAGAGGCTTGATGGAGACCTTGGAAGGTTGTTCTCCATCTCACATGTGGTTAACTGAGAGGTGGGCCTCTTCTTTTTTTGGTTAAGGATGTTAAAATCTCAGCTCTTTTAGAACGGGGGGGGGAGACTGGCCTTTGAATGTCACATGCAGAGAATTCAGCCCCTGACTGTATGCTCGTACTCTTAGAGAACTGACATCAGACAAAAAGCCATGGGTTTTAAGTAGCATCAGTCATGGTAATCATTCAGAGGATAGCTAATGGAATTCGAGAAGGGAATGAAATATGAATGCAAGAGCCTGAGAAATAATTATTGTTTTCCTCACCTGCATTCTTTGACATGGTGATGCTAAATTGAAAATTCAGTGGATAAATTCCCATTCCATAATAATTCTCACAGGCTATAGGGGGAGGGGGGGGCGAACAGAAGTACAGAACAATTATAACTTTCCAGTGAGGAAGAGACTACCCTTAAAAGGAAGTCATACAACAAGGTAATTCAGCTAATCCCCTAAGGCTGCGGTCACACAAGCAGTTTGTAGCGCTTGAGTGGTGTTACCTCACCAGAATGAATGGGCCCCTCTAGACAAGGACATCTGCCTCCTGCGGCACAGTCATTGGCAGCCTGTGCTGTTCTGCAATGGAAGCAGAATAAACAGATACAGGGGGAAATCCGGTATGAACAGATTGTTCGCAGTTTAGAACGTCTGAACTCTCCTGCAGTGAAAGGAACCCAAAAGGGACATCTGAACTTGCAGATCAGCTTCTGCTGCTGGTTTTTTTAGTTGCTGCCCATATGCACATATGTGCATCCATCCACCTGCATTTAAATAAAACCTACCCTTACAGCTTGTCCCATGGCTGAAGCACAACACTAATGTGGATGCTCCCCCACTGATCAACCACGTGGGTCACCCACCACAGGGTGTGCAGTCTGATGAAATGCTCCGTTACACTTTGAACTGGTACATTTTGAAACATGTGACTGCAGCCTAAGGAGGCCAGGAAGCAAAGCAGAAGTGGAAAGAGTTGAAATATAAAGAGAGTGGTTTTTTTTTTAAAAAAACAACACCCTATAGCCACATCTTAAAGGAACAAATCATATCCATTGTAGCTGGGCATGTAAAATTTTTATGGTCAAAGGTAAGTAACCTTACACCTATGTTTCTTTATTGGGGTTGAATTCTGTAACAATCTTTGTAGGCTCTCACATTCATTGATATTGTTCTCCTTTGCAGAAAGGTGAAGGCAAACCAGTATGCTCGGCCACATGACACTAGGCAACTAGGCAAACATGGAAGATGACTGAGTGCCTACTTCTGGATACCCTAATGTCTTTGCAGAAATGTTTCTCACTGTATGAAATTATGCCATTTTGCTGGAAGCACAAACCCCTGAACGTGCACACAGTGCATTGCAGATATAGACGGGCTCTTAACATTAACCTTCTGATTTGCTTCCTTCCAATACAGCAGCCTGTCTCCACCATCTCTCAAAAGTTGCAATGAAATTGTTATACTGCACCATTACAAAAGAAGAATCTAAGACATTTACTTTTTTGGTTCTCTTTAATATGCTAATCCTTCTTTATCTTAAATCAGTGATGATCAACTTTTCTATCCTAGGGAACAATTTTATACTCTCTAGACAATGGTCCATAATGTGCTTTATAATGAAATCCAACCTCCTTAGGTGTGGTCAGGCTCTGCATTAAATTCAGAGTCACATAATAATAGGGACATCCCAGTCATGGAACACTTGGCAGTATGAGGTCACAGGATGGATTCAGTCAACCATTTTAATTCAGCTGCAGTTATAAAATGACAGCCTGGTGGTTTGGGGTTTTTATTAGACGATATTCTCGTCATTTTTTTCATCCCATAAAGACAATAGCTATCAATGGGAAGAACACTTTCATGAGATATGTTTGGTGGTGGTGGAAAAATGCTGTCAAGCTGCAGCCTAATAATGGTAACCCCATGGGGTTTTCAAGGCAAGGAACAGTCAAAAGTGGTTTGCCATTGCCTGCTTCTGCATAATGACCCTGGACTTCTTTAGTGGTCTCCCACCAATGTCAGTTTCTGAGATCTGATAAGATCGGGCTAGCTTGGGCCAGCACATGCTTATCATCACATAAACAAGTTGAGTGATCATGTGAATCACTACTGAGTCAGGGGGCAATTCTGCATCTAGCATTTGCTCCACATTTTCTCAACTGGGAGGAAAAAGTACAGCTCAAAACCATGTCCAAATACCTCGGGGCAATACCATACTGACTGCAAAGTCACCCCTGAATGGCCATAAAATGGCTATAAATCTATGCAGAAGGTACAATAAAATTTGATGATCAAAAAAGCGAAAGAGGCATGGAATGTGGAGGCTACCATAAAATCTGATGATCAAAGAAAGTGAAAGCAGCATGCAATGAAGAGGGGAATTTCTGTTCCAACGTGGGTTTGGTAAAACAACAGAGGGAAAAGCCAATGCAGAATCAGCCACAGTCTAGGAGGAGAAAAATGTGAATGAAGGAGCCCTGAAGGGCATGGTTGTTCTTCAGGTGGCTCAGGACTGAACGAACACAGTGTATGCCACAATATGCTATATGTTTTTAAAAGGCGCTATATGATGACTAGAATACTCCAGTGACACAGAAGTCCAAATTTCTTTTGTGGTTCCTACACATTTGGGGGGTGGGAAATCTACACATCATTTTCCCAACTGTATTATCAAAATTTGGTAGAAAAACTACCATCAAAATTGACTCCTATTGTTCAGAGTTTTGGTGCTAAAGGTAGCTTTTCCCTCCCTACTGCTGTGGCTGCTGGTTCAACATTCCCTTGTTATCTTAATGACTCCAAATGGCAGATGCTTCCTCGGTAGGTGTTAATTGTTATGAGGTAGTTCCCTGATAATTTTGTTAAATATCCATGAGAGTTGAAGGAGTTGAAGGGAGGGGGCAGAGGTGGAAGTTGTATGTAAAGGAGAGAGAAGGGAAAAAGGAGTTTTATTTGGAAGAGAAAGATAGCAGACCAAGACTGTTGTGAGTTGTATATGAGTAAATAAAATGGATGTTATTTTTTTTTAAAAAACCATGGATCTGCAGTGCTCTCTTCTCGAAAGTGAGCTAAACTCTCAATTCTGTGCAGGGGATCCCCCAGTTTTGGGGGTTTCTGCCCAACACCAGCCAGCTGGCCAGCAGGGAAAACCCTGCCTCCAAACAGCAACATCACCGCATCACGCTCCTGGCATGCTGACATCACGCAGAAGTGATATCATTGCATCGGGGATGTTGCATGGTGATGCTCTGGTTTTTGGGCAAAACTCTATGGTTTGATGCTAATTTTACCATACAGTTTTGCCGCAAAACAATGTAGCACATTGCATCACTCTGCCCCGCTCTCAGAAAGTTCCTTCCCACCCCCCACCGGCACAGACATTGGACCTGGCAACCCTAGTAGCATTACATATTTGTTCTCCAAAGGAAGGCAAAACCTACAGTTTCAACAGGAGCTGAAATGGGCACTTGTATATTTTACCACATGGGGCAATGGCAGCTCCACAGGGCCCTTTCAGGTCAGGAAGATGGCACAGGGCCAGGGAGGTTTACAAATACACTTCTTGTGCCATACTGTTGATTCAAATTGGGCCCACACAGAAGCACATAGAGACTGGCTGACAAGCTCTACTTCCCCTGGTTCAGCACCAGGATCTTTGCCATTTGTTCACTGGGACTGAGAATCAAATATTTTTCTTTTTTCTGAAACAAGCTAAGAAGGATCACAAAAATAACATGGGGCACTTTTACAGCTAGATTTACAGCACAGGAGTAGAGAGAAGAATGTTAGTGTTTTGTTTTTCTTTAGACTGCATTCTATATTATGACAGGGGAGCCGGTCATGTTTAAGGCTTTAGAAGCTTCATTTTAATAAAGAAAGAGAAACTCAAAGCAGCATATAAATTTTCAAAGCATTTCACAAGGGGATGCTGCATCTTTGAGGGGCTGGATAAAAGTTTTATTCTGCATAATCAAAGAAAACAGGCCTGGCAGTGAACCTGCAGTGCCTAGGCCAGAAATTAGAAGCTTTCCATTTCAGCACATACTGGAATACAATCACTGGCATTTAATTGGGAAAAAAACTGTGGTGGGGGGGAAAGCTAGCATGAGATCCAGCAAATAAGGACAGGGAAGAAAATTCATCACGAGGGGTGGTATAACCACAGGGGAGAGGGATCTATCCAACATCCAACAGCACATTTTAAAAAAGATATTGGGGAGCCAACTCCATCTTTTTGCAAAGGGTCTGAAGTCAAACCTCTAGTTTCTTCAAAGTTTGGAAAATGGGGTCTTCATTTGTTGATATGCGTGGCATATGAACACATAGGAAATTACCAAATTGCTCAGATCTGTTCTTGTCACTGATATTTGTGGTTGGGACCTATTAAAAGAGCAAGTTGCTATGAATCCATCAGGCTACCAAGCCATACCCATAAGGCCAAAAGGCAGAGCCCACAGAAATTTATGTTTATCTAAGGTGTACAGCTATTGCACCATTATATGTATTAAGAAGTTTCCTGCCCCCAAGGAATATCATCTATAAATGAATTAAAGCCCCAGTCCTCATAGATCAATGCAATGCATCCTGCAACTATGTCACAGCCAGAAAGCAGGAAATAACCTAGATACTATTATACCTGTAACATAGAGTGGCATACATGTTTCTCCCCATTTCCATGCTCACAACAACCCTGTGAGGTAAATTAGATTGACAGCAATTGGCCCAAGATCAGCAGTCAGCTTTATGACTGAGAGCCCAAGCTGTATGTTTTTCCTGGGTGCATTCTTGGGTCAGGTCTATAGATATGGTCTGAGAATTCTATACTGCAGTGACTGCAGAGTATGAGGAGAGGGAGCTTAATCTCCCGCCACAAACACTCAATCCCTTTCCTGACCTATAGTGGCTTTCCAGAATTCCCCTGAACAGATTTCCCCCAATTAACCCCCCCCCCCCAGCAAAGAAAGAAAAATCTCACTTTTCTTACCAATAACAGTAATGTAATCAGGCAGCCAGGCTGGCTTTCTCTTCCCACCTCTCTCTGGGGGTGGAGGCAGGAGGTGAGCAGGGGGAATTTGAAGATGAGCTGTCAGGTGCAGAAGAGCAATGGTTCTGTCCTTGGGAAAAAGTCACTTTGTAATCATCAGCCAGCTAGCCACCCACCCATCCAACAGTGCAGCTACTGGTATGCCAGCTTCCTTCATTCAACCCTTCACAATCTTGCAACCCCAAAGCACTGGCAACCCCCTCTCCCCCCCGGAAGCAAATCCCATGAACCACATAACTGTGAAGCATCTCTGCATTCCTGTGGGAGGGCATCACCCCTCAAGATGGTGACATAGCATGCTGTGCAAATGGCAAAAGAGGCTGACACTGGTCTCCAGGTTTTTGGTAACAACAAGGAGCATTACAACATTTTCAAGCAGCTGAAAAGGGTATGTCCATACATTCTATTTATTTTCAAAATCTGAGTATCACTTTTGTACTCCAAGTGCACTAAGCTGCATATAACCATTCAGCTGGGAAAGAGGATAAGGACATGAGCACCTGGTTAGGGAATATCCAGGGGTGAGGTTAGGAAAGACTTCTGCTTGAGGAGCCGCTGCCAGTTAGAGAGCACTGTTGCATATGAGCCAATTATCAGAATTCCTTAACCCTTGCGATCTTCATTTGCTCTGTTCTTATATACCTACACTGCAGGCCCCTGTGCTTGCAGGGTCCAAACAGGCTATGCACTGTGCATGACTGATTCATACCATGAACCTCCCAAGAATGCACCAGGTTGGATCCAGACTAAATTTTCCAATGGCAGTATGGGATTTTTCTGCCTCCCTCTCCCATTGTAGTCCATTGATCACCCAAAATGTTGCTTCTCTGGGATAGGGAACCCTGAGGAATAACATTGGCACTGGGAAGGGAGAATTAGTGGAAACTGCCAATTTAGTTTGCATCCAACCCACTGTAAGGGTTCTGCTTCATTCACTTCCTGTTTAGCACTGAAGCACCAAATCTAAAGCCTGGAAAGAAGCCTTGACATCTGGATGCCTTGCAAGAATCACAGTCATCTCATCTTCACTAGTAACATCGTATCAAGATGAGAGAGTATCTTTAATGGCAGGGAACATCCTGGTTCTGAAACACAGTGCATGGGTGCTACACTCACTCTCCCCTGTCTTGCACTGCGACTGCCCTCCCTTCCATGCACAGTGCCTTCAACCCACAATCCTTCCCTCTTCATTTTCCCCATTCACAAACGTTCTCTCCACACCTTCTGTTCTTGTTCATTTTATTTTGATGACTTTCATGCTACATAAACAATAGTTTTTCTACCAAAAGTTATTCACAATTAATTTTCAAAATATTTCATTTTTTTTAATCTTTCAAAAATATATTTGTAATTTTACTTCTGTTCTCACTGCAGCTATGGTTTACAAGTTCTCCTATTTCCTCCTGCTGCATTATTTTGTTGCCTATTCCTTTTACACTGAAAGGTATTTTAAATTAAAACATCAAATTTAGTTCAAGAAATAAAAAGTCATCTGGCAATATGCTTCCTGTTCAACACAGAAGGCAAAAAATTAAGAGGATCCAGTATTTGCCCAGAAATAGGTGCTGTCCAGAACAGGAAAAGAGACTGGCACAATGATGCAGGGGAATTACACAGTGGAAGAATATTTATTTGTCTTTGATAGATTAAACTCAAACAAACCAAGGTATCTGAGAAGTGTACATTAAAAACAAAATAGAGAAGATGCTTACTAGCATCAACTCCAAAAATCTTGTGTTTTTTTTAAAAAAAACTTTTCAAATTATAATCATTTTAAATTTTCCTGGTTCACCACATTAAACCCAAGTCCAAAAAGTCACTCCATATTGTCAACTACACTTGGGCTGACTACTAAATAGAAGAATCTATAGCCAAGAATGGTACTCTAAATTCTCTCTGAGGATCTTGCTTTGGATGCATGATATGCTGTGGAGTTTATGGCACTTTGGGAGATTATTGATTCTGATCGATGAGGAAGGCACTGTTTGATCTAAAGGTAACAGTTACCCACCCATAAATATCACAGCACATGTATAAAATCAAACTGGATCAGATTTTTCTGTTTCGACAAATACCAATTGCCTGGTTCTGGGTATTCCCATGGAAAACTGGTATCATTTTAATTTATCTAATCAACACGGCCCTCATGAAATTTGAGTGAATACAGCTGATTATTTACAAAGTGATAACGTACCATGGTGTGCATGTAACCACTTAATATGCCACTAAACTGTTGAGAAGTGAGCAGAATTTTAATGCTCTCTTGCTTCCTCAGATTCCTGATCGGATGAAGGTGTGTGGTAAACCTCCCAACTTTGCAGGATGTTACACATCACCAGCTTATGAAGTAGCCACATGCACATGTTGCCTTTATTTACTTCATGCAGTTTCAAGCCTTTTAATCAATTAACAAAAATACATGGAAAGATGTGGATATTAACTAGTAAAGGTTTCAGGAAACAATAATATCCCCCCATGGTAGTAACATCAGACATGCCAGTAGAAAGACCAATGGAGATAAAGAATGTTACAGTATTTTCAAAGAAAGATTAACATAGGTACACTTAACTTGTTTTGCAAAGACACATAAGAATATTTCCACTCTTTTCAGTTATCTCTATACTGCCCACAATGAGATCATATTCATCCACCAAAAGAATTCAGGAATCTGATCAATCCACACTTGATTAACAACAGTACTTATATGATCAGTCAAGAAGATGCTATCATTCACTACCCTTGGCAAAGATGCACTGGCTGAAGTAAAGCACAGAAATTAGATTTTTAATGAAGTGAGTATGAGGCATTCACTATGAATGAGGATGACAGCTGTGGTGAAAAGCTGCAGAATTAGGGGAGACAAAGAAAAGAATGGGGCTTTTCAAAAATAGAAAACAAAACTACATTATATAGTAACATCATTCATGCTGCACCTCCTATGCTATTTGGGGAAATGCTGCTTAAAATGGTACTTCTGTCTATTGAAAAGTTGGGGGACTTTTCCCTCTAATAAAGAAATAAAATCTAACATTTTAGTTACATTCATATTCAGAATCTCTTTCATTTCATATGAGCCATTCTGACTTGGGCTCACCATTCATTTTGCATATACAAAACAATCATTTTAGTCAGCTTACATTATCCATAAAAGTCCACTCCAGAGTGAAAAATTCTCGTTTAACTTACATTTGGCCAAAACATTGGCAAAGTGCTTTTTCTGCCAGAGAAGTTTTGTTAGAAACTTCCCAACTACATTTTTAAAGGATGGGAGATTTCCAGGTGATTGGTTTAAAGCACACTGACAGCCCAGTCTTGTGCAGAGTGAAATCCACTTGAATCCACTGAGGCCAGTGGGCCTAGACATACCTATGCCTGAATAGGCTCAAACTGTAACTGTGCACTTGTTACACAACTGCAGCATGGCTTTCAGACAGCTACCTTAGAGCACCACATCTATTGCACAGGTATTATATGTTCTGAGCACTCAACCCACAGCATTTAACATGAGTGCAGTGTGGATGCTATAAGTGCCAGAGGCCTTTATTGATTAGTAACTGTAATGCCAACACCATACCACCACCACCCTGGGACATTTTGTGAACTTTCTGTTATTTAGTTGTTAAAAAGCTGCTGGCTGCTGAAGACTCCTTCAGTGGGCTGGTGCAGTGATGGAGCAGCCACTCATGATTACTTTAAAACCAAACTTCAGAAAGCATCAGGATTTATTACCTATCGCCATTTCAAGAAGTTTTGTTTGCCCCAAAATATTCTTTGCTGGTTGCGCATTCTTCAGCTGCACACAGCCATCAAGTGTTTTGGCAGCTCCTCCTGGAGCACAGCTGTCTCCCTTGCCTGCCAGGTATTTGGGAGCACAACACCTTGTAACTGGTACTGAGTTGGGGCTATCACAAACAGAGAACTAGGCTGAGTACAGACTGGCAGTTTGCTCCAGTAGCCAGTCGTAGCAAAAAAGCCCCGGAATAAACTATACCGGGTTTTCCTGTTCACACAGCGGGGGCCGCTGCCGGAAGATACGGGACGGAGGTGCGTGGGAGTGTTTAGACTGCCGTGCCGGAGGCGTGCTATATTCGCCGTTTCCCCATTAATTTGGCTGTGGCTGTATGGGTGTACGGCAGTGGAGCAGAGCACAGCCAATCACACCGCTGCTGCCTTCTGCCCAACGAGGGTTGCTCCCGGCTTTTCGGCTGCGCGTTCAGACTCCCCGGAAGCGGAGAAACGCGCGACACACGCGGGCTTTCGGATTTGCTACGGGTTTTATCAGGTATCTTTTTAATCCGGCAGTGAAACGCAACAGCACGGGTTGGCTACAGGTGGGGGACGCCAGGCAGATGTGCTTGTGTGAACACCCCATTTACTCCGGGATTGAGTCGTTGCTGGCCCAGGTCCCTACCGGGGCAAATTGCCAGTCTGAACTCAGCCCTAGAATATGAAAGAAGGGAGAAAGGGAGACAGAACATTACATTCAAAGAGGCCAGCTTTCTTCCTTATAGTGGAGTTCAAGGACATGGCAGTAGCCCTGCTTTCAAACACATTTACAAAACAGGACGTGGTTTTCCATCCAAAGTCTACAATCCAGAACACAAAATACTATTTCAGAATATATCTACTCTTTTCCCACCCAATTTACCTTAAATATTTGCAAAAAGCCTATAAAACAGAGTTTGCAATTTGGGGAAGAAAGCATAATAAAAACTTTTAAAGTGTTCAAGATTCTGATGTTAGTAGTTTTTACGAGGAAATAAACACCTGCTTGTGGGATTTTGTGGACTGGTAAGATGTTATTTATAGAGGTTTCAGAAGACCTTCTCATTCTTCATTTGCCTTAGCCACACCCAACTTCTTCCCCTCCCTTTCTAGAGACTTTGGTGCCACCACATCCTTCTCATCAATCTCCCCACTGTTCCCATATGTAACCAAAGAGGAATGAAAGGTGCACACCATCCCTAGGAGTTCCCCATGTTAATCAGAGCCTTCCTCTCAGATGGTTCTCCTGCCACCACTCAAGCAGTCTTTAGGAATGGGAAGGAAGGCAATAATGTGCCTCCACACTCATTCCTTGATGACACAGCTAGAGTGTGACAAGCTATTATATAGTCAGATAGATGCTTTACGTTATTTGCACCATTCGGTGATGAAGCACATTAACTTAAATCCAAACTTCACTTACCACTACAATGTTGTACGGAATTTCATTCTTCTTATGACTGGGAAGTAGCAAAGCTAACGGTACAAGTTGAACAAATGGGACATGAGCAAATGAGAATGGAGATGGGTTTGTCATAGTTTTAAGAGTCATCCAAAGACTGTTCAAATGCATCATTTACTCTCAGATACATACAACAGGTTACCCAATGATGTATGTACCACAAAGATTAGTAATGACGCAGAAAGACATTTGGCATTAAGCAAAATAAGGCAGGCATCGCGCTGTGAATAAGAAAGACAGAGCGGCAAAGCAATGAGCTCTGCTAGAGGCAAGGTGTGGAGGAAATGTATGGCATAATGAAAAGAAGATAATGTCACGTATCTCAACACCATAAATCTCAACAGGAGAAACATTTTGTGCCCAAAAGGAAAGTCTAAATGTCTTTTCTATCTCCTGCTTTCTAAGAACAAGTTCTTTCCCCTTTCAAAATGGATTTTTTAATCTTAATTCCTGGGAGAAATATACATTTCAGTACATATATTTCCTGTGCTGGCAAAATGTACTTTGTCCTGATGTTAAGTACATTTATATTTGATGGAAATAACTCCCTCTGACTTCAGCGGCACTTGACTTCCATTTAACATTTTGGAGACTGTGGTGCCAGTCTGATGCTGGACACAGATTCAAGAGATCTTGATTCAAATCCCATCTCAGCCATGGACTAGTTGCCCTCAGCAAATCACAGTCCATCAGCCTTAGTTCCTTCTCTTACAAATATGTGCAATTACCTACCTCTCACAAGTCCTTTCATGCAGGAAAGGATTGCAAATCTTTCTTCTCATTACAGCTCAAACCCTGTGACCATTTCCACCTGACACAGCGGCTCACAGGGAGGCCAAGTTGGAAAGCTCTCAGAACCAACCTAAGTACACAACTTGTTCCTTTCCTCCTGTGTACATCCTGATCACAGCCCCACCCTCAGTGCAGCAACAACCATCATATATATTCCTTTGGCAGATGCCTTCTGCCTGTGTCGATCATAAGAACATAAGAGAAACCAATACTAGATCAAGCCAATGGCCCATCCAGTCCAACACAATGTCACACAGTAGCCAAAAATACCAGGTGCCGTCAGGAGGTCCTGCAGTGGGGCCAGGACACTAGAAGCCCTCCCAGGCACCAAGAATACAGAGCATCACTTGCCCCAGACTGAGAGTTGCTATCTATACCTTGTGGCTAATAGCCACTGATGGACCTCTGCTCCATATGTTTATCCAATTCCTTCTTGAAGCCGTCCATGCTTGTAGCTGCTACCACCTCCTGTGGCAGTGAATTCCATGTGTTAATCACTCTTTGGGTGAAGAAGTACTTCCTTTAATCCATTCTAATCCGACTGCTCAGCAATTTCATTGAGTGTCCACAAGTTCTTGTACTGTGAGAAAGGGAGAAAATTTTCCCTATCTGCTACCAAACAAGGTCAGTTATAAGGTCCAGAAGGAGAAAGGTCAAGGATTGTCTCAACAATGGTACTTCCTATGGATGTTTTTGTTCTTTGGGGGCTAGGTCCTACTTTAACCAGGAAACTACAAGCCATGGATCTGACTTGCTGCGAGAACAAATAGATAAGATTGACCTTTAAAAAGCTACATAAATGAAAGGCACTAATGATCCTCTTTTGATATCACATAATATTATCGCAAAAATCTGTATGGGTAAAACATATTAGCTGGATGGAGAACTGGTCAAGCGATGGATTTCAGTTAACAGTTTTCCATGGGAAATAGCTATTAAACAAAGGTCTGTCCAGAGCAGCAAATGATAAAAATGCACAGCAAAGATCTGTATGAATTTTAACTGAAGAGACAAAATGTTTCAAAGAAACTGGGTCACACTTTATTTTAAAAGATAGCCAACTTGAAAATTAACAGAAGCAATTTTGAATGAAAAAGGCACATGCCAAGGCTGCCCATTGTCACCTCTATTATTTATCCTAGTGACAGAGACTTTAGCTACAAAGATTAGACAAGATACAAGGATTAAAGGAATAAAAGTGGATGATATAGAATTGAAAATGAAAAGCTATGCAGATGATATGGTTCTAACAGTTTCAGATCCACAAAAATCATTAAAGTATGTAATGGGAACATATTGAAGAATTTGGATCCCTTTCAGGATATAAAGTTAATAGGAAGAAAATGAAAATAATAACAATTTTTAATGCAACAAGAAGATGATGATATTATAAAGAGTACAGAATGGACTGTAGCCTCTAAAGCAATCAAATATCTGGGGATAACTGTAACCATTGTGGGATTGTAATCTTTTCATAAGCAATTGTGAAATACTAATCTTTTCAAAAAAAAAATCAGAAGACTTGGAAATTAATACAAGCAAAACTATCCTGATGAGAAAAAAAATGTTGTGGCTGGGTAGAATTTCAGCAATCAAAATGAGTGTATTGCCAACATTAATTTTTTAAATTTCAAATTATATATATATATATATATATATATATATATATATATATATATATATATGAGTGGCAAAGATGGATAAATTTATTTGGAATGGCAAGAAACCAACAATATGTTTTAAAATATTACAAGATGAGAAAAAGAGAGGGGGTTTGGCAGTTCCAAATATAAAATTGTATTACCAAGCAGCAGGTCTGGTCTGGATCATGGACTGAATCAAAAATCCAATATAAATAACAATAAAACTTTAATTGGCAGACCTAGGTAAGCATTTACACAATTGTCTATGGTTCAAAAAAATCAACTAAAACTATTATAGTATACGAAAAGAGTCATATAATTACAGAAAGACTTTTGAGAATATAGTTTACACGTCAGAATGTATTGAGTTCTTTAAACTCTCTGCTTATGTCTCCAATAGAAGCTTATAATGATTAGAATATGAGATACAAAAGTGATTTCTTAACATATGGCAACATGGTAAATGCCCAAGGAAAATTTAAGTCATTGCAAGACATTAAAGATGAAAGACTTAATATTCAATGGTTTCTATATTACAAATCAGCTTCAAGACTAAAGAAGATTATTAACATGGAAGATGGAGTGCTAAGAGAAATGACTGAATTTGAACAACTGATTGCAAAACAAAAAGGTAATTTATTATGTTGGATATATAAGTTATTACTTCAGTTAGAAATAGAAAAAGAACAAGTTAAAAAATGTATGATTAAATGGATGCAGAATTTTAGAGAGCAGATACCTATGCATTGATGGGAATGGTTATGGGGAAAAGAACTTAAGTTCACAGCCAGTCAGACACTAAGAGAAAACTGGCACAGAACTTTTTTCAGATGGTATACTACTCCAAAGGATATCAAGAAAGTAGACAAAAATTACAAAGGGAAATGCTGGAATATCAAGACATAGACAGAACTTTTTACCATATGAGGTGGACTTGTAAAAAACCAAAAAGATATTGGAAGGAAGTACATGGGAAAATGCAGAATATATTAAAATTCAAATTTCTATGGAAGCTAAGAATATGTTACTAGGAATATTGCTCAACAAATTGCCAAAAGTTTTGGAAGAGATATTTAAATATATGGTGACAGCAGCTAGAATTATTTATGCAGCAAAACGGAAATCAGATGTCAGTCCAAGCTTAGAAGAATGGGAAAACAAACTTGCTGATTATGCATTAATGGCAAAATTAACAACTTATTTGAGAAACAGATCCATCTTGAAATCTGAGGAGAGATGGAGCACCTATAATGCAAGCTGGAGACCAACTCAGAATGAGAAACAATTTAAAAAAGGCCTGTAAATATATTGTAAGGCATACAAATGTAGTATAATGCAAAAAAGGAGAACAAGTTTTGAATATAAATGTACAAGGAAGTAGATTCTGAACAAACAAAATATTTCTTATTTCTTACTTTTTATTGTGAGATGGATAATAGATTTTCCTTCAGATTTTGGTATAGTGAAAGTTATAGCTACTGCGTGGTATTGATTAAATGTATAGTACAGAATATGTATTAATGATGAAACTATTGTAGAGAATGTCTTAAAGATTCTAATGAAAGGGATGTTAGGGAGAAGTATTTGTTTACTTGTTTAATATATCCTGCAGGTATAATAACCTTTGATAAATATGTGTTCCATAATCCCTATATAACCCCTTTCTTTCTTTCTTTCTTTCTTTCTTTCTTTCTTTCTTTCTTTCTTTCTTTCTTTCTTTCTTTCTTTCTTTCTTTCTTTCTTTCTTTCTCTCTCTTTCTTTCTCTCTCTCTCTCTCTCTCTCTTTCTTTACCCCTTTTACATCTCTATTTTGTTTTTAAAATAAAAATATATTACAAAATTCCAACTCTCCCAACATGCAGCCCTATTCCTTGTCTCCTCTGACAGAGCTCCTATCTCAGTTGGTGTCATAGCAGAGGATATTCCAGAGATAACCCCCCCCCCGCCCAATCTGGTACCTCTTTACTTCCACATATATAAGCTACACATAGTGTACCTAAACAATCATAGGAAGCAAGAAATTTGGTCCTAAGCTTTTTACAGCACTGTACATTTATGACTGCAGCTGCGCAAGGAAGAAACTATAAAATTGTTGGAAGAACATAAACAAACACTTGAAATGGAAAATGCCCAACTGCATGCTTGGTGCCACTTCAGGAGGGCCATTAGATACCCTTCAGAAACAGCTGAAGGATACTGCCTCTCAAACAAAGGAAAAGGGGAAAACAGCAAATACGTAACAGCACATATAAAACAGTTAAGACAATTACAGAAAAATATTGGTATCTTCTGTCCAACATCCCTAGCTATCAAAATTCTCTCCTATCCACAGCCAAAAGAACTAAAAACCTTCAAGGCTTATGAGTTAGAGGTAGGCTTCCAGAGATGAAGGACTACAGGTGTGGGGGTGGAAGGACAGCACCTAAAGGTTTTTTCCCCATGTGCCACTGCACAGAATTCTGCAGTGACCAAAAAAAGTTTCAGAATTCATCTAATACTAGGATTTTTTCTATTAATTCATTCAACAATTTTAATTCTAAGAGAGTAATTTATGTTATTCAGTGTCCTTGTAACTTAATATATGTGGTACTGACTATGAGACCTGTCAGAGTTAGAATCTGTGAGCATAAGAGCTGTATTTGACTAAAGAAACTAAATGCTCTGCTTGTTAACCATTATCTTTCTTCTGGCCACACTGAGAAGCAGCTGCGATTCTGGGTTGTGGAATGTGTTCAGCCCTACATCTTCAAACCTGCATAAACTCCTACAGAAGAGAAATATTCTGGATTTACTATCTTCAGACATTGACACCTATGGAAATGAATGAAGAAGCTGACTGGACTTGCTGCCTTTGATTGTGAGGGGTTTCAGAGGCTAAGTGTCTGCTGATCTCTGATGGGCAGTGCTCGTTTTTTGACATTCAAGGTTCCCCCCCCCTTTTCCCCCTCTTCTCCCTCCCTTTTCCTTTCCTTTGCTCCTTTGGTAGCAGAATTACATAACACATAAGAGTTACTGCATCATCCTTTCAACACATAGTTGACCTTATTATGACATATATGCAATTTAACTTCAATTGCTGGTTGATGACACACACATCCAGAAATACTGGAAACCTTATACCAGGTTTGTTTGCAGGTTTAATTGTTTTCAGGTCTAAGATAATTCGTTAATTTAGAAAATTTAGCTCATATATAACTTTTGCTTTATAGATTATTACTTCAATGAAGATTTATGTGTGAGTGCAGCTACCATGCAAAGAGATCCATGGCCTGCTTTATAAGTTTACATCATACCACACAATATATGAGGTAGAAATGGTTTTGTATTTTTTGCAAAAAGTTTTTAGAAATTTTTCAATATAGCATTGATAATGCCTATTTCCAGTGTAACAATGAAGGACTGGACTTGTTTCTTTGATAGCAGATTTTTCTCTCTCTTTTTCTCTTTCCTGGTGCATTTTCAGACAACAGCACCTGGTCAGGATTGATATATAGTAGTTTCTGGATGTGTGTTTTTTAAAAGTATTATTGACTACTGAGGAAGTTCTTTGAGACTGAAAGGTGTATGGTCTTGTATATGATTAAATATATTTATTGGGGCTTTTGTGGATTCTCCAGTAAATCAATTGCTTTCACACCTAGGAATCAATTGCTTTTGTTTGTATTTTGAGTAAAAAATAATATTGTTAATTGGGTATATCTGTGTCATTTATGAGCTTTATATCTGGCATTACATTTTATGGCAGACATGGCCCAGCCTGGCAAGTAACCATATAAACAATGCTCCAGAAATTAGCACACGATCAACCCATGGCCTGGGACCTCTATATAGATCCTCTGTGATTTGTGAGATCTCCACAGGCTTCTACTGGACTTGCCCTATTCAAGCTTGTGTATGGAAGAAAACCCAGAGGGATCCTTGACCTTGTAAGCACTTGTGACTGAACCCCCTGCACCTGGAACAAAGCCCCAATGATTATGTGCAGCATCTAAAAGAACAACTTGAGAAAGCCTGAGAGGAAGCATGAAAGAACTTAGAGATGGCCCAACATGCCCCCAAAATTACTATGAACAGGGCACCCATGAGAGAATATTCTACCCAGGCGACAAGATCCTAGTCAACCAAGAGGCATTAGCTCTTTCCCAGAGTGACCACTGGCTAGGATCATATGTCTTTACACAAGTCTTGGGGCCTATGTTGTGTAGAGTACAGTGTGGGGCTGATGCCGGATGAAACGGCCACACACAAATGACCTCAAACAATGGTATCCATGCAGAGATGCAAACCCATCATTGCAGGGGTAGTAGTCCATACCAATGCCCCCTCTAAGCTGTGGAGTCTTGTGAGCAAAAATCCTACTTTGTGAGCTGCTGACATTAAAGTTGTGAGTGAGAGATTTGGCTACTGCATAAATTAGTTTGCTTTGGAGCCATTCTTCCTGAGCTAAGACACAAATCTGTGAGCTGGAGGTTAAAAAACTGTGGGCTAGCAGACACAAACTCAGCTTAGAGGGAACACTCGTCCACACCCCATGGTGACTGATTGCCTGGAAACAGTGGGAGGCCATAAAATCAGGAAGTGGCCAAGATGTTGCAACTAGGCATCATAGAACCCCCATGGAGTGCCTGAAGAAGCCCAACTGTTCTAGTGCCAAAGTCAGACTGAAGTGTCAGACTCTGCATGGACTACTGGGAGGTTAACAAGGTGGCAAAATTCAATGCCTACCCCATGCCAAGAGCTGACATCTTAATTGATCAACTAGGAGTGGCCCAATACCTCACTGCTCTAGACCTTACAAAGGGGCATTGGCAAGTCCTTGTGAATCCTGTGGACAGAGAAAGAACAGCCTCTGCTATGCCTCAAGGCCTGTTTCGGTTTTGCATGAAGTCCTTTGGGCTCCTTGGGGCAGTGGCAACATTCCACCAGCTAGTTGGCTGTGCCCTTACCCAATATGCGGGTTCGCCATAGCCTACACTGATGATGATACTGGCTGACACACATGCCACACCTCCAGCAGGTTTTTCAAGCCCTGGCTCAGGTGGGACTATAAGCCAATCCCAAGAAAAGCCACATAGGGTTCTGTGAATGTTGATACTTCGGCTTCCTGGTTGGAAGGGGACAACTATGCCCACTTTCTGATAAACTGACCACACTAGGAAGGAGTCACATAGGGTTCTGTGAACTTTGATACCATAGGAAGTTCATATCCTACTTTGCCACCCTTGCTGGCCCTCTTGCAGATAGTCTCTGGAAGAACCATCAAATACCCTATGGTGGAACCTTGACCAACAGAAGGTGTTCAGCACTCTCCAGCAAAGCATAATGCAGGATCCCATGCTCCGAAACCCTGATTTTGATTGACCCTTCCTTCTCCAGGCAGACACACTGGATACTGGATTAGGAGCGATGTTCTCACAGGACATCGAACGGCAGGAATACCCCATTCTATTCATTAGCCGAAAGCTGCGACTGGCTGAGCAGCACTATGCCACTGTAGAGTAGGAGGCCTAGGCCATAAAGTAGGCAGTCAGAGCCTTACAATATTATTTATCCAATAACCTCTTCACCCTAGTAGTTGACCATGCCCCAATACTCTGGATGTCTTGCATGAAGGATCACAATCCTCATGTGCTTAGATGGTACCTTTATTTGCTCCCTTTTAGCTTTACAGTATCACACTGAGCAGGCAAGAACACTTGAATGTGGACTACATGTCCCGGATCTTCAAAGACTCAATGAGAAGTGGCCAACAAAGTGTGTGTGTGTCTGAACCCAGACTTGAGGCCAGCCCTGCAGGGAGTTAGTCTTCCCACCCCAGCACTGGGCACCGGCTGGAAGACCCTGGCAGGCCACCACCGCTGCATCTGCAGCCATGCCAAAGGCTCTGCAGGTCCCCTTACCTCCAATGCGAACACTGATGGAAAAGGCCTCACTTGGTGGCCTGGTAGAGAAACAGGTGGGGGCTGGCTGCCTGAGGAGATCAACGGTAGGCATGAGCAAAGAAAGGCTCAGCAGAGCTGCCCTGTGTGGTAGAAGGAACATGGAAGACAACAGGAACCTGCAGGAGCCATCAGAATGGGGGCTGGGATGGATAACTCCAGCCTGGAGAAGTCTCCTCCTGGAAGCCCTAGCCAGCAGGGCACAGGAGCATCCGACTGGAGCAGTGATGAGCATCCCACAGACCTGGATGGCCCTGCCCCTCCCAACTCTAATACCACAGTGGCCTGGTCATGTCCAGCCCATAGAAAGGGCAAGGATCATTAGGGAGTGGAACTACTTGGGAGGGGGCAGGATAATAGACTAAGGGCCCTCTTCTTGCCCTGATAGGCAGGGCTCAGAACTAACAGAATGGCCTGAAAGGAGGGGACAAAGGGAAAGGGGAGAAGTGTAAAAGGGAGCTCCCATGACAGGCTGGGGAGAAGAGTGCACAGCTGCGCAAGCCAAGGGCAATGGCATGTTGTTGGGAAGGAGAAGGACAACTGTATAGAACCCCCCCTTTCTTTTCTGAGGTTCGAGGAGACTCCTTGATGGTGGAGAGAGCAAAAGCGAAAAGAGCCAACCTTCAGGGCAGGCAGGTTGGACCTGACATCCTTTCAGAGGACAAATTTAGCCATTAGGAATGTTGCACCCCCTGGACCATCAGTCCATCTGGTGAACAGCAAGGTCAGTGGAAGCAGCTTTCCAAAGGAAAAAAAGTCACCACCCAAGCTGGACCATCTGCAGCACAGGGAGATGTTGAGATGCTGGAGGCAGTACGGTTCTTTGAGGAAAGATACCTCTGTATGATGCGAATCATGCAGTGACAAGTAAGGAAGCTGGAGCAGGACATGAAGTGCCTCAAGGAAGATTTGGGTTTTTGTTTGGCTGATGTCTGGTGTGTGTGTGTGTGTATTATGTAAATAATTTTAAATAGCTGGTTTTTGGTGTCCTACGTTAGATGTGCGTCTGTTATATGTGGGTTTGGGGGGGTGCAGGAGTTCTGGCCTGCTGGACTTAGTTTGTTGATTCTTTTCCCATTAATTAAAAAAAAACTGGGGGGGGGGAGATAGCCAACTTTAAAAATTTGATATCCTCTCAATCTTTTTAAAAAATTGTTTGAATAATTGTTCTGAATATGAGAAAGAGTTGAATACTCTTCAGCAGGTTGTAGCTACTGAAAAAAGGTAAGCTATGATACCCCCTCATAGGCTTGCCAAGTCCCCCCGGGGGGCGGATAAACCCCCGCCCGAGAGGCCCCTTACCCGCCCCCAGAAAATCGGGCCCCGGGGGGAACTCCCCCCCCTTCCGGCAACGTCCCCAGCGTGATGATGTCACTTGGAGGTGACATCATCACGCTGGGCACACCGAGGGCGGGACCTTCCATGACTTGAGGGAAAACTCTTATGTTTTTCCCTCGAATCCCGGCGGCCCTGCCCCCAACGTCCTGACGCGATGACGTCACTTCCGGTGACGTCATGGTGGCGGCGCGCGCGCAAAGCGCGTGCACAGAAGCTCCAGGTGCCGAGCGGGACTCCCCCGCTCTAAGAAAATTTGCACTTGGCAACCCTACCCCCTCATCACCATTTTGTTTTCTGAAGGAAAATGGCTTTTACTTCTTCACTCAGCAACCTATGGCTTGACATACAAGAACACATTTCCCAAAGTGTGCCGTACTATTCAGGTGGGAAACCAGAAGACTTGGAATATGATATTCGAGTCAGAGAAGAAACTGAACTCTCAGTAGGATGATGTCAAAAGGGTTAAGGTAATCAGTTGATATATAAACAGGGCAATAGCAAACAGAAATAGGGAAGTGGCACACAAGAGCATTGAATTTACTTTTGGTTTTATTTTGAATCTTTATAAAAGAATGTTGATAAAATTGCAAAGAAAATAGAGATCAGCAACTACCCATTTATGATCATATAAACAGGACTTACAAATAATCATGCATTCATGTATTAATTAATGAAAAAAGAAAAAAATCTATTTGTTATTTTTGCTAGTGTAGTAAAAATGAATAGAAAAGCTAACAATGCTAGTTTATATTAATTAGTTGACATTTGGCTGGTTCAGAAAGTTTTCAAGCCAAGTTCAGACTCAGACCCGGGAATGGGGGGACGAATCAGGAGAGAATGACATGGGCAGGAAACATTTCCAGTCAGAAGAGTAAACAGTCGTTGGCACATAAGAGTTTCTTCCTGACAGGTCATTCTTCCCAGTGCTTCTCCAATCACTAGCAACTTGGAGAGGGTTTTCCTGACTCTGTGTATGTGGCATTCCCCACTCCCAGCACCTCTTTGCCTAAACTAGCTTTGTTTGTTTTGCAGCTGAGCATTTTAACATTCCTTTTGGTTCTTTGCAAACTGTGTAATGTGACTGATCCCTGTGTGGGTAATTCACTTGTTACTTAGCTAGGGTGAAGTTTTCCCCATCCCCCCAACTCTTTGGTACTATCACAACCAAGGTCCCGGTCACACACAGAAGTAGCCGTGTGATAGGCACGAATGCTGGGTGGATTTTAAGGGTGCGATCACATGGGAACATCTGGCAAACATCCTGCACCTGTCGGCAACCCATTTCGCTCCACCGAAGAAGCGGCGGGAAAGTGCTGTATCAAACGGGTTTGCGACCAGGGCCGCAGACAGACTTCCCCGTGTGATCCCTCCAGCGCACTGGAAACACGCAGCGATGGAAAAAACCCGATTCACCCGCTAGTGCATCTGATCACGCAGTGGCAGGTCAAATTACTGTGGAACAAACAGCCTCACCCCCCCCCGCATTATCTGGCACATGTGACCGCAGCCCTCATCTGTTAACTCTGTACTTAGTCTGTAAGTCTGCTCATGTCAGTGTTATGTGTATCCATGTGATTGTTTAATCACAAAGTGCTAGTATTCTGGCCATACACCACCTATGAGAACAGTTGATAATCAATGGGCCGTTTTATATTAAAAAAAGGAAAAGATGTCTGTCAGGAAGCAACACATTCTGGTTATTAGTAATTGTCCCAAATGCACAGTCATACCAAAAGTTTATTAAAGTCACAAGCTACTAAAGAGATATCCACATCGATGCTCAACTGTGTCACTGTCTGACTATTCAAACTAGCTGGCACCACAGGTAGTTGTCATAAGATACATTCTGGGAATGTAGTAAATGGTGCATAAGATAATATCTGTCAAAGGATGCAGGATGGTATACATGGGGTTATCTCATTTTATTCTCACAAAACCCCTATTAGGTCTATCAGGCTGAGAAAAGGTAATTTGCCCAAGACCAGGGGACTAACCAACCTTGATGGCTGAGCAGGGATTTGAAGTCTTGGTCCAAATCTAACAGTCCACTGGTTATCCTTTCTACTATCAACACCTTGGAAGAACACAGCTCAGAAATGTCATAATCACAAGCCCCTATCTGTGTGCATGAAAATACACACACACACACGCGAATTAACAAAAAAAAAGATGAGGAGACAACAAAGATGCAGTGCAGAGGGATCCAAAAGATGAGGTAGCAAACCTCTGAAGGGACTGGAACCCTCCAGCTGTTAGGGGTTCTGGTAGCAGTTGAACATAGAGAGTGAAGTCCTAACATGGAAATGAACTATAAGAAGAATGGCAAAATAATACATCCCAGATGGCTATAAGAAGAGGAATCCATCTTGTAGAAGAACTGGTAAAGAAGAGATGATGGCCCTAAAATAATGGGGAAAGGAAGACAAAGTCTTGAAATGGCAGATGTTGCTAACATCCCAGTACAAGGAACAGAGAAACAACAATAGCAGCCAGAAAAAGAAAATAACCTAAGAATAGACCACCTAAAGGTGGGGATAGTGTGGTGTTTCAAACATAGAATCTCAAACATAGAGTATCTAGCGATCAATACATGTTCTAATTAAGGAAACTATTAACACCCTTTCTTTCCCACCCACCACCAGCCCCAAACCTCCCCCAACATGAGTCCCTTTCTTAGCACACACATAGAACATCCAGATAAACTTCCCAAACCAGCAAAAGCAACCACTGAAACAACTTCAAACACCACAGACCAAGGAAAACCACAACTCATAAGTCAACTCCCCCACCCCTACCCCATGCCTTTGCTTAATATGGAAATACTGTACATATAAAAAAGTACCTTCTTCCCCCAACCTGAATATAGTTGCTGGAATTAGCTCCTATACACATATACAAGTATATTTACAAGTAACCGCAATCAAATAAGCGGATGATATAAATGGCACAACATGAATAAGTAACATTAATAACAATGTTAGGAAATGTTGCATTGTTTCTGCTTTGAGAAAACGCATTGATGAGACTAAAAGGAGTCAAAGGATTTGATGCAATTCACTGACTTTTATGTATGGGATGTGACCATATGTACTCAGGCTGTTTGCTGAAATTATGTGAGATCTACATATATTATTCAGCTTTGCAGTGTGTGTGTGTAGGCATGTGTGCATACACATGCACATGCCCATACACCAGTGCTTATGAAATGAAATGCATCTAACTTGCTATGGAATAGGTTGGACTTCCCAAGAGTTTAATGGTGGTATTCACTACAAATTCTTGTAGGGAGTTAAAGTATGTAATGGATGGCTGATAACATTATCCTGACCAAATTGGTATGCTGAGTCTGCAGGCTGAATGCATCCAAGATTAGCTTGGCACATGGTAAAAAAGTTGTAGCTACCTATGCAAGTCATGTCAAACAGCTTTGTGGTGACACAGCAAGAAAATGCTGAAACACAAGCTGGGCATATGGTTATACGTCAATACATGGAAAACTCATTCTGGATCCTTACAGTCCACTGGCAGTATGATCCTATGCAATTACTCTAGTTTAAGCCCACTGATTTCAGTGGATCTAGAGTGGATTAACTCTGCATAGGACTGCACTGTAAGTGATCAGGCCCATAGCATGGGTGCTTACAGAAGGAGAAGTAGACTCCACTTGCTACAAATATTAGTTGCCTGAGTTCTTAGTCATCTTTGTCTTTAGATTAAGGAAGTGAAGGTTTTAAAATGTGAACTACAGCTAACTTTAAAGGAGTCCTGCACCCTGCACAAATGCACCTCTGTGGCTATGGTTCTATCACCATGATGATTTGGTTGTGCATAGGGATGGGCACGAACCAGGAAAATGTGGTTCAGTTTGTGGTGTGCCTGGTTCGCAAACTACAAAACGTCACAAACTTTTAGCTGCCAACTGAACCAGTTTGGTTTGTGATGTGGTAGAATGCCCCCTGGCATGCTAAAGTAACCAAACTCGCAGGGGATCTCTGGCTGACTCTCCTCTACCTGCCCTCCAAGTTTGATGAGGATTTGATTTACGGGGTCCAAGTTATGTCTGACTCCCCAAAGAAATTCAATTCATGAATTGGCATGAACTGCCATGAACTGTTTGAAAGTTCGTGGAAAGTTCATTAAGGTTGACCTGCCACTATTTTGAGTTCACAAACCACGAACCGCCAAAAATTTGTCATGATCTTTAGTTCATGAGCCAGTTTGTGCCCATCCCTAGTTGTCTGAACTGCTTCTCAGTCTTTTTGCTGATCTTTGCTGTTACAGCCATATTCTGGTTTTTTTTTCCTACAGGGTGATATGGACAGTCTTATCAACAACAAAAAGAACCTAGGGACATTCAGAAGAGGGAAATGGGGTTTCAAATTAATCTTTTAAAAATGAGGTGGCTGAGTTTTGGATGGACTCCAGAAAAGGAAACCCATCCATAATGGAAATGAAGTGATATGCTTGGAAACATAACTAGCGGTTATAACCCCAACCAGCTTCTCCTGTGGTGAGGATGTAGGGAATATTAAGAACAAGAGATTATGGCTTGGAAGCCTATTTGGCTACAAACTGGAAATAAGCCCTTGGGGGACAAAGCTGGTGTCCCGCTAATTACTTTCTTCATATTCAAGCAGAGCCCAGCAGTACAATGGATCTATTCTATTCCACAGACCTAGTGTATTCAATATAGGGAAGCACTTATGGGAGAGGATAGAAATAGCAGGTTAGATGAGTTTAGGTTCCTCTTCTCTTTACAGGTCCCTCAAAGACCTGGTCTTTCAGGTAGTTTCATGCACTTATCTCTGATGGATGTCAATGGAATGAAGATAATACAAGTCCCATTGTGGAGGAGGTGGGCATTACCAAGTGCAGTCATTAACAACATGCCATCTCTTTCTGGCAAGCCGGGATGTTCCCATGTTAAAATAATATAAAGAAACTCAAGAGGCATATAATTCTGTTCTGACTATTATGGAATCAACTAGAGAGCAGTGGAAAAAATATTCCTCTATATAACTACGGCTTCAACTATCATACTGATCAATGTCATTAAAAGCTGTGGAAAATTTTGTAGGTCTTTATAAAAAGAATGTGAAAATACTCCCAATGGGGAAGATTTGCAAGAAAACTGCTAAAACACCTGAACCCAAGTTGGGATTGTATTGGATTTCTGCAGGCACAAGAGATACTCACAGATTTGTACCTAGGGAGGGCAACACAGTTTTTAAAACTGTAGATTAATGTTGAATGCAGGGGCATCATACATTTTAACAATACCTCCAGTAACCTAATTCATGGAACACCACACATTACAGTATAGGGTATTGCTCTATCAACAGGTGTTGTACCACATCATCAAAAGATGCCAGAATAGGTGATCTTGAGTGACTCAGGAAGTCCAATTGTGTAGGAAGTTCACTACTTGCCCCTAACTTTTTCTCTCTTATCCCGTAAGATTTACTACATCTACATTGTCATGGCTCTGGAAGAATTAGTACTCAGAAAATATTCTAAACTTCCTAAAGGTGTTCAATGGCAAAAGATGCCAGATTGAAAAATGGACCACATAGAGATGCACTCTCCCATGTATGAGGCAATAACCCAGAGTTGGGGGAAAATCAATGTCATTTAATTACAGAGAGATTAAGAAAATATTTAGATTTTCCAAGAAGGAAGTAGAAATTGTGTTTCTTCGGCAACTGACATTCAATTTTGTTGGCCTATAGTATGAAATCCCATGTAGGTGTTTGGGGATATGTGTTTTTGGGTTTTTTCGGCAACATGTTTAGTAACAAACAATGTCTCCAAACTAGCATAACCTGTACCTGCTGCTAAGATTTCCCATCATGTTCACTTGATTATTTTGAGTAAAATAATACTCAGAATTTTGAATTGCAAAACCATAATCAACATTAACAGTCTCACTTATGTGTGAGAAAATGATCCAACCAACTCTCTTCCTTTTGGTCAAATTTCAAGGAAAAAGAAATCAACAAAAATGTTTACAACAAAAGATAAATGGAAAAGACCAGGAGGCTAATTGTCAAAAGATAAAAGCCATTGCAATGGACTAACTCTAACAATTCTAAGTGTCTTTAAAGCAGACATTCTTCATGCCCTGTGCACACAAATTCATATTTGTAAAGCACTTTAATATTATCACCCCTAAACACTATATATGTAAACATGTTTCTTAATGTTCAAATTGAGCTAGGGTCCAAGAAAAAGGTTGCAAGAAAATGAGATCCATGGTAAACTCTCACTCAGAACCACAATTCTGGAATCATTCTGAAAGTTCAGTTAGCATCTTTTTGGTTTGTTTTTCAGTTTAGTTTTCTCCACAGTATCATTCTCTAATATTTTTTGGTTTCAGCTGGGGGATGGGAATACTGAAATAGAGGACAGGAATTGACTGATCAGTAAACCCAGCTGCTAATAAACCTTAAGAAGTGCAATAAACTGAAGAGATTTCCCAGTCCTAAGGTTCCCAAGCCAACATAACTTTGGAGAAATCCCTGTAGTGTTGGGTGATACTCTAAACTGAACATTCAAAATGATGGTCCACTCCATCACCAGGGGAAAACAGCACATTGTCTCAGAACCCAGTGAGGGATGGTGGCATGGAGTGCAGAATCAAGCAAAGGGAGATGGTGTGCTTCCATTTGAATATGAAAGCCCTGCTAACAAGGCTTGTACCACCATTTTCTAATCATGAAGAAAAAAGGTGACAGGTGTGATTAGAAAGAGGTATTCAATGCATGCAATTTTCTCTCATTCTCCATTTTAATGGCCTGGGCCCACATAAAACCACTTCCAGATTCACAGCCTGAAAGTTGTAGGAAAAAACAACAATCTAACCTTTCTCCTCTCCAAACCTGAATATTCACAAGAAGAGAAGCACTAGTTTGTACAAAATGCAATAGAAAAAAATATTTACAAATAAAATGAATACCTTCTCAATGGCCCTTGTTGGAGGATTCAGCCTCATCACTTTGTGTTCTGCAGATCGCTAAGCAAATATAGTGTTCCTTTTACACAAGAAAGAGGAATGTAACTAAAAAGTGTTTGACTCTTCCCACAACAGAGAGGGCACTGCTTTTACCACTGTTTCTTCCATAATTTGCTCAGCAAATCCAGTGGGGTGGCGAGAATTTCCCATCTCACAAAATGTTTAGGCTTATTCCTGCCCCATTTAAGAAAAAAAACCCAAGGCCTTCTGTAGGCTTGAATGCAAGAAAGATATTACGATAAACCCAACTGTGGTGTGGTGGGAAAGATACATGAGAGGAGAATCAGCTACAAGAAATGTGGCTTGAAAAAAGAATGGCTGCTTCCAAAAGTTCAGGGTTGGTGTCTCTACATGCATTCAGTTTCATTGCAACGTGCCCCATATATCAGAACAGCTCTTTTCATCAATCCCTCCTGTTAGGAAAGTAGAACAGACCCAGGAAAAAGTGAGATGCTTTGCCACATTTGGAAAGCAACAACAGACCTGTTGCCCTTACCTGAGGGTTCCTGCTGTAAATTTCTTCTACCATCCCTTCCATATATATAGTTTAACTTGCATTTACAGTGATTCCTTGGCAGGAAAATTGTTGGTACCAGTTCCACATGCACTGAGAACAGGGCCAGGCCAACTCTAAGGTTGCTAAAGACTACCGCTTGTTCAGCATAGCATCTTCTGGTCTCTGCAATTCTTTTACCCAAATCTTTCCACCTCTGCTCTCCAGTCCCTACCACAGCATCTGTGGGATCTGATCTTTCATCTCCTCATGCCCTGTGGAAGACAAGCCATGTATTTCCACAATACTATAATTATCAAATATAAGTATATATTCAATAAATACACATATACACATGTCTGAGTTGTGCAGCCAGATCCTTTTTCTGGCCCTATTCCTGCCACCATCCGCACCATCCTCTCCTCCTTTCTATTCAGAGGAAGTACCTTACAACCCACCAGCAGAGAAAGCCTTTTCTGTATCCTTCTTGCAAAGTCACTTTGCATGATGGGCAAGAGGGAGGAAGGATGTCTGAGGCTGCCTCCCCCCCCTTACAGATTTAACCACTCCAAACAAAGTTTCCTGAATAGTGGAGTCTGGGTTGCCAACCCGGTTTCTCTTTGACTGTGCTTTGCATGCTCCTGCACTGCAAAAGCTTGCTCTGCTGAGTTCATCACCTTAAAACATCTTATGGATCATAAAATGTTTTCTGTATTCATGTAAACTTCTGTATATGCCAACCCACATCTGAAATTACATGATTTCAAAATTAACACGAGTTGTTCATGAACAAGGTAAAACTTGCTGTTGGCCCCTCCCCTGGGACTCCTGCCCCCTGTAATTCTCCCAAGGCTTTTACTAAAAAATTTATTGGCATTCACTTCTGCCATTCCAATGTATTCTTCAGAAGGGATTGTATTGGGTTATTACTGGTTATTATGACTGGACAATTAGCCAGATGGCATTCATGTCAAACCTCCCCTCCCCACAGTAACTATATCACAGTTTCATACATTTTTTTCCCCTTCAGTATATATGTAGCTACATATTTCAGCCACTAAACCCAGGAAGTCTTCACAAAAGAACTGAATGAATCTTTGCATGTAATCAACATGTATTGTATTAGGTTGATCCCACATTATTCATGCCCTGTTAATTTTGCTTAAAATTACAGATAAGAGAAGAAATACATCTTTGTCACGACCACTCCATCTCTTCTGTGCTCCGCCTCCTGTTACATTCTCGTATCTGAATGAACCCTCACTGTTTCACGCTAAGAAAACCCCAAACTCTGTGGCCATTGCCCCCACTCATGCGTTGACCTTGCTTCAAATACGCCCTGCCTTTCCAACAGTGAAAACACAAGCTAAGCTACTATGCTTTGACATGTTATGGCCAGGAATAGAACTGTGAGTGGGGAAATGAAAAGAGATAAACTGGTCGGAGAGTGGGAAAAGAAAGAGGTGGCACTTCTTGACAGTGCTGCCTAAGCAGAACTCCAGTATTCCACAATGAAAAAAAGAATAGTAGAAGAGTAGCAAATGGGAATTAGGTCTGAACCCACAACCTGACCCTCCCACACTTCACATTTCCTGCACCATCCCCTCCCATGCTCTTCCCCATCACTCAGACATCCGACTCAATACTGGAAAGTTTCTCATAAACATGCCCGTTGCTGGAGCCATTGAAAGCCCTGGGGTTTTTGTTGTTAGGCACACAGGGGTTGGACTGGTTCCCTATACAGATGTCCTTCTGAAAACGGGCTGGCACAGCCCCATGAAGGGCTGAGACCACCGGCTTGTTGGTGGTGACAATGGCTCGGAAGTCTGGCCTCACCTTGGGCCCTCCTGCCACCACAGGCTGCCTGAAGAAATAGGATTTGCTGCCATGGAGCAAGCACTGGTCATCACCAAAAGTGGGGATGAAAGGGTTTTGAGTGACCCGATCAGGGTAGAGAGACTTGCTGAGCATGTAACCACCACCAATGCCAGGATTGTTGTGGTGATGGTGGCTGGTGGTGGGCACGGAGGACTTGTTGTTGGCAAAGGTGGATTCGTTTGCTGGCATCTCAAACATATGGGCATAGGGACTTCCCTCCAAAAAGCGACCCTTGTCCTTCAGGCTTACACTGCGTGGGGCCAGGGCTGCATCTTCTTTTTGCAGATCCACAAATGTGTCATACGAATGCTGCCGGCGGAGCTTGTTGCGATTCTTCTTCTGCACCTTGGAGGCGGAGTTGGAAGGGCTCTGAGGATACTTGGTGGTGGAAGTGCTGGTTGCCACTGGCACAGGAGCAGATGGCTGATCCAGCTCTTGGAGGGAGTTGTCCTCGCTGATGTCATAGAGGTTGCCTGCCTTCTTGCAGGCTTCACACCGGATGCATGCCTGGCGGGTGGAATTCTGCCCCACCACAGTTGGAGTGTAGTTATGCAGCTTAGATGGGCAACTACGGCAATAATTTGCCCCTGGCCGTTCCTCCCAATCAAGATTGGTGAGGTTTTTCTCCCATGGCGCAGGTACCCCACTCACAACACTGTGCTTGTGCTCATTGTTTGCTCCAAAGTCCCCCGACCCATGTTTGTGGTGGGTTCTATTAGTACACGTCCCTACTCCCCCTATAGTGTCACGCTTGAAGTCATCTCCCCGCTCTTTATAGATATCTGTCAGATCCACATGTTCCCAGTGTGGTGAGTTCTCCTTCGCCCGGAACTGGTCCAAATAGAAATCCCTTAGCCCTTCCTTGTCCCTGAAATAGCGCTTGTGGTCAGGGGAACGGGGACGCCGACGGTAGGCCAGTTCAATTTCATCAAACTCTCTCCGTGACTTAGCTGAGGCTGGGCGCTTCTTTAGACTATCCTTGTACTGCTGTTTTCGCCTTTTTGCAGCATTACCTTCAATGTTGCCATAAGTCACTGTATGGGTGGATATGTCCGAGACATCTGAGCGAATTAAATCATCATGTGCCCCTCCACCACTGTATCGGTCACTCTTGAAAGATAACTTGCCATAAAGGTCACCTAGCTGGCCATGTTTGGCTGGTGGCAAACCAATATCTAATGGCTTCTTACTAAGAGACCGAGGCTGTGCAGAGAAAGGTGGATTATCACAGTCATAGAGTCCATCAATGGAGCTGGCACTACCTATGCTATGGGGGCGATGATGGTGGTGATAATGGTCTTGATAGACATTACTTTCCTTTAGCTGTAGATTGCCAAAGGTCCTTTCTACTTCACTAATGTAATCACTGAAAAGATTCTCTTCACAGGGGGGGTTGTTATAAGACTTGCAGTCAGAATGAGTGAAGCTGCGGCGGTGTTCAGAGATATCATAGACAGATGATTCACGACGGATGAAATCCAGGGCACTTTGTGGTGAGCCATTGACACCTGAAAGGTTTGCCATATTCTTTGCAGTACGAAGCAGGCGCAAAATGTTAGAATGTGTATTGTTCATGGTGGCTGTGGGGGAATTCATAGAAGAATGGCGGTCTTCAATAGCCACTCCATGGATGCAGCTGTAAATACCCTGCAATGAAACAAAACAAGGAGAGGTCAGCAGACAAGTTACGGGGCTTTAAAGACTGAAACAGAAGGAGAAGAATAAATCAATCCTTCCCCTTTAAAAGAAATCTATAGTGAACATTATGATATCATTAGGAAATATAAAAGTCCTGCTGGAACTAGAGACTTTTTACACGTGTTGTATATTTTCTTCTTTCCCCTCTCTAGTTTTGCTCCTCTATTTCTCTTCTTCAACATTTTATACAGTATTTGATTTTCACCCTGCCCTTTCTCCAATGAACTCAGGGTTGTCCACACACATACACCAGCACCATTTTGTATTCACAGCTTTTTGAGGTAGGTTAGTCTGAGACATAGCAACTGACTCAAGTGATCCAGTGAGGGTCAAACCACTGAAGACACTGGAAATTCTATGAACGGAGCTCCCAGAATCTTTTCTTTAAAAATCACACATGGAAGGGGGGGAATGTGTCACTGTGTGAGAGGAACAGCAATAAAATTACCCCAATGAGAGCTGCACTCTGAACCAGCCAATAGGAGGTGTGTGCTGGGAGACAGGGTTAAGATCTGACAGCTAGAGTCTTAGACAGGTAGAAGTTGGGAATAAGAGAGGAATGTTTGGTAAACGTTAGTTTTATTAGGAAAGTGGGTTAAGGCAGCATAGGGATAACAGTTGTTTGCTGTGGGTTGTCATTTTTTTCAGGAGAAAAAAACCCACCTACCTGGGAATGGATTTTCTTTTCCTTCAGCATGTACTGTTCTAATCCTATCTCCCATCTCCTTGTTCTCAGTTAAGATTTAACTCAGTTTGTGTGTTTCTGTTTAATAAATTTCACTCTTGTTTCTTTGAGAAGTAAGCCACCTTGTCCCTGTCAGTTTGCCTCATCCCTCAGTTATCAATCCAGGGTAGGTTTATACCCAGGCCTCAGGTTGATCTTCAGGACCTTTTTCAAAAGGTTCTGGAGAATCTGCTTAAATTCCTTCGTGTAGTTGGGAAGATGAGAAGGAAGGCAGCATGGAATAGCAGGACCTTGTCAGCTGTCAAAAGCTAAGCAGGGTAAGTACCTCCCAGGCCACCAAGGAAGGCTCTGAAGAGGAAGACAATGCAAAACCACCTCTGCTTCTCACTTGCCTTGAAAGCCACTTGCTTGGGTCACCATAAGTTGTTTGTGACTTGATGGCACTTATGGACATACGGAGTGGGGAAGGTCGGAAATGATGGGGAAAAAATCCTCTGATGTGGCATCTAGCCCCAGGAAACCATCAAACCCTGATTAGGGCCCTTTCACACACACTAAATAACGCATTTTCAATCCACTTTAAATGCACTTTGCAACTGGATTTTGCTGTGTGAAATGGCAAAATCCATTTGCAAACAGTTACTGAAGTGGATTGAAACTGCATTATTTAGTATGTGTGAAAACACCCATTTGATCAGAACTACAACACAATGAAAGGGGAGGGTAAGCGTAGCCATTTTCGCAATTTGAGACAGCCCTGGGGAGCTGCTGTTTGCCACACTGAAATTTCACACCAATACCTTTACGTTCGCCTCAATGGCACTTTCATTTTGTTTGACCCTGAGTTTCAAGGGAAAACGGAGGCTTGAATATAGGTCCCACTGGTCCTAGCTTGACACTCTTATCATTATAACACACTGGCTCTCCAATACAACACTGCAATAAATCTAGAGATCTGTTCAGTTTTTCACCGATTATGTCTTTGGCATCTCCCGATGATTAGGACTGTATGTAGCTTTTACTTCTGGATGGCTGGGCAGCAGTAGTGGGGATTTGAAGCCAGGTCTCCTATGTCTTACTCAGATCCTCTAATCACTACACCACACTGGGTCTTACAGAATGAAGGCAGGATATAAATGCAAAATATAAACGTGGACTGGATTAGGACATTTTCAGTCAGAAAATTATAAAGTGTTTTACTTTGGAAATGACAAACACAGAAGAAACAGCATTGCTCTAATAGTGAGGTGAGATGTAGCAAAAGCAGTCAGGGACTACAATACAAAGTCTGACTGAATAATATCAATCAGACTTCATGGAAAGCCTATCAGTATAACCATCGTTCAAGTTTACCCCCCAATTTGTTCAGTGAGAATACATGTTTCAGCAACCCAACAAAAGACTGTATATGTGGACATCTCCAAATGGCCAATTACATAATCAGAAGCAGATGATACAGAAGCTTTATTCTCTCTCCTAAAACAAGGCCAGGAGTTTATTGTGGTACAATGAATTGTTATCATCAAAATTTAGAATAAAAAAATTTAAAATAAAGCTGAAGAAAAATTCCAAAACATTCATAGCACCACATGACAATCTAAACAACATTTCTGAAGAATTTAAAGACCATGTAAAGAACAGATTTCCAGATATATTATATATCAAGGAAGAATGCACAAAGATAATGTGTGTAGACAAAAGAAATGAAAAGCCATGATGGGTGACCAAGATTCTTAAAACTGTTAAAGATAGGCAAGAAGTAAAAGTAACAGGCAACAGAAATAGAGTCAGAAGTCTAAATGCAGCATTCCTGCACTTTGTATATAGAAATGAGAACTAAAAAACAGTAGAGAACAAAAACAAAAAAAACAGAACAAAATGCAAAAATTTTAATTAATGGGTTCCAGATAGATAACTGATGGATTCCAGATAGAAAAGGGGACAAAACAAAGAAACCCCTTGTCATCATTATTATGTATCCTTGTAATAGAAACTTTTGCTTCTTTCTGGATTTAAGATTAACAGGAAAAAAACCAAAATGATTTTCAAATCAAAACAAGAAGAGGATAATATTAAATTAGTCACAGGAAGTAATTTTATTAATTCAGTCAAATAAAACTGTCCAGGGAAAAAGAAACACTTTTCCAAGATAACTATGCAATAGTCTGGAATGAAATTCAAAAGGATTTGGAGAGATGGTCTAATCTAAATTTGTCTTCGATTGGGACAATTTCTGCAATAAAAATGAATATTCTCCCCCAAAATAATTTTCTATTTCTATTTCAAATACTCCCAATTGAGATACATGATAAGATACTGAAAGACTGGCAAAGACAGATAAGCATGTTTATATGGTATGGCAAGAAACCAAGGGTCAGATTTAAAGTTTTACAAGAAAAAATAAAGAGAGGAGGACTAGTGTCCCCTAATATCAAGCTGTATTATCAAGCAGCCTGCCTGGTTTGGATCTCTGACTGGATTAAAAACCCGAATAAAAGACTGATGAATTTGGAAGCAGCATTTGTCTGAAGGCTTACAAAGATATATTTAGATTAAAACAACTGGGAAAACACACACAAAAAAACTATGAGATGTTTTGGTCATGTCATTAGAGACAGTTTAGTGAAAAACTGGTGGTCACTTAATACAAGAAGTCCCCCCAATATCATCTTTAATGTCACCACTAAGATGCTTATCACATCAAACCCGAGAGGAGAAATAATAACTTTATATCAAGATATGATCAATAAGCATGGGAAAATTAAATCTTGACAAGCTATTAATGAAGGAAAAAAGACACAATGGTTAACATATCTTCAACTTTCATTGAGGCTTAAAGAAGAGAGTGCTAAAAGAAATTGCAGATATTATTTCAGAGCCTCTGGCTCTAATATTTGAGATGTCCTGGAGTACTGGTGTTGTGACGGAACACTGGAGAAGAGCGAATGTTGTCTTGATCTTCAAGAAAGGGAAAAAAACGGACCCAGGAAATTACAGACCTGTCAGTTTGACATCAATACCTGGGAAAATTCTAGAGCAGATTATTAAACGCCCTGTCTGTGAGCACCTTGAACGGAATGAGTTAATTGGTTGTAGCCAGCATGGGTTTATCAAAAATAAGTCATGTCAGACCAACCTTATCTCCTTTTTTGACAGAGTTACTAAAATTGTTGACTCTGGCAATGCTGTGGATATAGTGTATCTAGATTTCAGTAAGGCATTTGGCAAAGTTTCTCATGATATCCTTGAGGATAAGCTGGTTAAGTGTGGGCTGGATGGTGCAACCTTTGGATGGATTCATGGTTGGTTGAAAAATTGTACCCAACGAGTGCTGGTAAACGGCTCTGCATCTATGTGGAGGGAAGTCTCAAGTGGAGTGCCGCAGGGCTTGGTCCTGGGCCCGGTGTTGTTTAATGTTTTTATAAATGACCTGGAGGAAGACATAGAGGGGATGCTTATCAAATTTGCAGATGACATGAAGCTGGGTGGGATTGCTAATTCTGAGGAAGACAAAGTCAGGATTCAAAATGATCTAGATAGGCTGGAACAGTGGGCTGAGACAAATAAAATGAATTTCAATAGATATAAGTGCAAATTCCTTCACTTAGGTAGAAAAAATCAAAGGCACAGATATAGATATTTTCCCCTCCAAGGAAGCACGCTGCTCAGCATTGGAGTGAGCCTTTGGTTCCTTCCCACTCTGAAGAGGAGGAGTTGGAGGAAGAGGAGGAGGAGATTGGATTTATATCCCGCCCTTCACTACCCGAAGGAGTCTCAGAGTGGCTTACGATCCCTTTCCCTTCCCCTCCCCACAACAGACACCCTGCGAGGTACGCGGGGCTGAAAGAGCTCTTTCGAGAACTGCCCTTGAGAGAACAGCTCTGAGAGAACTTGTGACTGACCCAAGGTCATGCCAGCAGCTGCATGTGGGACTTGGCTTGACAGCAACACATATGAAAGGGATCTAGGTGTTATGGTTGATCACAAGCTAAACATGAGCCTGCAGTGGGATGTGGCTGTGAAGAAAGCTAATGCAATCTTAGGATGCATTAACAGAAGCATTGTGTCCAGATCACGGGAGGTGGTAGTTCCGCTCTATTCTGCTATGGTCAGGCCTCACCTGGAGTACTGTGTCCAGTTTTGGGCACCACATTTTAGGAAGGATGTTGACAAGCTCGAGCGTGTCCAGAAGAGGGCAACCAGGATGGTGAGAGGGTTGGAATCCAAGTCTTAGGAGGAAAGGCTGATAGGAGTTGGGTATGTTTAGCCTGGGAAAGAGAAAGCTTAGAGGGGACATGATTGCAGTCTTCAAGTATTTGAAGGGCTGTCATGTAAAAGATGGAGCAGATCTATTCTCTCTTGCTCTGGATTGCAAGACTAGATCTAATGGGTGGAAATTACAAGGGAGTCGTTACCGGCTAGGTATCAGGAGAAACTTCCTAACTGTAAGAGTGGTTGAGCAGTGGAACAGCCGGCCTCGGGAGGTGGTGGATGCTCCTTCGCTGGACGTTTTCAAGTGGAGACTGGACAACCATCTTTCGGGTATGCTGCAGGTATGTAGAGCTATCTTTCGGCTATGCTCCTGCAGAGTGCAGGGGGTTGGACTAGATGACCTGCAAGGTCCCTTCCATCTCTAACATTCTATGATTCTAAGATATGCATCGAGAAGGAGACTAAGAAATCTAACTCAATTTGAAAAGATAATATTGAACAAAAAGTTCATAGAATCATAAAATGTTAGAGTTGGAAGGGACCTTGCAGGTCATCTAGTCCAACCCCCTGCACTCTGCAGGAGCATAGCCGAAAGACAGCCCTACAACATACCCGAAAGAAGGTTGTCCAGCCTCCACTTGAAAACGTCCAGTGAAGGAGCATCTATGTTACCAGAAACAATGCTACTAGGAATTCTACCAGTGAATGCAGAAAGAATAATGCACGAACTGTTCAGATACATATTAACTGCAGCAAGAGTAATATTTGCAACAGTGGAAAATCGACAGTTGTCTATCTCTTGAGAACTGGATACACAAAATGCAAGAATATGCAGTTATAGAAAAATTAAAAAATTACATTAATCAAAGACCAAAAGATGAATTTGAAAATAACTGGTGAGTCCTCTGTGATTACTATAACCAATCTCTGTAATCATATATGCGAATGGTTTAATATTATATGATAGTTTTAATATGAAATATTAAGGATATCTTTATATGACTTTTATTACAATAAACTATGTTAAAATTGCATACAAAATTTCTATTAAGCTATCCATATTTTATGATAAAATATAGAAGATAGGATAAAAATGACAATATATTATGAGAAAATGGTAGAATAAGTCAAGTTAGTTGTTATAAGTGGTTCTTTAAACTACCATCTTGTATATTCTTTTTACATATACATGTATTTTAATCAAGGATTGTCCTTAATATCTGCAAAATTGCCCTCTGTATCGTGTTTTTGTAATCATACCTTTTATTCCTTTCTCCCTATTCCTTTTCTTTATTCTGTATTCCCTTAAAAAGTAAAAAAAAACCCAAAACAAACGGAAGAGCAAGAGATCTGTTCCACAAGATCCAAGAAATCAAAGGGAAATTTAAAGCACTTTTAGTCATGCTAAAAGAGCGACACAGCAATATATTAACTGAACAGGACAAAATAAAGAAAAGATGAGAATAATACACTGAAGAACTATACAGAAAAAAGATGACAGTTTCCTTCAAAGAATAATTTTCTGAGGAAGAATCTGCAGTTTTAGAAAGTGAAGTGAAAGCTGTATTGAAAGCAATTGGAAGAAACAAATGACCTCGAGTAGATGGTATATTAATAAGCTATTTCAAGCTACAGAAACGATGTCCATTAAATCTTAACAAGAATATGCCAACAAATACGGAAAACGAAACAAAGGCCCACAACTGGAAATGCTCAATCTATACTCCAATTCCAAAAAGAGGAGACATCAAAGACTGCAGCAGCTATCGGACACTGCATTAATTTCTCATGTAAGTAAAGTGTTGTTCAAACTTTTACAACTAAGACTGCTACCATATACAAAACAAGAAATGCCGGTTGTTAAAGCTGGATTCAGAAAAGGAAGAGGCACTAGAAATCATATTGCAAATTTACTTTGGTTACTGGAGCGTACAAGAGAATTTCAGAAGAAAATCAGCTTGTGTTTTATAGATTACAGCAAAGCATTTGTGTGGATCATGAAAAGTTATGGTTGGTTTTAAAAGAAATGGGTGTGTCACAACATCTCATCATTTTGATGTGCAGTCTGTACTATGGACAAGAGGCCACTCTTAGGACAGAATATGGAGAAACAGAATGGTTTTTAATTGTCAAAGGTGTCCGACAATGATGCATTTTATCTCCCCATCTCTTCAATCTGTATGCAGAATATATTGTAAAGAAAACTGAATTCGATTTAGATGAAGGTAGAGTGAAAACTGGTGGAAGGAAACATTAACAATTTGAGATATGCAGTGTTACTGGGAGAAAATAGTAAAGACTTGAAAGAACTACTGATGAAGGTTAAAGCAGAAAGTAACATAGAAGGAACACAGCTGAACATCAAGTATTTTTTCCCCACGGAGCCTCTCCCCACATACACCCCCACATCTCCCGAAGCTACCCTGAAAGTTTGGAGCCTCTCCCTCAAACCCCCTCCCCCCCAGAGCTACTAACAGCACCGTGGGGAAAAAATAATGGAGCTGAAATTGACATTCGGCTGCCTGAAAGACTCCCGGGACGCCAGCTGGGGGCGGGGCTTGGCTCCTGAGCTGCCGGAGCTGCGCTCCTGTGCGCTCCCCCCCGCAAAAGACCCCTGCCCCTATCTTTTAAATATTCCTTAGTGAATTAGGAACAAGCTAGAACAAACTTATGGCCCCTCAGAAATTAGAAATGGCCAGGCTGGGGCTTCAGAGAACACAGAAGAGGTTCAAATTCATTTGGCATATTCTTTGGCCCTTGTTATTCATCTTGGCTACAGCTATGCACCCACTATTCACTAGGGATGAACCTATTCCAACAATTCCATTCCATTTTAGGTTTAATCCGTCTCTCCTTCTGAGGAGTAAATCTAAGATCTTCTACTGATATGTGAACTTTGACAGGACAGAACACAGGACGAGGAAATTTCACCCCTTGCCTTCTCTACCTCCTTCCTTTAATCCATTTTTCTTTCAGTGTCCATAGAGACCAGATCCTTGGGCAAAAATTCCTAGCCAGGCAGTTAGGGATCGTTCTGTAGGGAGCTGGATCACATCTTGGGTCCCAGAAGTGAACTCAGCAACTAAGGCTCTAAGAGAGCCATCTTTGAGCCTTATGCTCAAACTTAGCCTGACAGTTCACCAAAATTCCTTGGAAAGGGATACAATTCAAAGAGAAGTCTGGGGGAATGGGAACCCTTTTTTTATTGTGAAATGCTAATGTTTTCTTAGTGTTTCCTACTACAAAACTATAATCTGTTCTATTGCTCTTCCCAAGATTCTGACCCCCCAAAAATGAATAGAATTTTAAAGTTTACAAAAGAGAACTTTCCAACCCAACTTTGCCTCATTTTTTCTAATATCTTAATTTAATTTTTCTCACCCCAGAATTCAGCATTTAAAGATATCCGAAACATAGATCATGATTTCATAATGAATAGACTAAACTATATTAAGCTAAATAACATAAAAAAGAACAAATACACATCCTTGTAATCTTTAAAAAAACACACACATAAAAACTTTGTCTATTCCCAAGCTATCTTTGGTCTGTAGAAGAATCACACTAGTGAATTGATCATGTAAAAGACTGCTTTCCAATGAGCCTCTAAATCAGGGGTGTCAAACATGCAGCCCAGGGGCCGAATCAGGCCCCCGGAGGGCTTCTATCAGGCCCACAGTGGAACTGGCTGTCTTCTGCTTCTCCTTCCAGTTCTGCTGCTGCTGTACCATTGTAGGTTTGCAGCTTACAGATACACACCTGAAGGGCATACTCAAGATTGCACCAGCACAGACATTTTGATGTAATAATTCAAAGCAAGAGGTGTCAGTTATCAGACACTGTTAAATAAACAAAATATTGCAAGAGTGCTAATGTTTTAAGCATGTTTTTATTTTAAGTTTAAAAAATCCTTTGTGTTTGTGTCCTTTATAAAGTTTACTAGGAATAAGGCCCATTGTGGAAATAAATACAATGAGCTCTAGAAAGAGGCTCTGGGAGAGTGCCAAGGCTTTGGGCACTCAGCGTCAATGTGCTGTGGTGACCTCAGCAGGGTATAATGACACAGAGTCCACCATTTTCTTCAGAGAAACTGATCTCTGCTACCTGAAGAGCAGTTGTAATTTCCAGTGATCCCCAGCCCTCACCTGCAGATTGGCAATAATTGTTACCCAGGAGGAAATGGCTGGTTTGGAGGGTGGAGTCTATGGCATTGTACCTGTCTGAGGTCCCACCCCTCCTCAAACCTCACCCTCTCCAGGCTCCAGCACCCAAATCTCCATGAATTTCCCAACCTGGAGTTGGCAACCCTATCTCCTTCCCAGCCAAGCATCAACTTGCCATTATCTGCCCCTCTGATTTCAGCTTTGTATCTCCTCCCCCTCCCTCCTGAAGATCAGTTCTAATTCTGAGTGATTTCCACCCCTCTCCTGAGATTGGGAACAGTGGTGCCCCAGAAGGGAATGGTTGGTTGGGAGGGTGGAGTCTATGGCATTGTATCTGTCTGAGGTCCCACCCCTCCTCAAACCTCACCCTCTCCAGGTTCCACCCCTCAAATCTCCAGGAATTTCCCACCTGGAGCTGGCAACCCTATCTCCTTCCCAGCCAATCATCAACCTACCTTCATTTCCCCCTCTCTCTTCAGCTTTCCATTTTCCCCACGCACACACACCTGCAGCCTCTTCCGTGCTCTTAAGCCCTGACTGCCAGAGTCCACCATTTTCCATGCTTTGAAGTCCTGACTGGCACAGAGTCCACCATTTTCTTCAGGGGAACTGAGCTCTGCCATCTGGAGAGCAATTGTAATTCTGAGTGATCTCCAGCCCTCATCTGGAGATTGGCAACAATGGTTTCCCAGGAGGAAAAGTAGTCTTTCTCTGCAATTTGAACCAAAGCAGCTTACGTCTTTCTCCTCTCGCCCTTTTGACTTGCACAACAACCCTGTAAGGTAGGTTAGGCTGAAAGTCCGTTACCAGTCCAAAATCACCCACTCAGCTTCTACAGCAAGAACCTGGATCTAGCAGACCCTGCTCTGAAGCACTGACTGCTATGCCTAGGGCAGCCCACCTCCAGGTGGAGCCTGAAGATCACCAGGTTTCACAACTGAACTCCAGACAACAGATCTCCCCTCCCCAGAGAAAATAACTATTTAGAAGGTGGGCTGTATGGCATTCTGTTCATCTGAGGCCTCTCCCCTCCCCAAACCCTGGCTTCCATAGACTCTTCCAGAAAATCTCCAGGAATCTCCCTACCTGGAGCTGGCAACCCTAGACTCAGGACTGGCCCCAATGAGTTCCTCACAAGGAACTGCAAAGGGTTTCCTTCCTTTGTCTGAACCAAGCTTGGGTGCCTAACATGGCAAAATGGGCTCCAGTGTACCACTCAGCTGTTTGCCTCCCACCCTTGTCCTGTGTAAGTATCTCACTCCTTAAATTTGCTGTCATGACTCACTGAATCGTCACTGCCTTTTTAGAGGGACAGTGAGACCCCTCTGGACGAATCTCCATATTTGGAGATGGAATTCCCCAATCTTTGGGGGATCCCTGGAAAGTTGGCAACCCAAGGGTCTAGCCTTTCCTTGCCTCCTTGGGCTACCCCCTCCCTTTGTTATTGTGCAGAGTAGGGGAGACTATGTGGTCAGAGTACAACACACATTATTAGCCCAAATAAAAGAATTTATCTAACTATTTACACAGTTATGGGGTACACACACAGTGTAGGAGTAAGAACACACTATGAACCAACAGGGCATAAATCCACAGGGGTTAAACGCCATCCTCTTTCCCTACACATTGGACTCTGGCTCTCTGCTCTAGCCTCTCTCTCTCTGGCCCAAGAGAGCAGGGAAACTTCCATTCATTTCCCAGTCCAGCCAACTGTGGAGTGGCTGAATTTCTGCTGTCTCCCAGGGTTTGCCCACGCCTCTGGCTTGTGGCCTGGACAGCCTGGTCAGCACAGGCAGCAGGAGCCTTTCCTAACCTCCTGTAGGACGAAGATGGCCTCCTCCCTGGATGGGCTGCAGACTATATTGATGCTGCCCCACGCGTTGGGACAGTCCCTGTTTTCCCACCCTTTTCTGCCTTGGGGCAGCTGGGAACTGTAGTCCATGTAATTCAAACACCACCACACAACGGATTATGCATATTATCTCGTTTCGTGTGCACCTTTGTCAAGCAGAATAGCGTTGAAATATCAAAATATCCTATATATAATTCCGTTTGCCAGGAAGTCTGACAGGGCAGAGTGGCTGAAGGGGGAGTGGGTGGGGAAGAGGAGCAGACCCAGCACCCGGCCAATGGCACGCAAGTACTCGAGTGCCGGCTGGCAGGCCAATGGCTGAGGGAGGGCATTACACAGCCAATGGGAGCACATGGAATGTTGCCACTTTAAAACATTTTATGACACACATGTCCAGGTCCAACAAGGTCTCATTTATGTCAGATCTGGCCCTCATACAAATGAGTTCGACACCCCTGGTCTAAATCTTGAAAGCAGTATCACAGAATGTACTAAAATTGGCCGTGCTCCAGCAATGCAGCCTTGCGCAGTTAAGAAGATTCTCCCACTGCTGGCTAGGACACCATGAGTCCTCTTGCTTATTTACTACAGTTGATAATAGAAGCCCATTGTGTGTGGAGGCCTCCAGAACAAAGACAATCCAGTAACAAACTAAATTCTTTCAGGGCTCATCATGTATTATGATATTAGAATGCAAAACTATGATCTGCAGGACAGAAAAAGAGCCAAATTCAAAAACATGAGATGATAAAAAGAGAAAGAACAACTCGGGATTCCACCATACTTATAACTGAAGCAAAAAAGAATTCACAGAAATTACTTGCCAGGGGAAAAACTTTAGGCAGAAATGCCATTTTTATCCTTCAGTAAAATCTACTCAGGAACACTGAAAACACTCACATAAAAGTCATGAGTTTTACAGAGCTCTCCACAAAGGTTCATCTTAAAGTAAAAAACTGCATAACTTCATTTTGAGCTTTTTAGTTATATGACCTGGGATGGAAGAAATCTTATTCATACTTTTAAACATGTTTTTTTTTTCTTCTCCCATACTTTCAAAGCTCCATATTCCTCAGGAGATTCTCTCTCACACCCATACACCTCTATTCCAAAGGAGGCCAGAAATGAAAAATTTGGCAAATGACGACAGCCCATTTGAAGCTTGGAAGCCTAATGGATAACACTGCTAGATAACAGCCAGTATTGGCTTGGATGGAAGGAATAGTCATGGTGAGGTGAGAATTTTCCCCATTCTTTCTTCACTTGTGCTGTAAGTACTCACCCTGCTGATAGAGAAGACAACTCCAGGCTTGCCAGAGCAGACACCCATGAAGCAATGGCGGAACTGCCAGTAAAAGAGATGTTCACAGATGAATGTGATGAGGCTAAGGGCCATGGCTGCTCCCAACATATAGAAGACACCTGCCATGTTATCTATATCCAGCTGACTGCTCATTACTTCATTCTTTTCATTATGACAAATGCCAGTGAGCCAGAGAGCTTCCAGCTCCTCCATCTCTCCTATAAAAACAAGGGAAAGCAATATCACTAACGTTAGTCAAAATCAAGTGTAGCTATCTGAACAAAAGAAGAGTGACTTACACAATTTATTGTAAGGAACCTCCTTTTCCCCATCTAGACAACAATAAATTCTGGAATGGATTGGTGGAAAGTACCATCAAGTCACAGACAACTTACTGTCACCCCAAATGGTTTTCAAGGCAAAAGACAAGCAGAGGTGGTTTGCCATTGCCTGCCTCTGCACAGCAGCCTTGTACTTCCTTGGTAGTCTCTCATCCAAGTAGGCTAGCCTGGGCTATCCAGGTCAGGGCAGAAGAAATTTTTATGTACTTATTTATTTCATTTATACCCTGTTTTTCTCTACAATGGAGATCAAAGTGGCTTACATCATTCTTCTCTCCTTCAATTTATCCTCACAACAACTCTGTGAGGTAGAATAGGCTGAGAGCATTTGACTGGCCCAAGATCATCCAGCTTCTATAATAGACTGGTGATTCAACCCGAGGTCTTCTGGATCCTAATCCAGCACTCACAGCACTATACCACAATGCCTGTCAATGAATTAGCATGTGGTTAAGCTGGGTGTCCTTGGGTCAATCACAGCTCCCCCAGCCCCCAAAATAAGCCTAACTCATTGCATAATGCTAAAAAAGAGCTAGAGCTTCAGGCTGCCAGACAATCTTAGACTCTCCTGGCTATACCACACACAATGCCATACAATACTTTTTTTTAAAAAAAAGCTAGTACTCCATTTCATATGTCTTCAGGATTTTCAGCATCTTAGTCAGCATCTCATAAAACTGAACACAGCTTTGCTTAATGCTCATTAGGCTTGCTCTGAGTGGGCAACTTGTAATGTTCCACTTCCTAAATATTGTTCTGCAAACTTCTCTCCTTAAACTGCTGCCAGTAACTCATAAGGCATAGAAAAACTACGAATGCTTCTGCTTTCTAGGGAAAAATCATTTGCTATTTTTGGAGAAATACTTTGCAGATTGGTACTCGAGTATTTTATTCTAAATTTAAAAATATTCAGATAGGTTCTGAACTGATGAGATGAAGACTGAAAGGTACCTTGGGCTGTGAAAGTGTGTGGCAATGGTGAAAAAGGCAAACTCTGTGCTGGGGATTATTAGGAAATGGACTGAAAATAAAACAGCCAATATCGTATTGCTCCAGTATAGTTTAGAAAAATGAAGGCTAAGGGAAGACATGATAGAGGTTTATAAAATTATGTATGGTGTGGAGACAGTGGATAGAGGGAGCTTTTTCTCCCTCTTCCATAATACTAGAACAATGAAGTCGATGAGCAGTAGATACAGACAGGCAAAAGGAAATGCTTCTTTACTCAATGAGTAATTAAATTGTGGAATTCTTATGTTCTGGATATGACATTTGCTTTTAATTTCCTAGGGGGAAATTAACATATAGACTGGGAGGGACATCTCTGGAAAATATAATTCCAGGAAGGAATACTATCCATTCCCAATCTGCCATTACTTAAACGCCCCCCCCCCCGTAATGTAATATAAACTTCCTTTCACAGATAAAAGCAATTAGGATTAATTTCATTCTTAAATCTTTCTGCTCCCAGTTTTATTTCTTATTACACTGCATTGACATTTACTTCAAGACTGGAATGTTCTGGCAGAACTAAGGAAAATGTTTATCTCCAAAGATTCCTATGATTATTAATTTTGCATTTAGAGACAAAGATAATTTTGGATAAGCAAGCTCAGATGCTATAACCTTTGTACTTAATACTTTGTATTCTTAGAGAGATCTGAAGATGTCTCTCTTTAATGCTATCATTAATATATTAAATGCTATCATTAATATATTAAAAGTAGTTTCCATTGAGCAGAGAGCCATGCTCTTAAACTGATTAATGAGAAGTGACAAAGCCACTATTTGCCAGTTTTAAAACAAATTTTACTGAAGATCTGCTAACTTCTCATTTAGATCACTTACCATCACCAAAAAGTTGCAGGATTGCAAGATCCACCTGCCGCTTCCAGCCAGAATTCTTCTGGATGGCAATGCCATAGCCCGTTGAAGCAAAGACCTTCCCACTGCCAATGGTCACCAGCTTGCAACCTTCATCTCTGCCAGCCATGTAGTTTAGCACAGCTGCATCATAAATGAAAGCATCCAGCTTCCTACACAAGACAGAAAAGACACGATCTATGTAAATCTACATCACATACTAGTGAAATGCAGAACTCAAGTGGGGCCTTAGCAAACACACAAAAAAGGGGAACCATGCCACAGGAAGAATTATTTGTGGAGAGTTAAGGCTGAGTGACTAGACAAAAACTAAGTGCAGCATCATCACATTTCTACAAGCAGTCTCCAAACTAAAGAGTCTAAAGATACTCTAAAGCTCATGTAAACACTTCATTCTCTACTGAACAATGATTCTTTCTCTGGCTACAAGTGCAGCGGTAATTCAGCAACATGTCTACCATTAGCTGCACAGTGTATTAAGGCTGTAAAGCAGACCATTTCAAAACAAAACAGCTGGAGAGATAGCACTAAGCAAAATGTAATTACTCAAATTAGATTTAGAAAGGACCCCTGCTCTTGTGAAGAGTCCCATGGGCATTTTTAAAGATGACAAGTGATTAGGAGATCAACGTATGTCCCCCTATAAGGGCAGTAACTTTAGTTTTATAGTGCCCCACTAACCTTGCACTGAGGAACAGAATCAGTGCTGAATCATAAACATTGCTCATAACAACAACAAGGGAATGTTCATATCAACCAATTTTTGCATTCTTGTGCTTCTCTTAGCAGCTTTTCTGTTTACACCAGGCTCTGTTTCAATTACTTCTATACTTCTGCCATGTTACACAGTATATAGTCCCTCTTTACATGAGTACAAAGGACTGCACAGCAGTGTTTGGGTAGTGCAAAGTCCAAACTGCATGCATGCTTACTCTTTGCACTTCCAACATTTTGTCTGAGGCCAATACACAGCCTCTCGTCTATGAAGATATACTTTTTGTTATACTTCCACTTAATGGGAATCAAATAGGGACGTGAGTTCAGATATTTCCAATCCAAATGTATACCTGAAAAATAGCTTATTGGTATTTTTTTGAGATAGTCAGGTATACAAAATAATATTAGGGTTTCTCTAAATACTGGTAATTGGGTCCTGAATATTCAGGGCCAGCATTTTAAGGCTCCCAGGCCTATTTTTCTTCAATTTTATAAGTTTCCTGGGCAATGGGAGACTGGGGGAGGGAGGCAGTTCTCCTGGCCAATGGGATTAGACTTTAGGGAAAACACTAGAACTGTCTGCCCAATCATAACAATTGTCTCACAGCTTTCCCTGACTCTCTGAGCATGGGCAATGAAGACAAAAAGTAGGCCTGCAGCTTAACTCCAATTTAGGTCTAGATTTTTTGGAGTGTGGCTGCTGCTTAGGACATCACTGCCTTGGATTTCTTCTGCTGGCTGGTGCACTGCCTGCCTGGGAAGACCTTCTTGTTCTGCTCTGCCCAGACATCTTTAGGACTGATTGTCCCACAGTGGACTTAGTTTTTAAATAGTATTTCAGGTTTTTCTGTTTTTGGGCTTTTTACATGGGAAGTTGTATTTGGGGGAGTGGGAACTTTTTTCCTTTCTGGTTCTTTTAAAATTAATTTTTTTTGTTTTGTTTTATGCTGTTGTGGAAGGGTTCAAAAAACTTGTGCTGTTGGGTTTTCCTCTCTTGACTTGCTTTAGAATTTTTAACTGCTTTGCATTTTCTCTGTTCTAAAAGCATTTTAATTTTAAAAGGCTTGTGCTTTGGGAAGGAGGATTTTCTGAGCTGTTATTGTTTTTAAAAGATTTTTTTTTGCATTCTTCTGGTTTTACAGTTGTTCTTGTATAGTTATTTTAAAGATCTTTCTGTACAACCACACAACATATTTTAATCCAGATTCTTCATTGGTTTCCCTCAAATATTAAGAAAAGTACTTTAAGGGGGAGGGGGAGACCAGGAAAATACGAATTAAGTTCAGGAGATAAGAAAAGGTCCAATTGAATGATAACTGAAACAAAATGAATATATATGTGGGGAAACAAAACAAGCTTAGAAGTTAATGGGTAACAGCCCCTTCACCCCTGCAAATAAGCCAACAAAGATTATGAGCCCATAAAACTTTTTACTAGTTTACTAGCTGAATAAACTACCGAATGCACACTTAAAAATTCAGCACTAGTCCCTGCCTTGGCAAAAGGTGATAAGCCTGAGAAATTTGAAACTCATTATCTAGGGGTTCTCAGAGGCAGGGAGTTCCCACTGTGAACCAATCAAAAAGTGTGGTGTGCATTTAAAATTCCTGCCAAAGGAGGTTTTGACCAATAAAACTTTCCCTTTAGGATCCCAGGGAGTTTTGTTTATTACCTATGATCCTGCTTGGGAATCCTGACTCAATCACAGTTTGCAAAACTGTGAACACAGATGTTTAAAGATTTGTTTACCTGCAAATATTATGTCCAGAAGTTATATATTTGCTGCAGGAAACACCACTGTAACTCTGGTATTTCCTGCAGCAATCATAACAGTCATAGCTGCTGTTATATAATACTAGTTCAGGTTCCCAACTGACTCTCCTTTCTAATACAGAAATTTACTATATACCACAGCTGGGTTCCTTCAAGATGATTGGACAAACAGAAGATTAGGTGAATTCTGGGCCTAACACTCTTTATGGTAGTATACTGCTTCTCCAGCCCAGTTGATCAGTTTGTCAGAAAAATGTGTTTTACAGCAATAGGCAGAGGAGGGGGCACTCACCCTGTCTTCAATGAGGATAGTGCATCTTGCACTGATCTTTGGTTGAACTTTACCATATAGTTATGCATCAGTTCATAATTGTTGCGGATGTTCCTCTCAGTACTGCCATTGGGAACTGTCCCAAAACGGAAAGGTGGTGAGAAGGCATTTGGATTTTGGAACTGCAGAAAGAAAGAAATAAAGAAAATTTCCCAAGTTATTTCAGTGGCTATAGGAGACAGGAATGGACACCACAGAATGTTAAATTGGTGGATAATCCAATTTTGTTTGAATTATACATTGGCATCTAGGATCCAGTGGTCCAAGCATACAGGATATGATCTGAAGATGCGATATCTCTTCACAGGTGAGAAATATATATGCAGTGGTTGCATTCTTTGACATCTTCGTCTCAGTACTTCATACTACCAAAAAGGCAGTATTTTAAGAAGCAGTCTACCACTCTGGATAACAAAACTATAGCAGAATTTTTTTTAATGAAGGAACCGCAGTGTTTGCATGCCCATATAACTCCTTTCAATGATAATATTGATGCTAAGATTGACACATTGTATTAAAAATACTTCCGCAGCTAGCAGAATATTTGCTGCTAACACTAATTATCTCTGGATATGATTGCCCCCATCCCAGAAACCCAACTAGACATCGCTCAGCTGCAGCCAACCCAGGGCTGGGGTGGGCAAGACACAGATAGAAGCAAGCTTAATTTTCAGTGGCTCAGTTTAGGGCCATGATCAAAGTCAGTGAGCAGGCATAAATCACACTCAGTGATGTTCAGACAGAAGTGTGGCCGTGGTGGAAAGTGCCATCAAGTCACAGGTGACTTATGGTGATCCTGTAGGGTTTTCAAGGCAAGACATGTTCAGAAGTGGTTTGCCATTGCCTGCTTCTGCATAATGACCCTGGACTTCCTTGTCTCCCATCCATATACTGACCAGGCCCAATGCTGCTTAGCTTCCAAGATCTAATGATATCGGGCTAGCCTGGGCTGTCCATGTCAGGGTGAGAGAAGTGTACCACTTTACATTCTCTTTGTAAATGGTTCATTCAGTCCTATGGAAAAAGTAAAATACTGTGCTTGGGGACGCCTGCAAGTAACAGGAAAACCTTTCCTTCCTACTGAGACGGAACTTCTCATCCTTCCCCTATAGGGGGCCCTGACTTTAACAAGAGGAGGCACTTTCTCAGACACAGAGACTACCCCACCTGTACCACCAAAGTACAAAGGGCATTTGGCTTGGAGAAACATTTGCAACTCAAGATCCAAACCAGTTACGGATGAAAACAGATAAAAATACAACTGACATAAAAACTACAGCCTAATTGTGTATAATCATAAAACCTTAAAAGTAACAATGTAACTAAAACTAGAATTGTCATAGCACATCATCTTTGACCTAATCAGTTGCAAAGTTCACTCAGCATGGTGCATGATGCTGCATGATTTGCATACACAGTTCATTTTAATTTATGCATTAGCTTGAGCTAAAAAACCTCATTGTTGACTTATCTCCTAACAAATTTTATAGCATTTTATGAACAAAAGAAAGAATATGATTCCTCATATGTTACAAATCATAATATTAAGAACATAAGAAGAGTCCTGTTGAGTCTGAAAAATGATCCATCTAGTCCAGCATCCTGTTTCACACAGCAGCAAACCAGATGCCTTGGAGGTTCAACATACAGGGCACAGAGGTTGATGCCTTTCCCAGATGTTGCCCTCTAGGACCATATTCAGTGTTTTACTGCCTCTAACTGTGGAGGCTCCCTTTAGTCACCATGGCAGTGGCCACTGAAGGACCTATTTTCCATGAATCTCTCTCATCCCCTTTTAAAGCCATCCATGTAGTGACCATCACTGCATCCGCTGGCAGTGAATCCCAACATTTAATTACTCACTGAAAACAGAAATACTTTGCTTTGTCCATGCTGAACCTATTGCCCATCAGCTTCAGTGTGTGCTCCCAATTTCTAATACTTTGGGAGATGGAAAAAACTTATCGTTATCTACTTTATCTGTTCCTAGCATCATGTACCCCTCAGTTGTCTTTTTTCCTAACTGAAAATTCCCAGTCTTTTAGCCTTTCCTAAGAGAAAATATGCTCCAACTCCTTAATTATCTTGGTGTTCCCTCTAAGCTGAGTTAGTGTGAGCTAGCTCACAGTTTTTTAGCCTCCAGCTCACAAATGTTTGTCTTAACTCAGGAAGGATGGCTCCAGACCAAACCAATTTATGCAGTAGCCAAATCACTTGCTCACAACTTTAATGCCAGTAACTCACAAAGTAGAATTTTTGCTCACAAGACTCCACAGCTTAGAGGGAGCATACCCCTACTGTATTTTTCCTGTTCTGAAATATGAACTGAAATTATCATGAAAGAAAGGCATTAAAATAATGATTTCTTGAAACTAAAATATCTTGTACATTTTTCTTAAAGGTCAACACAGATGGAAATTTACAGATGTTGCTGAGAAGGACATTCCACAGTTTTGGGGACACTGCTCTATTCATTCCCAGTGCTGCTCTCAATTCTCCATTGAGATGATTCTCAAGAGTTCTAACTCAGGTCTTCATTTGGTGCACTGAGCAGCTGCATACTTATTTCCCTCTTCTTTAGACCTTTAATGCAGACAAATACAATTAGGACTTCTGGCAGGTCCCTTCGTTTGAAATTGTTCCTTATTTCAGAATGTAACAAACAATGGCCCCGATCATACAGGCCAGAAAATGCGGGGGTGAGGCATGGCTGTTTGCCCTGGAGCAAAATAAGGCACGGTAGCCTGATCACACGGGCCACCCGGTTGCCACGCTCCAGCTCCGAGCACTGATCATACCATGCTGCTGCAGCGTGGCAAAAAAGCAGCACAGCAGAGCATGCAAGTCATGCTGGTGTAAGGTGCGCACGCGCTGTGGGGGGGCCCGCTGTCGGTGTCTTGCGTGTGCACATGCACCATTTGGCATTGGTGCACATCCCATGGAAACTTACAACATCCGGAAACCCCAGGACATGGGCAGGCGTCAGATGCCACAGAATACTGGCACTCCCGCGATCAGACGCCAGCCTTTGCCCCAGGGTTTCCGGAAACTAGTGCTTCATCCCTGGTAGTTTTTTACTCCGCATCTTTGGAGGGAAGCCACAGGTTGGCCATGGGAGTGCTATGCCTCCCAGATGTGCCTGTGTGATTGTGCACGGAAACTCCACAGGGCTACCGTGCCTTCAATGGGGCAAATGCTCCGTGTGAACGGGGCCAATGTTATATTTAACAACATCTAGGCTCTATTGATGGTCACAGAACAGGGATCAGATCTTTTATTTTTGTATTTTTCTTAGGCAATTCTGATTCTTGAGGTACAGAGAAAAGAACAGAAAATGGAATGGAAGCCATGGTGTTAACCTACTCCACCCCCCACAGCCCCTGACAAAAATACACCCTCTATAAAACTTTTAGGCTGATTTGCTGTAAGATTTTATCAGCTACTTGGTTTACTCCAGTCACAACCAATAGTTTCTGGGATCCTATGAGCAGTAAACTTTAGCACTGACAATTATGAAAACTCCTTAAGATTCATATACAAGGAAGGGGAAGGGGAAACAAAGTGAAAAAGTAGCCAGGAGGCCAAAAATCAGCAGTAAAAGGGGGAAATTATGCCCAAGGCTTTCAAGTAAATGAAGAATCCTCACCCGAATACTCAGAAAGGTTTTTTGCAAAGCTAAGTAGCACCATTTGCCATCAGGATACCATGAAGGCAGGCAGTGAAAATCTGCTTAACAGTCAAATCTGAACAGATACACATACCTTCTGCTGCCCATGCACATGTGCGCATTATTAATTTCTCACACATGGATATAGCAGATGTGTGAAGAGTATACATCATCATCTTCTACTGCAGAAAATACCAGTTTTCCTGTGTGTATGTAGATACTCTCTGTGGACCAAGCTACATGTGTTATTGTGTGCAGATCAGAACTCTGGGAAGGCTGTTAGTACAATAAACTTTGCTGGTAAGGATATGACACTTTTCTGTAAGAATACCAGTCTCTTTGGCTGGCAGAAGTACATAAATGTGGAATAAGAAATGCCCGCACTGCTAACAAATGGGTAAAAAAAACCCATGGGCTAGCACTTATTAAAAATCTAACATAAGAAACTGAGCAGCATGAGAAGTCTTAGACTGGGGGCTTAGAAGGGGGCTTAGACTGAGGTAACCCTGCACAGGACTGCACTGCTAATCACAGAGCCAAACTTCTCCCTCCCCCATATTCATCTCTGTGATCCTTTGCTGATACAAGTGAAAATTAAATGCAGGGATCTATATGATGCCCAAATCTAGAGATCTTTGACTGTAAGCTTGAGACGAATACACATAAATATTCATCCCTGATCTACAGGCTTTGTGTTTGTAACACAAGAGGGAATCGATGCCCAGCTGCCACTCAACTACCCATGGGGCCTTGAAGAGTGAAGGAAGATGCAGAAGAAAAAAGAAAAATTCTTTACTTTTACAGAGGAATTATTCTGTGTAGCTGAAAACTTGCTTTTCTGGAGAATAGCCTTATTTTTGCCCCCTACAATTACAGATTTGGAAGAAATTGTCTTGAGCCTATAATACCTACAAGAGCAATGTACCTTAAAGAGTCTGTGGAACACATTTGTCTCTCCAGTGCTGTGGAACTGTGTCAATTAGCAGAAGACTAGAAAAACAGTAGAACCCCCCCATACCAAAAACAACAACACACCCTCGATGCCTTCATGGTGCTGCTGGAACCAGTACGTGCCTTGTCATGAGAGCCAGGTGCTAGAGTAGAGGCAAGCCTGTTGCAGGAAACATGGAAGTTTTTTGAGCGGCTGGGCCTTATCAAGTGGCTTGTTCTCGTCTACTGCTGTTCAAAATGCTGCTTGGCTGGTGTGGCTACCTAGCTTGCAGGCGCCTCCTTTGCCCACCAGTTGGAAGTGATGACATCATCAGGACCTGCTCAATGATATCCTCAGGAGTGGGACCTACTCAATTCTGATCAGGGGTCTTCAACACAAAAGTTGAAGTGCTGGGAAAAATGTGAGGGAACTTCAAAGGTCTCTTACTGGTAAACAGCATACTGAATGTGGTCTAAACCCACATTAAGATGTTCTTAAGCTTGTTATGGAAGCCTGAAAGTGATTATATGACTCATAAAGTTGGCATCTTCCAAAATCCTAGTTTACTTTCTTGTATACAATATTGTGACGTTCCCTTTGTCTTACCAGTCAGGAAAGGGGTACTCATTCGTGTTTTTGTTCTTAGGTTCACATCACAGAGACCAGTGTGCTCAAAACAACATCCATTTATTAAAAAGGGGATACAGGGATGGGAGCCACTGGTTTCAAGACAAGGGAGCTCATGCAGTCTGCAATTTTAACTAACAAACAGAAGAATGAGCAGGGACTGCACCCCATGAGACTAAACCAATGCAGGGGTCTTTTTGTAGAAAAACAGCTGCAGGAGCTCATTAGCATATGGTATGCTAATGAGCTATTAGGCTATTAGCATATGCCACGCCCCCTGACATCACTGGAAGTGATGTCAGAAGGGAAGCAAAAGGGGGGGAGGCATCTTCAAAAGCCTCCCCTTCCCTTCCCCAGCTGGTCTGGGTGGGGGAGCTAAGAGAGAAGGGATTTAAAGTTTAAACTCCTTCTCATGAGAGTTGGGCCACAGAAGGAGGAAAGAGAGAGAGTAGAGAGAGGGAAAGAAGGAAGGAAAGAGGGAAAGAAGGAGAAGCAAAGACGGAAGGAAAGAAAAAGAGGGAAGAAGGAGGGAAACAGGGAAAGGAGGAAAAAGAGAAGAGAAGAAGGTGGGAAAGAAAGAAAGAGAGAAGAGAAGAAGGAGGGAAAGAGGAAAAAGAGCGAAGCAAAGGAGGGAATGAAAGAAATTTGGTGGCAATTCGGCCCCATTATATCCTATGGGCCATTGAAGTCAATGGTGAAAACATAGGGTATATTCTGGGGGCTGGAGGAGGGGTTTGAGGGAGAGGCTCCAAACTCACAGGGTAGCTGATGGAGCCTCTCCACAAGATACCCACCAAGTTTCAAGTACATTGGACCAGGAGGTACAATTCTATGGGCCCCCAAACAGGTTGCCCCATTCCCTCCATTGTTCTCTATTGTGGGGAAAAAGTAACTAATTTTCCCACCATAGAGAACAATGGAGGGAATAGGGGCAACCTGTTTGGGGGCCTATAGAATTGGACCCCTGGTCCAATGTACTTGAAACTTGGTGGGTATCTTGTGGAGAGGCTCCATCAGCTACCCTGTGAGTTTGGAGCCTCTCCTCAACCCCCTCCCCTCCAGCCCCAGAATATACCCTATGTTTTCACCATTGACTTCAATGGCCCATAGGGTATAATGGAGCTGAAATTGACATTCAGCTGCCTGAAAGACTCCCCAGGACGCCGGCTGGGGGCGGGGCTTGGCTCCTGAGCTCCCGGAGCTGCGCTCCGGTGCGCTCCCCCCCCCAAAGACCCCTGAACCAATGTATGCAAGCATGTATGCCGGGCCTGTCAGCTGGCCCCCATCTGTCTCAGCCAGATCTGGCCACAGTGATTCATGCCACAGTCATCTCCAGAATAGACTATTGTAATTTGCTCTACACAGGACTGTTCTTGAAGATGCTTTGGAGACTTCAGGTTATTCAAAATGCACCTGCCAAGCTTCCAACTGGAACATTTTGGTCTTCACATATATAGCCTGTCTTGAAGCAGCTACATTGGCTGCCTACTGGTTTCTCAAATTAAAGCCCTAAGTGGTGTGGAACCACCATACCTGAGGGACTGCCTCTCCCTTTACAACCCACCTCAGTAACTGCAGTCGTCATCTTGTGGCCTCTTGGTAGTGCTAGGCCCTTGACTCGCACATTTGGCATCCACCAGGGAGAGGGCTTTTTCAACTGTAGCCCTGTCCTGGTGGAATGCCCTCTCAGATGAGACCTGGGCCCTGAGGGAGCTTCCATATTTCCACAGGGCCTTTAAGGCTGAGCTTTTCTGTCAGGCATTCCTGGGCTAAGCATATTGGAGGTGGGGGGGCTTAATGCTATCAGTTACAAATTGTTTGCTTTCTATACTCCACATTTTATACTTTTTAACAATATTTATTACCTCTGTTTTTATGCTACTGTGAACTTCTCTGAGCCCCATTTTGTGAGGGAGGGGCGGTATATGAATTGAAATAATAAATAAATAAGTAAATATGGGGGAACAAACTGTTCTATTGTAATGCGTACAATAACTACAGTATAGATATCAAAGAAGTCTTGAATTAACATCTCTACAGAAACAAAGTATAGCACCATATAGTGCAGCTACTCTTCCATATACAGCAAAGCAGGGGTCATTTTGTAGAAAAAGAGCTGCAGGAGCTCATTAGCATATCTAATAGACTATTAGCATAATAGCTTATTAGCATATGCCATGCCCCCTGACATCACTGGAAGTGACATCAGAAGGGGAAGCAAAAGGGGGGGAGGCATCTTGAAAAGCCTCCTCTTTCCTTCCCCAGCCGGCCTGCCAAGGCAGGCTGTGGGGTGGAGGGGGTGGAAGCAAAAAGTGAAGGGGTTTAAAGTTTAAACCCCTTCTCTATGGAGTTGTGCCGCAGCAGCGGCACGATCTTTCCATTATATTCTTCTCTATGGATCTTTCCATTATATTCTATGGGGCCATAGAATATAATGGAAAGATCGCACTGCCACTACCCTTCTCTCTGGAGTCGCGCCACAGCAGCGGCACCATCTTTCCATTATATTCTTCTCTATGGATCTTTCCATTATATTCTATGGGGCCATAGAATATAATGGAAAGATCGCACTGCCACTACCCTTCTCTCTGGAGTTGTGCCACAGCGGCGGCACCATCTTTCCATTATATTCTTCTCTATGGATCTTTCCATTATATTCTATGGGGTCATAGAATACAATGGAAAGATCGTGCCGCAGAAAGAAGGAGCGTGGGGGCAGGGCTTGTCGCCACCGCCATTTGTGCCTGCTCCTGGGCTGCCCCAAACGACCCCTGCAGCAAAGAAAGGGAATTAATCAGCTAAAGTGTATGCCAATTATAAAGAGATGTCAACTTTTTAAAAAAACAAAGAGTGACTGTTTTACATGTCTGCATTGTAATCAATAGGGAAAATTACTTGTGACTGGACATAACAACCTACCTTGGGGTTTTGAATTCTGAGATTCTTTCACAGGGGTTAGTGCCAAATAGGGCTGCTATCCCCCCGGTGGGACCAGGGAATTCCCCCGATTTTTGGGGGGTCCAATCAGCTGTGGCCCAGCTGGCTGGTGGGGAAAGCCCCACCCACAAGAAGCCCACTCCCAGCACCACTGCACCAGCATGATGACATCACTCGGGAGTGACATAATCATGTTTCTGACATCAGGGGCAACGCTCTAGGTTTAGGGCAAAACTGTATAGTTTTGAGGCAAAAAAACCCCATAGGGTTTTGCCCAAAACCTAGAGCATCACCCCCCATGTCGGCAACATGATGACATCACTTCTGGTGATGTCATCACTTTGCATGCCTGCCTCCTTCAAGGAGGAACTCAGAGACCCCCTGCCAGCAGCCAGGTAGGACCTGGCAACCCTACTGCCAAGTTGTTTTGAAAACCCACTTTCAAATTTCACTAAAATTTCATAGGTATTAACCAAACATCATAATGATAAGGTTCACAATGAATATGGGGAATTTCACATTACCCTTTTAAAACTGTTATTGTACCGTCTTGGAATAAACCGGTACAGGGACGGCCATTTCACACAGCCTTTCCCCTACTGGTAAGGAGTCATCTCTGAAGTGGTTTGTCATTTCAGACTGTGCCGCTTCATTTTCCCGCCCTTTTTTGCCCACGTGGGAGAGCTCCATCTTCTTCTTTTTTTTACATTCTTTTAAGAGCACCAGAGGTCTTTGGGGGGGGGGGTGAGCGTGGCGGAGTGCAGCTCTGACAGCTCAGGAGCCACAACAAATGGCAGTGGCAGCAAGCGTCCCCGGTAGGGGTGTGCAAAAAAAAAAAAAAAAAAATCCGGCCCACTTCGGTTTGGCCAAATCGGGCACAAGCTGTTTCGGAAGGTAGATAGGCTCCCACATGTCAGTTTACGCAGTAGGAACCAATTCCGGAGTCTTTCGCCAGCCCCATATATCCTATGGGCCATCGAAGTCAAACTCACAGGGTAGCTGATGGAGCCTCTCCCCAAGATACCCACCAAGTTTCAAGAACATTGGACCAGGGAGTCCAATTCTATGGGCCCCAAAACAAGTTGCCCCCACCCCCTCTATTGTTCTCTATGGTGGGGGAAAAAGTTATTTTTTTCCCATGGTGTTGTTAGTAGCCCTGGGGGGGGGGTTGAGGGAGAGGCTCCAAATTTTCAGGAGCCTCTCCCCACATACACCCCCACATCTTAAAGCAATTGGACCAATGGGCCTAATTAGTTCTATGAGCACCCAAACAGGTTACCCCCATTACCGCCATTGTTTCCAATGGGGAAACCCAGCCAGCAGCACTTAGGGCAGGCAAGCAGGCAGCACTAGCAGCCAGACTCTCCCAGAGAATCTCAGGGAAAGTGAACTGTCTTGGGAGGTGCTTGTTTGCCATGAGAACAAGTGGCACACTCCACAACAAGTGGCACTGTGGCAGTGCAAGCATGCCATAGTGCCACACAGAAACCCCAAAAGACCAAAAGGAACATCATTTACAGATGTATAAATTGATGGTGCAAGACAATAAAAGTTGAGCATTCATTATTCACAAGGTCCTGTTTAACATCCATTAGTCAAAAATCATTGTAATGGCAAATATAAACTTATCTGGCTCATTTGCCAACATATCTAAAATTCTTAGCTCCAGTTTAAGGAATTCCTAGAGGCTTAGGGTGCAGCCTAGGGAGGCAGGTTTGGGGGAGGAGAGGGATGTCAGTGGGGGTACAGTACCATAGAGTCCACCCTCCAACACAGTCATTTTCTCCAGGAGAACTAATCTCTGTTATCTGGAGATCAGCTGTAATCTCAGGAGATCTTCAGGTGCCTCCTGGAGGCTGGCAACCTGACTAAAATGTGTGCCTTTATTTCTACTGTTTATTTCCTATTCTTGGTGCTACAAGGGATGGACGTGTCCTCAGTAAGAAAAAGGGAAGCGAGACAAAGAGGCTCCTCAGTGGTCAGCATGGTTAGGCGTATGCTGGGGACCACTGAAATTACTGCTGGATACCTTTTTTCATGTGGCGAAAGGCTTCCAGGTGCAAACACTGCCTCTGAGCAGAAGAAAGGAGGTGACCATAGTAGGAGGAATGAGGCATAAATTTGTAATGTCGGATCTGGTTAAAGTTTAATTTTTCCCTTTCTTTTTTACAGTAGAAGAATTATTTGCATCTTCTGGTGAACACCTAGCCTGCTCTCTGAAAACCTCTAACTCTCCTGGCAGAGATTTTAAATAAACAGCAGCCGCACAAGGTTCTTCTAACATTTCCAGTTTTAAGTGCAGCCTTCTTAAAATAAAAAGTAAACAATAGACATGATAGATGCCTCCTGTCTACCTAATCATAGGACGTTTACATCTCAGTCCTACACATTGGGACACAAATCCAATTACTTCAACTGAGTTTATTCCTAAGTAAAGAGGTTTAAGACTGTAGCCTTAGAGATATGAACTCTCTTTTCTTTCTTTGCCACTTCATTTTGACTATATATTTTTTTCTTTTGTGTCTTTTAGGAGGCATTCTGCTTTTCATTTTCTTTTTGTTTTTCAACAGCTTCATACTTTTTATCCCCAGATCAGGCTGTTGTGCCTTTAACAGATGCAATACAGAGGGAAGTACAATGAGGAAACTTTCCCATCCCCAAACTATTACATACCCCCTCTGATATTCACATGTATTGGTTTAGTGGGGATAGCGTTCTTGCTCCTTAATTCTGTTTGGTAGTTAGACCTGTTGGTTGCATGAGTTCCCTTGCTCTGAAATCAGTTACTCCCATCCCTATATCTCCTTGCTAATAAATGGCTGTTGTTTTGAACTCACCCATCTCTGCTGCGTGAATTTAAGATCAGAAATATGAGTACCCTGCTCCTAACCTGCAAACAAAAAGGAACATAACAGTGAACTACATCTCTGTGGAGAAAAAAACTGTCCTTCTTGAAGACCTGCCTGTTATGCAACTGTGGAAGTACTGCTGTAAATCTGATCTTAAGTGAAGATTAAGACAAGACACCTTAAGCTATGGATGGTGTTAAATGGGCAAGGGAAAGGAAAGGCAAACCCATACTTTGTCATCAGAAGTCCCAAACCTAGAGACCGCTCTGCCTATGCAAAAGTGTATGTGTGAGAAAGAATTCATCTTCCAAATGTTGTCATCCATAATTCATATTCCCTAAGATGAGCTAAATGTCCAAAGATATCCAGCCACATTGCTCAGTAAACCAGAAGCCTCTGCATGGCCTTTCTCCAGGGTCTAGCTTATGATAGAAATTGGATGGAAAAGGTTCACTATGTCCTTATCTAATATCTCTGCTAATCAATTCCTGCTAGACCCCATTTAAATGCTCTAAATCAGGGGTCTTTTGGGGGGGGAGCGCACTGGAGTGCAGCTCTGGCAGCTCAGGAGCCAAGCCCCGCCCCCAGCCGGCATCCCCGGAGTCTTTCAGGCAGCCAAATGTCAACTTCAGCTCCATTATATCCTATGGGCCATTGAAGTCAATGGTGAAAACATAGGGTATATTCTGGGGGCTGGAGGGGAGGGGGTTTGAGGGAGAGGCTCCAAACTCACAGGATAGCTGGTGGAGCCTCTCCCCAAGATACCCACCAAGTTTCAAGAACGTTGGATCAGGGGGTCCAATTCTATGGCCCCCCAAACAGGTTGCCCCCATTCCCTCCATTATTCTCTATGGTGGGGAAAAAAGTTACTTGGACCCCCTGATCCACTGTTCTTGAAACTTGGCGGGTATCTTGGGGATAAGCTACCCTGGAGCCTCTCCCTCAATACCCCTCCCCGCCAGCCCCCAGAATATACCCTATGTTTTCACCATTGACTTCAATGGCCAATAGGATATAATGGGGCCGAATTGCTGCCAAATTTCTTTCATTCCCTCCTTTCCTTCTCTCCTTTTCCTCTTTCCCTCCTTCTTCTCTTCTCTCTTTCTTTCTTTCCCACCTTCTTCTCTTCTCTTTTTTCCTCCTTTCCCTGTTTCCCTCCTTCTTCCCTCTATTTCTTTCCCTCCTCCTTTCCTTCTCTTTCTTTCCCTCTTTCCTTCTTTCCTTCTCTCTACTCTCTCTCTTTCCTTCCCTCTTTTCTCCTTCTGTGGCCCAGCTCTAGTGAGAAGGAGTTTAAACTTTAAACCCCTTCTCTCTTAGCTTCCCCACCCAGGCCAGTTGGGGAAGGGAAGGGGAGGCTTTTGAAGATGCCTCCCCCCCTTTTGCTTCCCCTTCTGACATCACTTCCGGTGATGTCAGGGGGCGTGGCATATGCTAATAGTCTAATAGCTCATTAGCATACCATATGCTAATGAGCTCCTGCAGCTGTTTTTCTACAAAAAGACCCCTACTCTAAATAATGCTGCAATAATATACCACCTACAGATGGGAAATCCAGAAGGACTTGTAGGGATATTCCCCTCCCCCTTTTCTTTTGGCTGTCAAGTTGTAGCTGATTTACAGTGACTCTGTGGGGTTTTCAAGGCAAGAGACACTCAGAGATGGTTTGCCATTGCCTGCCTCTGTGTCATGACACTGGACTTCCTTGGTGGTCTCCCATCCAATTAATAACTAGGGTCCACGCTGTTTAGCTTCCAGGAACTGTCGAGAACAGGCTAAGCATGGGCTATCCAGGTCAGGGCAACTTCATTCTTACCTGTATCCCATACCCCACACTATTTCTCTCCTGGCAGCCCCCATATCATCTCCCTTTTCCCTGCTTCTTTTCTTCTTCCCACTCACCAACCTACCTTTTATTTATCTGCCTCATCCCAGTTTTCAACTTTATTATTTATTTACTTTATTTATATCCCACAATTCTCCTCAATGAGGACCCAAAGCAACTTACATTGTTCTCTTCTCCATTTTATCCTCACAACAACCCTGTGAAGTAGATTAGACTGAAAGAGCGTGACTGGCTCAAGTTCACACAGCAAGGTTCCATGGCAGAGTGTGGATTTGAACTTGGGTCTTCCAGGCCCCAGTCTGACATACTAAGTACTACATTACACTGGCTCTCAGCTTTCCCTCATTTCCTCCCCCTGGCAGCCTCTTCCTGGGAAAAGTCCAGCCAAGTTGCAAAAGTTATGCAGTAGCAAGTTGCTCAGGTGAGTTGCGTGGCTATGACTGCCAGTCTCAGCCAAGTTGTGCAAGTTGAGTGGAGGCTCCCATTAGATCAAGATGGGTTGTGTAGCATTTTTCATCAGGTAGCCACCATTGCACCTGAGAGAGTACTGCAAATTGCATGATAGCAAGTTGCCTGATAGCTGCTGATTGGGCTGGCCCCAGTCATGAGCAGGGATTTATTTATTTTTATTTAATTTTCTATTTCTATACCGCTCTGACCCCAAGGGGTCTTTGAGCGGTTTACACAGGATGATGATTCCTAATCTAGGGCCACAATTCATAGGGGAATGGCATCCTACCAGTACCCAGGCGGCAGAGTCTTCTAGTTCTTTTGTCCTTATTCCGATGGACCTCAGACGTCAGCACTCCATCCATGATGTTCTGGGGCAGGTTCTTTCCGGCTCAGCAGCTTTCTTCCTGGAAGGCCTTGTCTTCGGTGTATGGCCTTGCGTCGGCTGCAGTTTCTGGCTGTGTCCATTTGGCTCCGCCGCACTGCGCTGACGCGCCGACGCGCCGCTCATCGTTCCGCGACTTCGCCCTCCTTCTGGACTTGGCCGCCCAGCGCTGCCTCCACGCCGCCTCTGCTGCTGTCGCCATCCCCGCCGGATCGCCGATGCTTTCCTGCTGCACACCCCAAGGAGGGAGGGTGCCCCCTGCCACCTACAGGCAGGTACCCATTTATCTACTTGCTCTCTCTCTATTTTTTTAACGCTTTCGAACCGCTGGGTTGGCAGGAGCTGGGACTAGGGCCGGGAGCTCACCCCGGTCGCGGTGGGATTCGAACAGCCATAGTGGCTGTTCCCAGATGTTATCGCAGGCGTGCCTTACTGCCTGCGCCACCGCTCCCCTGGGAGGTCAAAATAACACTGAAAAGGGCCCTTGTTCTGTCTTTTACTGATAGAAACCAAGGTCTAAATATTGTTGCGGTTGCCCCATACTGGCCACTGAGATCACCTTCCTTAAAGGTACAGACACTGCTTCTATTACCTCCCCAATGTATTTTTTTAAAAAATCTTGAATTTTTCTGCAAAATTGGGGCTTTTCTCAGGTTAGCAGAAAGATCTGTCTTGTCTGTTCATGGCTCCAATATTAAGTATTCATAGTTGGGGCCATGTAAAGAATTTGACATACTGATTTTACTTTGAAGCTTCTTCTGGCATCTGAATACTAAAGGTTCATTCTTCTTCTAGCATTTTTATATTAGTCCTGTTTTACAAGGTATTGCCTCAAGGTTGCAAGAAAGCACTGATTAAACATATATATTGTGATTTTGCGACTGTCTGTCTTGGTTCCACTCTTTTCCTTGACCTTATATGATTCCAGCAATTCTGCAATCTGACAAGTTTCAAGGTGTCACTCTCATTTTACTTCAGTATATTATAAAGCAAGGTTAAAAGTGTACATGGAATGCATAGCTGTCTGTGTGCATATTGGCATTTTAAAGAAAGCTCTAGTGAAGCAGAGCTTTCAGGTTTTGAAAAAATATATAAAACCTATTTACCAGAATAATGGTGGACTTGCTGTGCATGTGGTATTATATCAGTTTCAACAGTCTGAAAAAATATTGTCTTTATCTATAGATCTAGACTGTGGCTCAGCCATGTACAAAAAATAGACCTATAGGAGGTTTCAATTCTTAATCCCTCTTGGCAGTTTCTCATATTCTTTCCTGCATCACCCTGTGTTTGTACTCTCCACCTTACTTTCAAAACTTAGGGAAATATAGACTGATTCCCCACAGCCGCTGTGCTGCCCTCACTCTTCCCTTTGCCCTGATTGTATGCGTCAATTTCCCACTATTTGCTGCCCAGCCACAGTTTGACCTGCAGCTTCACCCAATTTCCTGCACGTTTTCTCGGACGTGTTTTTTGAGGATCCAGAAGATGTGGGTGATATTGGGTGAAGCTGTGGGTCAAAATGTGGCCGCGCAGCAAATAGTGGAAATTGATGCATACAATCAGGGGGAAGGGAAGAGTGAGGGCAGAGCAGCACTTGTGGGAAATCAGTCATAATTATCCTCATTGACAAAGAGGACCAATGCACAGAGAAACCTTGCACACATCTATATAGTATTTAGCTTTCTTTATTTAATGTTAAGCACTCACAATAGCAGCCTACTGAAGAAGCAGACACCTTTTTCTCCACATTTGTAAAGAAAAGCCAAGCATACAGACTGCACAGCTGGTGCTAAACTGGGCTGAGCCCACTCTAGAGAGTGAACTGCCAGGGACATGCAAGTGATCAGTGAAATATCTGCACCGAAAGGGCTCATCTGCTCTGGAAATTCTCCCATTCCTACTACGTCACTTCTTTAGCAGCAAAGCAGAAGTGCAGATAAATAAAACAAAAGATGCTGATGCTATGCCAACTGCCAACATCACTTGAGTGATTTAGATCAATTCACACATTTTGAAGTCCTTATGTCCCCCATGTGACTGATGTGAAGACTTTATGCCTAATGTCAGCTGGGAGTTTTGTGCTCAGAACTTAATTTCCAGCATGATGTGTGGGGAGAGGGGTCTTTAGCCTCCCCCCCCTGCCATTTTGCTGATCTGAAATGGTTTTAGGGAGCCTCTGCTTTCCCATTGGGAAGACTTTGGTCCAAACCAGACAACATGGTGGCCCCAGAGACACACTAGCATTTTGTAGGAGTTCCCACTGGGGAACTTCTTTTGATAGCACTGCTGCAACCTGACTTTGGTTAGAACCACTACCACACAGGAAGAGAAGGGGTTTCTGCCATCCCCCATGCCCTTTTGTCAATGCAAAATGGCACTGTGGGCATTATTCACCGATATGTTCCAGTGCCATTTTGAATTACAAAAATGGTATAAGAAGGCAGAAGCTCCTCCCCCATGTCACAATAATCTTGACCACAACAGGTCCCTTGTGTTGCTGTTTAAAAGGGTTTTCTGGTGGGAACTCACTGCTATAAAATGATGGCATGTCTCCAGGGCAGCTTGAGGACAACATCTCATCTAGTTTGGCCCTAACATATACTGATGGCTACATATAAGTTTCCTCAGCTGGGCAGTTCCCCTGGAATAGATTCCACTTGGACAACGCTTTATCTGACCTGCAAGAGTTCAAACCCATGGTTTTAGAGGTGCAGTATAATCAAACTGTTTGGAACAGTCCTGCTCTGACCTGCAGACCCTATTCCACCATGCCCTCCAAGGTAATCCTAACACCCAGAGGGGTTTTCGCTTCTCTCACTGTTCAACTGCTGCCACTACCTGACCTTTGTAGGAATTGCCTACTGGGAGGGTCAGGACTCCCAGCTTCCCTTTCAAGTTCTGAGGCCTTGCCTCTGTGGCTGCGATGACACACACTCAATAATCCACTTTCAATCCACTTTCCAACTGGGTTTTGCCAGTTCACACAGTAAAATTCCATTGGAAAGTGCACTGAAAGTGGATTATTGAGTGTGTGTGATTGCAGCCAGGCTTTCCTAGTAACCAGCTTCTAGTTATCACGGAGACAGCTTACTACACTGTGCACCACTGGGGGAGTAGCCACTTGGCAACTGACTGCCCCTACCCTTCCTCCTGGTGCTCCTTTTAAAATAGCATATTCAAGATGGTGGAGGTATATGGTACAAGAGAACCCCTACAAGTATCGAAAGTTATAAAGTATTTATTAAAAAGAAAACGTCCACAAACAGACTCTGAGCACAGCACCAGCTTGAGCAAGGGATTCAACAGTAAAGGGTAAAACACAATTCCTTTATCTGCCCCCCTACCATATATACCCTAGCAGATCTTAAATATAAGGCAGGTTCCTTGACTTAGAAAGTCACAGATGTTTTACTAGGCTTCCATTACCTCAAAGCCTCTTTCCGGTGTGCAGCCCAGCACATGGCAATGGCTGCCTGTGACAGATCCCAGAGAAAAGTTATCTGTGCTTCGATAGAATCAGCACAAAACAGCCTCCTCCTTGCTTCCAGGAGTTTTTTTCATTTCTGTTTCTCCTCCCACTGACCAAGTCAGGCCAGATCAAAAATTTGCCTGAAGTCTCCAGGAGATTTTTCCTGCAGTCTTTCTAGCACTTAATTCCTTCAAATGTCTGTTCCTTTTAGATATCACCCATCTAGCTAGAGGTATGGGAAGCTGGACCATCCCATTGTCTCTCGCTAGACCTGTTAGCATTTCTAAAACAGTGGCTGAGGTGAGGTTGGAAAGAAATTGATGACTTCCCTCCTTCTGCCTGTGCTCTGCCAAGAGACAGAACACCTTTTTAAAATTTAAAGTGGAGGTTTTGCTTAGTTTAAACCTTTAATGAATGCATTTCTTCACAACAGTCTTGACACCTGGTTCTGAACTATGATGTGTTTGGCACCTAGATGTTTTGCAACATCTTGCTATCATTTGTTTTTCATAATGTCATCACAGAAGAGGCATCAAAAAAGAAGTTGTGATGTCACTGAGTTGCCCAAAAGTACAGAAATAATTGTCAAGCAATTCTGAGAGGGAGTAAAAAATAGTACGTTCTTGAGGAATCAAAGGGAGACTCCAGTTGGCAGATGAACCTTCCATCACACATAGCTACTGAAAGCAAAATGCATACAAACAGCCCTGCAATAATTTTCCTGAGCCTCTAATCACAAACCAAATCTATGTAATCTCCATATTCACCAGAATGCTTAGTAATTTAGAGCTATACAGCCTGTTTTCTGATCATTTGTATCTCTGATCGGAACATCGTGTTACATCCAAGTTACTATAGAGACTCAACACGAACCATGTTGCTAGGCTACACCATATCTTCAAACATCAGAACGGTGCTGTATAAGAATGTAAGAGTTGGTTACTAGACCAGAACAACTATTTGTCTAGACCTGTATTTCTGTCTGAAACAGCAACTAGTTCTGAAATATCTACAGAAAATAAAGAATAAACCTCAAAGCCACTATTTAGATTCTGTCAAGAGAATTAAGGGTTTGCATCTTCAGAGTATTAGCTGGGAGAGAACCTGTCTCAGGAGACTGATTTGAGTCCAAGAAATGAATTTCTGGAGAGTGGGTTAGTTGTGCGTGCAGAAGGGTAGGCTGATACACCTTTCTTAGGAGACTTTGGAAGTTCCAGAGTCAGTCTTTTACAAGAAACTAGGCTAGCAGACTGAATGTGTTAGGAAGAGACTGAAGTTGTCACTGGTCCCAGTCTCTGAGGGAAACTGGCTAAGTTAGGGGAGGAGCTCACATTTACACTGTGAGAATCCTAAGGCAGAGAGAAAGCCAGCATTCACCTCAAGAATATATTCTTGGCTGTTAACTGTTCTGTGCACCCAGGCGTTGACACTAAAAAGTTATAACCTGATCTTTTGTGTAATAACTGCATTCAGAAGGCCGACTGGGTTCAGTCTGTCAGTAAAAGATCAAGTCCACTCTGGACATACTACACAAAATGCTACCTCTTCTTGAAAAGCCTTTAAAGCCCCAACCTCCACAGCTCCATATTTCATGAAGGTCCAAAACTCAGTCCTATAGCACCTAATAGCAATAATTTCAAAAGTTATATATTGTATGAAAATGCTAATTGTTTGTTGCATTTTCCATGCACCTTTCTTGCAGTGATCCAAAGGCAGATTTTTGGATTTTTATGGTTCAAGAAGTGTTGTGCAGCTGATCAGTCGTGGAAAAATATTTTTACATGTATGCAGTGATGTGATTAATTACTGGAGACAACACATAGGTGCAAAATGTTAATGGTAGAATTGGACAGAAGTCTCATCACGATAATCTGTGCATCACGTGAACCCATGAAACTGCCTTATACTCAATCAGACCCTGGGTCCATCAAAGTCAGTACTGTCTCCTCAGACCGGCAGCGGCTCTCCAGGGTCTCAGGCAGAGGTCTTGCACATCATCTGCTGCCAGATCTTTTCACTGGAGATACCAGGGATTGAACCTGGAACCTTCTGCATGCCAAGTAGATACTCTACCACTGAGCCACGGAAATATATAGCACCTTACCCAGGTCCATTGGTGTCTGGAGCTCAAGAAAAGATGTACAAATATATTCACGTTTAGTCTTCGACTATTACATCAGAAGTGTGAAAAGAGGACGAGCAAATTATTCATGCCCCTTCTGATCAGAAGCTATGTGTGTGTTCAGTGGAATGACTCCAGGCACTGCAGGAAAAAGACTGTTCCCTTGAGCCAGAGTGGCTGATCTGGAACAACCGAAAGAGGCAGGGCAAGGCATAGACTTTCAAGGATATGGTAAAGGAATCTTACTCTTAACCTGACATCTCATGGGCTGTGCCACAGAATGAAGGTCTTAGACCAGTGGTACTCAGTCCACAGCTCACAGAGAGAAACATTCTCCATTACCATCAACTAAAAGAGCCACAGGACTACTTATTTGGGCTATGCAGGGGAAGGATGGGCAAAGCGTTTTGTCTTTTTTTATGCACAGCCCACTCACAGGAGCCTGATCTACCTCATTCTGGGGAGAAAGGAAGAAGCCAGGGAGGGAAGTAAAGAGTACTCAGGCCTCCCACTGCAGGAACCAGCTTAGGTCAGACTATGAGTGTTCTCTGAAGGGAGGTTCCAAGTCAAAGAGTAAAACCACCACCACACATGGCCAGCTTGCTCTTTTTCTGGGTGGCTGTCATGGTGGTAGCTTTAATCTCTGTTCTTTGTGGCCGGCTTGCTATCTTCCTGGCAGCTGTCTGGGTGCTGGAACAGCAGCACAGAGGCTGAGGAGTAGGGTCAGGGGTTGTTGGAGAGGATGGGCTCATTACTTCCTGCCAGCCATAAGCCCTACCAGGCAATGGCCCTGTCCACATTCCTGAAACACAGGGCAGGTGCAGCACCAGGGAATGGTGCTCAGAGGAGCCACAGGTGGAACATCAAAGAGCCACAGTGAGTATCACTGTCTTAGAGCAAGGGAGTGTCGTTGAGGAACAGGGAAATGATCCCTCGTAAGGGACTTATTTCTCACTCATCTTGCTGGAGTAGGGAGCCCTGGTAGTGAGAGATTTGCATATTGGGAATATAGAGATGGTTTTGTTATAAGTATCCTGACTACATGATAGTTTGCTTGCAAGGTGAGAAAACTGCAGATGTCATGTGCCATTTAGATAGGCTTCCAAGTGTGGGAGAGAAATCAGTGGTCATGGTGTGTATCTGTACCACGAATATTGGGATATATAGTCAGGAGAAGAAAAAGAATAGGCTGCTAGGTAGGATGTTGAAACTTAAGACCTCCAAAATTAACATTTTTAAAAAGAAAATTATGGAATTTGCTGGCACAAGATGTGCTGATGGCCACTGGTTTAGAGAGCTTTAACAGGGGATTCAACAAACATGTGGAGAACAATCTATTAATGGCTATTAGTCATGATGGGGAGTGAAGACTGCATGGTTCAGCTTGATTCCATCAGAACTCAAAAGCTAAGCAGGGTCACTACTTGGATGGGAGACTGCACAGGAAGACTCTGCAGAGGAAGGCATTTGCAAACCACCTCTGCTTCTCACCTGCCTTGTAAGCCCCTTGCTGAGGTTGCCATAAGTCAGTTGTGACCTGATGGCACGCATGTATATAGTCATGATACAGGAACGAAAACTTCAGATTCAAAACCAGTATTCCTTGAACATTTATTACTGGGGAGGGCAGCAGGGGAAGGGCCTACATGTCCTGCTTGTTGGTTTCCATAAGTATCAATAAGTACCTTGTGACATTACAGTAAGGAAGAGGCAAGGGAAAATTACTGGAAGGAGTATCTTGATAGTCAAACTCTTTCAATCATATGTTATGAATCCTCCCATAACACATGTAGCAGAGCCTACTGACAGATTTCCACCCACCCCTTCTACCAGGAGTAAATCAAGCCAAAAAGTCAGCATGCCTACTCTGTGAATGTCTCTAGGCCTTATCTGCTTAAGGTGCTGGAAAAAAACACATTTGTACTCCCACTAATCCTGAAGAGTCCCATTACAAGTTTTTACCACCATTAATCCCTGCAGCGTAGTGGAAAAGAGAGGATCCTATGAGAAATGAGTTAAAGCTAAAGCACATCACAGTCACACCAGTGTTTTAAGCTGTTCTACTTTGAGCAGAGATTTAAAGAGGGGGGGAAACCCAGAGAAGGCAGGAATGTATCACACACTAATGTCTTTAAACATTCATAGCTTTAGAACTAATCAGCCTATTTTCTTCTAGCAAAGTAGCTTCTATTGGAGAGTGCAGGAAAATTAAAATTTAAAAAGACCAAGTTTGAATACTCCCTCATAAATCTAGGGCTGCAACTCCTTGCCCTATCACAGGCCTTATATGCAAACTTGGACTAGTCAGCTCTATTTTCTCTACTTTCTAATAACTGTAGCATTCCCTCTCTTTAGAGTGCCAAAGCTTAGTAGCTTGAGACATCCAGATACAGTGGAGAATTCTATGAAAAAGATAAGACAGAGACAACTGTGTTCCTTAAAAGTTTATAGGTAAGGAGTTTCCCTGCCTTGCAGTACCTCAAACATCCCCCAGTGTTTGAGAATGGAATTGTGCTGCCTGTCACCTCATCAGTCCTGAACATATTCACTCAAAAGCACATCTCATTGATTTTAAAGACACTGACTTCCCAGAAAGCATGCTTAAGATCATTCATCCCCTCTGAAAAGGTACTTATCTTTAATTAAAAACTTACTGATTTGAAACGAGGCTGTACAAATATTTACAGGTAAGAATGTGCTTTGCTAGATTATCAGTACAGTGCTAAACAAAGCCACATCATTTTAAGTCTATTGACTTCACTAGCTTTAGAAGGGTGCTTAGGATTGCTTCAATGGATTAAGAATTTAGGACTGATTCAGATGATGTGGAAAAACAGGTTGCTTATCTGTAACTGATGATCTTCGAGTGGTCATCTGTGCATTCACACCTCTAGGATATAGTGCGCCTGCGCTGATCTCGATCGGTTCCTCTTGAAAGTGAAAGGGGGACTCGATTTCTGGTTTGGCAGGCTGATGGCAGCCATTTCTCCTGGCTCTCGGGGACACGGACTGCAAACCAGCGGGTAGAGAGAGGGTGCGATCGTATGCATCTCCCCAGGGCTCACGGGATGAGCCCTGAGTCAGGGGTTGCTGAGGTTCGCCCCCCCCCGGCTTCTAGCCTGGGGGTGGGGGGCATCCTTTTGCCCCGACGGTCTCTCTGCTGTGTTCCAGTATTGACTGAGGCTTCACGTACCAGACGGTGCTCAAGTTCTAATTAAGCAACTGGCTGAATCCATGAAGTAACTGAAGAAGTGTTAAGTAAAAGCTATGAAGCATCAGAGGGAGGCAAAGTTTATCCCTGTAAGCATGGGGGGAGGTAACTATGGACCCCCCCCCCCCGGATGACCAGATAAAGGAGATTAATTACTACTGGATAAATGGAGCGTGAAGGGACTGTGATGGAAGAGTGCTGAGATTTAAGAACCGAGTAACAGATAAGCAAACATTTGGGACTTTAAAAACAGTATTTGAAAATCTACATCAACTGGCTGGCTAGAAATGGCAAGTTTTCTTTTTAAAGACTGTTAACATCATAGTAAGAGACGGAGTGAAGCAAAGTCTACCCCCTCCTCAAAGAAAAAAGGAGGGGAAAGGAAATTCCCTTCCCCCGTATAACAATGTTAAAATAAAGCTTTTAAGGGGGTAGAGTGAAAAGAGAGAAAGGATTGAACAGAAAAACTTACAAGTGTTGAAGTGCTCTTATGAATGGTGGCTATAAATGCAGCAGAACTTTCCTCTAGCAGAAAGAGAGTGGGAAACCCCCCCTCGAAAGACAAGGTTATTATGTAAACATCTGAAAACAACCTCTTCGGGCATTGGAAACCGTCCTTTTCCTCTTAAAAGAAACTCTAAACATCTCCGTGAGTGGTGACTGTGAGAAGGAGTTGATGGATTTATGTGACCCTGGTAATTTGGAAGATAAACAGACCCCTCTGAAGATGGCGCTTGTTGCGTCAAAAGAATTAAAACGAAAGAATTAAAACGGAACTCTTCAAGATGTCGAAAGTTTAACTCAACAATAAACCCTACTGAGAAAGACTGGCGGGGCAGCGGGGCAGCTATGTCCTCCCCTGACAAGTGAAAAATAAAATTACTAGGCATTTTAATGGGGGGGACAGAGCTAATGGAATGTTGGGTGAAAGGTGGATACGTGGGTTCATTGTTCAGGAACTGACGAAAACCCCCCCGCCCCTCGCAGCGTCCCCGGCCCGCACAGGAGCGCTGGGCCTGGGGACGCTGGAAAGCTCCCCCCGTCCCCCGCAGCATACCCGGCCGCGCAGGGGGGCTGGACCAGGGGACGCTGGAAAGCCTCCCCCCCACAGCATCCCCCTGCCGCGCTGGAGCGCTTGGCCTGGGGGACACCGAAGAGCCACCCCTGCAGCATTGGGGCTCCTAGAAGCACTGGGCCCGGACGTAGTAGAGCCCCCACCCAGCATCCCCGGCAGCAGGAGTGCTGCAGCTGGGGGGGAGGCTGGATAGGCCTGCCACCAGCTTACCTGGCCCCCACCAATGGTAAGTAAGGGATCTGCAGGGGTGGGGGGAGCGGGGGCTTGATTGGGGGTGGGTGGGAGAGCCTCCCTTCCCTTCATCTCTTTGCCATCTTTTCCTCCTTTCCTTTCCCTCCTTTTCTTTCTCTTTTACCCTTCTCTTCCTTCCTTCCTCTCTTTTCCTCCTTTCCTCCTTCCTTCCTTTCTTTCTCTTTCTTTCTTTCTTTCTTTCTTTCCCTCCCTCTTCCTTCCTTCCTTCCTTCCTTCCTTCCTTCCTTCCTTCCTTCCTTTCTTTCTTTCCTTCCTTCCTTCCTTCCTTCCCTTTTTCTTTCCCTCTTTAATCTTCTGGGTTGTCCCTTGCTTGTCAATGTGGCCTCATATGCTAATGAGCTGTGCTGTCAGGGTGTGGCCTAATATGCTAATGAGTTTATTTTGTTGGGCGTGGCCTATTATGCTAATGAGTCCCTGCTGGGCTTTTTCTACAAAAAGAGCCCTGATTGCAGGTAATGGTTGGTTAATGGACAGAATATAATAGCCAGATGGGCAGAAACTATTGTATTTTAGATGATGAGGATGCCTGATGTCTGCATAAAAGAAATCTAAGTGTATTTCAGAAGTATACTCCAAACAGTCTGTATGAGCTAGAGCTTCCATAAGTGATGGATCTAACTGCCACCTTCAAGGTTAATAACTGAAAGTTCTTTTTAATGCCATATTTGTAAGCATTATATATGATCACCATACCTTGGATTTTCTTTTCTATCTCCCTTTCTTGTAGTGTGTTTTAGTACCCTTCCCTTTTTCTGTAGTTTTTTAGAAAATGCAATAAAAAATCCCCTTTGGGGGGGCAAAAAAAAAAAAGAAAGTGAAAGGGATTTTTGCGCCCACTCCCCCATCACACGCCAGCCCCACTGTGCATGACTAAGGGAGGGGCATGACAATCCTGCCAGTTCCTTCTGACCACTGCCATCAGTCTCAGAGTAAAAAGAGGAGAGGACCAAAAGCAGAGGGGAAGGAGGGTGGGTGGTGTGAATGCACAGATTACAGGTAAGCAACCTGTTTATCTTCTTCATGGTCTCTATGCATTACACCTCTGGGAGATTGACAAGCAAAAACAGGCCTACCTGGAGGAGGGTGCTGAAGGTCCTAGAATTGCACTGCCTGCAACACTGCCTGTCCCACCACGGAACGTTGATGAAGACGCACATCCAGGGTGTAATGCTTCACGAACGTGTGGGGGGTAGCCCAGGTTGCTGCTTGACAGATGTCAGTGAGCAACGAGCCTCTCAGGAAGGCTGTGGACGTAGCTACTGCCTGGGTGGAATGCGTCTGGAGCGGGCCCGGAAGTGGCCTTTTGGCCAGTAAGTAGCATAGTTTAATGGTTTCCACAATCCACTTGGATAGATGCTTTGAAGAGAGCTTCTTCCCTTGCACAGGTGTGCCATGGGAGACAAACAAGGCTGGTGACTGCCAGAATGACCTTGTTCTATCAAAGTAGAAGAGTATGGCTGTCTTGACGTCTAAAGTATGGAGATGGCATTCCTCGTCATTCATAGGAGACGGGAAAAACATTGGAAGGGCAATGTCAGCTTGCAAATGGAACTCAGAAACAACCTTGGGCAGGAAAGAGACATCTGGGGCCAAGGTGACACCATCATGGTGAAAAACCAAGTACGGAGAGTCGCAATGGAGTGCAGACAATTCACTCAATCACCTTGCTGAGGTAATGGCTACCAGGAAGGCAGTCTTCCAGGAGAGAAGCTGCAGACTAGACGTGGCCATGTGTTCGAACAGTTTGCCCATGAGTCTGGACAGCACCAGGGGTAAGTCCCAAGAGGGAATCAGTCCACGAACCGGAGGAAAAAGACAAGTGAGGCCCTTCAGAAACTGTTTCATTTGAGGGTGGGGAAAAATGGAGTAGCTGTCCACCTGAGGATGATTGGTGGAGATGGCAGCCAAATAGAATCTTAAGGAGGAGCAAGTAAGACCCAAGTCTAGGGGGGTCAACAGGAAACTGAAGATTACCCTCAAGTCCATAGAGGGCGGTGGTAAACCCAACAACTCAAGGTAAGACAGGAATTTTTTTCCACTTCCCTTCATAGGAAGTACATGTAGTCAGCTTCTGACAGTTCAACAGGATAAGGTCTATCCTGCTTTTAAGCTGTACTAGGGGATCTTCCACACTGTGAGTTTGAGGTGTGGTACATCATGGTGGCAGCACTCGGTCCTGAGCCAGGAGGAGATCTGGTACCGGGGGGGAGATGTGTGTAGGTACCCCGGGGACATGTGAAGCAGAGTTGGGAATCAGTGTTGATGTGGCCACCAGGGCACCACGAGGATGCACTGAGGGTGTTCCCTCATGATTTTGCTGATCACCTTGGTAAGTAGAGGAGTTGGTAGGAACAGGTACACATACCTGTGGGACCATGGGAGAAGGAGGCCATCCCCCAGAGACAGGGGGTCCTGTCCTGCTCTGGTGCAAAACAGACGACACTTCGTGTTCTGATGTGTCGCAAACACATCTATCTCTGGGCCGCCCCATCTGTGAAAGATTGGTTGGACATAAGTCCAGTTGAGTTCCCACTAGTGAAGGGATGTGCCTCCCTGCTCAGAAAATCTGCATGGACGTTGAGAGATACGGGTAGGTGAGTGGCAATGATGAACACACCCCGAGATAGACACTCGGCCCAAATTTCCAGGGTTAATCAATAAAGTCCCCTGGACATCATCCCGCCTTGTCTGTTCAGGTAGCACAGTGCAGTGGTGTTGTCCATCAGGATTGCCACCATGCAGTGGGCTACAAAATGACAAAACGACCTCAGAACATACTGGATGGTGAGTAGTTCCAGGAAGTTGATGTGTTTGTGGGTCAGATGCAGTTCCCACTGGGCACCCACACAAACACCTCGGAGATGAGCTCCCCATCCCCAAAGGGAGGCATCTGTGGTCAGGGTCATTTTGGGGCTGGGTGCACGAAATGGGGCTCCCTGAAGGATGTTGTTCAGATTTTCCCACCACTGTAGGGAATCTAGCATGTGCACAGAGAGCATGAACTGTTGAGTCTGGGAGTGCCACTGTGGATGGAAATGTTTGAGGAACCACAGCTGAAGTGGCCTCATCTATAGTCTGGCGAAGACGAGTACCGCTGTGGTGGCAGCCAGCAGACCCAATAGTCGTTGAATCTGCCTTGCAGAAACATCTCCCTCAGTCCTCATTAGGCTGATGAGAGTCATAATGTTGCTTGCGCTCTTGGGGGGGAGAAAGGCTCAGCAGACAGTTGAATCCAGAATTGCTCTGATAAACTGGGCTCTCAAGGAAGGAATGAGCATGGACTTTTTAAAATTCACCTTCAGATCCAACCCATTTAGGGAGGCCAGTGTTAAATCGATATGGTTGAGCAAAGTCTCTCTGGAGCTTGCTATCAATAGCCAATTGTCTATGTATGGAAAGATCCGCACACCCTGAAGGCGAAGGTATGCCGCAATGACAATCATAATTTTTATAAAGACTCTGGGTGCTGTTGAGAGTCCAAAAGGGAGGGCTTCGTATTGAAAATGGTCTCCTGCAACAACAAAATGCAAAAACTTCCTGTGGACTAGGTGGATAGTTATATGAAAATATGCATCTTGCAAGTTCAAAGTTACCATCCAGACACCCTTGTTGAGGAGGGGAAGAATACTTTGCAATGTTGTCATACAGAATTTCTGGTATGAGATAAATCTGTTGAGTCCCCTGAGGTCCATAATAGGACGGAGGCCTCCGTCTTTTTGGGGGACCGTAAAGTAATGGGAGTAGAACCCTTGTTGACATTGTGTTGTCAGGACTGGTTCGATAGTGTACTTTTGAAGAAGGTTCTGGATCTCTTCCAGGAGTGTGATGGATGGTGGGTTAGGTATGAAGTTGGGGGCCTCGGGTATCTGGATGAATTCTATGAGGTATCCCTTCTCAATGACGGAGAGTACCCACCAATCTGATGTGATCTGCTGCCAAGCAGCCAGGTAGGGAGACAGGCAGGTGGGGGTGGGACAACAGGCATCAAAGGCTCTGCTTGGGGGCTTTGGGAGTCTTAGCCCTAGGTGAAGCGACGAGTGAAAATTCTGGTTTGTGTCCATAGGGATGGGAAGACACAGTGGGAGAGCGTTGCCACTGTGCTTCTGGGGACAACTTAAGAGATGATCTGCGAGACTATGGCTTGTCCCAGGGTTTCGCTTTGAACGGTTTATGAGCCAACGTAACCCCTAAATTCCGTGATGTTTTTATGCTTTTGTCTAGGACCGTATGCTTGCTTGCAGGACCGTATCAGTCGTGGTACTGAAGAGGCCCTCACCCTTGAATGGGAGATCTTCAACAAGAGTCCTGGTGTCCTGTGGTAAAGCCGTGGAGCGTAACCAAGCATGTCTCCTGAGGGTAACTGCTGAAGTCAGTGTTTTGGCTGCCACATCCAATGTGTGTTTAGCAGCATTGAGCTGGTGTTTGGCCAGAAGCATTCCTTCTGTTTGAATTCTATGAGCCTGGTGGTTAGAGTCCTCAGGGAGGGTTGCAATGAATGCAATCTGCTCCCAAAGAGGAAACTGATATCTCCCCATACATGCTGTATAGTTCGAAGTCTTGATGCCGAGTGCTCCGGCAGAATAAAATTTTCTTCTGAACGAATCAAGTTTCCATCCTTCTTTCTCAGGGGTGGTGGAATGACAGCGTCTGCCTGTGGAAGAGGAAGTGACTATGACTGAATTGGGTTTAGGGTGGATGAATAAAAACTCAGCACCTTACTCCTGCACCTTATACATATGATCTACTCTCTGGCTCGAGACAGGAGTAGATGCCGGGTGAGACCATGGGACTTTGGCTACTTGAAGCAGGACCAAAGTCATCGGCAAGGCAATTGGGTAGAAGTGTCCATTTGGACAATATTGAACATGGAATCTGTCACGGTAGGCAGGGGTTGTACCGTAGACAGGGTCAGCGTGTTGGCTATCCATTTGATGAAATCCCCATAAGATTTTAAAACTTCTGAAGAGGAAATCGGGAGGTCATTGCCCACTTGTTGAGGTGGTGAAGGTTCCACCGGAGGATTGGGGTTTTTGTCTCCTGACTGGGAAGACATGGTGGGGGAGGCAGAATGTTCAGACAGCTTGGAAAAAGACATAGGCAATATCGGTGTCAATGGGACCGGATTTGATGGACCTTTAAACTTGGGTATTGGGTTCAATGGTTTGGGAGGTTTGCCAGCCGGTCTCAATGGTTGCAGCCTCACAAACTCCAGCGTCGATGGAGGATCTCAATACCAGGAGAGTCAGGAAAAGTTGGACTGATGGTCCCATTCCATTGGTTGGGGTGGGAACCACGGCATGTTGCCTGAGAATGGATAAGCCCCATACATATATTGCCATTGTCGTTGATCCCAGGAGGGTGGTGGGTGGATTGGTGCCACTGGCCATTCTTGATTGTCAGGTCAGAGGTGTGGAGGACAGACAAAGGTTTCAGCTCCACGGTTGGAGTGTAGGCTTTCGACACTGGAAGACTGGGAGACCTGTGTTAAGTCCATATCATACTCAGAATCAGTGAGCTGGATAGGATGCAGCAAAGACGACTGAGGTACACCTTGTAGCTGCTCTTGGCTAGAAGAGTCAAGTGAAGCAGCCTTGTAGGATTCGGTTCCGTGGCCCTCTGAGGGGTCAGCAGAGTTTGCGTAGGAAGAGTTTTCTTATGCTTTTTTAACTTGACTGGCCAATCGTCCTTAAGAACATAAGAACATAAGAGAAGCCAATGTTGAATCAGGCCAATGGCCCATCTAGTCCAACACTCTGTCACACAGCGGCCAAAATATACCAGGTGCCATCAGGAGGTCCAGCAGTGGGGCCAGGGCACCAGAAGCCCTCCCACTGCTGCCCCCTCCAGCACCAAGAATAGAGTGCATCACCTGCCCCAGACTGAGAGTTCTCATTCTATACCCTGTGGCTAATAGCCACTGGTGGACTTCTGCTCCATATGTTTATCTAATTTCCTCTTGAAACTGTCCATGCTTGCAGCTGCCACGACCTCCTGTGGCAGTGAATTCCATATGTTAATCACTCTTTGGGTGAAGAAGTATTTCCTTTTATCTGTTCTAACCCGACTGCTCAGCAATTTCATAGAGTGCCCACGAGTTCTTGTATTGTGAGAAAGGGAGAAAAGTACTTCTTTCTCAACCTGCTCAATCCCATTCATAATCTTATAAACCTCGATCATGTCACCCCTCAGCCGTCGTTTCTCCAAGCTAAAGAGCCCCAAGCATTTTAACCTTTCTTCATAGGGAAGGTGTTCCAACCCTTTTATCATTCTAGTTGCCCTTCTCTGCACTTTTTCCAATGCTATAATATCCTTTTTGAGATGTGGTGACCAGAACTGTACACAGTATTCCAAATGAGTTCGCACCAATGATTTATACAGGGGCATGATGATACTGGCTGATTTGTTATCAATTCCCTTCCTAATAATCCCCAGCATAGCGTTGGCCTTCTTTATTGCAGCTACACATTGTGTAGACATTTTCAGCGAGTTATCCACTACGACTCCAAGATCTCTCTCTTGGTCAGTCTCTGCCAGATCAGACCCCATCAACGTGTATTTATATTTAGGATTTTTGGCTCCAATGTGCATCACTTTGCACTTGGCCACATTGAACCCCATTTGCCACGTTGACGCCCACTCACCCATCCTCAACAGATCCCTTTGGAGTGCCTCACAATCCTCCCTGGTTTTCACCACCCTGAACAACTTCGTGTCATCTGCAAATTTAGCCACATCACTGCTTACTCCCAATTCCAAATCGTTAATAAACAAGTTAAAAAGCATCGGACCGAGTACTGATCCCTGTGGTACCCCACTGCTTACCACCCTCCACTGAGAAAGTTTCCCATTTATACTCACTCTCTGTTTCCTATTTATAAGCCAGTTTTTGATCCACAAGAGGACTTGTCCTTTTATCCCATGACTATTGAGCTTACTTAGGAGCCTTTGATGAGGAACTGTATCAAAAGCTTTCCGGAAGTCAAGGTAAATAATATCTATTGGGTCCCCCTTGTCCACATGTTTGTTCACTCCCTCAAAAAACACTAACAGGTTAGTGAGACAAGATCTTCCCTTACAGAACCCATGCTGAGTCTGCCTCAATAGTTTTTGTTCATCAATGTGCCTACTAATTCTTTCCTTAATAACAGTTTCCACCAACTTACCCGGTATCGATGTCAGACTGACTGGCCTGTAATTTCCTGGATCTCCCCTGGAGCCCTTTTTAAAGATGGGAGTGACATTAGCTACCTTCCAGTCATCAGGAATGGAGGCAGATTTTAAAGAAAGATTACATATTTTTGTCAGGAGATCCACAAGTTCACATTTGAGTTCTTTCAGAACTCTCGGATGAATGCCATCCGGGCCTGGTGATTTATTAGTTTTTAAATTGTCCATCAGTCGGAGGACTTCCTCTCTTGTCACCGCAATCTGATTCAGGTCTTTCAAACCCCCTCCCGAAATCAGTGCTTCTGGAGTGGGCAAACACTTCTCCTCTTCCACAGTGAAGACAGAGGCAAAAAATGCATTCAGCTTCTCAGCCATTTCCCTATCATCCTTCACTACTCCTTTTACCCCTTGGTCATCCAAGGGCCCCACTGCCTCCCTGGCTGGCTTCCTACTTCTAATGTATTTGAAGAAAGTTTTATTGTTGGTCTTTATGTTTTTTGCGATATGCTCCTCATATTCCCTTTTTGCTTGCCTGATCACAGACTTGCATTTTATTTGCCATAGTCTGTGTTCCCTTTTATCAACCTCACTAAGACTAGCTTTCCACCGCTTAAAGGAATCCTTCTTACCTTTTACAGCTTCCATTACTTTATTTGTTAACCATGCAGGCTTTTTTCTATACCTATTTGTACCTTTCCTAACCTGCGGTATATATTTTTTCTGAGCTTCTAGGATTGTCTTTTTAAATAGTCTCCAAGCTTCCCCAATGGTTTTGACCTTCTCCACTCTTCCTTTCAATTTCTTCCTCACATGTCCCCTCATACCAGAGAAGTTACCCCTTGCCCTCCCTATGTTTTTTAGAGGGAGTATGGGCTTCGAACTGAGATGTCTGAGCCGAACCTTTCAGCACTGGGTGTTCGACATCTGAATGAGCCAGTATCGGGGACAGTGGAGCCATCGATGCCGAAGTGGAAGTCGACATTGACGCATGCCCCGAAGTGTCCTGTGACGATATCGGTGAGAGCGCTAATTCCAAAAGCGCAACACGAAGTCTGGCAGTTCGGTTCTTTCTCATCTGCTTCGAGAACTTCGTGCAATGAGCACAAGAGTCCACTCGGTGCGGTTCCCTGAGGCACAACAGACAAAGCGAGTGTCCGTCTGGGGAGGCAATTTTACTGCCACACTTAAGGCACCTTTTGAAGAAACCCCACCTTTTGGCCATAGGCAAGAAGGGGGAAAACACAAAGTCTTGAAAAGAAGATGACTAAACGGACTTCCGGTCAACAGTGTGGCAATGGCAGCCACTACTCCCGAGCCTCGGGAGAGTGGCTAGCACATCAGCGGATTGGAGGGGGGCTACAGAAGTGGCCTCTCCACGGAACCCTGGGCAAGGGTTCCTAGCCAGAGGGCTTTTAAGGAGTTACCTCTTCGGCGGCGGAATGCCACGGAATTGAGGCGCTCCTTCGCCCTAACGGTCCTACTGCTGGTGGCCGAATGGCACGAGCTAGGCTGATCGGGGCAAGCGGAGGAGATTGGGCGAGATGCGACAACTGAGGCAAGGCTGCAGGCAGCCGAGGATGAACATGAGTTCAATGCAAGCGATTTAAGGAAGAAACGGCGAATTCCATGCCCCTTTGTCTCACCGATTTGGAGGGAGCTCCCCCCCCACATGAGCAGCAAATAGAAGAAAAAGGGTGGGCGCAGGGAAAAGAGAAAAGCAGTTTGGTTTTGAGAGACTTACCAGAGCGGATTTTACGCATAAGCAAATTTCAGAGGTGGTGAAGGAGCGGTTGGTTCCTGTAAACAATAATCTAAGATGTCGGGCATTGGGAAAAAGGTGACGAAACTGAAACCTCCAGGCAGTCAGAGTCCTAGGCCGGAGGAGGGGCCAGATGTCATAAGACTACTAGCGGATACGCTCAAGCCAGCCATGGATCAACTCGCTGGTATTAACCAGCAGTTAGCTGTTTTAAATCAGATGATGGCAGCACAACAGCTCCAATTGGCGGAAACGGTTAAACAAACAGAGCAGACGATTGCAGAAGTGAAGGAGATGCACTCCAAACACCAAAAGTTGAAGAAAAGAGTGGATCAAGTGGTGAATAAGCAAAACCATTAAGCATATAGGCTTTTGTCCTTGCAAATGGAAAAAGCTAATATGATCCTCAGGTTTCAAGGGGTGCCATAGACTTCGAAGGAAGATTTAAAGAAGCTCCTTAGTGATCTTCTCGCACCAGTTGTAGGCTTAAAAGCGGAAGAAATTATGCACGACATGGAAGCAGCGTATAGGGTGTATTCAAACTACACCAAAAAGAATAGCCTACCTGGTGAAATATCAGTCAGATTTTCAAAAAGAAAAACTAGGGATGCAATTTTACGAGCAACTTCGGCAGCTCCATTGAAAATGGGGAACGACAGTATCAAGGTTCTAAAGGACATACCATTCGAGATTTGTCAGAAGCGGAAAAGTTATAAGGACTTGACACTCTTTCTCCAAACCAACCAAATTAGATACAAATGGGTAGATCTGGAAGGAGTGGTCTTTAAGATGAATGACAAGAGAGAGAAGATCGATTCTGTGTTTAAAGCCAAGGAATTTCTCAAACGTCACCTGGGGACTAAAGAAGACGGCGAAACTGGTTCGAGTGGCTCTGTTCCCTCCGAGACGGACAAGGACCTGGCAGCAGAAGAAGGTGCTGATGCCCGAAGACCAGCTTATCTACTTAGGGACAGGAAACTTAAGTAAAGGCAGAAGGACTCTGAAATTGGTCTTTATGAAGCGAGTTTGAGAGATACTCTGGAATACTCTCATAACAACTAATCAGCTAATTTTGAGACAGGGAAAGTTAGACAGGAACTCGCGGTATTCATGCATGCTAACTGTGTTGTACTAACATAGATACTAACTGGGTGGAATGATCGCCTACTCTTGGGTTTTTAGCTTAGTGTGGGTTTGCTTTTCTTTCTCCCTTAGTGTTTAGTTCCCCCTCCTTTTTTCTTTAGTTTGTAGTCTATACAAAACGCAAATAAATAAAAAATCCCCTTTTTGGGGGGGGGGGGTTATAATAAAAAAAGAAAAGAAGATGACTAAACAAAAAAGTCTAAGAAATAAATCCGTAGAAACAATGTCCTTTCACTTAGACAAAAAACAAACAGGAAAAACATGAAGAAACCGTGATGAAAAAGAGGAATAGGCCTAAAAGTCCAAAGTTTTACCAACCGAAGTGGAGAGGATCCTACCAGAGTGGCGATCAGAAGAGAACTGGCGGGATTGGCGTGCCCCTCCCTTAGTCATGCGCAGTGGGGCCGGTGCGTGACAGGGGAGAGGGCATGAAAATCCCTTTCACTTTCAAGAGGAACTAATTGAGGTTGGCACAGGCGCACTATATCCCAGAGGTGTGATGCACAGAAACCACGAAGAAGATCTCTGCTTGCAACTGTACAATCAGTCTCAGATCTTGGGGCCTATTGAATAATAACATTTATGTGTAATGGATTTTAAAACTACAATCTTGTAAAAAAAAGTTTGAAATTGACTACATTGATCCATTAACTGGAGTGTGTGGAACCTGAGTGCAATATTTTATACTATGAAATGTAAAACATTTGTTTTACATACTTAGGAATTTTCAACAGATTTCCAAATAGTACAATAGGTGTGTGTGCATGTTTGTGTCCATAATGTATACCATCTCTAATCTGCATGCCCCTGTCACTGCATGTACAGGGAAGGCAGAATCAAGGTGGCCAGCTCTCCATTCAAGCCATCTGCAGCAATCTATGCTCCTCCCTGCACTTCTACAAGGGAGGGGATCCAGAACCGCCCCGACACATACCATATCTGTACTTCCAAAAAGCATATATAAGCCTTTCATTTTGTATTCAGCTTTGGCCAATTCATCTTTACTTGCATTATTTTAAACAAGAGGGCCATACTTTAGGGGCACTGGAGTTCCCATGTTTACCTTTTCTTGATCTAATCCACTTGTCCTGCTGTTAACAACACTGCTTTCATCAGTGACAGAGAATGCTGAATGCAGCGTTCTGCTGTAGACTCATCCCATTAGAGCAGGGGTGTCAAACATGCAGCCCGGGGGCCAGATCAGGCCCCCAGAGGGCTTCTATCAGGCCCGCAGTGGAACTTGCTGTCTTCCGCTTCTCCTTCCAGTTCTGCTGCTACTGCATCATCGTAGGTTTGCAGCTTACAGATACCCACCTGAACAGCATACTCAAGATTGCAACAGCACAGACATTTTGATGCAGTAATTCAAAGCAAGAGGTGTCAATTATCAGACACTGTTAAATAAACAAAATATTGCAAGAGTGCTAATGTTTTAAGCATGTTGCTTAATGTTTTAAGTTAAAAAAAACCTTTGTGTTTATGTCCTTTATAAAGTTTATATCGCCACTACCTGGCATTACATTTTATGACGCACATGGGCCCCGCCCAACAAGGTCTCATGTCAGATACAGCCCTCATAACAAATGAGTTCGACACCCCTGCATTAGAGGGATGCAGCTTCCAGTACCAGTCTTTGCTATTGCAGATGCTGGTAAAGAGAAGTGACTGGGCAACAGCTCTAGTGACAGCACATCCAACTGCCTTCATAAGTGCAGAAGCATCTGCAGTTTTATTTTTTGTTTGTGGAGTTGCCAGGTTCTACCTGGCTGCTGGTAGGGGAATCTAGGGTCTGTCTTGGGATCTTCTGGCAAACATGCAAAGTGCACGGACCACAATGACATCACCCAGAAGTGATGTCATCACATTGCCAATGTTGGGGGATGGCACTCTAGTTTTTGGACAAAACTCTATGGTTTGAGCTCAACTTTACCACAGAGTTCTGCCCAATAACTAGAGCATCACCCCTTTGATGTTGGCAACTTGATAACATCACTTCTGTGTGATGCCATTACATCACATTCGGGGACATTTGCGGGCCCCCACAAAAGCAAGGGAACCCCCCTCTGGACCAAGGGCCTGGCAGCCCTATTTGTCTGCCATATATATTGGTTGGATGTCTTGGGATCTAGTCAATGAATTCTTGGGCTCCAGTGCTTCATGCAGTTGAACAAATGGGCTTCACAGTGATCTCTCACAGCCTGCCCCCACAGATTGTGCCTGAACACCCCCAGGAAGTTGCATTGTTCTTGGGGCAAGAACAATGCAGCCAAGGTGGCTCAATAACATGGGTTGCTGCTGTGGACAACAGCTGTGTTAATATACATGCTTTTCTTTGGCTCAAACCCTGTCTATTTGGTAGGAAATTGAGGTTTTGTGGAGAATGGACTAGTTTATACACACAAAGCTGGTCTGTACAGAGTCAGACCATTGTACTATCTGGCAAGTATTGTCTATCCTGGCTGGTAGTGGCTCTCCACAGTCTCAAACAGATAAAGGTCTTCCCCAGCACCTGCTTCCTGCACTTTCCAGGGTCTGCCTGAGGCAGCTAATGATATAAAACAAAACAATCAATAATTTTATAAACAAATAAAAGCTCAGTAAATTAAAACCAACAACAGCCATCAACAATATTTTAAAACAACCACCACTAAAATCAACATAAGAACAGATATAAAAGCAGCTGCATAAAAGCAGGGAGAAAATAGGACAAGAGGACACAAATTCGGTCAAAAGCTGGGTTGAATAAAAACATTTTGATCTGGTGCCTAAAAGTCATTAATGTAGATCCCAAGCTAACTTCAAGGGAGGGAACATTCCACAGGCAGGGTGCCACCATTGAAAAGGCCTGTCTCATCTCTGGGGGCACCAGGAATAATGCTTGAGGTTAGGACTTTAACTGGTGGGCTTGTATTCAGGGAACCTAGCCACAAGGCATTCAAATCCTTAAAGGTAAGTTATATTTAGACAGTGCAGATCTTTTTGTACAGGGGTGATATGGTCACTGTATCTGTCCCCAGCAACCACCAACCTGTTGTATCTTGAACTGAAGTTTCTAAAAAGTCTTCAAATGCATCCCCATGTAAACCCCACTGCATTAATCTAACTAGGATGTTGACCACCTGACAGCTAAATCACACCTTGCAAGGAATGGTTGTAGATACCGTTATCAGACAAAACTGATAAAAGGTGCTACGTGCCACAGTGAACATCCGAGCCTCTGACCATAGGACAGGATACAGAAGTACCCCAAGCTATGGATGTGGTCTTTCAGGAGGAGTTTAACCCCTTCCCCCAGGAAACACTGACTCATTCCCTGAGCAGCTTTACCATTGACCAAATGCACCTAAGTCTTGTCTGGGCTTCAGTTTATTGTCTTTTTCTGTCCCCTTACCTTCTCCAAGCATTTGTGCAGGACCTCCTCAGATCCACCTGACTCATTTCTCAAAGAGAACCAGAGTGGAGTTTCATCTATATTTGCAACATCTCACTTCAGACACCTGGATGGTCTCTCCAAGTAATTTCATGTAGATGTTAAATAGCATGGGGGACAAGATTGGCCCTTGTGCGACTCCAAAACATAAAAGTCATGAAGTCAAGAAGCAGGGCATCTCCATCTTCTGAAAGTTGCCAGCCAGGTAGAAGCAGAACCACCATAGTACAATGCCCACCACTTTCCACTCATCCAGCTGCTCTAGAAGGATGCTAGCATATGTAAAGCCACTAAGAGGTCCAGGAAAACAGCCAGGGATATACTACCCTACCACTTATCAAACAGGGCATTTCCTTCCCAAACCTAGGAGTGAATCTGGTTTGAAATTAGTCTAATAAATTTCCTCCAAGTCCACTCAAAGTATTTTGGCCACCATGAGCTTGAGCGCTTAACCCAAGCTTTATTGTCATCACTCAGCTTCTCTAGTCTCTTCTCTGTAAAACAGAGGATGCAGCAGCAACTTTAGGGTCAAAGGTGCCATTTAAAGATCTGGGATCTGACCCTATCTCTGCCCTCTCCTCAGTTGGGGCCTTGGGCATGTATGTCACTTCTCTCCATCTGGCTGACTACTCTGTTTGCAGCAGTGGTCAACTATTTGACTCAGAGAAGCTTACAAAAAGGGCATGAGGGTTTCTGGTCACACAACTGACAACTTAGCAAATCTCTTTAGGGTGATTTTTTTTTCTTTAAGAATATGACTTAATTTTTCCTCCAACTGTAATATTTTAACATCTGTGGTTTTAAAGCAAGGGCCAAATGTCTATCTGTGATCCTTTCATAGCTGACAGTTGTGATCTTGCTGGCCATACAGTTGTTGATTAAAAGCTCCCTACAGGGATTTCATCCATGATGCCTGTTTAGTCTAACCATTAGTCCGAAAGGTTATTGTATCAACACAGGCATGATGTTATGCATACTGCAACATCACTGGATACAATCCTGCAGAGTGGCTTCCATTGCGCTTGATAGCAACTCTTCCCTCCTCTATCAACAGTCTTTGTGTATGCTGTTCCAAACATGGTTTGTCTTGACAACTGAAGCCCTCCTGAACCTGACTGCCAGCATTGTTTTTGGCACACAGGCATATCTCAGCAGAAGCAGTGTAAGGGAAGCTGGGGAAGAACCTGCAGTGGAAATATGGGGAAGGACTTTAGCTGATATTGGCTAGCTCCATCAGGCCAGAATGCATGCAGAAGAGTCCACCTGGAGGCAGCTGAAGGTGGGTCACTTGCAGAAATTTGTCCACCACCTTGGGAAAGATCATGAATTTTATCTAGTTAGCTGAGTGAATGGCTATAACACTGTATAGTCCACTTTTCTATGTAACTGCAAGCAATGACTGTATTACTGTCCTCTCACTTTACATGCATAAGATGCTTAATACCAGCTGGAACCATCTTTCAGGTATTTTGTAGGTATGTAGGTATGTAGAGCTATCTTTTGGCTATGCTCCTGCAGAGTGCAGGGGGTTGGACTAGATGACCTGCAAGTCCCTTCCAACTCTAACATTCTATGATTCTATGACACTGTCAAAACACTGAAGCTCTTGAGAGATGTAGCATCTCTAGGACCAGATCTTTATTCATTCAGGCTCAGCTTTGTCAGTAAGCATACCTCACCTACATTCAAAGATCTTCACTGGCTCCATGTTTGTTACCAGGCACAAATTCAAGTGCTGGCTTTGTCCTATAAAGATCTAAGGAGTCTGGGATCAGAATATATGAAGGACCATCTGCTCCTCTACAAACTTTCCCATCCATATGAGATTCTTCAGTCGGGGGACCTATACTAAGTACCTCCATCTTCAGAAGTTAAGTGAGTGGCTGTTGGAGATACAGACTATTCTGTGGTTGTGCCCTTGTTATGGAACTCCTTCCCATGGTATAGCTAAGCTAGTGCTTTGCTGTCTTCCATGAACTAAATAAGGTCTGTTACCCAAACTTTAGGTATTAGTACTGCTTGTTTAATGTGTTTCGACCAGCTGGTTTACCTCCTGGGCCATTTTGTTTCTCTCTCTCTTTTTTTTTTTAAAGCCCCCGAAGGGTTTTTTTAATTGCATTTTCTAAACTACAGAAAAAGGGAGGGGTACTAACAAACAAACTACAAAAGGGGGAAGATAGAAAAGAAAAATCCAAACGTGGTGATTTTAGATAGTGCTTACAAATATGGCATTGACGGATAAAAAACTTTCAGTTGTTAACCTCAAAGGTGACATTTGAGTACATCACTTATGAAGCTCTAGCCCTACAGACTGTTTGGAGTATACTTCTGCAATACACTAACATTTCTTTTGTACAAACATCAGACATTCTCATCATCTCATTGCAATAAAATCTGCTTATTACTTTCTACCCCTCTTGCTGTTAAAAGAAAAAAAGAAACATCCAAGTTAGGCTTAAACATGATCTTCAAAGAAAACCTCTCCATTTACCCTTTACAAGAAAACAGACGAACTGGAACACCTCTTTTCCCTCTTCCTTTTATGAAGCTAACCTAAATTAGTAAAAACCTTTTAAAAATGATTTAACCATTCATTGTCAATTTCTGTAAAAAACCCTTTCCCTTAATTTCCCCCAACATACCCCCTTAGCCAGCAATCTCATCTCTAGAAAGGACACTTCGCTATAGAGTCTTCCTTAATCTTCTTTGACTCAAAATCCATTATTTATTAAGACATATCCCCCTTTCGCCCAACCTTCTGTTAGCTTTGCCCCCCCATCAAAATATATAGTAACTTTATTTTTAAGGAGGAGAGTTTCCCCTCCCCCCCGCTTGTCGTAGGGCAAACAGAGCTACATTGCTGCCTCATTCAAACTTCCAGCCAACTTCAGTTCTTAATAGAGATTCAGCTTTGGTTTAATTTCAAGTGCGACACACAGACGCCATCTCCAAGGAAGATATCAAAGGAAGCACTCCAAAATCCACAGTCTGTTCATCTTCTCCTTATCATCAAGCCGCCAAGGTCCCATAAATCCATCAGGTCTTTATACCGCCTCTAAAAGTTCTCTAAATTAGTCAGCCTTATTTCCAGCTCGTTCCGAATTGCGCTCTTTTTCTCTTTCTTTTTTCCCCCTTCTTTCTTTAAGGTGGAGGGGAGCTCCCCCCCCAACCTTCCGTCTTTCCAGTCACCGCTTACAAGGTATTCAGAGTTTCTCCAAGAAGAAAGAGGGTTCCTCCATGTCCAAAAAGATCACCTTCAGATATTTGCACAGTCTATCTTTCTAGAGGGGGAATCTCCCCCGCCCCCGCCTGCCGAAGGATGAGTTCTGCCTTGTTTCCAGCCATCACTCAGAAAACACTCCAAGCTAGTGTAAGTTTCCATTTCCATTCAATCTTTTTTTTATGCCTCCACTTCTCTCCCCTTCACTATTTTATATTATTATATTGTTATGTGGGGGGAGGGAATTCCCTTTCCCCCGCTTCTTTTCTGGAAGGGGAGGGGAGAACTGCATTCCAGCTCCGTCTCTCTGTGATATTAACAGCCTTTAAAGGAGATTCTAATACTTCCTTCTAGCCATTTCTAGCTAGCCAGATACACCGTTTTCAGTTGCTATTTTTAAAGTCCCAAATATTTGCTTGTGTGTTGCTCAGTTCATGACTCTCAATACTCCTCCATCACAGTCCCTTCATTTTCCATCTCTCCGATGTTAGTTTTCTTTATCTAGTCCTCCATGGAGGGGTCTACACTTGTCTCCCCCACCCATACTTAGGAGGGTATATTTTTCCCTCTGATGCTTCGTTAAACTTGTACTCACACTTCTTCAGCAAAAAGAATCGATTCAGCCAGTCGCCTAATTACAGCTTAATCACCATCCGCTTGGGTCCCGGTACACAAAGCCTCGGCCATTACTGGAACACAGCAGGGAGACCATCGGGGCAAAAGGACACCTCCACCCCCGGCTAGAAGCCGGGGGGGGTGAACCTCAGCGCCCCGACTCAGGGCTCATACTGAACCCTATGGGAGGGCGTACAATCGCCCCCCCTCTCTACCTGCTGGTCTGCAGACCGTTCCCCCAAGAGAGGGGAGAATGGCTGCCGTCAGCTTGCCAATCCAGACGGAAGTCGCCATTTTGTTTCTCTGACCTCTTGGCTAATTAGGATTTTAACTACTTTAAGATGCAGTTTCTTTTGTTGATTGATTTTGTAATTGCTTTATGATTATTTTTAAGGATTTTGTAAATTGCCTTGAAAGTTCTCAGTGACTGTTAACAGCATTGTTTCCAAATCCTCAGCTGGTGCCTATTGGTTGTATCTCCGCTGGTTTGTATGAGGACAAGTATCTCTAAATATGACTATTTAATTCATTCAGGTACATACATTCAGAGTACACATGTGATGCAGTGTTTAGGGAGATGCTTGTGAGTGTGAAGGGTTCAAAATCCAAAGAAGTGGCTTTGGGTAAATCACTGCCTCAGCCCTATCTCATCCCATTAGCAAAGAGGGAATAGTACAGAATAATAGTGATATGCCTCACAGAAAACAATAAAGACTGAATTACCAAGTACTAGATAGATAAAACTAACTGGCAGAGTTCATACTTGCCCCAGATAGAGTCCGGGGGGGAGGGGGCAAGGAAGGAGGGAGAGAGAAGGGTAGGATTGGTTGGGAACTAGTCTCTCAGTTCATAGTTGTCCATAAAACACGAACTTTGATGGAAGCAGGCCCATTCTGTATAATCTTGCCCAGTTCAGATATCTAAAAAATCTGGCTTTTACCAAGTCTTACATAGTAACTTGCGGGTCTCTGGGCAGCTGCTCAGATCTCAGTAAGATACTATCCCATAGAAAGGTGCACCTTATACTCTGAGAAGCTTGAATCTAGATCATCACAATAAGAATAGAGAAACCATTAAAAATAATTAGAAAGCACAGCTTGTACAATTTTCATTACTAGCATGATCATCCAGAAACTACATTATGGCTTTATTATTGATGGACTCAGTATGTAGCAAGTAAAATTAGGGAAGAAAGGCGAGGCTTTCCTGATAAGAAAATGATCAGGTTATAGATGCATTTACCTTTTTGTCACTGAGCCCAGACACCTGGTCCACATACTCTTCTTGGATCATGAAGGCAGCCAAATTGGCAGTGTAACTGGCCAGAAAGATGACAGCAAAGAAGGCCCACACAGACACCATGATCTTGCTAGTAGTTCCCTTGGGATTCTGCACTGGTACAGAATTGTTGAATACCAGGCCCCACAATAACCAGATAGCTTTGCCAATGGTAAAAGAAGGACCACCAGGCTCTGAAATGACCAAAGTATAATCAGTTAAAAAGCTGCTGCAGTCTGAGGGTCTTTCTAGACAAAGATTTTTTTAAAACCATGCAAACATATACAGTTTTCTCTTAAAGATGTCAGGTTTTGGCAAGCCAGAGAACCCCATGGGTCATGCATGTCTCCTCATTCTTTCCTTAGTTAATGGTAACCCTCATTCAGCAATACATCTGATATAGCTAACCATACTGGCTTTGATCTTTGGTTTGGAAACTACATCAATGGGGCCAATGGTTACATCAGTTCAGATGTAATACTGAGCTACAGCTATTGCTAATTCTGCTTTCTTGAGAGCAAACCAATCAGGATATAAACAATTTAAATGAATAAGTTATCAAGGAAGGCAGAGAGGAATTCACCCTGACAACGACAGTAGGAAGGGAGGCATGCACATGGGAAAAGAGCAGGCCCATAGCTAACGCGGGGCCCACAGGGCCCAGCCCCCTAGCATGCCTTCCAGGCTCCCTCCCTCCCAGGCTGTCCCCAAATTGATTTAATTATCTGCACCCCCCAGGCCCCTCCCTCCAAAATCCCTAGCTACGGGGCTGGAGAAGAACCCTACTGGGCGGAACATATTCCTCTTTATTATTCCTAACAAAGCCCTAGGCTATGCGCACTTTAACAATGGAGAGGAAGCAGGAAGCACACAAACTTTAAAAAAATCTGTCCCCAAAATGTTGGGCATTGCTTGCATTTAGCATGTTTTAAAGATGGATACAGAAGTATTGTGCTTGTGAGATTCTCTAAAAAGAAAAGTAAAAGTAGCCTCTCAAAAAGAAAAGAAAATGGTAAATTTTATATAGCATATAAAATAATGTGGATAAGGGGAAGAAGAGGGGTTTGGTGCTTGTCACTATTGCCTGCGACACTATCCTGTATGCCATAAAATTCACACAGCCACATTCCACATAGTACTGGCCAGTGTGGGGGGAGAGGCGTCACAGCCCCTTTACTTATGGTTGCCAGCTAGTAATGCCAGTCCCCAGGTAGGGGTAGGGGATCCCCTGATTTTTGGGGCTCCCCCCAGACATGGCCAGCTTGCTGGTAGGGGGAAGCCCCACCCCAACAGTCATCCGCAGCCCCACTTGAAAAGAGCAGGCACCATGCATGCCTGCCCCGCAAACCACAAATTTGTGGCTAGCAGGGCAGGTGCATGCAGCACCCACTCTTTTCAGAAGGGGGGGCATCTGCTCCTGACGTACAAGCCGCAAATTCGTGGCTTGCAGGGCAGATGCACAGGGCGCCTGCTCTTTACAAGTGGGGGCCATCCGCTCCTGCCATGTAAGCGGCAAATTTGTGGTTTGCAGGCCAGGTGCACAGCGCACTTACTCTTTTCAAGTGGGGGGCATGTGCACCTGCCCTGCAAACCGCAAATTTGTCACTTGCAGGGCAGGTGTGTACGGTACCTGCTTTCCCCCAACCATTTAAAGGGAAGGTTCCCTTTAAATAGTTGGGGAAAGGTGGGAGGTGCACGTGCAGCGCTGCATCCCCAACACAATGATGTCATTCTGCATGATGTTATCATGTTGAGAACAGCCCCTCCCCCTCCCAGAATGCCCCCCAAATCCCCCCGCTGGGACCTGGCAAACCTATTGCCAGTTCTGGGTTGGCAAATACCAGGAGATTTTGGGGGGCAGAACCTGAAGAGGGCAGAGTTTGGGGAGGAGAAGGACCTCAGCAGGGTATCATGCCATAGAGTCCACCCTCCAAAGCAGCCATTTTCTCCAGGGGAACTGATCTTCTGGAGATCAACCGTAATAACGGGAGATCTCCAGGTGCCACATGAAGGCTTTTCCTCCTCCCCTCTGCTGTGCCTCACCTATGGAGTAGTGAGAAGGTGGGTGGCACTTTCTGCCATGCTGCATGGTGCCAGGAAGACAGGCACTAGTGCACCCTGCTGCTGGACCTTGCCCCAATACCAATTAATGAGGAAGAAGGGCAGCAGCTTCTTGCCATGACCTGGCAGGGGGCTGGGGAGGGCTGGCACTGTCCTCTCATGGTAGGGGGCATCATGGGCACCCTAGCTTAGTGTACCCCAAATCCTTGGGCCAGCCTTGCCTGCAATTGTCCACTCAGATATAACAGTGAGAGCCTAAGAATGTCTACTTGACAATAAATCCCATTCCATGAAATAACCCTGAACTGTTTCTTTCCAGCCATCTATGGCATTGAATATGAACCTTCGTCTCTGTTCCCCCCTCCCTCAAGACAGGCACACAGACGTCCCTTTCGCACTTGGATCTCATCCCTGGTTTTATCAGAGTTCAACTCGCGACACAATACCTTGCGTTTATCCCTAGTTATAACAGCCTCCGTTTATCCTGGGACAAGTGTGGGGTGAAACCAGGGTGATCTCAATGTAATGTGGAAACAAAAAATACCCCAAGATAATTGTAGGGGTGAACTTGACTGTAGTGTAGAATGTAAAAATACTCAGAGATAATTGCAGGGGTGAACTTGTGTGTAGTGTAGAATGTAAGTTCAGGGACAGAGTTGAACCATGATTTAAGGTCTAGTGCAGACAGGACCAGAGTCCTTACCTGTGACTGCTACTGCCTCCCCCAGCAGCAAGTAGAGGTGATGAAATTAATTATTTCTATCTCCTTCCTTCCCCCTATCAGGCATTTGAGAAAGGCATAGAAGCACATATACATGCACATTGCCCACAGTTGCTTCCCTTCCCCCCCACAGAAGTAAACCTCAGAATTAGTATTTTCTCTTTACAATTGCACCCTTCTGTTCTTAAAAAAAGGTCTACCACTGGCATTATGTAATGCTATCGCCATTAACAAAACACAATTACAAGTGTTGTGTACTGAGCATGGGTCATCCCTGAGCTAGTATCCGAGACTGGCTGAGCTTGTTGCTCAGGAACAATGGCTTGCCAGGATTCTGGAGGGGACCAGTGGGGGGAAGCAGTGGTATGTAAATAGCCTATTGTTGGGAGTGGGGTGTGTTTGGGTGTGTTGCTTGCATGCTATTTAAACAGGGTGGCAGCCCTGGAGTTTGTTTTGTAGTGTTCCTGAAATCACTTAATAAAGTAGAGCTCTTCACTGCAATGCGTCTTGAACCCAGTATTTAATAACAAGCTTATTCTTCCCTCCTCCCACCCACCCCAGGACATACAACACATGTACATCTTGCTACTGCCTTCTGCCCCACAACATCAGGCTCATCAGCAGCCTGGGACCAGAGCAAGCTTTGGAGCCTCTGTCCTGTCTTCTATGTTCAGCTGAGTGTCTTTCAAGCAGCCCTGGCTCCTCTCTGCCGTCACAGTCTCTGAGCTCTGCCCTGCTCTGATCCTTCCATTAATTAATCATTTCCACATGCAGCTTCCAATTTGCAATCCTAATATTTGTTGTTGTTATTTTTTTAAAAAAACTCATGTGCTGGAAGCACTATGTCAGTTTAGCACATTTTAGTTTTGAAAACGTTTAGGAACTCCTGCCCCTGCCTCCCCCATTATTGTAACTGGGCTTGTGTTTGGGAAGGGACGGTGCTTGAGGGCCCTGCGAAATGCAACTACAATGAGCAAATCGTTAGGCCCCACTAAGGTCAGTAACTCAAGCCACTCCTCCAGCCAAGAGCATCAACAGGGCTTTGGCATTCTACTCTCAAACAGGTTAACAACAATGCAGTTTCATGCAGACAACCTCCCTCTTCCCCCAAAAAGTCTGAGAAAATATGAGACAACAGAGAAGAAAATTGAATTGCAACTGTTTGTAAGCACCATTATTTTAACTCCTTGAAACAAATGAGTACACAAATTACAGTGGTAGAGGAGAAACAGATAGCCTGTAGATCCCAGGGTACAGCACAGTAGGCAAAGTGGTTCAAATCCCCTCTGGATGTAAAATGCAGCAGGTGCCAAATCATCATCATCACTTTTTTTGCCTAAGGCGATTTCCTGTGATTACACCTGATCTCCAGGTGATAGAGATCAGTTCACGTGGAGAAGATGGCTGCTTTAGAAGGTGGACTGTAAGGCATTACACCCCACTGAAGTCCCTCCCCTCACCAAAACCCACCCTCCTCAGATGCCACCCCCAAAATCTCCAGGTATTTCCCAACCTGGAGTTGGCAAACCTATTTTTGCCTAATCCACCTCAGTTTTGATGCTACAATGCTGGTAGGAGGAGCTCAGAGAAAGGACAAAATGTTCCAAAATCATCAGCTTGTTTAATAAATCCACCTTCTCTATAAATGAATCCAACTTTCTTGATACATATGCAGCACAAAGGTACAAAATGAGGTCTGACTGCATGACTACAGGCCAATCCTGCAACTCAGATCACAAAGAAGGAGGGAGGATATAAGCACACAGCTATTCACAAGTTAGACAAGAGCATGCTTAGCTGCCTGTCTTGACAGAAACATCCATATATATTTCTCAGACTACAGTTTTAGATTCCAAGAGCACTCCCATGAATGAAATCTTATTTTCACAACTGTTCAAATTTTATACTACATTTTGGATCCATATTTATTGTTGTTGTATTCAAATATGTGACTACACAGGTTTAAATCTGTTTTTAGTCCTACAAAGTCACTGTGATCTAAACAGTTAGAATCAACTTTGCAGTGAAGCACAAAGCAAAAAATATTCCTTGAACTCAATGTTTTCCATTGCACGTTTGCATACACCTAACTTGAACCTAGTGCAGAGAGGCTATTAGTTATGCTTATTAATGCAGTCTTATATGCCACAACTCCAGCTGACTTTCAATAAGAATTGGATGAATATATCTGATGGCAAACCTGGCTCCTACATATGCAATGCAGATGAGGTAAGTTATTATGAGAAACATCCATTTTGCATTTCTTGGCTTTTTTGAATACTTAACACTGAAGCATTTCATCAACATTTATTTTTGCATGCAAATTAATTTATCTGAATTTATGCTTGTAATTTGCATTTTAAAAATCTGAAGATGCAAGTCAAGTTTTTTTAAAGGGAAAGAAAGGAAAATGGGTAAAGGGGTTACATTTTAAATCTTCAATTTACTTCACAGTTACACAAAAGCATTGCTGCAAATCATGTGTATAACAGGGGTGGAATGGCTTCAATCTTGCTTAAGCTGTTCTATTACTAGCATTTCTTTGGTCAACCAAATTTACAAAGCAAGACAGACTCTCTTGACAGTTAAGGCACAACTAATCCATGTTCAGTGATCCCAAGTATCTAATTTTGCTTCAAAACATAAGAAATTCCTTGCTGGATCAGAGAGAGGTGCCCCTACTCCAGCACTTTTTACAAGAATCACAGCAACCAGGAAGTACGAAGTGGTTCACTGCACATGGGTTGGTGGTTTATCAACAGACTTTCTCCACACCTGTTCTATACAGCCTCAAAAGCAATAAACTGAGAATCACATTACTATGATCCAGAAACATTTTATTCTGAAATATCAAATAAAAGTACCATGGAGCAAATGATTTCCAGGAAATATACCCATTGTTGCCTAGTACCATTTAAAAGTGAAATGGAAGTGTAGTAGTACACATTCCTTTCATATATTGCACTGTGGGGATTTAAAAGAAAACCTTAAATGTAGAATTCACTAGCAAGAGGGGGAAAACCCACCATTTTATCTACGTAAGCCTTGTACAAAGTATATTCCTCATAGAACTAGTGGCATTGTGGGCTCCTATTGATACTGCTGCCACAAACTGACAAGGTTACACTTCTGGATTTGTCTTATCATTTGATATGTAGGATCCAGTTCTCATTCTCAGCTGTTCTCCCACCTGTACAAATTCTACATGAATATTTAAAAGTCTGCATCTATCTACTTAGATACGTGAATTGTCCCATGTACGCTGTCTACAGCTAACATGGACAACAGCCCCCTTCGGCATGGCTGTATGTATGGCTCCGACTAAATTTCCATTACAAATCTCTCTTTTTTTCAGGGCTTAGAAACCCAGTGGCATAACTCTGGTTCAGGGCAATTCAGAAAGCAGGGAAAGAGGTTTCCACACAAACATTTCAGTTCAAGCGTTTTAACATTATCAGCCTGTAGACAAACCAGAAGGCCTCAGGTAGGGGGCCATTTCACAGCTTAATGAAGCTGAGGAGAGAGTACCAGTAACTTACTGTTATCCAAGCTCTATATCTGTGATATATAAACTATGTCTGCCTTTGGCTCTTCTTTCATAAATCATCTGATCAAAGATAGAGTTGAGCTTTGCTTTCTTCACTCTCTGCTCCCCCCCAAAAAATTCTGTTCCCTTCCCTCAGTCTCACACAGTAGGAAAACCAGTACCTAAACCTTAACTTCCCTCTCTTTGGCAAGCAGATATGTTTTTAAAATAGAAGACAACTTATTTCAAATCTATGAGGTATTAGAATACGACAGGAGACTTTGCTCATCTTTTCTGCTTTGATTCCCCCCCAAAAAAAAACGGCTCCCTTAGCAGAGTAACTTTCTTATTTCCTCCATGCTTCTGATGCACATTATAATCTGGAGGTGAACAAATGTCATGAGGGGTTACTACTGTGCAGCAGTACTCCTGGAGATTTTGGAGTGGAGCCTGGGGAGGGAAGAGACTTCAGCATACAGTCTACTAAAGCTGCCATTTTCTCCAGTGGACCTGATCTATGTAGACTGGGGATCAGTTGTAATTCTGGGAGATCTCTTGGCAACCTTATGTTAATCCATTCTGTGACCCAGTGGGTAATGTAAATAATGCAATGAGAAATGCATCCACATATTATTCAATTCAGATCACTGCAATGAACACGACAACAGCAGTTTCCAATCTCCATCCAAGAAATCCACAGCAAGAACCAAAGCAAAAAAACTAGCCAAGGGTTTCGACTACCATTTTATAAATCAGGATTAAAAATCATATATATTACATAATTTTCCAAATATTACTTAGCTGCAGTACAGAAATTTCAAATCAGAACAGCTGTCCAAAAGAAACATTACTTCAAATTTAAGAACTTAAAAAGCAGCACACATAGGAGAAGGTCCCACCTAAAATCAGTGGGCCTTGCTTCTGAGTAAACATGCAGAAGACCAGGGTGCTACTCTACCTAGAAATTCCATATTTCAAGGCACTGCGGATGTTTTAATATCTCCCCCCTCCAAAAAAAAATCTGCCCAGATTCTCTGCTATTCATAGAACTCTGTTGATTTTTTTTGTCCTTGTCTTCCTAGAGAAAATATAAACTGTGTAAACAACCTGGGTCATATGGGTAAACAAAAATGGGTGCAGAGGAATTCTGTTTTCAGAAAAGTCAGGGGTAAAATGAAAGATATATCTCCTTACCTCTGCCATCAGCCAGACATCGGTTGTATCCCACAGGGCTGAAGTACTCAAAGACAAAGACAGCCACCGCAGATATTATAAGCAGCATTACAAACATCATCACCCACACATCAGCACTGAATGGTTCTGAATGGAAGAGAAAAATTTGGGTAATTCACAGCACTCCATACCATCCTATCTGAAGGTCCTAATCACCACACTTGAGGGAGGCAGGGGCAAAAGCTATAGACAGAGCTGTGTTTTGTCCTTAAAAATATTAATTCTGTACAAAAGAAATCCAAATTTTGTTCCAAGAAAAGGCAGATTCTGTGCCCAGAATAAATTGTATAAATTAAACCTGCATGACTTTCTTGTATGTCATACAGTTTATGCTCATTCTATTTAGTCATGGGGAAGACAGGGCACCAAAGCCCCCTTTTCCAGCCACTGGAATTCTGAATCAGCCATCACTCTATATTATAAGATTGCAACAGGTACTGCCCATGCATTTGCAAGCATGGCTTCACTACCATAAGGGCTAAATCCTAGTTTTTATTTAAAAGGAAAGTTGCAATGCATAGGCAACTTATCCAGTACCACATTTTGTATTCTTGTTTAGCTCTGCTGCAGGACACATTAATTACAGAGCCCAGCTTATAGATTGTGTTAGACAAGAAGGCTGGTTAAACCACTGGGTGTTTTATTCACTTTGCTTTAGCAACAGATAGATGCACAGAAATTAAGTTGCATGAACAGATAAAGGATTGGCCCCACATAGTCCACAGCGTTAGCAGAAGGTACTGCCATTTGCCTGTGAGAGAACCACACTGATTTCCATCACATCTCTCCCCTCAAGCCATAATACCTTGCTGCACAACATTCCAGAGGATCTTCAGACCTTCAGGAGCAGCTTTTTCACAGGTGCAAGTGGCTAAAGTAGAAAGGGGGATATGGGATATTGTACAAGTAGAGCCGCATTAGGGTTTGGAGTTTTTTGGGGGGTTTTGTTTTTGGCTATAAGTCAAAAAGACAGGAAAAGTTTCATGTACTAAATGTTTGCATAACAAAGTTTGAGACCAGTGGCACCTTTAAGACCAACAAAGTTTTATTCAAGGTATAAAGCTTTCATGTGCACACGAAAGCTTATACCTTGAATAAAACCTTGTTGGTCTTAAAGGTGCCACTAGACTCAAACTTTGTTCTGCTGCTTCAGACCAACATGGCTACCTACCTGAATCTAAATTTCTGCATAGTAGACTATTGCTAAAGGCAAAGAAGAAAGGCTGGTAAAAGAGATGTTCACCATAATAATTTTGATTTGGAAAAGCAAAGGTAGGGGAAAGCCAAATAAACTTGTTTGGATAGAATTAAACAAAAATTAATTGATAATTAAATTAAATGGAAGCTGCTTTCATCAAATAATCCCCAGCATACTGGGATTCCTCAGAAGAAATCTTTACCTAGGAAGGCAGAAGGTGAGACAGTCCCATTGCTTCGCGACACCATCACACTGATTCCTGTCTCAATGAAGGGCACAGAAAAGTCTACCACTTCTGAGCGTTCTGCATTTATGGTGAGGGATCCCACTGCCATATAAGCCCGTTTGGCAACCACCTAAAGGAAAGAAAATAAATTGTTACAGTGTTTTGAATGCAGATTCTACTCAATTATTACTTTTGTCCTCATCTTATGTTCTAATAGCTAAGTTTAACCCAATCTGCAGATATCGTAATGTGTGGATTGGGGCCACACAGATTTCCCTGCATGGTTGGGGGACCCTCCAGGCTTCCAGAAAAACCTAAAAACTTTAAAAAAAACATTAAGGAGGTTTGTATCCCCCCCAAAAAAACATTGTCTGTGCATGGACAGACAACACACCTACCTCCTCCCCTTTCAGGGGGTGTGTGGCTGGGAGCTGTGAGAAACCCAGCAGCGTCACCCTTGCTGTGTGTGGGGCCTCAATGACATAAACCCAATAGTTCTTTAAACTTAAGGAATTTTACTTCACCAAAAGGGGCAGATTGGCCATTAAGAGCACCAGGACACCTCCCAGTGGGCTGATGGCCTCCCGCAAACCTAGGCCAGGCCAGCCCTGTGACAGAAGGGCTGAGGCCATCCCACCCAAACTCCATACAAGGTGGAAGAGGTGGCACCCAGACCACTTGAAGCAAAGAGGGGTATCTGGAGCCTGATTTACTGGAGCCCTATGCAAGGCAAGATGGGTGATGCAGTCAGCACTTGGCTCAGACTATGCAATGTGTTTTAAGGTGCCCAGCTCAGGCTAGCAAGAGGCAAGGCATCTCAGCCTGGCAAGCAGTGCCTGGCTCAGCCCAACTCCACATGAAGTGAGTCAGATGGTAGTGCCTGGCTTGGCCCAGCCAAGCCCAAATGAGACAAAGCAGACAGAGGCATCCAGTCCCATGCAAGGTGAAGCAGGCAGTGGCACGCAGCTCAGCCCAGCTGAGCCCTGTGTGAGGCAAGGCAAGTGAGGTGCCCAGCTTGGTGCAGCTGAGCTCCACATGAGACAATGGAGGCGCTGAGCCATGTGCAAAGAGAGGGAAGAGCCTAGGTCAGGGGTGGGCAAACTTGCTCAACGTAAGAGCCACATAGAATAAATTTCAGATGGTTGAAAGCCGCAAGACATGAACAAATATTACGCGCACATTTTTGTTTAGAAAATATGCAGATTTGCTTTTTATTACCATTAAATGAGACTGCCAAAAATAAAAACAAAAGGGGTAAAAACAGATATTGATAATGGTATTTATTTGTCCAATGATATTTATTTGTCTAAGAGAAAGAGAAAGAGGGAGAGGTGGAAAGAAAGAATGAAAGAGGTGGAAAGAAAGAGAGAGAGAAACAAAGAAAGCAAATAGATAGGAGGGATGGGGGAGGGAGGGAGGAAGGGATCAAATGCATGCCTCCCCTTCACTTCCCCAGCTGCCGTGCTGGGAGCCACACAATATGTGTGAAAGAGCCGCATGTGGCTCCCGAGCCGCAGTTTGCCCACCCCTGGCCTAGGTGATCCAACCGAGCCCCCTGGAAGATGAGGGAAGCAACATCCAGCCTGCCTAAGAGGAAAGCTGCACCTGGCTAATTGGTTAGGCAGGCCTGCCTCTTGTTCCCTCCTTCTCTCCCTGCATTGGGAGGGCAGGGCAGGGTCAAGCAGACTGCCTTCTCCTCTCTCCCTCCCTACTTTGGTAGGTAAGAGCAGTGCATGCTGAGGAGGGGTTCCTTTTTCCAGGGTTTTTTACCCTCAATCTGCCCCTGCTCAAAGGGTGGTTCTAAGGATAAAATGGAGGAAAGGAAAATTACGTAAGCTGCTTTAGGTCCCTACTGTGGAAAAGGTGGGCTATAAATCAATAAATATGGCTGAAGATGGAGGAATCACGTTGGTGGGTGGATGGGAAGGAGAGCAGGAAGCAGGGAAGGATGAGGAATGGGTGTTGCCATGTGGAGAGAATGAGGAAATACAGTGGGGAAGGTAAGACGGGAAAATGGAGTGCTCCTCACAACTCCTTGCAGGTTCCCCAGTGTGCAACTGTGCTTGCTCTGGCAACTGGCAGTGCACAAGTGGGCTATAGTTTTCCTGAGTAGATGATCCCAGGGAAAGTGGGGAAAACTGAAGATGGGGAGGAGATAAAGGTAGGTCAGCAGGTGGATGGGAAGGAGAGAAGGAAGCAGGAAAGGGGAAGAGGCTATTGGAGCTTTCCAGAAATGGAAAGGGGAAATGGGAAGAGGGAAGGAAGGGGGAAATGAAGTGTACCCCACAAGTCCTTGCAGGTTCCTACTTGTATATTTTAGCCAACCTGCCCAAATCTGAGGATATTTATATCAGGAAACTGTAGCTGTGAACAGATAGGATGGATCTTTCAACAAATCTGAAAATGCCTCAGGTCTGCAGAAAAAAAATTGAAATCTAAAAATAAATATATGGGGAATTTTAAAAAAACCACAAATGGTAAAAGGAGTACATATAGCTTTTAAAAATGGATGACAGTGGCTGTTGCTAGGCAACCACAATACAATGGCCAGCATTCCAGGCTTGGTTTCTTTCAATAAAAGGGTGAGTGGGGACAGCCCACTGTTCTGGCTCTTGAGGGAAGACTCTCTGGGACTAGGCCTGGCAGTGGCCACTAGGCCTCTAGGTGTCTTGATACCACCCAAACTGCATGACTCACCCAGGTCTGGCTGCTGGATACTGTTCAACAGCGGCCATCCCATGAAAGCCAGTGTGGTATGGTTAGAGGTTTCAGGCTAGAAAACTTCAAATCCCCATTCTGCTGTGAGAAGGGTGCAAGAGAAAGTTATTCCCCCCCCCCAAGTCTTTGTAGGTTCTCCTCAGTGCCATTGGGCCAGGCCAATTGTAGAGAGAGCTGACAAAAATAACTTTTTCTCTCTTTCCCAAGATACTAAAACTTGAGGGCATTCAATGAAATTGATGGGCAGTAGGTTCAGGATGGTCAAAAGGAAATACTGCTTTACACAGAGAGTGATAAAAATATGGAATTCACTGCCAGAGGATGTAGTGATGGCCACCATGTGAAGCAGGATGCTGGACTAGATGGACTATTAGTCTGATCCAGCAGGTTTTTTTTAATGTTCTTATAAAGGCCTCAGCCTCTGTTCCCTGTTGCTCGCCACCCAGAGGAACTGGTTAGCCACTGCATGAGACAGGATGTTGGACTGGTTGACTATCAGTTTGATCGAGCAGGACTCTTTTTATGTTCACTGTGCAACTGGGCCACAGTTTTCCTGGGGAAAGGTTGCCAGGGGAGGGAAGGAAGGAAAGCCGAAGACAGGAGGGCAGAGAAAGGTAAGTTGCTGGTGTGTAGGAAAGGAGAGAAGGAGACAGGAGGGCAGAGAAAGTTAAGTTGCTGGTGTGTAGGAAGGAGAGAAGGAAGCAGGAAAAGTGGAGAGGCTATGGGGATTTTCAGGAAAGGGAAAGAGGCCATAGTGAGGGAGGGGAATTGGAGATGCCCCCCCGCAAGTCCTTGCTGATACCCCAGTTGTTGTTTTCTGTCTTCTGCTGTATATATACATACTATCCAGAATTCAGGACGTAGGGATTCTTTTTAAAATAAATGAAACAGCTTCATTTCAGCATCCACTAGAGTAAAGTTTACTGTGTAGAAGCCAGTGTGGGTAGTTGTATATTAATGTGTATCCATATGAGAACCAGGCTCTATCTGTTACAATGGACAACTCCAGATATGGCATAAAAGGAATTCCTAATTTACACAACAGTTTAAGAATGAGAGAAAAAAGGGCAAAGGTGGTACCATCAAATCTGCATATGGGAACTGAGAGAGATAATAGATGGATAAAGAAGGAGCAAATTGGTATGATGTGGGATGACAAGTGAAGGAAGCAGCAAGTTGTACAAGAATTACTTCTTATCATATTTGAACATACATGTACCGTAGAGTTAAGGTCAGATCAGTGAAAAACAGCTGAAAAAAAATTCTAGGGCAATAGTTTGTTTCCAAGAAAACAAAAAGCCTTTTTAGGACAAGTAAAAAGGACAGGCTTAGAGTCTGGCTTAAGCCAATCAATTAATGGGCAATCATGTACATGTACATATGTGCATGCATTCACAAACATATATGTGTGTGATATGTGTGTGTACATATGTATGTGTACATATGTGCATGCATTCACACACCTGCATGAAAAAGATGCTCCCAGGGTACAGATCAGGCATGACATACCTAGTATAACTATGGAAAAGAAGGGCACAAAGGCAACCAAAGTTACAGTGCTAAGCCCTTTGATTTCTATAGAGTCAGAAGGAAGTAACTCTGCTTAGAATAACAATCAGGGCCCTTCTTCTCCCACAGAATTCTAGCACATTTAGCCTCTAAATTCTCTGGCTTAGGTCTGTTTTATTTAATGTTGTTTTTATTTTAGTATGGATTTTGTCAGTATATAATTGTTTTCTTTTAAACACTGGATTACATAACAGAAGTTTTAAAATATAATTATATAAAAATGAATGTAAATGATCACAGATTTGCTTCATGTTAATTCATACAAGAGTATTTTAAAGCCACAAATATTGCAGATCAAATTTGCAAAGTAATATTCAGTTCATTTTGACTTTCAGGGACAAGAAATCAACCAGATATAGGAGAAAAACCCCTCTTATTCTAGAAGTAAGCATGAGGTAAAAAAGCAGACACTGTTCACGGCTTACCTCGCCGATCATTCCATTCCATGTTCCATTGACCTTCTTCCCATGTTTGCCATTGGTTACCAAATAAAGGTCATAGGTGAACTTGACAAACTTAGAGATTTTCTTAAGAATATCAATACAAAAACCTTTGCAGCATTTCTTGATGTAGGCAGTTTCTTCATCTGTCTTGTTCCTAACCAACCATAACAACAGAGGATTATGCCAAACTTAGTAAAATATTTTACATTTCAATTAAAATATACAATCCCATTTTCCTTTTTGTTTTTGCAATTTATTTTTTCACTGAGAAATTCCATACAAATCTTCAAACTAAAATCCCTTTGCTTTTCCTCAATTCTTTCTTTTTTAACCTTTTGGTCCTAGTGGAAACTGAATATTACAAACATTTTTTTTTAATTCCTCTGGTGTTTTGTGGTGTTTATAAACAAAATACTAACTTCAAATAACAATTTGCTTGAGAAAATATTGATCCATTGTAGAATTTATAATTGTAGAAAGCCTCCATTTTTATCCCCAGATATTCCCCATAGCTATCCTTATTTCCGTTTTTATACATCCCTCAATTAAAAAACAAAACACTTGAAGGAATTAACATTAATTGAGCCAGGCTAGTTTGGACATTGTGCTAGTGACCAGCAGTAATGTGGCTAACCTGAGGGCAGCCCAGAGGGTTTTGCTGCTGTTGAGCATCAGAGAAAAGCATGCTAAGAGGAATCAGTTGGAGAAAGATCCTGTAGACACTTACTCTGTCACAATTCTTTTTTGGCACGGGACAGTGTTTCTCATACAGGTACCACTTAATGGGTCCACATTTTCCACAATAACAAATGGTGCTTCCTCTAGGGTCACTATACTAAGATGATCATCCTTCCGTTCCTCACGATCAGGGTAGAGCTCAGAACGAGGCCACACATAATACTTCATCTTGAGGCGCTTGTCCTTCCACCATCCCACCTGAAGAGATTAAGAAAAACACACAAAGAGAGATCATGGCTAAAATATTCTTTCTAAATTACAATGCACCAAGATCACTTTAGAAGAGATGCAGGAAAAACAGCAACAAAACCAGAATGTCTAGGAGACAGTGATTTTACAAACAGATACTCCATTGTAGGAGGATATTTTATTAAACAGATATTGTAAAAACAATATCTAACAGGGTTTAGGAAAACACTGGCAACAGTATCAAAATACCTTTTCTATGATTGTTAAAGGAAGCTAAACACAAAATGCTCTTTAGAGGCGTCCTGCTCTAGAAAGGCTTAATGGAATTTTTAAAAATAAATACATTTAAATGTTGGAAAAGTTCTACTTATATGTTGGCTTCTTCTATCTTTGGTGGACAGATTTGTTTGTGCACCAGTACTGGCTATAAGTTACATCTGTAATTGAAGCTATCGCTAGTTTTAAACTACCACTTGAAGCATTACTGATTTTACTGAATTATTTTCATATTGATTATCAATCTACTACAAAGTGTTTCATAATAAGTCTCTCAGAGGCAGCTAGAATTGTGAGGGACAGACAATGGAAGAATTAATCAGTTCCAACAATCCAAGCATGTCTTTATTAAGCAGTAGGCATTGCAAAAAATGAACAAACTTACAGATAAGGTTTGTACAAAATTAGGAAGAAAATCTACAGTTCTATTTGCTTGCAAAATTGACTCAGTTGCTGAAGTACTCACCAAGACTTATTAAAACAGACAGAACTATTTTTTTTGCAATAGCATAGATGGTATTGCATTTTTAAAAAATTCTGTATAGTTTTTAAAACTGATCTGTGTAATGTTGCTGTTAATAAAACAACTAAAACAAAAAATACAAAGATATTTATTTGTTTGAAATTTTACCCCACCCTCCCAGCCACAGCCGGCTCAGAGCGGCTTAAAAACAGATAATTACATTAAAAACATAATTTACAATTAAAACAATTCTAAAACCATAATAAAGTGCTAGTGATCGTTGTTATCCATAAACGGTAGCAGCCATCATTCACAGTTCTTAGCTTGCTGTCAGCTCACAGTATTCGTAGTTCTTGTTCCAGCAGTACTTGTTCTATAGACTGTGGGTGCATTCAGACAACGTTCTGGAATGGTTTAAATTGCTCCTGTCCGATGCGGGGTTTTTTTAACCCAGAGAATCGTGATCACACTGACCTCCCCGCTGTCCACATGCAGATGGGTTTTTTTTCCTCTCAGTTTGAGCATGTGCACAGGCAGCCATCTCTAGAGCTAAAATTTTCACACGTGCGCAGAACAGCGATTTCCACACATCCCTTTAAACTTTAAATGAACACTTCTCTTTAAACTTTTACCCCGAAACTGGTCTCCTTGAGATCCTGGACTCATCTAAATGCCTAAACTAGGCACCATTTAAACTTTTCTTTTATTGACTTAGGAGCAGAGCTCCGCCCAAGCGCACACCGCCAAGGCATAAAAAAAAAATGGCGGACTAAAAGTGGAAACTTGAGGCAGCTTTCCAGAGGGGAGGGGGGGTTGAAGCACCCAGAAGTGGCTGAGCGATCAGACGTCAGGAAAGAGCGGCTTGAAACTGGAGAATCAGGAAAACACCACTTTGGTAAGTGGTATCAAAATACTCCGGTTTAAAGGGGCTTTGAGCTGGAAAGCGATGGCTGGGGACTGTGCACAGATGTTGGGTGTGTGAACATGCACATAAAATCCATTCCTGAAGCATGCCGAAAGTGGTTCAAACAGAGCGTCTGAATGCATCCTGTTGGTGGCAGTTTCCGGACTCCAGGGCCCTCTCCGATGTTCTTCATTGGTGGTGGTGGTGGCTCCTAAAAGCCTGGTGGAAGAGCTTCATTTTACAGGCCCTGCGGAACTGTAAAAAGTTCCGCAGGGCCCTGATCTCCTCATCAGGGCCGGCTCCAGAGTATTTTGTACTCTAGGCGAGGCTACCTTCTGGCGCCCCCCATGCGCACGCCCACCAATTATGGGGTTGCCAACCTCCAGGCAGGGCCTGGAGAGAAGGAAGTCCAGCCCAATTGAGTGGGGAGGGTGTGTGTGCCTCCGTCTTATTAACCGGTGAAGGAAAGGTGTGGGGGGGCAGTATGTTGTCCCCTCTCTTTGCCTTCTTTTGGTCTCCCCCCCCTTCCTTCCACTCATGCCCTACTTTTCTCTTTCTTACCCACAAAGAAATGTTTTGAAAATGAGGGGTCTGTTTCTCCTTGAGAAAAAGAGGAGGCTTTTGATATGCAGAGAGCACTTTCTCTCTCTCTCTGTCTCCCTACTTTCCCCCAGGGAAAAAAACTCATTTACAGAGAAGAAAGAAACGCATGCTGGGGCCGCTGCATTCCTCTCCTCCAAGGTCTTATTCCTGGGGGGGAGGGGGGTGACTTGCTCACGAGTAAACCTTCCCCGGATCCGGCTGCGAGGCTTTTCCCGGCTGTTGCACGTCTGGAGCTCCCCCTCTCTTCGGTGGCTCAGAAACTTCTCTTCTCCCCCCCCCTATCCAGGTGGAAGAGCCTTTCTGTCTCCCCCCTCCCCCGCCTTTGCTCGGCCTCTCTAGCAGATAGCCCCGTCCCTGTAACCCTCGCAGTGCTGGACACGAATCAAAGCTGCTCCCTCCTCCTCTTCCCCGCTCCCAGACCCAGGCCGACAGACTGGGCTCCAGCCAGGCTCCCTCCAGCAACGGCCTTTGTGGCTCAGTGGGGCTCCTCAGGAGTAATCTGCCCTGGGTGGCCCTCCCGGAGTCCCCCCTGCTGCCTTATTCATTGGCTCTCTCTCTCTCTCTCTGGCCCTGGACCCGCCCCAGCAGCACACGCTCCGGAGCCGGAGGGGAATGGACTGGCCCACCCACGGGCTGCCCTGCGCCCCTCCCAGCACTCTCCCGCCAGAGCGCAGGGCGCCCCTGCCCCTTCTCTCCACCAGCCAGGGAGGAGGGAGACGGTGGGCGAGCTGTGCACCCACCTCCTGCCCGGAGGAGGGGAGGGCGACTTGCTCCCGAGCGGGTGCTTTTGCGGGGGGGGGGAGCGGGGCGCCATTTGGCGCCCCTGAGGCCGGCCGCCCTAGGCGAGCGCCTAGTTCGCCCAATGGGCGATCCGGCCGTGCTCCTCATGGAGCTCATTCCATCAGATTGGGGCCGCCCTGGTCCTGGTCGCCAACAGTCTAGCCTCCTTAAGGCCCATGAGGGTCAGCTGGTTCTGAGCCCCTGACCACAGTGCTCTCTGGAGGACTGTGACAAAATTAAAGGTTAGTAGACAGCAGCAGGTAAACAAAGAAGCTGCTGAGTCACGTGACTGAGAAGGGAGGGGGCCTTTTGGCTCGGAATTCTCAGTGAGTGACAGATAATGGTGGACAACTGATAGTTGGGAGCTGACAGTTGGAAGAAGGAGTTGGAAGAGAAGTTAGCAGAGAACAGTCAGCTAACTGAATAGCTCTGAGGTGGAACAAAACCTCTGTGGCTCTGTGGAAACAGCCTGATATCAGTTTGAGTAGAAAACTGGGGCTGAAATAAACTCTGCACTAGTACTGTACAGGAAGACCAGGCAGGTCTGTACAGGTCTGCTCCTGTCTGAGGTGGGGACCTTTGTGTAAGAGATCCTGGTGGCAGGAACTACTGATACCCTGGTGGGTGTACAGACATACTCCTGGTTTTGTTTAATTGTTCCTGAAGTCCTGGGGTTTCTAACTCTCCTCCCTGGACTGGGATGAGAGAGGAAAAACATGACAAGTACCCCCTAAAGGAAAGAGGAGAGTGAACAGTATAAGACCTCAGTAGTCACAAACACCAGATACATTGCTCCAAAGGAACTTGTAGAGGTGGCTAAAGAAAGGGCTAAGGATCTGAAGGAGAATGTAAAGCTGGAAAGGTGCTCAGTTAGACTCAAAGGGGCCAGACAGCTAAAATCCAAAGGTCAGCCACAAAACAGTTACTGGAGAGTGGGATCATAAGTGTCTTTAGTGTACTGAAGAACATCTGTGTAAAACTGAGAGTGATAAGCCTACAGCCTATGTGAAGGTAAAGTAAAAAGTTATATTCTACAAGAAAACAAAATATCCTATGTAAATATATCCCATCCCCCTGCTGGGCTTTCTGAGAAATAAAGTATACTGTTTTACAAATACTGGTGCCTGACTTCATGGTGAAAGAATTATACTGGGCAGCTGTCCTTCATACATCCATAAGTTATATATACCAAAAACTCCAAAGAGACTAATGTTTTATAATGATCTGGTCAGATATGGTATAGTGAGAACTGATCAGGCACATCATAAATAAAAATATCTTAAATCCAGTAAAAATATAATCCAATACAGGCAGTGACACCACAGCTCGGTCACGGCTTGGTTATAAGAACATATGGGGAAAGGCGGACCCTCAGGTATGTAGGTCCCTGACCATATAGCGCTTTAAAGGTAAGAACCAGCACCTTGAAACGAATCTGGTATGCTGTTGGTGGCCAGTGCAACGCCTTCAGGTAAAGGTTTAAAACAAAATATCTCTTATTCCTTGCTTTTACTATCCACTAATTTCCAAATATTGCTGCAGAACTGCCAATAAATGTTTTGAGTATCAAGTTTGCTGTTACACACAATAGTCTTTTAATAGGGATCACAAATATGCTTATTTTGTGCAATGTTGTGCATTTTTCTGAGTAAATGTGGGTTTGCAAGTAGTTACTATATTATGACACAATAATCCTGTCCTTATATATATTTGAATTTTGGTTCCAAAGCATTCTATGCTTGCCATAATTGATTCGGCTCAAGAACTGGCAGTCAGAAGACACTGGCCAGGGCTGACTGGCTGCTTCGCAAAGTCCCGCCCACGTCAGCCCCGGTCAGTGTTTTCAGCTCAGTCTGCTCCAGTCCTCCGACAGGAGAGGACCGTCTGGAGTGTGAGCGCAGGGACAGGCACTCAAGGCTGAGGCAAGTGAGAGAAGCCCTTTTCCGCCACCCCACACCATCCCCTGGGCCTTCTATGAGGGGACTAAACCCGGAGAAGGCCTTTTCCATCCCCCACACGCCATCCCCTGGGCCTTCTATGAGGGGACTAGGCCCAGAGAAGGCCTTTTCTATCCCCCACACGCCATCCCCTGGACCTTCTATGGGGCACTAGGCCCAGAGAAGGCCTTTTCCGTCCCCCACACGCCATCCCCTGGGCCTTCTATGGGGCACTAGGCCCAGAGAAGGCCTTTTCCGTCCCCCACACACCATCCATCTATGGGGGCACTAGGCCCAGAGAAGGCCTTTTCCGTCCCCCACATGCCATCCCCTGGGCCTTCTATGGGGCACTAGGCCCAAAAGAAGGCCTTTTCCGCCCCTCACATGCCATCCCCGGGGCCTTCTATGGGGCACTAGGCCCAGAGAAGGCCTTTTCCGTCCCCCACACGCCATTCCTTGGGCCTTCTATGGGGCACTAGGCCCAGAGAAGGCCTTTTCCGCCCCCCACACGCCATCCCCTGGGCCTTCTATGGGGCACTAGGCCCAGAGAATCCCTTTTCCGCCCCCCACATGCCATCCCCTGGGCCTTCTATGGGGCACTAGGCCCAGAGAAGGCCTTTTCCGCCCCCCACACGCCATCCCCTGGGCCTTCTATGGGGCACTAGGCCCAGAGAAGCCCTTTTCCGCACCCCACACACCATCCCCTGGGCCTTCTATGGGGGCAGTAGGCCCAGAGAAGCCATTTTCTGTCCCCCACACACCATCCTCTGGGCCTTCTATGGGGTCAGTAGGCCCAGAGAAGCCCTTTTCCCTCACACACTGCCTACTGCCCCCATAGAAGGCCCAGGGGATGGTGTGTGTGGGACAGAAAAGGCCTTCTCTGGGCCCAGAGAAGCCCTTTTCTGCCCCTCTTCCTTTCCTTTCCCCCCTTTCCTTTCTTCCTCTCTCCTTTCTTTCACTCTTCCCCCTCTTCCTTCCTTTCTTCCTTCCTTCCTTCCTTCCTTCCTTCCTTCCTTCCTTCCTTCCTTCCTTCCTCCAACCCTCTCTCCCTTCCACCTCCCTCTCTTCCTTTCTAGGGCCCGTTGTCTTCCACCACAACGGGCTTTGCTCCCTAGTTATGTATTATAAAGTCAGTTCTGATCCATTAGAACATAGCCTGAAATATTCTTCCTAAAATTCAGATTCTCAGAAGTTTTTGGATATCAATGGTCTTGCCACTGCACGTATTTTTTTCATATCAGCACAATTGTCACCTTGGCTGGCATATATGAGCCCCAAAGAAATTATCTGAATGGATCTAGAAAATAAACTTCTCTCCTTTCTGAGAATGTGTTTATAAGCCCCTCCTCCACATTCTGGGCCTCATTCAAAGCAAACTGACAGAAGAGGCAGTGTGACGGAAAACTCTGCTTGCTCACACTGTAGCTGTACTGTGGGCTTCAGTTTCTTTATGCTGTCAGGTTCCCTTCTTCTGCTAATCTTATGCTTTACAGGGTGCCAGAGGTAAGTTTAATACATTCAAGGACTTTATGATATTCTGAATTTGGCAACATCTAGAACAATCAGTAAATAGTTATTGCTTCTTTTAAAAATTTGACCTGATTTGTTTTGAGACAAATACAAATTTCTAGTTGAGCTTAGTGAATAAGTTATTTTTTTTTTGGGGGGGGGATTAACTTAGAGAGCTCTTACACAGTCAAAAGGGTGTATGATTTTCTGTTCTCAGCAGAGTTATGTCAACCTCATAGCAATTATAAGAAATGTAATGCTGACTTTCTCCTACGTAGCTGTTACAAATATTGTATTTTAAAAGGTCAGGTTTAAAGGAAGCCACAGGCCTCAGTTTGCAAGACTCAAGCAAGGCTGTTAATGATAGGATATTTTGGAGGTCATTAATTCATAGGACTCCCATAGGTCGGAAATGACTTAACGGCGCTTAACACATGCACACACAACAGCTTTAGTAAAATTCCCCTTACTTATTTGTCCCTTGCACGTCTTCAAATACATGACTAAACAAACATACTGTTCTATCCTCAGGCCTCAGGATATTCGTGCTCTTGGTTTAGTTGGGGTGGGGGTGAACATAAGAGAAGTCAATGTTGAATCAGGCCAATGGCCCATCTAGTCCAACACTCTGCCACATTGGCCAAAAATACCAGGTGCCATCAGGAGGTCCAGTAGTGGGGCCAGGACACTAGAAGCCCTCCCACTGCTGCCCCCCTCCAGCACCAAGAATAGAGTGCATCACCTGCCCCAGACTGAGAGTTCCTATCTATACCTTGTGGCTTATAGCCACTGATGGACTGCTGCGCCATGTGTTTATCTAATTCCCTCTTGAAACTGTCCATGCTTGTAGCTGCCACCACCTCCTGCGGCAGTGAATTCCATGTGTTAATCACTCTTTGGGTGAAGAAGTACTTCCTTTTATCTGTTCTAACCCAACTGCTCAGCAATTTCATGGAGTGCCCACGAGTTCTTGTATTGTGAGAAAGGGAGAAAAGTACTTCTTTCTCAACCTGCTCTATCCCATGCATAATCTTATAAACCTCGATCATGTCACCCCTCAGCCGTCGTTTCTCCAAGCTAAAGAGCCCCAAGCGTTTTAACCTTTCTTCATAGGGAAGGTGTTCCAACCCTTTTATCATTCTAGTTGCCCTTCTCTGCACTTTTTCCAATGCTATAATATCCTTTTTGAGATGTGGCAACCAGAACTGTACACAGTATTCCAAATGAGGTCGCACCAGTGATTTATACAGAGGTATTATAATACTGGCTGATTTGTTTTCAGTTCCCTTTCTAATAATCCCCAGCATAGCGTTGGCCTTCTTTATTGCAGTTACACATTGTCTAGACATTTTCATTGAGTTATCTACTATGACTCCAAGATCTCTCTCCTGGTCAGTCTCCGCCAGTTCAGACCCCATCAATGTGTATTTATAGTTAGGATTTTTGGCTCCAATGTGCATCACTTTGCACTTAGCCACATTGAACCCCATTTGCCACGTTGATGCCCACTCACCCATCCTCGACAGATCCCTTTGGAGTGCCTCACAATCCTCCCTGGTTTTCACCACCCTGAACAACTTCATGTCATCTGCAAATTTAGCCATTTCACTGCTTACTCCCAATTCCAAATAATTAATAAACAAGTTAAAAAGCATCGGACCGAGTACTGATCCCTGTGGTACCCCACTGCTTACCACCCTCCACTGAGAAAGTTTTCCATTTATACTCACTCTCTGTTTCCTATTTATAAGCCAGTTTTTGATCCACAAGAGGACTTGTCCTTTTATCCCATGACTATTGAGCTTACTTAGGAGCCTTTGATGAGGAACTTTATCAAAAGCTTTCTGGAAGTCAAGGTAAACAATATCTATTGGGTCCCCCTTGTCCATATATTTGTTCACACCCTCAAAAAACACTAACAGGTTAGTGAGACAAGATCTTCCCTTACAGAACCCATGCTGAGTCTGCCTCAATAGTTTCTGTTCATCAATGTGCGTACTAATTCTTTCCTTAATAAAAGTTTCCACCAATTTACCCAATATCGACGTCAGACTGACTGGCCCGTAATTTCCTGGATCTCCCCTGGAGCCCTTTTTAAAGATGGGAGTGCCGTTAGCTACCTTCCAGTCGAACTAAAAGGGCATGATAGAGATTTATAAAAAATATGCATTGAAGAGAGAAAGTGAGATTCATTGAATTCAGAGGTGCTTACTTCTCCACAAGAATGCCCAAAGTAGAAGGAGAGGACAGATCATATATCATAGAATATGGCACAAATGTTGCAGAAACGTGTTCAAATCTTGTGTGTTGGTACATGTATGTATTAGCATTTCAAACAGGCACAAAGGTTAAGTACAGATTTGAGTATATAAATGTATGTTGTAGATATTTGTTACAGTATCTGCCTTGGATGACTGGATGGGAAGAAGCCTTTACCGTATTTTGCAACAGATAATGCATTTGCATGACATGTACCTCTTGCTCTTTTCTAAACACAGTTTCATAGGGCAGCCATGTTGGTCTGTAGTAGAACAGCTAGATTCAAGTCTAGTTGCACCACAGAAATCAATAAGATTTTCAGGGTAGGAGCTTTTGAGAGTCAAAGCTTCCTTATCAGACATGCCTCATGTCTGACAAAGGGAGTTTTGACTCTTGAAAGCTTATACCCTCAAAAACTTGTTGGTATCTAAGGTGCTACTGAACTTGAACGTTTTCTAAACATGTGTTCTTGAAGGTCAGCTTGAAGTTTTGAAAGGGGACAGATCTCTGACTGGGAGAAAATGGGAAAGGGGAAGATCCAAATGGTGTTTAGCACAATACACATCTCTGAGGGAGAGGGAGCAGCACATTACGAAGATGGGGCTATTCTCAATAGAATTTAAAAGGGAAATATTTGTCCTGGCAAAATGACCAAAAGGTAAGGCTTCAGATTTCAGGTAAGGCTACATAAAATAAGAGTTCTAGAATTCTCTACAGATTTTGACTTACAGATTTTGAATAAATTACTACTGTTGTGGATATCATGCTGCACCAACCCACTTTTGCACTGGTAAATCCCTGTGTAGTTCTACGAAATCACTATTGAAAAACCAGAAATGTCCTGTTTAATGAAGTATTAACCAAATCTTTCATGGAATATGTGAGAGTGTGTGTGAGAGTGTGCCATTTTTCCTGCTTTTCTTCCCAACTTACTTGCACAGGCATCCTACCTTGGCTATTTTCACTGCTCCTTCACCAAAATTATAAGATTGGAAACAGCTGATGGCACAAAATACATTACAGTTATAAACTCAGTTATTAATGACCGCAGTCATAGATTCAACATCATGAATTCTGAGAGAATCACATGAATGCCCCCTTGTGACAGGCCCTTTCTACCAACTGAGGGGACCCACACAGCCTCTTATGATTTTGAGGAACCATGTTTGTTTTGAACTGTAAACCAGGGGTGTCAAACATACGGCCGATGGGCTAGAACCGGCCCGACCAGGGCTCTTATTTGGCCTGCGAGCAACTGGTCGTTACCTTTATTGCCAGATGACAGAGGCTGTGCATTTTGTCCCTGCATACTGTTCCAGTGCTAATGAGTAATGGGGTGGTAGAAGTGGGAGGGTAGGCATGAGGGAGATACTTTGAGGAAATGGTGTAAGAGTGTTAATGATTAAAACATGTTTGTATTTTGAGTAAAATATAATATCATTAATTGGGTTTGTCTGTGTCCTTTATAAAGTTTATATTTTCCATACCTGGCATTACATTTTATGGCACTCAAGGCCTGGCCAACAAAGTGACATTTATGTCAGATTCGGCCCCTGTAACAAATGAGTTTGAAAGGTTTACAGTGTAAACCTTTTCCTAGTTACAAGATGCTATTAAGGTAGCAAGGGTAAAGGGTTTGGGTTTGCTGCCACAAGCTAAGTTTTGTGATTATCTAGGAGGACACGGAAATCACTAAGGCAGGAGTTTACATAAATAACAAAGATTTATTTATTTATTTACAAGTTGCTTTTAGAGAACAGATCAGCAGCACAGGTCTCTAAGTTAAAGGAGAAGCCTGGCTGAGGCACATAAATTTCAGCTAGTTATGTCTTCAAAGTTTGGTTGGAATTCTCTTTAATGCTTGCAGCTACAAACAGGCTATCACTGAACAGCCACTAGGTAGGATCCTTTCACACACACAGGATTCCACTTGCACCAGACTGACCTTTCCCAAGAATCAGACTAAAGGGTATGAGATCTGTTCATCACCAGAGACAGGCCTCACAACTGGATACGTTGTCTTCTCCCAGACTGATTCTGCAGTGTCGAATTTCCCCATGCCTGCACTTCTATTCATCTGCAGCTTTCCTTGGTTTCTGCGGATGATTTCGCCCTCCCAGGTGTAAAAATACACTTCCCTCCTCTTGCCATGCAGCATCTGAATCTCCTGTTTCCAGGATGCTTTTGTAATCCTAACACTGAACACATGTCAACCTAGTGGGGAACTCTTTCTCATCCAGTGTTTTTCAACGCTAGTTCCGCCCTCTCCTCCCTCCATATTTGCATGTCCCACCCTCCAACCTCACATTACCGCAGAACAGTTTCTGGTTAATTAGCTTATTGTTTCCATTTCTTTTGTTTTTTTAAGGCAATCGCATTATTACATTACTTATATTGCGTTCCAACATTAGTTCTCATTGCGTGATTTTTCTAAAAAAAAAATGATTTCACATTTTACTGAAGAACACTGCACAAACTGATGTAATGAAGTAAATCTCTTCTGGGGAGGGGCAAATCACTTATGTGCAGTCTTCCCTGAGCAATAAGCAAAGGATATGCCGCAGGAAAGCCCCTACTGCTGAAGTAGTGCCGTAGACTTGCAGCATTAAAACAGACTTTCCTGCAGAGCTTCAGAGTGGTAAGGACATACTTTGGAAACTGTCCCAGAGGTAGAGCAGAGCTACCCTTCAAACTGTATGCGCTTTTGCTGAGGCAGACCCAGAACGATCTCTGCACTCTCCATGAGGCAACCTGAACTAACTGCTGCTGAGCTTCCCTCCAATATTCTATCCATCTGAAAGGTGACTGGATGCTGAAGCCCTCAGGGATGAAACAGCTGAGTGGTTGTTCTCCCTTACAAGGGCAGGACGCCCTTCTGTGCATCACACCCCTCTATCCAAAAATCATGGGACTGCCCCCTATTCTGTGCCCACTTGTTTACTAAGCATTCATCATTGCAGGCATACTGACTCACACACCAAACAGTTTGGTGTAGTGGTTAAGTGCGCAGTCTCTAATCTGGGAGAACCGGGTTTGATTCCCCACTCCTCCTCCTCCTCCTTCGAAACAACAAAAATGAAGAGTGTATATGCCCATCACAGCCCTCCCAAGTTGAAAATGAACCCTATGTATTTCATCTTGAAAGTAAGTTTTAGATTAATTATAACCTAGAAAATAAAATCAAGCATTATATTTGTGTGATGTCAGATCAGTTGTACAGTGTTCCTAGTTTTTGCCATTGTAGAGACTATATCAAACAATACTGCTACTAAAAAAAGACATTGGGGGACCTTTCTGGATAGACAGTGCATGAAGAGTTATGAAGAGTTACTCCAGTCCAGGCCCCCTGAAGACAATAGACTTAGACTGGAGTAACTCTGCAAAGAATTGCAATGTGAGCATTATGGGTGTGCCCAGGGGTCATTTGGGGCCGGAGCGCGCCCAAGCACCACTCCCACGCTCCAAGGAAGGCACAGGGAGGCATTTAAATGCCTCCCCGCTCTCTCCCTGGCCTTCCTGGCTCGCACACCAAGGCTGGTGAGCCAGGAGAGGGCGGGAGGGTTCTAGAAGCAGGCCAGCTGGGGAAGCAGAAAAGGGGAGGAATCTTCAAAAGCCTTCCCTTCCCTTCCCTTCCCCAGGCGGCCTGCCAAGGCGGGCTGGGAGCGAAGGAGGAGGTTTAAAGTTTAAATCCCTTCTTTCTGGAGTCACGCCGCCATCTTTCCATTGTATTCTATGGCCCCATAGATTATAATGGAATGATGACTCTAGAGAGAAGGGGTTTAAACTTTAAACCCCTTCTCTCTTTGCTTCCCCCCAGCCTGCCTTGCCAGGTTGGCTTCAGAAGGGAAGGTGAGGCTTTTGAAGATGCCTCCCTCCCTTTTTGCTTCCCCTTCTGACATCACTTCCAATGATGTCAGAGGGCGTGGCATATGCTAATATGCTATTATGCTAATAGCCTATTAGATATGCTAATGAGCTCCTGCAGTGCTTTTTCTACAAAATGACCCCTGGGTGTGCCCATATAGTTCTTGCACATTTGCAACTGACACATGGGAGGAATGACGTTTCAATGGAAGAAGAGACATTTTTATTTTTAAAGTTCCAGGAAGAGATTGAAGTCCATGAGCTGAAGGGAATCAAGGACACTGATCAACTCCATTAAGAAAAAGAGCCAACTGCCAAGTAAGCAGACATGTAGGCATTCTCTCTCCTTGTATGGGCTTCCTTCTCCATGAGTGGTGATAAGATGAAGCACAGCAAATTCCTCGATAAGAGTCCTCAACAGGTCATTGTTCCTTAGCCTAGTCTCCCTACCCAGAGGGTTCTTCTGCCCTGAAACTTTGTGGAAGAATGGTGGGATATAAATGTAATACGTAAATAGAAAGATTAATGCAGCCATGTACCATGTCTGACTGCTATCTTCTCAAAGCAAGACCCCACAAAAGAAGGAAGCAGTTAAAATAGTCTTGCCACAGAGGCTCATTATATCTTACTGGATTCTAGAATGTTCTGGGTGATTTTAGACTCCGAACTTCTGCTCGGTTGAGGCTGTGGTGGGAGTTTGGAATGTGAAGCTCCTAGAACCTATTGACAAGGTTGTTCCAGTCCTCAAGGTGGAACCGGGCTCTATGGTTTACCATTGAGCTGGGTGATCTAGAGAGGGCCAGGAGATGACTAGAATTACACTGGTGGAAAGCTTACAATAATTTTGACACCGCATGTTACAGAACTCACAGGAAGACATATGAAGCAGCAGTGACAATAGCAAAGTTGTGTTACTTTTCTGCTATCATTGCATCAGCCAGTTCACAGCATTCACAGTTGTTTAAGGAGGTATCCTGGCATCTACTGATTCCTAAATCTGAGGTTTATTGTCTCAGGAATAGGAAGTTAGTTGTGATGCCTGTGCAAAGATTTTTGCTGACAAAATCTCTTCAATATGCTATGACTTGGATGTTGATTTTAACATGCACCAGACAGAAGAAATATCTAACACACTGTCTGGTCTGTTTATGGATAATTTTGACCCAGTTACCATGACAGATGTTGACAGGATCCTGGGATATGTGAAGGCTGCCAGTTATAGTCTGAATCTTTGCCCATCTTGGTTGCTGAAATCATAATTCAGGCATTGATGTCTGTCAGTTTGGTGTAGTGGTTAAGTGTGCAGACTCTAATCTGGGAGAACCGGGTTTGATTCCCCACACCTCCACTTGCACCTGGCTGGATGACCTTGGGCAAGCCATAGCTCTGGCACAGCTGTTCTTGAAAAAAAAGCAGTTTCTGTTAGAGCTCTCTCAGCCCCACCTACCTCACAGGGTGTCTGTTGTGAGAAGGGGAAGGGAAAGGAGTTTGTAAGCCACTCTGAGACACCTTTGGGTAGTGAAAGGCGGGGTATAAATCCAATCTCCTCCTCCTCTTCCTCCTCATAAAGCAATCCCTGTCTCAGGGCCCTTCTCTCAGCCACTCAAAAAAGTGGCCATCCATTCCCTGCTTTAAAAGAATCCCACAGAAAAGTGATGTGGCAACTTATTGCCCTGTCTCTGATTTGCCCTTTCTGGAGCAAGGTAACTGAGACAGCAGTGGCGAACCAACTCTAGGCCTTCTTGAATAACTTGAGTGCTCTGAAACCCTTTTCAGTCTGACTTCAGGCCAGGCTATGACACAGAGACAGCACTGGTGGCTTTATTTTATAAATGTAGGCCACACCTTTTAGTTGCTCCTACCTTGTTCCTATTTTGTTGAAACGTTTAGAAGCAGAAGTAGGTATCAGGAGATGTGATTTGGAATTGCTTAAATCATTCCTTACAGACTAGATTCAAAGGGTTGCCACTGGAGACAAATTATCAGCGTGGCATATTGCCTGTGGGGTTCCATAAGGTGCAACCCCACACTATTCAACCTCTATGTAAAACCTTAGGAAAAATCACTCATGGGTGCCATCCAGGCCTCATTTCGGCACGTAGCGGGCTGGAGCTACGCTCTGCCAGTAAACAGGCCCACCCCGCCCCCCTCCCAGGTCACCCACCATCAGAAGCATCCATCTGAACCACAGGGAGGGAGGGCTGGCCAGGACCCTCCCCCTTCTCTCCCTCCTTTGCCCTTGGTAGGCTCATTGCCAATGGCAGGGAACAGACTGCAATTGCAACAGACACGCAGCCTTCCTTCCCACCTCCCAGTTCCTTCTTGGGCATGCAGTTCTGCTGGTGGAGAAAATGAGTCCGCATCCAGGTGGGAAGGGGTGGGGGGAGCGTGAGGGCCCTTCTTCCCCTTCCTGGACAATGTGCGGTTCTTTCCCTTTGCAGTTGTCCACCCAATCCAAGCCCGGGGAGCTCTGCCGCCTCTCCATTCTCGAGGAGGGTGCAGGAGGAGCAGCAGAAGTCAGCCTGGGCCTCTCTCTCTCTCTTTCTCTCTGCACCTACATACCCTGCCCCACCATGGGTCTTAACATAACGTAAGAGAAGCCAATGTTGAATCAGGCCAATGGCCCATCTAGTCCAACATTCTGTCACACAGTGGCCAAAAATACCAGGTGCCATCAGGAGATCCAGCAGTGGGGCCAGGACACTAGAAGCCCTCCCACTGCTGCCCTCCCCAGCTTCTCCTGCCTGGCAGCTCCTCTTCACACAGGGCTGGTGGGAGGTCTTTCCTGACCCGCAGCCTTTAGAGTGCACTGCCACCAAGGGGAGACGCAGAGCCGTGTGCTCCTCCTGATCGAAGAAGGGTGCTGCCGTCACCACCTATAAAGTATAGGCTGGATGCGGAGAATGCCAGGGGCTTGGACTGAGCTGGTCAGTCCCAGTCAGCAACCCCCGCATTGGCCGGGACCCTCGCCTCCCTGCCCTTTCTCCTTGCCACTGGTGTTCCTGGGGTTGCCAGCTCCAGGTGCAGAAATACCTGGAGATGGGGGGGAGCCTGAAGGAGGACTGCAGCATCGGGGGAGGGGAGAGACCTCTGCAGGGAAGGCCCAAGAGTCCACCTTCCAAAGCGGCTATTTTCTCCAGGGAGACTGATCCCTGTTGCCTGGAGATCAATTACAGCAGGAGATCTCCAGCCACAACCTGGAGGCTGGCAACCTAGGCTGCCAAGAAGGCCCCAGAGGGAGAAGGAGGAGAGGCAGGGAGCTTCTCACCCCCCCTGCCCAAACCAGAGCTTACAGATGACCAACACCACTCCCTGACATCTCCATAGGGTCAATGAAGGGGGCCTGGTGGTTCCACTGGTCATGGGGGGCATTTGGAATCAGTTACTGTTATCCTGCTTCTTGATCACTGGACACTTTGGTGCTTTCCCCTCCTTGCTGGATTTGATGATGTGATGTGGTTGATGGTCGTTTCAGTGGGGTTAATCAATGTTTCTTTCCATTTGAAGCATCTTGGTTTGAATTGCTTTTATTAGCTGCCTTGGGAGCCTCCTCAGATGTGGGGGGCCCTGGGAATGCAGCTTCCACCTGGGCTAGTGTATGGAGATGTGCTGGGCATGCGCTTTCTGTGGCCCTTCATGGAACAACAGCCCAAAGCTGGTTGGTGGGTGGGGGTGGGGGTAACAATCCAAGCTGGAACTGGGCTGCTCAGAGCACTTTTACACTTGTGCTCCCTGGAGCCCATGTCTTCTTGGGGGGGGTGATGGGCGTGCTTGTGGAGGGCACCATGCTTGTAGAAGAGAGGTTGAGGCTGGAGAGCAGCACTGGCTGCCTCAGGAAATAATGCGAAGTACTGCTCTGCCTTGCGTGTTAGAATCTTCCCAAACAATTCCATCTCTGCATCCCAGACCCTCAGATCTCAGGTGCATTCACTCCAAAGACAGTCCCACTGCTTTACATAAGATTTTCTTCTGAGGGGGCACACTTGGGGGTGCCACAATCAGAGTCGGAATAGGGCATTTTCCCAAGAGGAGCCTTGACTTGTGCAGAATGACCAGGTCCACCCAGTCCCTCATCCTGTCTCACTCATCTGAACAGGGTCTTCTATAGGTGCCACCCTGTAATGGGCAAGATCAACAACTGCCCATACATAAGCATTCTTTTTAATGACCCCAACTCAATGGATTGGCCTATTTGAATGAACAGGTCAGGAAGGCTCCCACTTTTTGGCTTTCTACAAACTATGTACAACAGGAAGACATTTCAAGAGGGCATTTCCATAAAGGAATAAGGCTGCATTATTATAACAGAATGATTCAGGAAGAAATTTCAATAGAGAAAACGGGATTGTGGACTATGCTACTAATATGTATTATCTCTCTGTTGCTATTATGTTTTTATATTGCTCTCACTGCATTAATACCATTTCTTGCATTGTTCAACATGTTATGTTTAATACTCATGGCTTGTTTCAGATTCTTGCAGTCCTAGTCCTATTACATTGTTTACTAGATTTCTCCTCATGCTATTGATTGTACTGACTTACATTATGTAATCTGCCTTCAGTCTCAGTGAGAAAGGTGAATTAACATAAATAAATAAATAAAATAAACCAGCATAACTTTAAAAGCATACTGTGAAATGGGGGGAAATCTGATGAGCCCAAGCCGACAAACTGGATGCATGACTGTTGACTCTCCGTGGGTTATTTTGGCTATGCTAGATATTCTGAGCACTCATTTATGTCTGTTCTACTGAGATCACTGTAAATAAGCCCTTCATATATTCACTGCTGCAACATTCATGGTGTTGCCCACCTACAGCTGATGAGGTATTTTCATTGAGTCTACACAGGATCTCAGTAGGCACACAATTCTCATATTTATTTGCTGTGCACACTGAATCAGTTTCCTAATCATTCAAATTGATTTGAATCTTCTCATTGCTCAACTGATCTAAATATTTAATTTTTAAATACATCCTGATCTCTGCAGCTCCTGAAAAGTATACTAAACTGAGACAAGTGAAAGGGAGGTGCTGTGGCTCAGTGATAGAACAGCTGCTTGGCATGCAGAAAGTCCCAGTTTCAATCTCCAACATCTCCGGTTAAAAGGATCAGGTGGTAGGTGATGTGAAAGGCCTCAGCCTGAGACCTGGAAAGACACTGCCAGTCTGAGTAGAGAATACTGACTTTGATAGCACAATGGTCTGATTCAGTATAAGGTGGCCTCATGTGTGTTCATGTGCTGAATCATTCACAAGACTAATTTAACCTATACAAATCCTGGAGAAGACCAATTTATGCCTAGCAAGAAAAAAAATAATCATGAGAATGTACCCTACGTGACTCGATACCTGACTCAGACCCCTGTTCTGTGTGACTCAAACTGTGCTTCATAGTTCCCAGTGGAGACGCAGCTTTCAGCCAGCCAGAAGCCCCCACTGGCAGCATCTCTGCTATTTTTTCATGCTTCAATCTCTGCTATCAAAGGAGCACATCATCAAAGAGGTCAGCAGACAACTGAAAGAGCAGGTGGAGAAGGAGTATGTAGAAAATCTGTTTACAAACATTTACGATAATTAATTAACCATGATGGTCAAAGGAGATTAATATTGGTGGATGCTTCACCTGCAGAATTAATTAACATGAAAAGCATTCCTTCACAAGCCTCAAGTTCACCTTTCAACAACACCTGGCAAAGTGTCTCTTTTTCACTACACCTGCTGAACAGGTGATGGTTATTAATGGGCTTTAAATTTGGCAAAACAGGAGAGCTACAGAACTGAAGAGATTACTGCTTCTTTCATATTCACATAGTATAAAATAATGAATTTTTAAAAATGTCCTAAAGAATAGTGTCATTGTTTAGTTATTGTGTTTCACTTCCTTAAATAAAACTACTTCCCTGAAGTGAATTCCCTAAATCTCCCCCAGACTGGTGTCTATGCATCTCCTGCCATTTTGTTAAAACACCATTAATTATGGGGGGGGGGGTTATTGCTACACTTCCATACTTTCTGCAGCTACTAAAACCTTGTCCTCTGACCGAATTATCCTGAAGAGGTTAACAAGGTAAACCTTAAAAGCTTCTATGTTTAGCACAAAAGGTCAAAACATGATGGCACAGAAGTGGTAAGGGCTATGTGAGTTCATAAGTGATGGACTATTAAATTATTCTTGATGTCCTCTGGAACTTTTTGGCAAGCAAGCTCACAAATATTCCTGAAGACAAGCCACGTGTTTTCCTGTGCAGGGTGAAGCATCTTTTAAGTGGGGCAAACATGAGGATTTAATTTATATCAGAGGATGTGTTGAATGTTTTCCTATGATATATTGTGTGGTTCACATATATAATCAAAGAGCACCAGTGTAAATTAATACTGCCAATGTTATTTGATCCTCTATATCTTGTCTATAGAGTGCCATTAATTGCAATAAAGCATTTTCCTCATGGCTTCTTTCCCTATGTCTGGGTGAGGGGGTCACTACTTTTTTATTGCCTTTAAACTATTTTTTCTGCCTTTGTTTGCCTGGGAATGAAACAGGCAATCCACACTTGTTCAAAAATGTAATTTGTTAGCCAGGCCTATTTCTCAACAGCTACCAAATTCAGTGTCTTATACCAGCCTACAGAAAATGCAGTTGCCTGCCTGAGTAAACCTTCTAGGGTTGCCAGCTCTGAAGATTTTGGGGGTGGAGTCTGAGAAGGGCGGGGTTTGGGAAGGGCAGGGACTTCAATTGAGTATAATGTCATAGAGTCTACCTTCCAAAATGGCCATTTTCTCCAGGTGAACTGATCTCTGTTTCCTGGAGATCAGCTGTAATTCCAGAAGATCACCAGCTACCACCTGGAGGTTGGCAACCCTACAGGACCCTTGCTGTGCCTCTGAAAACTCTGGGGTGTTTTCAGATAAGACACACAGGAAATAGCTGGTGGGACTAAAAAGTAGCTGAGGAGCAACAGAGTTACTATGGTGAGATTAAAAAGTGCTAAGAAATGGTGAGCAGGGTAAAGATGGAGAGGCAAGAAGGGGGATGTGGAAGGCCACAGCCTATGTAATTGACCAAATGTCAAAGGAAGACTGGGTAAACAGAGGCTTGAATCCCTGCTCAGTCATGATGATTGCTGAGTGACCATGGGCCAATCACTAGTCCTTTCTGCATTTGCCTGCCACTCCGGATTTTCTGTGTTTGAGTCGAGAAAAGTTAAATCCACAGCAAAACAGCATCCAAATAATCCGGGACAACAGCAGGCTGAAACCAGGCTGACCACTGAAGGGAGGTAACGTAATACAGAATGTGGGGAATACCTGGAATAAAAAGAAGGTTGGACTCGATTTTAGTGCAGAATGGGGGGAAAAACCTGGATTAAAAAGAAGGTTGAATTAGATTTTAGTGCAGAACTACTTCAAGGACACAGTGATGAACATGGATTAAAAAGAGAGTGCAGAAAGGGCCATTCTCTCTCACAGGGGATGATGATGGGAATGGGGGAAACCATGCCTGCTGCCCTAAACTCCTTGGAGGAAGAATGAGATTAAAAACAGTCAAGGTAGATTACTACTTGCCTTTAGGCCCTAGAGTACAGATGACATCTTTGGCACACATCAGAGCTGATTTGCACTGGTATTTCAATTAATTATAAAGCTGTACCCATAATTAATTAATTCATGTAATGATTTAATAACAGGATGGAACCCAAGAGTGCTGCCCACCATTTTCTCTTACTCTTGTACTAAACAGTAATGTTAAAAATTTGGCCATGCCTGCCTTAAACACAGAAGTGGTTTGGAATTTGGGTGAATGTACAATTGTAGTTTCAAGGAGAATGTGAACCTGGCATATTACAGGAAATATCATAGAACTTGACATATCAGAGAGAGAGAGAGAGAGAGAGAGAGAGAGAGAGAGAGAGAGAGAGAGAGAGAGAGAGAGAGCTCTGTGTGTGTGTGTGTGTGTGTGTGTGTGTGTGTGTGTGTGCGTGCGTGCGTGTGTGTGTAAAATCAACCGGTATTAGCACCAGGAGAGGCAGAGTTTGTTTCTATTGCCTTATAAAAATATCCACTCTTCACCCTGAGCTCACAAGAATCTGCATTGTACCAAGTTGTCTGTGCATACAGTACGTGTCCAGGCATGTAATTCCATGCCTAATGATTTCTTCTCCTTGGCTTTCTTCTTGAGTAATATATTTTTGCTGAGCTTTCTTTTTCCTCACTCAGTTTAAAAAAAACAAAACACCATGTTTTCAGGAGAGGATCTTGCCAATCTACTTCGTGGCCTGAGAGACAGCTTAATGCTATTACCAGCTGGAAGAATAATGAATTAGGTTGCTGTACAAGAGAGGTGTCTAAAACCCACTAAACAATCCCTAAGGTACAAAATTTTTGTTCTGGGCTCTTTTGGGATTGGATACTGACAGGAGGCTTAAAACTGCAAACTAGCAGAAGATTGTAAGTGTAGACACTGAAAATGGGCCTGTTACACTGGCTGTGAATGCAGAAGGGGGGGGGGGGGTTACACATAAAAAGATCTGGCAATTTTTATTGTTTCCTGAAGTACCCAAAACCAAGTGAAGGGAACTGGGGGGATCAGAAAATTTTACCGTTCTACTACTTGTACCAGTTCCACCAGTAGAAAGTGCTATTTTTCTTTCTGCAAGAATGTTGACCAACATATTTACATCTCCTGTTTTGAAAAAAAAATCCTCTACAACTGAAAACTCTGGACTCCAGGAGAAAATCTTTGAAACTGAACTGCCTAACACTCATTAAGGTGTTAGACACACACATACAGAGAAAGACATGCCCACACAGGAACATGCATAGAAATACACTATCACAAACACAAAAAAAGGTTAGGCTGTTCAACCATGAGAATAAGTATGAAACTAGGGCTTAGAAGTTTCACCACTCAAGGGACTGGTTTTGGAGCAGTTTTCACTCTTTCTGGCAAAATAAGTCATACAGATTAAGAACAGACAAAAATTAGTTGTATGAATTGGCCGCAAGTTTTAAGTTGTCTTGAGCCCAAAGGAAAGGCAGGGTATAAACATTTAAATAAATAGGACCATAAACTCTTCTGAAGAGAGAAGTGCCACGTGTAATGAGTATCAATAAATACGACAGGAATAATAAAGACATGCCTGCAGTAGACTCCCTCTAGTTTACAAATGTTTACGGACATCCTTTTCAGCATTTTATGGTCTCACGTAGTACACGTTTCCACCTCTCAGATACAATGGATGCCCCTCCCACTCTCTGCATGTACAAAAACTAACACACTCTTAGAGATTTCCTTGTCTTGGTCGTGATCTAGAAGCCCCTTTGTGGGATACTCTAGACATGACCAAGAAATGGAAGATATCGCTTATCTTCTGCAGTGGCCATAGCAGTGGCACCAATTGAACAGAAACTCAATACAATGATTCCAGAGGGATAGCTGTGTAGCAGCAACCTTATGCAGAAGTCCAGCAGCATCTTTAAGACTAGCAGAAATTTATTCCACTCTTACCATTACATGCATTTGACAAAGTGAGCTCTGACTCATGAAAGTCTATACCGGAACAAATTTTGTTAGTCTTCAAAGGGCTGCTGGAGTTCCATTTAACTTTTTTCTATCCTATAAGTCCCATATGCCTAGCCTAGCGTGTCCCTTGTAGTAGCCACTGTGTAGATAAGGGAAGGGGGCTTTTCCTATAAACACAGTTCATATAGCAGAATGCATAGCCTAGTGTGCTTCAGAGAAGACTGATTTGTCCCAGTGAATGTACTGTGCAGAACATCCCCCTCAACATCAGCCTAGTCACAGGGAGATCCTTCCTTTCATATATGCTCATCTCGCATAGTGCATGGAACCAAATGGAAAGATGAATATGGAAGAAGCTAGACTGCAGGAAACAAAAGGGGGAGAGAGCTAGAATCTTCTCCAAAAACCTTCACCTCAGCTAATCAAACTATTGAGCTTGTAGCTGGAATCCTCTAATACTAGAGGTACTGTCCCAATGCAAGAGGTTGGTTCCAACCTAGGGGAGCAGAACTCTGGCCTACAGCTGGGTTTGTGTAATTGTGAATTTTGCAACTAGAGCAATTATCTGCTTCTGAGTCTGTTTTTTTGTTGAACTTGGTTCAAGCCCTGCTTTCTACCTTTTTCTCCCACATTATGCAAGAGCTGGAAATGCTTCCTCAGCATTAGTGGGCTGGCTTGACAAGAAAGTGATTCTGGCACCTTCCTCTTGTCAATGAGGAACTGAGGGCAGCCACTCATCTCGAAATATTGGGAAGGGCTTCAGGAAATGACAACCAAGCTTCCAAGTAAGCTAGCTTTCCAATCCCTCTCATTTTACAAATTAAACACTGGCCCTGAATAGACAATGGCCTTTAAAGGTCTTTCCAGATGAAGTTCCAGATCTTATTATTGTAAGTTCTGAAGAAATGCCAGCCCCGATTTAATGTCAGTGCCCTCCGTTCATGTAATGAAGGAGGATAGGCACTGTATCTCCTCCTCCACAATCACCAATAGGTTTCTGTAAAGCTGTTGCAATCACAGACCACTACACACTCATTAAAACAATGAACTTGCAAAGGAAACTGCCTTTCCACAGCACTTCAACACTGGTTTTTGAATGAAGGGAAAATTCAGTTTCCCAGATGGGATGCATCATTTGCAGCAACACACTCATTCTCGAACAAGAAATTATTTCCATTCCCTTTATAAAAACTTTATCCTCTAGGAAAGCCTTGGAACAGATTTGACAGGTTATGGAAGGAATCATAAACATGGGTTCAAGCTAGTTAGCACTTCTAGGAGTAATAAGGTAAGACTTGATTGTGGTTAATGTCAATGCCAGAGCAATGTTTAAGTGCTGTCATGGCAGGTCAGGGGAATTTACACTGTGATGGCATGCTCATGGCACAGCAGTTACAGTGACAGCCTGCAATCTGTTTTATGGAAATTCACAAATTATCCATCCATCCATCTCTGCTCATATAGCAATAGCCTTAAGCAGAAAATAATTCACAAATATCTATTTACGGGTAAAAGCCTGCATATATAAAATACCTCCCTGCTACTTGCAATGCAATTTCATTAACAGGGCTAAATATGCACAAATGTTAACTTCTCAAAGAGATATTAAAAAGATGTAACTACAGCTGATAGAGGGAAAAGGAGAAAAGCCTACAGCCTGGGGAAGAGAAGGAGTAACTACTAGTTAAAGGCTACCAACCATCCACATAGGATACAGACAGGAAAGTTCTAGTGGGGAGGGGGGGTAAATGGGAGAGAGGAAATGAAGCCAAATTGGAGAAACCCAAAACAAAATTGGCAGAAAGAGGAATACAGAGGAAGCAGCAACAGGTAATTCTGTGTTGAAAGAATTGTATGGGATGACCTTGAACTTATGCAAAAAGTATAAAGGATGCCTACGTTTTCTGGTCAGCACTAAGTATCTTTCAGAAGAAAGTGCAGTCTTGTCCCATAAATACCAAGTGGAGAGGCTGGTTATTCTGGTTACACCACAGTTTGTGCAGCTTAAGTTAAGCACTTTTAAAGTTCCAGACTTTAATTAGATAAGCATGTACCTGCATGGATTCCACTCATTATTTATGTCACCTTGAAGATGCTATTTAACCTGTCTATCACTCATTTCCTTATCTGTAAATTGGGAACAGTGATTCCTAGTGCATCAAGGCTACTCTAATCAGGGTTAATGCATCAAAATAGGTGTCTTGGATGACAATATCCTAATTAACCACTTCCCTATTTTTCAGAAGGGTAGTGCTGGGCATTTAAAGCAGATTAATAAGAAGTTGTTGTGAGTATACAGAAGTAATGTCATATAATTCTGTAGATTCTTATTAGCAGCCAGATATTTTCATAGTTCATTTTAAAAATATATTTCTAGCTTTTGTTTTCTAGTTTTTTGCAGGAAAAAATCCTGAAAACAGCAATCTAGTATGTCTTAATAATTAAGACTCAAGAAAGCACAAATGTATTTAATGGAGATTTTGATTTCAAATTCTTTAAGCCAGTTTTGAAAGCTTTAAGATACTGTTTAAATATTTTTACTATTCCATGGACACCAAAGGATTTAGGGAGACTCAGGAATTCTTTCATCAACCAAACGTCATTGTTGCTTTTGTGCCATGTGCATCTGTGAGCAAGTGAACACTGTGTATGCTCACCTCAAGGACAAGTAGCTACCACCTACCACCATCAGCATCACCATCCACATTGACTTATCTCACTCCTAGGAGGGAGGTCACTTAGGAGAGTTCACAGGGCAGTTCTAAAACCTCTCATATCTCTGCTGGGTTCTTTCAACCTATTTATACCATTCATCTTAGATGTTGGGGGATGGGACGGGTTGAGCCTGCAGGATCATACTAGAGAGCACTTACATCTAAAATAGGTGTGTCTATTACCCTGACCTGGATAGCCCAGGCAAGCCTGATCTTGTCAGATCTCGGAAGCAAAGCAGGGCTGACCCTGGCAAGTCTTGGAAGGGAAATCTCCAAGGAATATTAGGGCTGAGACACAGAGGCTGTTAATAGTAAGCCACCTCTCTGAAACGTCCAAGCCCCACTAGGGTCACCAGAAGTCAATCATGACTTCCATGCATACACACACACACACACACAAAATACAAAAAATAAATAAATAAAAATTGCTGTGTCTATTGATAAAACAGAGCTGAAAGCATCAAGAAAAACAGGCAACCTAGAAAAGAAATCCAAAGATGAAATAAAGCTAACTTCTATAAACATGGTTGGTAATTGCAAACTGGCCCTACATTTTAAAGTTAAAAAGCAAATACATGTCAGGCCCCATTCACATGCCGAATGTGCCGCGGTAGAGCCACAATTGAATGGTGGAGTTTCTGGGCGCGATCACGCCACAACATCTGGGAGGCGTAGCACTCCCGTGGCCAACCCGTGGCTTCCCGCTGAAGATGTGGAGTAAAAAACTACCTCCTCGAAGGTACTGGCAAACGGTTTGCCACGGGCTGCCTCTGGACTCCCTTAGTGTGATCGCACTGATGCGCAGCTTTTCCCTCCGGCCCCTCGTTGACACGCAGGTGCGGAGGGAAGGAACCATGGCATGCTGCCGACCCATGGGATCGTGTTCTGGTGGCTCTAATTGCAGTGCCGCAAATAGCCCCTCCTCCCCTCCGCGTTATCCGTCCCATATGACCAGGGCCTCAGTTTTACAAAAATTGACAGAGTTTGCCCCACTCCCACTACAAAAAGAACATCCATCTAAAAGCCATGTAATACCTTTTGTTAATACCAGCTAAAATAACACAGGACTTTGTCTGTTATTTTCCCCTCCCCCCTTTTTTCCTAAAAAGATGTTTTATGAAGAGAGCTCTGGCTTGTAACAATTAGATCCGAAGAGCTGGGCTACATGTGTCATACTAATTAAAGTTCGTCCAGCGAACAGGATTCCTACAGTCAGATGGACAGTAACATTTCCTCTTGAGCAACAATTCATTTAATATGCTGATGACAGATATTAACTGGATTGTCTCAACTGAGTTTTCTGTACCTGTTTGGAAAGTATAGCTGCTAGAGTTGGTTAACACTTCAGAGAAGTTGATAGGCTATCAAGAATAAACAGAAAGTGATTGTCTGCAAAGTAATGTTAATTTGCATTTGACAAACAAGTGAACTCCCAAAGGAATGGGATTACTTAATTGCTTAGTAATTACTTAGAATCCATGTTTAGGCAGTGAGCTTATTTTTGCCCACGGAGCCCAATTGACCCTGGTTGGCTTCAGGAAGTTCTGCAGGATCTGATGCCCCCTGGTGGTTCGTTACATGAGCTGGTGGAAGACTGGCATAGCCAGCTCTCTAAGGCCATCGACAAATTGCCCCCTGGCAACCTCTTCACCACCAAACCAAAGCAGCCCCATGGTATACCCCAGAGCTGAAGTGGATGAAGTGGAAGCTGAGACGGCTAGAGTGAGGGTGGTGGTGTACTTGTGACTAAGTGGCAAGAGCATCTTATAGGATGTTTATGAAAGCCTATGAGATGGCAGTGAAGACCCCCTAAAAAAGAGTTCTATGTGGCCTCCATTGCGTCAGTGAACTCACACCCAGCCCAATTGTTTCGAACCATTTGGTTGTTAACTATATTGCCACAAGGCAGACAAAATAGCAGGGAATTGACTACTGGCTGTGAGGCTTTTGTGAGCTATTTTGCAGATAAAGTCTTGTCACTCCGCCAGGATCTTCTGACCACAATTAATATAGTAAAGGAACTGGAAGCCCCTTGTCCATCTTCAGGTCCAATCTTGGACTATTTCAGCTGGCTCTCTCAAGAGGAAGTTGACAAGACCCTGGCAACTGTGAGGCCTACCACTTGCCCCCTTGCCCCCTGTCCATCCCGGCTGGTTAAAGCCTGCAGGGATGGCATTCGGGTCCCCCTAGGAGAAATTATCAACTTATCCCTTTCTTCAGGGACATTCCCAGTGTGATTAAAGGAGGAAGTGGTATGTTCTTTAAAAACCATCACTGGACCCTGCGATCTTAGCCAACTACTACCTAGTTTCAAATCTCTCATTTCTGGGCAAGGTAGTTGAGAGGAGAAGACTCTTGAGAGTCCCTTGGACTGCAAGGAGATCAAACCATTCAAACCTAAAAGAAATCAACCCTGACTGTTCCCTTGAAGGCCAGATCCTGAAGTTGAAGCTCAAATACTTTGGCCACCAAATGAGTACGGAGCACTCACTGGAGAAGACCCTGATGCTGGGAAAGATTAAAGGTCAAAGAAGAAGGGGACGGCAAAGGATGAGGTGGTTAGACAATGTCATTGATGCAACGAACATGAAATTGAGCAAACTTCAGAGGACAGCGGAAGACAGGAGGGCCTGGTGTGATCTGGTCCATGGGGTCGCGAAGAGTCAGACTCGACTGTGCGACTGAACAACAACAACAAGTTGAGAGGGTAGTGGCAGAACAACTCCAGGTTTTCTTGGATGACACTTCCATTCTGACCATGGGGTGGAGATGGTGTTGCTCACTCTCATGGATGACCTCCAGAGACATCTGATGCTAGGTAAGAGGGTCTCCCTGTGACACCCACTAGAATGTGAAGTACCACAGGTGGCGATCCTCTCACTGATATTGTTTAACATCTACATGTGCCCCTTGCCCAGCTAGTCCAGGGGTTTGGGCTGGGCTGCCACCAGTACGCTGATCTAAATGAATATCCAACACTACAGGAGATCACACAGTAAGACCAAATAAGCTATGAGAAAACTGTGTACAACAATGCTAAATAATTAATCAAAGCGAAAAGTATATTATAAATCCATATATAAGGTGAACATTTGTAACTATTAGATTTACAATAAATTTATAGAAAAAATCATATGAATATTGCTTCTATTCAATGAAGGTTGAAAAAACCTTACTGGATTAAACTTAATGGCACATGATATGTACGTAATCCACATTTATATAATCCACACTTATAATACTATTGCTGTTGTCCAATTTTATTATTTTTATTTTTGCACATTAGTATGTAAAATATTGTATTTTTCCTTGGTTTTTTTCCTTGTGTATTAGTATGAAATTCTTGAAGGAGATATCTGAAATGAAGCCTGTAATCTGGAACCTTCGTTGTATAGAAGCAATATACATGATTTTTTTCTGTAAATTTATTGTAAATGTAATTGTTACAAACGTTGTTCACCTTATATATGCATTTATAATATACTTTTCACTTTGATTAATTATTTAGCATTGTTGTACACAGTTTTCTCATAGTTTACCAGTATGCTGATGACACACAGCTCTAGCTGATGTTGGACGGCCACCCAGACTCTGCCCCTGAGAGTTTGGACAGGGTGTTAGGGGCCGTGGTTGGGTGGCTGCCACAGAGTCAGCTGAAGTTAAATCCTGCAAAGACGAAGGCTCTGTATCTGAGCCGGGGAGGAGTGGATTCGGGGATTAGGCTTCCTACTATGGATGGAGCACCACTGGTGCCAACCCATAAGGTGAGAAGCACAGGGGTGACCTTAGATGCCTCATTTTCTATGGAGGCCCAGGTTGCTACAGTCACCAGGCCTGCCTTTTATCATCTTCATCAGATGAGGCAGCTGGCCCCTACCTCTCTCCCTGGGACTTGGCTACAGTAATCCATGCAATAGTCACTTCCAGGCTTGATTATTGTAACTCGCTCTATGCGGGCTTACCCTTGAGGCTGATCCAGAAACTCCAGCTGGTGCAAAATGCGGTGGTGCGCCTGCTGACTGCAATGTCTACAGACTGCACTGGCTACCAATTGAGTACCAGATCGACTACAAGGTGCTGGTGTTGACCTCTAAAGCCTTGTGTGCCCTGGGAATGACATATATACAGGACCACCTCTCCCCATATGCGCCCCAGAGAGCCTTGCACTCTGCAGATAGCCATCTGCTGGTTGTCCCTAGCCCGAAAGATAAGAACATAAGAGAAGCCAATGTTGGATCAGGTTAATGGCCCATCCAGTCCAACACTCTGTCACAAAATGGGAAAAATATCAGGTGCCATCAGGAGGTCCACCAGTGGGGCCAGGACACTAGAAGCCCTCCCATTGTTGCTGGTTTACCTACCTTTATATGCTCAGTTTTCCTACAATTTATTGAATTACAGTTATTGTTAAATCTTTTTAATGAAAATAGTTTGTTACTCTGCTTGGGTCCTCATGCCTCATTCGGTCCTCCTGGAAAAGGAGCACATAAAGGGATAGGGTGGGTGCTCTGGGCCCTCCTGAGGAGACCCATACCAGAGTGGTGGCAGCCATTAGAAAAGCTTTCTAGCCACTGCCCATGACACCCCGTGAGAACACTTGGGGTATAAATAAACAAAGATCCAAATCTCAAGTAGGGAATTTAGGGCCTGCTACCACTGTAGATCCTGAAAACAAACAACAGGGGAAAAACGTGTTAATGCCCAAGAAGCTTTTTCCTGTTCTAGCTTTGATGAACCGATACTTTACCCCACAAGAAGCTTTGAAAGAGAAACGTGTGATACTTTACCCCACAAGAAGCTTTGAAAGAGAAACGTGTGATTTGCTGTCCCAAAGCAGTGTTCCCAGGTAGGCAGAGGATTTTTCTAGCTAGCTTTGAGCCTGCGTGGCAGTGGATACCTTAATGGGGAATAACCAAGAAGACAACAATCTGCAGAATCAAGTTCTTAATGGAGCCGATGAAGGTGGTTCTTCTGCCTACAACAGAGACAGGCAACCTTTTTGGTCCATCTGCTGAGTGACCCATAAGCCAGTTTTCTGTAGTGGTTAAGTGTGTGGACTCTGGGAGAACCGGGTTTGATTCCCCACTCCTCCACTTGCACCTGCTGATGTGACCTTGGATCAGTCACAAGCTCTGGCACAGCTGTTTCTGAAAGAGCAGTTTATGTTAGAGTTCTCTCAGCCCCACCTACCTCACAGGGTGTCTGTTGTGGGGAGGGGAAGGGAAAGGAGTTTGTAAGCCACTCTGAGACTCCCTTGGGTAGTGAAGGGCGGGGAATAAATCCAATCTCTTCTTCTTCTTCCCTTCTAAATCTACCAGTAAAAATACTGCTGCATCAGCAAACAACTGGGGGAAGAGGAGGAGAGAGGAGGGTTTATTTATCAATTATTTATTTAAAATATTTGTGTGTATCCTTTCCAGATACCTGTTCAAAGCAGATGGTATTTGACCAGTCACAGCAGGAGCCAGCTGAGCCCCTGTAGCACTGTCAGAGATGCAGGGGCTCACCTTGGTTTTTCAGGCAGAGAAGTAGCCCTCTGTGCCAAGCACCAAGAATAGAGTGCATCACCTGCCCCAGACTGAGAGTTCCTATCTATACCTTGTGGCTAATAGCCACTGATGGACTTATCCAATTTCCGCTTGAAGTCGTCCATGCTTGTAGCTGCCACCATCACCTGTGGCAGTGAATTCCATGTGTTAATCACTCTTTGGGTGAAGAAATACTTCCTTTTATCCGTTCTAACCCGACTGCTCAGCAACTTCATTGAGTGCCCATGAGTTCTTGTATTGTGAGAAAGGGAGAAAAGTACTTCTTTCTCTACCTGCTCTGTCCCATGCATAATCTTGTACACCTCGATCATGTCACCCCTCGCCTGTCCTTTCTCTAAGCTAAAGAGCTCCAAAGGCCTTAACCTTTCTTCATAGGGAAAGTGTTCCAACCCTTTTATCATTCTAGTTTCCCTTTTCTGCACTTATTCCAATGCTATAATATCCTTTCTGAGGTGTGGTGACCAGAATTGCACACAGTATTCCAAAATGCGGTTGCACCATCAATTTATACAGGGGCATTATGATACTGGCTGATTTGTTTTCAGTTCCTTCCTAATAACCCTGAGCATAGCACTGGCCTTTTTTATTGCAGTCGCACACTGTATCAACATTTTCAGTGAATTCTCTACTACAACTCCCAGAACTCACTCTTGGTAAGTCACTGACAGTTTGGACCCCATCAATGTGTATTTATAGATAGGATTTTTGGTCCAAATGTGCATCACTTTGCACTTGGCCACATTGATCCCCATTTGCCATGTTGATGCCCACTCACCCATCCTCAACAGATCCCTTTGGAGTGCCACACAATCCTCCCTGGTTCTTACCACCCTGAACAATTCTGTGTCATCTGCAAATTTAGCCACTTCACAGCTTACTCCTAACTCCAAATCATTAATGAACAAGTTAAAATGCATTGGACCCAGTACTGAGCCCTGTGGTACCCCACTGCTTACCACCCTCCACTGAAAAAATTGCCCATTCATACTCACTCTCTGTTTCCTTTTAATTAGTCAGTTTTTTATCCACAAGAGGACTTGTCCTTTTATCCCATGACTGTTGCGCTTATTTAGGAGCCTTTGATAAAGAACTTTATCAAAAGCTTTTTGGAAGTCAAGGTAAACAACATCTTTTGGGTCCCCCTTGTCCATATGTTTTTTCACCTTCTCAAAGAACACTAACAGGAAGACAAGATCTTCCCTTACAGAACCCATGCTGAGTCTGCCTCAATAGTTTTTGTTCATCAATGTGCCTACTAATTCTTTCCTTAATAACGGTTTCCACCAACTTACCCGGTATCGGCGTCAGACTGACTGGCCTGTAATTTCCCGGATCTCTTCTGGAATCCTTTTTAAAGATGGGAGTGACATTCACTACCTTCCAGTCCTCAGGAATGGAGGCAGATTTTAATGAAAGATTACATCTTTTTGTCAGGAGATCTACAAGTTCACATTTGAGTTCTTTCAAACTCTCGTATGTATGCCATACGGGCCTGGTGATTTATCAGTTTTTAAGTTGTCTATCAGGCATAGGACCTCCTCTCTCGTCACCTCCATCTGACTCAGGTCTTTCAACACCCCTCCCAAAACCAGCGGTTCTGAAGTGGGCAAGCACTTCTCATCTTCCACAGTGAAGACAGAGGCAAAAAATGCATTCAGTTTCTCAGCCATTTCTCAGCTATCATCCCTTCGGTACTCCTTTTACCCTTTGGTCATCCAAGGGCCCCACTGCCTCCCTGGCTGATTTCCTGCTTCTAATGTATTTGAAGAAAGTTTTATTGTTGGACTTTATGTTTTTTGCAATATGCTCCTCAAATTCCGTTTTTGCCTGCCTGATCACAGACTTGCATGTTATTTGCCACAACCTATGTTCTCTTTTATCAGCCTCACTGAAACTAGCTTTCCACCGCTTAAAGGAATCCTTCTTACCTTTTACAGCTTCCATTACTTTGTTAACCATGCAGGCCTTTTTCTATACCTATTTGTGCCTTTCCTAACCTGCGGTATGTATTTTACCTGAGCTTCCTCCACCCAGCTGTCTACCTGCCTAAGGATCAGATCACCAACTACCAAGAGCCCCCCTCCCTCCCTGCCCAGGGATGGTTCCTTGGTGCAAAAGGATACCTGTTCACCAACTGAAGAAGAGGTCCCTTCTGAGGGCACATTCCCCTTATCCTCAGTATGGTGGCCTGTTTTCTCTTGACTCTCATGCTCCCTGGCAGCAGTGGGGCTGCTATTTTCAGAGTGGGATATATCTAACAAGTCCCCTAGAGTCTTCTCTATGAGCCTAACTGACTGTCTCTGCTTCTCCAGGTCAGCCATCTTGGCCTCAAGGGTGTAAACTTGTTCCCTGAAAACCAGGAGCTCTTTGCAGCAGGCACACACCCAAAACTTCTTTCCAGTAGGCAGGTATTTGTACATGTGACACTTCGTGCAAAACACTGGATAGCCCCCAACCCCCTGCTAGCATTCTGCCTTCATAATTGCTTTTAAAAAATAATTATAATCCCCCTTTTAAAACCCTTCGTATGTGGCTCTCCTTGTGGAAAGTCTACTTACCTTACTGGAAAAACAAGGAGACTAGGGCCCTGTCTTTCTAGTCCTTCCTGGGCTTCTTACAGAACCCCTACACTAAGAGTACCTAGGTTAAGATGCAGCATTAAATAGAAGCCTCACGCAGCAGAGGGGAGGCCCAGCAGCTATTTTATTTAATTTTATTTATATTCTAATTTATATCCTGCCCTACCCAACCAGAGCAGGCTCAGGGCAGCTTACACAAAGTAAAATATAGATTAAAACAGTCAAATAATCAAAACCATTAAAGCAATTCATTAAAACAATACAATATTAAATATTAAAGTGCTAGTGATGTTATTCCAATATCATAACAATGGCGTTGCTGCATGAGTGCATACCATATGGTGTTCATTTCTAGCACTGATCTTAATCGGCGCGCACAGGCTGTCAATAGTTCACTAGGAACCAGGCTCTACAGTTGGTACTAGTGATGGTCACTAGTGATGGTAACTAGTGGTGGTGGCAGCTCCTAAATGAAAGCCTGGTGGAAGAGCTCCATCTTGCAGGCCCTGCAGAACTATAAGAGGTCCCGCAGGGCCCTGATCTCCTCCAGGAGCTCACTCCACCAGTACAGAGCCACCACTGAAAAAACCCTGGTCCTAGTTACAGCTAGCCTGGCAGGGCCAATTGATTTTGATTCCCTGACCATAGTGCTCTCTGGAGTATATGTGGGGAAAGGCGGCCCCTCAGGTAAGTCAGACCCTGGCCATTAAGGGCTTTAAAGGTAAGAACCAGCATCCTGAAGCGAATCCGATATGCTATCGGCAGCCAGTGCAATGCTTTCAGAGCTGGCTGGATGTGCTCCCGCAAGGGGAGACCCATCAGAAGCCTAGCTACTGCATTCTGCACTAGCTGCAGCTTCCGGATCTGTGACAAGGGCAGCCCCATGTAGAGAGCGTTACAGTAATCTAATCTCAAGGTGACCATCACATGGATCACTGTTGCTAGGTCAGTGCGGTTGAGGACAACTCATAACTCTGGACAATCTGGTCAAGGGGGTGCATGTAGATGTACTCTAGTGGGTACCTCTGGGAGAGCTGTTTCCCTAACGCCACCCTTTGTCCCCAACCATGGAGAAAGGAGACAAGCCACTGCAAGGTAAGCCCCTGGACTCCTGCATCAGCGAGGCAGCGGATCAGTAACTGATGGTCAACTGTGTCAAATGCAGCCAAAAGATCTAACAACAGCACCACCAAACCATCTTGATCCAGGTGCCTCCGGAGATCATTTGTGAGGGCAATCAGTGCTGCCTCCATCCCATGGCCTGGGTGAAAACTGGACTGGAAGGAATCTAGAATGGAAGCATCATCCAAGAAGCTGGATTGCTATGGCCCTCTCTATTATTTTGCCCAAATAAGGCAAATTAGAGACCAGCCAATAGTTAGCTAATTTGGCCGGATCTAAAGATGGTTTCTTCAAGAGAGGATGCACCACTGCTTCCTTGAGCTCCCCCGGGGAACTGTCCCTCAATGAGGGACTTGTTGATAATTTCCTTTAGGGCACCTCACAACCCATCACGGCCAGCTTTAATTAGCCAATATGGGCACAGATCAAGGCAACATGTGGTAGGATGTACCACTAGAAGCAATTTGTCCACTTCCTCTAGGCTGAGTGGACTGAAAGAATCCATAAGCTGACTCAAATATGTGCATGGAGCCTTGAGTTCACTCATTGTATCAACTGTGACAGTTCACAGTGGAGGGACAAGATTTTATCTGCAAAATAGCTCGCAAAATCCTCAGTCAATATCCAATTCCATAGAGTTTAATCCGCCCTGCAGCAGAACACTTAAAGACCGAACTGTTCTAAATAACTGGGCTGGGCATGAGCTGGCAGACACGATCAAGGCTGCATAGAACTCCCTCTTTGCAGCTTTGACCACCATCTCATAGGATCTCATAAACGTCCTATAAGATGCTCTTGTAGCTTCGACATGAACACGTTGCCACTGTCTCTCTAACAGCCATCGCTTCATAAGCTGCAACTCCTGGGTATACCAGGGAGCAAGCCTAGAGTGAGGGCACAGAGGGCACTGGGGAGCAATCTCGTTGATGGCTGCAGGGAGTCAGCCATGTCAGTCCCCTACAAGCTCATCCAACGAGCCACCAGGGGGCATCGGATTCCACAGCGCTGCCTAGAACTGTACAGGGTCTATTTGGCTCCGTGGGCGAGCTAAAATATGCTCGCTGCCCAAACAGGGTTGGAATGGAACATTCAGACAGGTCCTAAGGGCATGGTGGTCCGACCATGGTACTGCCAAAGCAGTAATCCGAGCCATTGCTACCCCAGCCCAAAGATCATGTCAAGTGTGTGTCCAGCCTGATGAGTGGGGGTCATTACAAGTTGGGAGAGTCCTAGTGCCACCATGGATGACACTAGGTCCGTAGCCCAGGTGGAGGTTGCATCATCAGCATGGATGTTGAAATCACCCAGGACTAATAGCCTAGGGTGTTCCCATGCCCAGCCTGATACGGCCTCCATCAGGGACAGCAGGCTATTAGGCAGTGCGTTGGGCGTTCAGTATACCAGCCAAATTGCCAAACTCACCCTGGCCTCCCACTAGGCCAGCACACTCAATGCCTGTGATCTTCAGCGGCGGGACTGCCCTAAAGGAATAAGCTATTCAAATCAGCTATATCTCCTCAGCTGAAAGCAAATAAAAAACATCCCTGTAGCAGCTCTATCTCCCACTGCTTCTCAGAGCTCAGCGGGTTAGCTGTGCCTCTAGCAAGGTGAAGCCTTAAATAGAAGCCTCACCCAGCAGAGGGCAGGGCCAGCAGCTATTCAAATTACACCCAGGTAATCCAATTACAGTCAAACAAAGCACCCTTTCTCACCCTTTCTCAAGCAGTCAGGATTCTGCTACAAGTTAAAACTCAACCATACACTCCCAAACACTGTCCTCCCACAAAATACCCTCAGCTAAATCTCCTCAGCTGAAAGCAAATAATAAACACTCACCCTCTAGCAGCTCTGCTTCCTGCTGCTTCTCAGAGCTCAGCCCATCTAGCCTCAATCAGGCTCCTGGCTCCAGCCTGGTGGAACATGCTCCCAATTGAGATCAGGGCCCTGTGAGACCCGTTAACAATTTCACAGGGCCTGTAAAACAAAGCTGTTCTGCCAGGCTTTTGGTTGAGGCAGTGGGCGTCTACCGGCTGGCCTCCCTATTGCTGCTGCATAAGCAGCATTTTGGCTCAGTGTTGGCCCATTTATCTCCTGGCTGTAGAAACTGGAATTGAATGTACTGCACTGTATTATCTGATTGTATTATTTTATAATTGTATTATTTATTGCTGTAAACTGCCCTGAGCCCATTTACAGGAAGGGCAGATAAAAATCAAAATAATAAATAAATAAATAAATAAATAAATGATATTTCTAGAGTAACCTGTGAGATTACTCACCCCCCAAGACTGCTCCTACTGTATCGGAATCATGTACAAGAAGGGCTTCTCCATCACAGTTTGCTCTAGTCAGTACTAGAATACACTTGTGTTGTTCACTTTTCATCCAATATGCATTTCTAGGAGGGCTTTTTTAGAAATAGGGTTAATATCTTGTCAAACAGGTACCTTTTCTATAGGCCACTGCATCACCCTCTCTGTTCTGTTTTGAGGGGTTTTTTTTTCTCTTTAAAAAAAGTATTTAAACCCCTGGAGGGGATTTTTTATTACATTTTCTATAGACTACAAACTACAACAAAAAAATAGGAAAGGGATATCTACATCTAGGAAGAAAGTAAAGACAACCACTAATAACTAAAACCCCAAGAATAGGAGATCATTACATCAGCTTACATATGTATTAGTCTAAAAAGCTCATATTACATTGAACATGGTTGATTAAGCTTAGTTATTTATCTTTTAACCATTTTTAATTGTTTAAAGTCCACCCCAAGAGCATCGCTTATAACAAATACTTAATGGGACCCTTCAAAGTTCTTCAGCCTTCACTTTTCTCTATCTTTTCTATTCCTCAGTTGGTATCTTTGTTTGGGGGCAAATGCCCCTTTTTCTGAAGCAGAGTCCTTGTCAGAAGGCACAGAGTCCAATTCACCATTAGATTTTCTGTCCTCTTCCTCTTTCGCATCTTCTTCTGTCTCTCCCAATTGCAGTCTCAGGAACTCACACGCTTTGAAGACAGAGTCGTTTTTTTCTCTTTTATCCTGCAATTTGAAAAGGACACCTTCAGGAGTCAACCATCTGTAGGAAATGCTGTTTGTTTGCAAGAAAAGGATTAAGTCTTTATACTTCTTTCTCTTCTTCCTTATTTCAAATGGAATATCTTTTAAGATCCTAATAACATTGCCACCAATTTACAGGGGTGTGCTTGCAGTCGCTTTCAGGATTAAATCCCTCACATGTCTCTTCGAGAATCTAACCATTATCTCCCCAGGCAGATTATTTTTCTTGATGTAAGCAGAGTAGGTCCTATAGACCACATCCATTTCACTTACAAGGTATTCCGCTTTTAAATCTGCTACTGGAGCTAATGCATCGCTCAAAAGTTGCTTTAGATCCTCATTTTTTGCTTCAGCAACCCCTTGGAACCAAAGTACCAGGTTAGCTTTCTCCATTTGCAGTTGTAAAAGTTGAGATTCTTCCAAAGCTTGCTTCTTTTCCAGCATTTGCATCTCTTTTTTTACTTTTTTAGAGTTGGCGTCCATTTCCTCTACCTTCTCAGCTATTTGCTCCATATTTTTTGAAGTTTCAGAGAGTTGGAGCTGCTGAGCTGCGAAGTTCTGGTTTAAAGTTATCAGCTGTTGATTAATACTGGTCATCTGTTCCAGTAGAGGGCACAAAGAGTCCGTCAAGAGTTTAGAGAACTCTGTGGTCTCTTCCGGTTGTGGGCTCATGCTCCCCGGTGGTTTCACTTTTACTAGTTTGTCTTTCTCTGTTTTTTTCATCACCATTTTTATGGATTGTTTACTTTTACCAAAACTTTCAAAAGTCTCCGAAGGTCACCAAAACGCCTATCTGTGTTCTGGTAAGGTTCTTCAAACAGGTTTGAATGCTTTTATTTTTGCTCCCCCCCACTGGGATGCTTTACAGTTTATACATATGGGAGGGGCCCCTCCCCCACTTGCTTTTCTCGCCGTTCCCAGGGAGGGTGCTCTATTTATGTTGCCTGTGTTTGCTTTAACTTGACTCACTGTTCCTTGTTGGTCATACAACCTTGCCTGAAGTACGACTCATTCACTCGATCTCCAACACTTGTTCTGGTCAGCAGCACTGGTTCCATTCGGACGCATGGCAGCAGGACCGTCGGGGCGGAGAACCACCTCACTTCCCCAGCATTGCGCTGGTGAAGAGGTTACCCCTCAAAAGCCCCATGACTAGGAGCCTTTTGCAAAGGCTCCGGGAGGGTGGCAGACAGTCGCCCCCCCCCTCCTATCCGCCAACATGCAGATCACACCCCAGGAGGTCCAGGAGGTGCGTCTGCTCACGTGTCACCATAAACCAGAAGCCCCCTCTTTTAACATTTTAATCTGACTCAGCATATCTACCTGTTCACCACCCTCCAATGGACACTCCAATGAACTTCTGACACATAGCCCATCTTGCCCTTCTCCCAAGCAAGACATATCCATAGAAAAGGCACTTTTTCCACCCAGTACTCACCAGGGCTAGCCCGTCCACTAATGGGCCCTAGGCAGCCATTTAAGTGGAAGAGGTGGAAGACCACCAACCAATCCTGCATCCCCTCACACATACCACAGCATCCATGTCTGCTACAGCAAGTGGCACCCCATACCCCAGTGGATGGCTGATTATCTCTAGGACATCCTCACCTAGCATAAGAAGTGTCCTGCATGGCATTATCCAGAAGTAACATATGTCTACTGGCTATGACTAACTCATAAACTTTGTCTACAGGTATTTCCTATTGCCAGATGTTCTGCCTTCACAGAAAAGATATATATTCCTGGCTGAAATACATTTGCATGTATAAATCCTCAAGGTCTTCTTTTGTGGATTTTAGTCCTGAGCACTTGCCAGGTATTTGGTATCTAGTATTCAACATGCAAGGTTGACATCTGACATTATTTTATGTTTTACATCTGAAAACAAGCAAAGGGCACAAATGTCAGTCTAAAAATTACAAGGAGCAAATGTACAGCCTGTGTGGCATGGGACTGAATGTTCCAAATATGGGAAAGTGTTAAAAACTGTCATAGCTCGCCACAAATATGACAAAACTGGCATCATGTTGCACAATTCTCTGTAAGTACTCAGACTCAGTAATGATTGGCAATGAGTGTTTAGAGGCACTGCAGTCTCTTACATTGATGAAAGTAAGATTGGAAGGGATGGGAGCTAATCAGCATGCCAATGTTAACAAAGTAAGGAAAAATTACCTTTAAACTTGTTAATAAATATACAACCATACACTGGCTAGCACCCAAATTCTGAAGTCAATAGAATCGAAATTCTGAAGTTAGTCTATAAACATGAATTAAAAAATCAGATTTTATAAATATTTCTTCATATGCTGGGTTCACTTGGTAATTTCAGAAGGTGAAGGATGCAAGTTGGATGCTACTGACCTATACCCTGTACAGTCTGTTTATGACATTCACCTGTCATACAGTAGCTGCTGTAGGCAACTACTCACCTGAGAGAAACATGAAGTTGCACTAAGAACTTCAAACTACTACCCACAGAGTTTTCTCCTCTTTCTGCCATTTAGTACAGGAGAACTTCATGGGAAGAGATATTTCACTATCTAATGAAGGCAATTCCAGCAGAATGCCTATCTAGTTATGTGCAGGTGGATTGCCATGTTGGTCTGAAGCAAGAGAACAAAGTTTGAATCCAGTGGCACCTTTGACCAACAAAGTTTAATTCTGGGTATAAGCTTTCGTGTGCATGCACTCTTCTTCAGTTAGTACATGTTTCCGAAGAAACCTTCCCTCCAGGGTAGTCCGTGAAGGTTTATTATGGTAGTGAGAACAAAGGAGGCAAAAGATTTAAATACCAGGGAATTCAGTATTGTATTGTGCTAAGGTACACAAAAGGAACTAAAGTGCTTCTTCTTACAAGAAAACATCAACATACAAAAATTCTTCTGGACTTTAAGCAAACATTAGAAAGACAATCTAATATTTTATGGAAGGATTTACAGTCATCAAGAGCTTTGAAGATCAGTTCTGTTCCATCATGAATTTTATGTTTTAGCCATGGAAACGACAGCACTTTATATCATTACAAGCTAAAGAGTTGTATGTTTATATGCATGCAATACACAAATTTGGGGCATTTGAAAGCTATGGATTCAACTAAGCATAATTTTCTCCCAGTTTGTTAGGAACCATGTGCTAATGGAAAGGTAAGTTCCCCAAGGTTTGCATTAAGACTGAGATATGATTATGACCTTAGTATTAACAACCTTCAGGCTGGTATAATAGAGGCAAATGTTCTGTCTGTCCTTCATTAAATTTGCTAAAATGTTACTAATAATGTAGAAGGAAATGCAACTACCTGAATTAATTAGTTATTGAAACATAACCCATTTGTATGGTTGGGATATCTCCACTTGAGAACAGAATATTTGGGGCATAATCCAGCCAAAGTTAAGAAACCGTAAATCCCACTGTATTCAATTAAACAAATACTGAATTCTCCCCCATTGAATGCAACAGGACTTCCACCCTGAGTCTCAACATGAAAGGTGAGCTGTAAAACCTACAAATAAAACATGCCAGTTATGTGTGCAATCGAGTGCATGTGTATGTATATGCCACTTAGTTCTCAAACTACTTGGATATTTATTTAGAATATTTTCATGCTACCTCTCCAGGGACCCTGCTTGAGGCAGCTTATAAAATAAAATCATAAAACATTAACAGTTACAAATTATAATCAGAATTAAAAGCTCCACTAGGGCATAAAACACTGAGTTATTTTAAATTAATGTAACAGTTTCCTGGCTAAAAGCACTATAAAATAGTGTTTAAAAGATCAACCCGTGGATGAAAAATAAGAACCTTTTACCACTGGCCACTACCAGAAGGCAGTGGTAAAGATAGGAGGGTTTAGCCCGGAAACCAAACTTTGTTTTTATCTCTTGAAGGACTCTTCCTCAGATTAAGAACTCAAGGTATTTCCTGGCCACCCTCTGTGTACCTTGGTATGTGTTGTCCAAGTCTGACTTTTGTATTGATGCAAGATGACCACAAGGCCATCAGTTTCTTAAAAAGACAAAGAGCCTTTAGTTCTTTTAAAAAGAAAAAGAACCCTCTGGTTGTAATTCAGGTCTTTGGTTACAACAGGAAGAACATATAGTAGAGCAAGAATTGTATAACAAGAGCAGAATGTAAGAAAATAAAATGGAGAATAAATGCAAACTTCCTTCCCTAGATCTAAAAACTCACGTCTCTATAATAGTGAGGGGAGGGTGGTATAGAAATGTAATGTAATGTAATACATAAATAAGGTAGGCAGATTAATATCAACATTACCAGATTTCAGTTTCCATCTGGCTTCTGTCTCCAACAACAGCCTCATCCCTTCCCTATCCAAAAATCTGAGCACCCTCCTGGAATCCCTGGCATTTCCAGACTGTCTCCTCACAACCTCCTTTAAGCAAATCAGACCCCTGTCAGCCTATTTAATGGAAAATTCCAGAGGTAGGCTACCCCTGGGCATGCATACCAAACAGCAGCAATTTGCTTGGCATGCAGGGCTACTTCTCTGCCCAAAGAACCAAGGTGAGCCCCTGCATCTCTGGTGGTGCCCTGGGGGTTCAGCTGGCTCCTGCTGCGATTGGTCAAATATCACCTTCTCTGAATAGGTATCTGGAAAGGATACACACAAATATTTTAAATGAATAATTGATAAATAAACTCTCCTCTCTCCTACTCTTCCCCCAGTCGTTTGCTGGTGCAGCAGTATTTTTATTGATAGATTTATGGGTCACTCAGCAGGTGGACCAAAAAGGTTGCCTATCTCTGTTGTAGGCAGAAGTACCACCTTCATCGGTTCCATTAAGAACTTGATTCTGCAGTTTGTTGCCTTCTTGGTTATTTCCCATTAAGGTATCCACTGCCAGGCAGGCTCAAATCTAGCTAGAAAAATCCTCTGCCTACCTGGGAACACTGCTTTGGGACAGCAAATCACATGTTTCTCTTTCAAAGTTTCTTGTGGGGTAAAGTATCATTTCATCAAAGCTAGAACAGGAAAAAGCTTCTTGGGCATTAACACGTTTCCCCCCTGTTGTTTGCTTTCAGGATCTATAGTGGTAGCAGACCCTAAATTCCCTCCTTGAGTCTGTAGGCCACACTGCTATAGGCCCAAGATCATGACATGGGGTTTTAAAGACACCTTACTGTTAGCCCATCTCCTAATCATACCAGCTTTCTTTCTGTCACATACCCAACCATTCAAAAGGCAAGCTAGTGGACAGGAGCAAGTGGATGCAGCTATCTTTGGATGACCGCTTGTGTTCAGAGAGCCACAGAGGTAGATCCTTGGAGAGCCAGGTGTCCTCCTTTGTCAACTGCCCTCACAGAGGCTTTGACACTGCCTAACACCACACCTTGAAAGATGATGCATATTGTTTTTAAAAAGTTTTGCTACCTATCCTAACTCTCTTTTAAGAGTTGGGTTCCAGCTGCTATGCATTTAAACTATTCTTGTGTAAAGAACCTTTTAAAAGAACTTCAGGAGTCTTTAAGAAAATTGTATACAATATTGCCACTATGTAGCATTGTTGAAAGATTAGAAAGGAACAAAGATAGGACAAAAGATAACTTTCAATTTAAAAACACAGAAGTATTGTCATAAAAGGAACTCAAAATGGCAATGGCAACGCTGGTGGAAGCACAATTTTATTTCTTATTGCCTCTATTCAGCTCTCAGAAGTTTACATCATATGAAAGACGCTATTTAAGACACTAGCCACTTTCTTTATGCATTTGACAGTCTTTGATTAAACTCCTGGATAATAACCTTGCAAGGCAGAGCCAAACTCATAGAAGTACAGGCTGTTCTTATCATTGCCTCCCAAAAATAACTCCTTGCCAATAACAGTCAATCAATTCAGCTTCTGCCAAATAACACTTGCAGTGTCCCCATATCAGACGACTGCTGACTATGTTCATCTACTTTTGTGGAGGGCTGCATGGCACCCAAAAGAGAAGACAGTGACATACTTGGGGCAAATCTAGCTTAAACTATTCTGGTTTTCAACCATTAGTTAAGGAGGCCTCCACATGGCTCAACCCTTCAAATCCTTTTCTACTGATAACAGGAGAGAAAAGAATGCAAAGAGCAGCGAGCTCTGGTGCCATCTATGTACAAGGACACTGCACTCTATTGTTTAGCTAAACATCTTCAACTAAAGCTATGCCAAAATGCACATGCTCTGGCCATAATTCAGATAAGTCTCAACTGATACGAATCGAAGGAGTTTATTTTATTTATTTTATTTGTATCCTGCCCTCCCCTGGCAAGTGGGCTCAGGGCAGTCACAACACTGTTACCAAACACTGGGCATATCACAACACTGTTACCAAAAAAATAAAATAAAACATACAATTTAAAACCAGATTAAAATCACTTGAATAAGATGGCAGACTAGTTCGTGGGATCCCAGAATGCTTCCTGTACAGATGCATCTAGGTGATCAATAGGAATCTCGTTCGCCAGAGAGTGCTGTGCAGATTTCTATAGCACCAAGAGGCTGTTAAGTAGGGCAATATGAGCAGGTGAAGCTGAAATGGCTGGACATCCACCACCTCAACCGAAGGCCTGGTGAAATATCTCTGTTTTACAGGTCCTATGGAGTTGTAATAAATTCCACAGGGCCCCGATCTTGTGAGAGTGTGTTCCACCAGGCCAGTCGAGGCTAGGTGGATGTCTTTCGGGCCGGGGACTACCAAAAAGTGTTGATCTGTGGAGCACAAGGTTCTCCGGGGCACATATGGATAATTTTATTTGTGAAATATTTTGCAAGAAGATCTCAATGACCTAACATACATTCCAGATTTACATTACCAGGCCCCAGATGCAAAAGGTCCTCTCAATATCCAGAGTAATTCTGCTGGACAGCTTTGCACAGACATAAAAATGGCACAAAAATGTAGATGCTTTGCCACCATCACAGGCACAGACGTGGTATGAAAATGCACTCTAGAGCAGGGGTGTCAAATCTACAGCCCACAGGCCAGAATTGGCTTGCCCCTGGCTTTAATCCAACCTGCGACAGGGGCTTTCTTCTCACCGCTCCTCTACCTCCTTCCCCTGCCAGTACTCACCCTACTGAACTTAAGCTGCCTCTGAGTGCAGGGAGCAGAGGGCGAAGCTGCCAAACTTCCCAGCTCACTGGGCCTTTGAGTGCATTCCTCTCTGCCTCCCAGCCACCACTCCCAAGCCTCCATTGTCCTCCTCACAGGTAGCGCCCCGGGGCATCTTTCTTCTGTGATCCTTGGGCTTCTTGTTTTATTTTAAAAATTGCATTGCCAAATCCCACTATTTCCCCACCTTTCCATTTTAGGCAGGCATCTTTTATTGTGGGGGGGGGGGACTAACCACAGTTAAAATATAGAATTCTACAAACTCAAGTAACTCCACTTTTGCAGAGAAATATTAGTTTTAACACACACCCTCCTAATGTGGGGCTCCAATGGAATAGCAGAACAAATGCTGAACAGGACAACCAAAATTATTATCTCAAACCACCCTGTAAAAAAAACCAAGTACCTGGAGAGCCTCTCCCACTTTGAGTAGACCTGGGGGGGGGGGGCGGGGAGATAAAGCTTGCAATGCTCAGCCATTTCATCTTTTCCCCTGGGTCCTAGGCTCAGAGCATTTATATTTTTAGGTTTTTTTGTTTTCTGCTGTGATCCTTGTGCTTCTTCTTGATGTTTTATTTTAAAAATTGCATTACCAAATCCCAGTATTCCACCTTCTTTCCATTTTAGGCAGGCAGCTTGTAAGGGGGGGGGAGGTATGGGACCAACCACTGTTAAAATATAGCGTTCTACAAACTCAAGGAACTCCAGTTTTGCGGAGAAAGATTAGTTTTTAAACACACACACACCCTTCTAAAGTGGGGCTGTCACAGCCCAGGTGGGGTGTCACCTGACGCTACCACCACTCTGGATTTAGGATCCCTTGAGAAGGCCCAGAGCACTCTCCCAAAACCTTCAGACCTCCCTTCTGGCTGAATAATAGGCGTGAGGACCAGGCAGAGTAAACAACATGGAAAAGGTTTATTTTATAGGAGGTCAAACAAGCAAGGTGCAGAATAATAACAGTAAGTGGGTGAAAAGAAAAGAAATCAAATGCCCTAATGCATCTTAACATACTGTCCCTAGCTCACCATCTCAAGTGGCCTTAGACTACTTACCCTTCCCTCAGGATGAGGGTTTCTTCCCCACAGCAGCCTCTCTGGCCCTGTTCCCTGGGAAGAAGAACAGCTTTTCCTCTTGTACCAGTTCTTTTATTCCCTAGCCCTCTTCTTCCCTATTGGTCAAAATCGGCGCCAAAACTTCCCAAGGCCTTCTGGGGTTTGTAGGCCCAGCCTCCTCCTGCTAGCCAGGCTCCCGGGCCTACTAGGCCTCTGGTGGCACAGCCCAGGTCATGATAGGGGCTCCAATAGAATATCTCCACTACCTGGCATTACATTTTATGACACAAATGGCCTGGCCCAACAAAGTCCCATTCATGTCAGATTCAGCTCTCATAACAAATGAGTCTGACACCTCTGCTCTAGAGGTCTCCAACACATAGTTTATTAGCTACCAGCTACTTGCTAGCTGCTACAGAATATCTCAAATCCCACAGAAGATCCAGAAAAAGATCATAAAAAACCTGCTCATGGCATTTTGAAAAAATAGCTTTTATTTCACAGTATTTTCCTCTGCACTGCTTAGCTGATAGCATCATTTCTAGTGTTCTTCCTAGTTCTGTTTCCAGGAGAGAATAAAACTTGGTTAACATGCTGAGGGTGGGGGAAAAGATTAGAATTTTGTTTTATTACTCAGAAGACTCTCTCATTAAAGTAAAGGCTGGAGACCCCAGCTTTGGACTGTGTTCAGCTACATCCCAAATAGCTTGTCTCCATTTCTGTTTCAGACAGTCATCTGCCAACCCACGTCATTGCTCCTAGCTCCCCAGAATACCAAGAAGCAGAATTGTGTCAAAGGGATGGCAAGATGTCTAAGTGATATAACTATCTGGTGAATTCCTCAGAATTTTAGGATGGATTACAAGAAAGGGGACTCGCGATACTCGTGGGGGGGGGAGAGAAGAGCTCCATGCAGAGCAGGAGGAGGAGGAAGCAGCAGCAGCAGCAGGTAAGCCTCCCCCCCATCCCCAGGCACCGGTGGTGCAGCCTGAGTGGCTGCCAGCCACCAAGTCCACCGATTCCCCCCCCGTCCCCGGTCTCCTCCACCACCCCTCCACCAATACCCCTGGCTCCAGTGGCAAGGCCCGAGCGGCTGCCAGCTGTTGGGCCTCGCCAAACTCTTCCTTCCCCTCCCCTCTGGCTCCGGCGGCGAGGCCTAAGCAGCCTTGCACATCTGCACATCTGGGAACTGCCCCACGTGCGCAGGAAAAGCTCCCTACCCCCCAGGTGCCCCCGATGTGCGGATTTAGATATCCACACACAGGGGGCAACTTGGGAATTAGATATATAGATGTTAGTACTGTGGGAGGGAAGGCAGCATGATCTCATCAGACCTTGGAAGCAAAGCATGGTCAGTAATTGGAAGAGAGACCACCAAGGAAGACTCTGCAGAGGAAGACAATGACAATCCACCACTGCTTCTCACTGCCCTTGCTGGGGTTGCCATAAGTCAGCTGCAACTTGACGGCAGTTCATACACACATATTATTACTGTGGTATAAAGTTTTTTAGATAACCCAATCTGCAAATGTATTTTTGCATTTTTCAAAATTTATAGTTTTTCAATGGCCATGGCTGCTAGAAAATAACCCAGAATTTGGTCTCAAATATCTCAGTACAAGATGTCTCAAAATCAGCTTACTTTGGGAAACTCAGGCATGGGGTTTCTGCATATTTGAGCTATGACTTCAAATTCTGCAAACGTATAAACACAATGAAATCTGGTAAATGTCCTCATAGGGATTCATATTGACAAATTTCCCTGGTAATTTCAAAAAAGGGATTTGTCACAGTTTTCAAATAAATGCTAAAATGAGCCTTTGGAATATTTTAGTATTTTAGTATCAGAGAATTGGGACTGTAAAGGAAGAGTCCAACATCATAACGAAGAATGGAGAATGAGGTAATATGCAGTACAAAGGAACTGACACGAAAGTGTCTAGTGGGAATTTCATTTATTTAACTGGGCAAGGTTGGCCAAATCAGCTTATTATAAATAACTTCAGACTTGAAATGTTAAGCAACTATATGTATTTTACTGGCTTTTTTGTGTCATTTTGAAAGCTAGCTGTGGGGAAACTTGAAGAAGAAGAAGATTGGATTTATACCCCACCCTTCACTCAGAGTCTCTGAGCAGCTTACAAACTCCTTTCCCTTCCCTCCCCACAACAGACACCCTGTGAGGTAGGTGGGGCTGAGAGAGCTCTGACAGAATTGTCCTTGAGAGAACAGCTCTGACAGAACTATGGCTTGCCCAAGGACATCCAGCAGGTGCAAGTGGAGGTGTGGGGAATCAAACCTGGTTCTCCCAGATTAGAGTCCGTGCACTTAACCACTACACAGAATTTAGGACAAAGAAAGTCTGTGTGCCGTTGATGGGAAAAGGAGGTGAAGATAAAAATTGGAGACATTTGGTCAGTGGACTAGACAGATTAAAGAGGTAGGGGACTGAATTTCATGTATTGACTAGAGAGACTGTGTGCATTGGGCTAGGATTGGGGAGACCCAAATCTGAATACCCATTCTACCATGAAAGCTCAATGGGTGATCTTGAGCCAGTTGCACGCTCTCAGCCTAACATGCCCCATGGGGCTGTTGTGAAGTTAAAACGGAGGAGAGAAGAATGATATAAGCCACTTTGAGTCCTCATGGTGGAGAAAGAAGGGGTATAAATGAAGCAAATAAGTAAACAGGTTGCCTTAAATCGGCTATGATAAAACTATGCATTTATATTGCAGTCAATCAAGCAGCCCGTGCTCACGGCCATTGTGAGTTTGGGCTCTATAAGGAACAAACACACCACTTTTACTCTATCCAGCATTTATACCATTCTAACGTCATATACCTGCACATTATAAACTTAATAGCAATATATGCATAGACAATGGCAGCCCACTCAGCATAAGTATGGTATTAAACCAGCAAGGTAAATTCAAAACTGTTAATCAGTCAAAAAATCTGTCACAGAGTTTCAGTTACTGATGTAAAACAAGAAAGCAGCTGAAATCTCTAACATCCAGCAAAAGCCTATTTTACTCAGTTCAAAACATCTGCATTCTGCTTTCCATCTGCATCCCAAAACACTTCAGAAAGTTAAAGAAAGCAAAGAGCATGCAACATAAAGAAACCTGGTGCACCATGCAATAATTAAGCATTGCAAATGGCCACATAATTCCCTCCTTTTGAAGTTGCCGCATAGCAGCTCATTAATCCAGGAGAATGTTGTGTTGCTACTTTCATGCTTTCTTGAAAGTGTTCTGCTGCTCCTTCTGCTCACAGCCACAGCAGCTTTTTCTCTGCAGAACTTTGTAAAGTACTTAGCAATGCATACCTTCTCTCAGTGATTGTACACTATGAAACTGTAGGCCTTCCTACAGAAAAGGAAGGAAACGGCAGCCATGAAGAAGTGATTAGTCATCTTGCCTCACAGATCTCACTATCATTCGTCAGGCCTGTCTGCCAGGATTAACATTCATGTCTTAATGCTGTATTTTATGTATAGTTTTGGGCTTATCTCCTTGTAACCCACCTAAATACAGAAGCAGATAGAATACACGGAGATGCTGAAGGAGAAATGAAGGGGGAGACCTATTAAGTGTACACATGATGCACAGAAGTAAATCTTCAGATAGTGGCCATAATTCTCATCAGGAATGCAGTGGAGAGACACATTTCCAGGGCAGAAAGAGCTAAGGAACCCAATAGCAAGGGGAAATTGTTTGTTTAAAGCTGACTAAACTGAATGGGATTGACATGAGCCCTGTACCTGAGCATTGCTATCACAAGGGGGGGAAACATACCCTTAAGAACATAATAAAATAAGAGAAGCCAATGTTGAATCAGGCTAATGGCCCATCTAGTCCAACACTCTGTCACACAGTGGCCAAAATATACCAGGTGCCATCAGGAGGTCCAGCAGTGGAGCCAGGACACTAGAAGCCCTCCCACTGCTTGCCCCCCCCCCCAACACCAAGAATAGAGTGCATCACCTGCCCCAGACTGAGAGTTCCTATCTATACCTTGTGGCTAATAGACACTGATGGACTTCTGCTCCATATGTTTATCTAATTCCCTCTTGAAACTGTCCATGCTTGTAGCTGCCACCACCTCCTGTGGCAGTGAATTTCATGTGTAAATCACTCTTTGGGTGAAGAAGTACTTCCTTTTATCTGTTCTAACCCAACTGCTCAGCAATTTCATGGAGTGCCCATGAGTTCTTGTACTGTGAGAAAGGGAGAAAAGTACTTCTTTCTCAACCTGCTCTATCCCATGCATAATCTTATAAACCTCGATCATGTCACCCCTCAGCCGTCGTTTCTCCAAGTTAAAGAGCCCCAAGCGTTTAACCTTTCTTCATAGGCAAAGTGTTCCAACCCTTTGATCATTCTAGTTGCCCTTCTCTGCACTTTTCCCAATGCTATAATATCCTTTTTGAGATGTGGCGACCAGAACTGTACACAGTATTCCAAATGAGGTTGCACCAATGATTTATAGAGGGGCATTATGATACTGGCTGATTTGTTTTCAATTCCCTTCCTAATAATCCCCAGTATAGTGCTGGCCTTCTTTATTTTCATTGAGTTATCTACTATGACTCCAAGATCTCTCTCTTGGTCAGTCTCTGCCAGTTCAGACCCCATCAATGTGGATTTATAGTTAGGATTTTTGGCTCCAATGTGCATCACTTTGCACTTGGCCACAGTGAACCCCATTTGCCACATTGACGCCCACTCACCCATCCTCGACAGATCCCTTTGGAGTGCCGCACAATCCTCCCTGGTTTTCACTACCCTGAACAATTTCGTGTCATCTGTAAATTTAGCCATTTCACTGCTTACTCCCAATTCCAAATTGGTAATAAACAAGTTAAAAAGCATCGGACCAAGTACTGATCCCTGTGGTACCCCACTGCTTACCACCCTCCACTGAGAAAGTTTTCCATTTATACTCACTCTCTGTTTCCTATTTATAAGCCAGTTTTTGATCCACAAGAGGACTTGTCCTTTTATCCCATGACTATTGAGCTTACTTAGGAGTCTTTGATGAGGAACTGTATCAAAAGCTTTCTGGAAATCAAGGTAAACAACATCTTTTGGGTCCCCCTTGTCCATATGTTTGTTCACTCTCTCAAAGAACACTAGCAGGTTAGTGAGACAAGATCTTCCCTTACAGAACCCGTGCTGAGTCTGCCTCAATAGTTTTTGTTCATCAATGTGCCTACTAATTCTTTCCTTAATAACAGTTTCCACCAACTTACCCGGTATCGATGTCAGACTGACTGGCCTGTAATTTTCCTGGATCTCCCCTGGAGCGCTTTTTAAAGATTGGAGTGACATTAGCTACCTTCCAGTCCTCAGGAATGGAGGCAGATTTTAAAGAAAGATTACATATTAATGTAAGGAGATCCACAAGTTCACATTTGAGTTCTTTCAGAACTCTTGGATGAATGCCATCTGGGCCTGGTGATTTATTAGTTGTTGTTTTTTTTTTTGTAGTAAAACTCTCCTAAAGAGGAGAGAATTTTATTCTTTTTATAAGAAAAGGGTAGGGTAGACAGCTGGAGAAAGAAAAAGGATGGAGTGAAATTTTTCTGTTAATAAAGGTTAGTTTTAATTAGTATTATTTTTAGCATCCATCACGATTAGAAGATCTTCTTTTTAACAATCCGAAGTCCAAAATAACTCTGTTAATAAAGTTAGTAAAGTCCATTGGGGTTAGTTATTGAAAAGCTCCTTCCAGATGTTACACGAACAGTCACTGCTCAAAGTGTCTTCTTAAGTCTCATCGACTAAAAGTTGAGTCCTTTTAATCTTAATGACTCTCGTTCCGTCACCCCTTTCCCCTGGGCTGCTGTCTTCTTCGCTACTTGCATTGATCCAAGTCTTGAGAGCTGCTTCCTCCATGTTGGCGTGTCTCTTCAGAAGTTTTGTTGCTTTAAGAATGGATTCCATCTTCTCTCGCTTTTCTTTTTCCTTATATTTCCGACCATCAATTTTTACGGGCTCCATACTCACTACAGATGAAATTAGATCTCTGATGTATTGCCTGCTCGGCTCGGCAACCCCTTCTCCTGGCAGATTATTTTCCTTTATAAAAGCGGAGTAGGCTTTGGGAGCCATATCCACCTCTTCTTTTAATTCATTCGCTTCACTGCCAGTTAGTGGTGCCAAGTCATTCGTCAAGGTAAAACTGAGATCTTCTTTCTCTTGTTCTTTCTCGCCCAAAAAGATTAGCGTCAGATTAGCCTTCCTTGTTGTTTCCGAGATTTGTTTTTGCCGACTGATGAGAACACTTTCCACTTTAAGCAAAGTTTAGTTGATTTTCTGCATTTGCTCCAGCAGGGGCCGCAGTAGCTCATTTTCCTGTTGATTGACAGCAAGCTCTGGGGGGGGGGTTACCCGGACCGGAAGTCCCTCCCCTCTTCTCTTCCGGTTTGTGCAGGACCATTTTCAGCGTCGACATTTTCTTTTTTGTTTACTTTTTCAAAGTTCGTGCCGCATCCCCCAAGAAGCTAACAATGTCGTAATCGCCTGCAAAGCCCCAACGGTACCTTCACCAACACTTTTTTCTCTTTACCCCCTCTTCGCGCTCCCTTTATAGATCTCGCTTCTCAAAAGGGGTGGGGACTCCTCCCTCCTCCCTTACGCTTATACGCTTGCGGGGGGGGGTTAAATTCTCGCTTCAAATTAGATCTTCAACTCACGATTCGATGCAATTCTTCTTTTTATTTTAATTCATGCCGCTTTCTTCACTCCTGGAAGTCGGTGGCGCTGCTAAGTCCCATTACGGGCACGACGCAGCGGGGCCGATTGGGGCGGGGAGAAAGCCTCAATTTCCCGGCTGTCTGCCGGCAAAGAGGCTACTCCCCAAAGCGCCCCCGGTTCGGAGCCTTTGCCTAAGGCTCACTAGGGTCTTGCATACATGCAAAGACCCCCCCAAACGGCACGTGGGCTAGCCACCTTCGGGAGCGTCCCGAAAGGTGGCCGCCATTCGCAACGCCGAAACCGAAATTAAATTATCCATCAGTCATAGAACTTCCTCCCTTGTCACCTCAATCTGATTCAGGTCTTTCAAACCCCCTCCCAGTGAAGATAGAGGCCAAAAATGCATTCAGCTTCTCAGCCATTTCCCTGTCATCCTTCAGTAGCCCTTTTACCCCTTGGTCATCCAAAGGCCCCACTGACTCCCTGGCTGGTTTCCTACTTCTAATGTATTTGAAGAAAGTTTTATTGTTGGCCTTTATGTTTTTTGTGATATGCTCCTCATATTCCCTTTTTGCTTGCCTGATCACAGACTTGCATTTTATTTGCAACAGCCTGTGTTCCTTTTTATCACTGAGACTAGCTTTCCACCGCTTAAAGGAATCCTTCTTATGTTTTACAACTTCCATTACTTTATTTGTTAACCATGCAGGCTTTTTTCTATACCTATTTGTGCCTTTCCTAACCTGCGGTATATATTTTTTCTGAGCTTCTAGGATTGTATTTTTAAATAGTCTCCAAGCTTCCCCAGTGGTTTTGACCTTTTCCACTTTTCCTTTCAATTTCTTCCTCACATGTCCCTTTATACCAGAGAAGTTACCCCTTTTAAAGTTAAAAGTGGTTGCGTCAGTCTTTTTGGGCAATTCCCTATTTATACAAATGTTAAACTCAATAACATTATGGTCACTGTTCCCAAGCGGTGCAATCATTTTTACATCTCTCACCAGGTTTTGAGCATTACTTAGGACCAAATCCAGGATCGCCTCTCCCTTGGTAGGATCTGTGACCATCTATTCCATAGCACAGTCATTGAGAATGTCTAAAAACTCAAACTCTTTTTCCCAACTAGAACTCATATTGACCCAGTCAATGTGTGGGTAGTTAAAGTTGCCTATTACAACACAGTTATTTCATCTAGCCACTATCTTTAATTCATTCATCATTTTATAATTCTCCTCTACCTTTTGATCTGGTGGGCGATAACAAACTCCCACTGTTAAGCCTCCTTTTGGACCCACTATTTCAACCCATAGCATTTCCAGAAGCTAATCCAATTCTCTTACCCTCTCAATCTAACTGGACTGTATACCCTCTCTGACATACAGAGCCACCCCACCTCCAACTCTTCCCCCTATCCTTATGATATAGTTTATAACCAGGAATCACTGTGTCCCACTGATTTTCCTCATCCCACCAAGTTTCTGAAATACCCACAATGTCTATTCCACCCCCCCAACACCAAGCATTCCAACTCCCCGATTTTACCTCGGAGACTTCTAGCATTTGTGTATAAACATCTATAGTTTCCCATGCCTGTTAAGCCCACAACCTTCCCCTTGCTGCCTCGAGACCTTGCCAGGCAGTTCCTATCGTTAGCCACAGTCTCAGTGGACAATCGTAATCCATTTCCTTGTACCTTTTTGATTTTGAGCGCCAGGAGCCTGGTTCCTTCTCGGGACAAGTGGAGACCATCTCTTTTGTACAGCTCGCCCTTATCCCAAAAAGCATCCCAGTGCCTAACAAACTTGAACCCTTCCCCCCCCCATCCACACACTGAGACTCCTGATCTGTGCCTGTCTCTAAGGCCTGCGCGTGGAACAGGTAGCACTTCTGAGAAGGCTACCTTGGAGGTCCTGGCCTTGAGTTTCCTGCCCAGCAGCCTAAATTTCTCCTCCAGGACCTCATGACTGCATTTCCCCACATTGTTGGTGCTGATATGCACCATGACCACTGGCTCCTCCCAAGCACTATCTACCAGCCTATCTAAAACACGTGTAATGTCTGCTACCTTCGTACCAGGCAGGCAAGTCACCATACAGTCAGTATGTGAGTTCGCCACCCAGCTGTCTACCTGCCTAAGGATCGAATCACCAAATACCAAGAGCCCCCCTCCCACTCTTCCCAGGGATGGTTCCTTGGTACGAAAGGATACCCGTTCACTAGCTGAAGAAGAGGTCCCTTCTGAGGGCATATTCCCCTTATCCTCCGCATGTTGCCCTGTTTCCCCTTGACCCTCATGCTCCCTGGCAGCAGTGGGGCTGCCAGATCCAGAGTGGGACATATCTAACAAGTGCACCTAACTGACTGTCTCTGCTTCTCCAGGTCAGCCACCTTGGCCTCAAGGGAGCAAACTCGTTCCCTGAGAACCAGGAGCTCCTTGCACCAAGCACACACCCAAGACTTCTGACCAGTGGGCAGATATATGTGACACTCTGTGCAAAACACTGGATAGCCCCCAACCCCCTGCTGGCATTCTGGCTTCATAATTGCTTTTAAAATAATACTTTTATAAAATTCCCCTTTTAAAACCCTTTGTATTTATGTGGCTCCTGTTGTAGAAGTCTACTTACCTTACTGGGAACTCAAGAAGCCTAGGTCCCTGGCTTTCTGGCTCTTCCTGGGCTTCTTACAGAGCCCCTAGTCTAAGAGCCACAGGCCAAGAGCCTCACCCTTCGGCTTGTGCCAGAGGTTCGGGCCTCTTGCAAGCTTCCTGCCTTAAATAGAAACTTCCCCCAAGAAAGGGTGTGGCCAGCAGCTATTCAAATCCACCCAGGCACTCAATTACAGGCAAACAATGACCCTTTCACACCCTAACTCAAGCAGCCAGGACTCTGCAACAACTCACAACTCACCACACACTCCCAAATACAGTTCCCCACACAGTACCTTCTCAGCTAAAGCACCTCAGCTGAAACTAAATAAAAAAAACCCACTCACTCCTCTAGCAGCTCTAACTCCTTGCTCCTTCTCATAGCTCAGCTGGGTCAGGAAATAAGATTAATTTTAGGTAAGTGACTGGATCAACTGCGGAAGACAATGTCCATGTACAGCTGAAAAATGCAGATTCTTAGCACTACAGACTTCCCTGGTGGCCTTAGATCTCATGGTAAATCCTTGGGATGTGAAGGGAAAAGTTGATGCAATCCTTTTTCATATACTATAATGTCCCTTGAACGCTCAAAGTAACTACTGCTTTGAACTGCACTTCTAGAGAAGATTTCAAAAGTTAGCATTTTGCACAGCTATGAGAATTAATGTCTTGATACAAAGTCTGTGTCACTGACATCTGGTGTTCTGGATCAAGTCTTACAGATTAATGAAAGAGGATGTTCCAGAGAAAGGAGATAAAGTAACAGATTTACAATGCAATCCTATATAGATTCAACATAATCGAAATCCACTAATTTCTTTTGTTTGTGTGCATGTATGCATGTGTGTGTGCTGTGTGCTTACCTGGAAGTCATGGTGACTTCTGGTGACCCCTACTGTGGGCTCGTTGTTCAGAAAGGTGGCTTGAGTAGGCTGCCTCTGCATCCCACCTCTGGAATTCCTTGGAGGTCACCCTTCCAAATAGTTGCCAGAGTCGGTCCTGCTTTGCTTTCGAGGTTTGATGAGATCCAGCTTGCCTGGGCTATCCAGGTCAGGGCTAAGTCCATTCATTTCAATGGTCTTAGACTGGAGTAATTCTACACAGGATTTCACTGTTTATCCATCTCAAGAATCATTTCCTATGTGAAGGTGCCTGCATCCAGTATGATTTGCTCTTATTTGTTGTCCTGGGATAGTTGAATTTTCTTCTGGGTATTGATCAAGGCTTATCAGTCCACTAAAAGATGTAAGAGGGGCCAATATTCAGGACAGAAGCTTCACTCAGTGGACTGCTTTTTGTGGGAAATCCTTAAGAATAAATGCAGATGGAGAAGGCTGGGGGGGGGGAGGAAAGGCACAGCCTCACAAAATGGGTCAGTACTATAAGGTAATTGAAGGAAATGATACAGTTCCAGTCTGTCACTTGCCATACATAATGGATTCTGTTACCCATTTCACCCATTATTCTTCATCAGGCTGTCGTTGGAAGGCACTACAATCCTTATTCTATTTCCCAGACTTTTTTTTTTTGGTGCGGATATCTATTCCCACCAACAGGGGCCTCACTCTCCCCCAACAGCTTTTCTTACATAGTCAGTAGACTTCCTGGGTTTGTAGAAAAATCCAAAAAGTGAGAAAATCCCTTCAGGGACAGTTGAATTCCCCCAAAACCTTTTGAAATGGCCTCTGCAGGGACCGAACTCCAGGCATCAATGGTGAGAGATTAGAACATGGGGGGGGAGACTTCTGACTGGCTCTGTGGGCCTTGGAGGGAGGAGGGGAGGGAGGGAGCCTTGGGGCCAGGCTGGGGGATTCCTAGAGGTTTTGTGGTGGAGTGCAAGGAGGGCAGGATTTGGGGAAGGGAGAGGCCTCAGCTGGGTATCATGCCACAGAATCCACCTTCCAAAGAAGCCATTTTATCCAGGGAGACAGATCTCTGTTGTTCACAGATCTCTGGAGTTCACTCTCCAGGCCCCATTTGGAGGTTGCCAACCCTAGGCCTGGCAGCAGTCTAGGGTTGCCAGGTCCCCCCATGGGCACTGGCAGGGGATGGGGGTAGTGGGGTTGCCAGCTCCAGGTCTGGAAACTCCTGGAGATTTGGGGATGGAGCCTGGGGAGGACAGGGACCTCAGTGGGGTACAATGTCCTAGAGTCCACCCTCCAAAGCATCCATTTTCTCCAGGGGAAGTTATCTCAGTAGTCTGAAGCTGAGCAGTAATTCCAGGGGATCCCCAGATCCCACCTGGAGGCTGGCATCCCTAGGCAGCACCTTCTGGGTGACTTGCTACCACCTAATTTGAATGACTCAACTTGGCCTGGCTGCTTGCTGTTGTTCAGCAGCCACCCTATGAAAGCCAGCAGTGGTGCAGCAGTTAGAGCTTCAGAGCAGGGTATGCAAGACCCAGGTTCAGATCCCCATACTGCAGTGGAAGCTGACTGGGTGATTTTGGACCAGTCACATACTTTCAGCCTAACCAACCTCACAGGGTTGTTGTGCAGATAAAAAGGAGGTGAGAATAATGTAAGCTGCTTTGTTCCCCACTGTGGAGAAAGACTATAATTTTCCTTGGTAGAAGCTGTGGTGGAGGGGGTGGAGATGAAAAGCTGAAGACAGATAAAGGCAGATAAAAGTTAAGTTGGCTGTTGGGTGGGAAGGAAATAGGGTTGCCAACTCTGGATTGGGAAACTCCTGGACATTTAAGGAGTGGATCCTGGGGATGGTGGGGTTTGAGGAGGGGAGGAATTTCAGACCGGTATAATGCCATAGACTCCACCCTCCAAACCAGCCGTTTCCTCCATGAGAACTACCATTGCCAGCCTCTGGGTGAGGGCTGGAGATCACCCAGAATTACAACTGTTGTCTGGGTGACAGAGATCAGTTTCCCTGGATAAAATGGCTGCTTTGGAGGGTTGAGTCTATGGCTCCACACCCAGAAGAGAGAAAGAGTGTGAGATAGGTAAGGGTAGAGGGGAGGAAGCAAAGGTGTGAGGAATGGGATGACCATCCCACAAGTTTCTTGCGGGTCTCCACTTGTGCAGTATACTCACCTCCATCAAACATAACCTACAGGAGTGCTCACTTTGACAACTGTAAGTAGTTTGGGTAATAAATCTCAGTCCTGACCTACAGCAAATCCCCCACCCCTTTGGCCATATATGCATGCATAAATATACTGGAAGTTTCTGTTAATGCGCTTCAGTCCTATCCCAAGCCTCTTTCTTGCAGCATCCTTTGCATCCAGCCAATCACCTGCAAGCTCCAATACCTTAGAGTTTGCAAGTTCAACTAGACCTACAACAAGTTCAGCACAGCAACAGTATGTTCACTTGTACTAATCCTGCCCAGCTATCCAATCAGAAAAAAACTGACATATGCACACAGTTAAGATTTTAGTTAATTTAGTGCAATTTCTTATTGAAGAAGTTTAAATGGATCACCAGTTCTCCACTGAAGAATGCAATTTACCCATGCCCTTTAACTGTTTGCTCAAGCAAATGTTACCAGAACAGGATTTGCATCCTGCTGCTCTCCAAACACTTCTCCTTCCTTGGGATGCTTTTGCCAACTAATAAGCCTTCCTCTTTAAAATGCAAAGTGGAGAATACAGATATCGGCTGATTTCCCACAAGTGCTGTACATATCATGGGGCAAAAAGGAAGGGCGAGCACGGAGCAGCCCTTGTGGGAAATCGGCCATTGTCTCCCACATGACCATCCTTCATCGAGTTCAGAAGCCCACCCACCCCCAGTCACAATAATTTAACAGTGATGGTAAACTACACTTATAGAACTGAGAATCAAATACCAAGTAAACTTCAAATTAGGATAAGGTTTAAAAGAATGGCATATCACACTCCCTTCTGGACAAAAGATGTCACTTTGAATAGATTACTTACAGAAGTGAAGTGCCTAATGCTGTTTAGCTTTGTTTATATGAACACAGACAGTGCAGTGATAAATGACCTTTTTGATCCAGTCCAAATAATCCAAACAATCCAAACAAATAATAAAAAAAGAATATTTGTAATCATTATGTGAGGTGATGACTGATTGCCTTCAGAAATGTCTGTTTGATAGCTTCCATGTACAATCCACCCAGTGTGTAAGTAAAGAAGAAGTTCTCCCACACCATTTACCCAAAAGCATGAACAGCATTGCATGGAAGAGCCACATGTTGAGCATAACATGTTTTGGGTAGGAAACATTCTTGCCCTCTGTCTACAGTGCAACTGAGCAAGGTGACAAGAGTATTCCAAAGCCCCATACAGCATGCAGGAATCAGATGTGCTGAAAGAGCATCTCGCTCTCAAGATTTCTCCTGTAAAAATGTACCTTAAAGACAGGATTGCCAGTGGTGAGCCAAGTACTCCTTGTATCTTGCAGGTAGTGAGAGGCCATACAGGCCAATGGAAGCCAACAGGGCCCCAGCATAACTTGGTTTTGCTGAGAGGAGTGAGCAAAGAACATGTGCAAGAGGCATCACACCAAGGAGGCCAAAACAACTGGACTCCTTTGGGGCAAGCATAAACCAATGGGATTCATGGAAAGAACAATTAAATGGGGAAGTGATGATGTTTTTGGGATGAGTTCTGATAGACCAAATGGCATTTCTGTGTTCTAAACACTGTTTGTGTTCTCTTGCACAGCAAAGAGCCTGGGTGCTCATCAATTATAGAGGTTGTTTTAAAAGGCAGTTAGGAAAGTGCAGAGCAGACAGATTTACAGTTCCACCACAGTCCCAGCTGGGCTGCTGCTATAAAGGAGAGCACAGTTCACAACTACTGAGAAAGGAATGGTGAAGGTATAAAGTACGAAACAGAACAGGGGTAAATGAAGAACTCAGGAGAGCTCCCTCTCCCTTCAAAATGGTCACACTGAACACATGGAGCACCCTACCACACTGGTGATAGTTTTAGGCAATTTTTTTGTACCAGCACTTCATTCCTTTTGATAACCTATTGCTGCCAGAATCTTAAAATGTTAGGTTTTACACATCCAACATATATTTTATTCTTTTTCATCTCTGGTCTCTCACTTGACCAGGGAAACAAGGGATAAATAAAACTGTTTTTTTAAAAAATCCCACATCTGATTCCAGGAAATGCTTGAACTACTATTATTCTTGATATAGGCAACGGTTAATTTCTCTAAAAGGAGTGGTGCTGAGATTTAGCCCTCCCTGGAAGCAATAATCCTTCCCTGTCCTTAATCAGGATTCTGCCTTGGGGGTTTTTATGCACACACAAACATATAAAGTTTTCATTCATTTTTTCCTAATATGCGTATAAAGAGAATGTAGGGTATCAATCAATATTGTAAATTATCGATATAATAAAACACATACAGAAAACCAGAGGAACCACCACAACAAAACTGAAATTGCAAAAACAGCAACAAAATAAACTTTTTCCAGCTAACAGGGTTCTCAAATCAATATTAGAAAGACTCTCAGTTCCCATACATTATTACAAATTCAGACTGCCCTGATAAGCACTCTGCACCCTAATTCAGCAGCCCTAAGTACAGCTACATTCCTCTGTTCATTGAAGTCAATGGGTTTAGAAGGTGTAATTCTGTTTAAGACTGAAATGTAAACCTAGGCAGTAAGTCTATTTATCCAGTTATATAAATATTCTAAATAAATATATACAATTTCAGAATCTTTAGTATCTCCCACAACTAAGAGACTCAGGTTTTAATTAAAGGAATCATTTAAGAAACTGGCTTTTTGCAATGAAGATTTTTGCCAGAATAAATGCAATTATACTTCTGTTCCATTTAACATCCACCATATAGGCATAAACTCATATATGGGGTTATTTCACTTCCAGCCCTTTCCATCTGTGAGTTCACTCATTTTTTTCATTCTCAGTGATTCCCCATATGTAATCATCACTTTGTATTAGTTCTCCACCATGTGGAGTGTATTATCTTGACCTATAGGGCAGACTCAAGAACACATTCCCCATTGAATAGACCTGGGCAGGATTCTGAGTAGATCTACTTAAGATTGCTTTCCTACTTTCCAATGGTAGATCCATGTTCCCCGCTAATTTGCCTTGCAAGATCTCTTTCCCATGGTTGAATCTTCATTCAGATAAAGTTCAAAACAGATCATCACCATGTAGCATGATAAAAAAATTAATTCTATCAACATTTCTTCCAATGCATTTCAGTGGCAACTGCCTGTGAATTTCAAGTTGAAAACTAGCCCATTTACTGATATCCTACAAACTTCTGGCTCCAATTTAGAATGAAAGCTGCATGAAAATAGGTTTTCCAAGCATATCACTGGCATATGCATCCCTAGAGCTAGATTGAGATGTATATGAATTTGACTTTAATGAACTTACAAAGGTATAACTCTGCTAGCGATTGCTCCGTAAGTATCTTAACTGACAGGGAGGCAAGGTAGAAGGAGACCTACCCTTGCAGAAAAACAGCTCCAAACTACTTTCCCCATGGACACTTCTGGCAACAGAGAACATATGCAAAGGGCCCTGGGAGGCAGGAGAATGCAGGAAATACAGGCTTTAGCCAGACAGGAGGACTCAGAGAAAGGACAGTTACCATGTCCTGAAAGTCTTCAGGATACCATACCAGTCTTCTCAGGGTCCTGTCATCTCACCTGCCTGTTGGCTACCTAATGGGGAGGCCAAAGCCCCTCTCCAGGATCCTTTCACCTGTCTCCTCCACATAGTTGAATCATATGTGGGAAGGAGGCAGCCTATCTCCACCACTGGCACACTTTTTCAGAGCTTTTCCCGCACTTCACCACTTTGGAGCTGGAAAGAGAGAGCCTTCACCACTGAAACAAGCATAGAAGAGGGTGGACTAGGCTGTTTCCAAGGAAGGTTTCTCTGAACCAAATTCCTTGTTAACAGTTGACTCATTGCAAGGGAAAGAAGGGGACAAAAAGAGCCCTTTGCTCCCTTTCCATCCCCTTTGTTCCTTCTAAGTTCCAAGTGTTGTTGTTTTTTGGTTTTGCACGCACACACACGCCTGGAGGTCTGGCAACCCCTAGGGGGGCTGGGATGTTTCAGAGAGGTGATACAATGAACAAGTGGATGGAAACCAGTCATGGAAACAAAAATATAGACCCTTTGGGTCTATATTTGTGTTTCAGAGAGGTGGCTTACTATTGCCTATCTCTGCATCCCAGCCCTGGTACTCCTTGGAGGTCTCCATTCCAAGTACTTGCCAGGGTCAACCCTGCTTAGCTTCCCAGATCTGACAAGATCAAGCTTGCCTGGCTATCCAGGTCAGGGCCCTACATGTTTTATTTACATTTACAGGCTGTTAGTACAGTCAGATACAACACAATCCTATGCAAATTGACTCCAGTCTAACCCACTGAATTCAATAGGCTTAGACTGGAGTAACTTTATACTGGATTGCACTAATAGTCTTCAACCACCTATTCCTGTCTCTTGCAAGTCTTGAAAGCATGAAGGATCTTTTAAATCAGATTGCTTGGACATGGTATGGATGGTGCTGAAATGCACATCCTCTTTCTTATCATCATCCCACATGCTGTCAGAGAATTCCAGTGCAAGTATATGATGCTGCAAAGCTGACAGCCTTTCAAAAGTTGAATGATTGTGACTTTTTCCATAGAATGTAAGTGTCAAATGTCAGTTCAACATTTGGTGGCCTCCCACCACCCCCTGGAGATCCAGTTCAAGTTGAGACTGAAAAGAACTATGAATAAATCTTCATGTAGAAAGTTTGCCTGTGACCATTTCCATGAATTTTTAAAAAATCAGTTGGCTGGCCATGGCAGTAATAACAACATACAGAAGATAACTAATGAGTTTGACATGGATTCTCTTCATTTGGCTTCAAGTTTCCTCCCGGCGCATTAACATTTTCACCCTTTAAAATGAGGGATCATTACAAAAATTACCAAAACAAACAAAAAAACCCTAGCATATTTTTAACCTAAACATTCTACATGTTTAGTTCCTAACACTCATACAGGTATCAGTCAGCACACACTAAAAGCCGTTTTTAGGCAGTGCTCGGCTAATGTACACACACACACAAAAAAAAAATCCTCTGGAGAAAAGATGTTCCACTTGACACAATATAATAATGTGCCAATATTAATAAGTCTCAAGATAACAGAAACTGTGAACACGATAGGATAGTTCTTCCCCAGTGAATTTTCCATGGAAATCATTTTTGTCACACATTCATGGTATACACATTTAATTACATCCTCTCAGTGCATCCTTCCAAATGAACTGATGATCTCTCTTGCCATTCTGAACAAAGCTTAATATGGGAAATAGGAAGACCAGAGAACAAATTCAAAAACGAAGACCATAGTCCTGTGACCAGTTTATATGTGCATTGTCCTCTTATGTCCATCAACAATTATTACAAGTTTGATGTATTGATTTACTTTGTATTATTACTCTTACCTTTTATGAGTCAGCCCAATGAAGCAGGTTCAAAAGGCCAGGGTAAAAGTTTTTAATACACTAAAAATCTCTCTGTTCAGGTGATATAATTTAATTTGGATAAATGAGACATCACTTAAAGTACCTCAGAAATTTAAAAGCAAGGGGGTGCCACATCTGTTTCACTGTCAGCATATGCTCTGAAATTTTATATGGAAGGAAAGCACTCTCTCCAATGATAATTCCATTAATTTTACAATCTAGTCATCCACATATAACCCAACTGATGTCTTGTGGTGAAGTTGTTCAGACCCAAAACCTAATTCATTTTTTCCCCAAAGTCAGTTAAACTAAACTATACGCATCACACACACATTCAACTCCTAAGGGTACAACAGAACACATGCACCCCTCAAGTTTCAACCCACTGTTGGCAATCATATTCTACATTCTATTGGAGCTTGTCTTGCACCTTGGCACCAGCAAGGCAAGTCTAGGGAAGAATTCCAGACCCTGCTGGCAGTGACCCAGGCGATGGGGAAGAAACCTGTATTCAAACCACTCTAGCTACTTCTGGATCTTGCAGCCATGGTCGAAGTCAGCAGAGGCACAAGAGCTTTACCTCCTAGTCTGAAGACTGTTTTATGAATATCCTTTTAGGCTGCTAAAAGTTTTGTGCATTTTTATGCTCTGGCTGGGGTTTTAGGCTTTTATAATGGTTTTCTTTGTGAGCCACCATGAGCAGATCTCCGGAAGAGGTAGCCTATAAATTTTCAAACAAATGAATGACAGGCAGAGGCAAGACGAGGCATCTTGTTCCTCAAAGGGCTTGCAGAAGCAGAACCACAGCTGCCCACCTTACAGCCAGCCTTGTACCACAGCAGAAGCAATACAGCTTTTGGAGAGGGACTCACCTCCCAGACTTGCCTTGCTGCACCCCTTGCTTTGGGCAGTGAAACAAGAAAAGTTGTCTTTGATTGCTAGATGTGATGATGGAGGTGGCTGACATTCCTGAAGAAACCAGGAGAAGAATCTGAAGAACTGTTAGCGAAATTCAGTGAAAGCAGAGAGGTTTCATTTCTGAGTGGGACGTTTTCCATACGAATGGGTCTCCCCACTCCTGCATTTGTATTCCTCCACCATTTTAGCTCATTTCCACAGAGGTTTTTGTAGTCTGAGGAGCAAAAATGCAGTTTGCCCCCTCTTGTGGCGCAGCAAGGGAATTCCTGGAAATAGGGAAGTCTGATGCTGCACTGCAAGAGAGGACAAACTGTGTTTTTGCACCTTGGACTACAAAAACTTCTACAGAAACAAGCAAAAGAGGCAGAGGAATACAAATGCAGGAGCAGGGAGACCCTTTTGTGCAGGAAACATCCCACTCTTGCCAGGCACCTCTGTAGCTGGGCCAGGCACAGAGCATCAGCAGCAAACAAACCAGGATCAAGCCAGAATTAAATCAGGATAGATACCACATTGATATGAAACCATAGCTAAGACTAACTCTGGTTAATAAACAAACTTCAGGTCCTGGCTTCAGATCCTGGGTGACCCTAACCAACCATAATGCACGCAGTGGCCAGAGATCACAGGATCCATTAACTATGGTTAGTTACATTTGCAGCACCATGTCACTGTAAACCATGGTTTCACAATGTGTCTGAACTGGGGCTTTATTTTATTTCTGGTATGAATTGAAAATACTTCTCATATACCAGAATTTCCTCTATGATATTTGCCCCAGAACTCAGTTATTTAGCTCTATAGAACATTTGATGGGAAAGTCTGTAAAATGCACCCCATAGGAAATTAAATTGTATTGTCTGGGGCCTGTAATTATCCTGAAGTCATTTTGACAGAGCAGCAATTTCAAATGCTTCAAGTTATTTTAGATACTTTGATCTAAATCCAGATGTTGACCATGTCAGCTGTGTTCTAAGAATGTGTTTCAATGAGTTGCTTCATCTGATGATTTTTGGGGGGATACTGCTAAAGGGGGAAAAGTCACTGGAAAATTCCATTAATATAAATGGAATATAGATAGGAAGCTTTTGGGACAGCTGTATGTATTTTATGGGTGCAGTTAGTTTGAATGTTTTACAGGATCCATTTTCAGGTTTCATCCTCCAGTCTTGCAAAGATACAAATAAATGGGGGAGAGATTTTCAAAATAGGCTTGAGGGAGAGGCACATGAAGTGGACTGCTGCAAAGGCTATTTGAAAGAGAAAACATTAACGCAGTATTGCTATGCTCATAGATTAATCATCAAACTACTTTGCTGGCACAAACCCATTTCAAATGTACAGATCAACAAACCATATTAAAGGCTGGAACTGTCATGATATGGCTGATTCATATGATCACTTTACTGACGACTGGGCATTATATTATCCTGTATAGGTTCAACCATTGCCATGACAAAGAGAACATATGAATTATTCACCATACACATAAGCTGTAATTATATATGCCACTGCAAATCTTCCACATGGAAGCTGAGCAATGAACAAAACTGAATTCGCAGTTCACTTGCGCTGAATACTTCAGGTGACCTGTTTCCCATGGGTCATGCTAAATATGGGCAGGAAAAAAAGAGTCCTACTACAAGCGGAGGGACTGTACTAATGGCAGATGTCGGATGCCTTCAAAAAGCATCAAATGGCAATTATACACTGCAAACACAATCTGAACAACAACAACTCCAAGCCATTTTCTTGCATTTAAGCACATACTGGTGACATCGCAAGTAATGAGAGAATGGAACACTGGCCATGAGTGCAATGAAAAACTGGGACAAAAGAGACACAAGCTGATCTGAAACTAGGGTTGTCAGCCCCCAGGTGGGAGCCAGGGATCCCCTAATTTCATGGGTTCTGTCCCCAACAGCCAGGCTCCAGCTCACCATATTCCATTGTTATTCATAACATTATGCTAGGAGGATATGTCTATCAGAGGCTACTAGCCATGGTGACTGAGGGGAACCTCCACAAGCAGAGGCAGGAAACCTCTGAATCCCAGAGCCAGGAGGCAGCATCAGGGGAAGGCCTCAGCCTCTATTCCCTGTTGTTGGCCCTCCAGAGGAACCGGTTGGCCACTCTGTGAGGCAGGGTGCTGGACAAGATGGGCCACTGGTCTGATCCAGCAGGGCTCTTCTTATGTTCCTAAATGGAGAGCGATCACATTAACATCATATTTTCATATATTCAGTTTCTATCTCCTACAGCTTTATCTCATCCAACCCCAAGACTCAAAAACTGTGCCCTCTTGGATTATTCTAAATAACCCATTTTCCTTGCAAGTCTTCCTTCAAATACTAGAAAATTACTTCACCTACTTTTTGTTTTGCAAAACTAAGCCATTTATAGATATGACAGAGACCTTTTATTTCTGCTACCTAACTGATGTGGGAATTCATCAGAACAGATAATAGGGGGTTTGGGGGGAGCAGCTGCCTTTTTAAATGGAAATTTGGATCAGTGCAGGAGTTTATCATGGATTTTACTATATTGTGTATTCTTGATCTTTTTTCCCTACAAGGCATTTTACTTTCTCTCCCCGGCCAGGAGGACACAATGGACAAACCTGTATATCAACAACACATTATTGTTAATGATGCAGCTGAATCTGGGAATCAAGATAAAGCAGGGCAGTAGTCTGTGAGCCATAAACACACGTTCACAGCAGGTTGGAAGCACACTTTGAAGCAAATACAGGGCTCCCAATGTCATATTTACCTGGTAATGCTATGGTGACAGGCATTTGTGTGTGGGGGGGAGGTCTAAGCGTCATCAAGTTGCTTTTGACATGGTGACAATATGAATTAACGACCTCCAAAACATCCTATCATTAATAACAGCTTTGCTCAGCTCTTGCAGACTGAACACCATGGTTTCCTTTATTGAGTCAATCCATCTCCTGTTGGGTCTCCCTCTTTTCCTGCTATCTTCACTGTTTCCTTGCATGGCTGTCTTTTCCAGTGGCTCTTGTCTTCTCATAATATGACCATGGTATGATAGTCTCAGTTTAGTCATTTTAGCTTCTAGGAAGAGTTCAGGCTTGATTTCATCAGGAGCCAATGATTTGCCATTTTTGGTAGTCCACAATATCAGTGAAACTCTCCTCCAACACCACATTTCTATGAATCACCTTTCTTTTTGGCAGCTTTCTTCATTGTCCAACTTTCACAGCCTTATACAGTAATGGGATATGCTATGGCATGAATTAACTTGATCTTGGTCACCAGCAACACATCCTTACACTTAAGAATCTTTTCTAACTCCTTCATGGCTGTCCTTCCCAGTCTCAATCTCCTTCTGATTTCTTGGTTGCAGTCTCCCTTTTGGTTGGTGATGGAGCTAAGGAATAGAAAATCTTTAACAATTTCTTCACTATCATTTGCAGGTGAGGGGTACTTAACCTTTCCTCTGCCTGCCAGCTTTTTCTTTGCAAATGTCTCCTAAACATCTTTAATCCCTTTTTCCCAGTTGGCTTCTGATATTAGAAATAAGTCTGAATGGCAGAGATGATGTTAGTGGTGGTACTATTACTTCCAAAAGGGCAATTGCAGGGGCTCTTTCATGAGTGTGAAGGATTAACACCCTTCCTCCTGTTTGCTGTTTAAAAAAATGTTCCCATGCATTTGTGTTTCTTAGTTGACAAATGCACGTTTGAAATATTTGTCCACCTTAACAAACCTGGAATGTGATACCAACTTGCAGAGCACAGAGTAGGTAAAAAAATGAGTGGCCATAAAATTAATTCAAAGCCACAGGGGAAACAGCAAAACAAATACTTGGGAAGAACTGCTCAAGAAATTAGTCCTTGCAATTTTTATAAAGAAAAAAAACCCCTTACTAAAATTAGTGCCTGTTCTAGTCACATTTACTCACAAGCAGTGCCCACTGATTCCCATGAGGCTTACTTCCAAGTAAGTTTAGGAGTGCTTGAAATAATTAATGAATAACTGGAAATCTTTTTTTAAATGTACCTTTGACTCCTGACTCACCTCATTCTATACACTCTAGTGAGTAAGAATCACCCAGAAAAATACATTCCCAATAAAAATAAAAAATAATTTTCAATAAAATAAAAATAGTGGATTGTAACTGCCAAGCAATTTTTTTTAACAATAGATACACAGAAAGCCTATATTCCCATTTTTGTAGTACAGACTTTGTACACAGAGAAGGTATAATGAAGAAGGCACTCTTGGCTTAGGGTAGGTAGGCCTCAAACCACTGGTGATTTCACAGGTGAAAAGGGGTAAGGACTGATACTCCAGAACCAATTTTCGTCCTTCTTTACTTTGTTACTGTCAGGATTTTTGAGTGATTCTGCAATCTTTTCCTATAGGAGGCCTTTATACATGGTTTCTGTCACTTTTCTGGTTTGTTTTACAAGGTAATACTTTTCTGTTTACTGGGAGGGAGGTCTTCACAGGGTGTGTTCAGATGGATCTTTTGATCTGCCATAGGAACGACTCCCTTGTGGATCAAAAATGCACGACTAGACAGAAACATCTGGGAAATATTCCGGTCCCATAGGCATCCCGTTCTGCTGCGCCTCCAATCCTGATTTAAAAAGTAGCAGTTTCAATGTAGGGTTTTCGCTTACCCGCGCAACAACTGCAGACTTTCTTCCGTCTGGTCACTCCATTAGCGCGCGATGCTCCCGTCGGCTCGGTCTGACGTCAGACCGAGCCGACGGGGGCGCGATTTTTAAAAAATTGAAACCCCATGTGCGCTTTAACGAGGAAACGCATTCAGCGATAAGCGCTACGAGGAATGTAATATTCATGCTTATTTCTTTTAGGGACAAGATGTTACCGCGATGGGAGATGGAGGGGGGAAGGACTGTTCTAACTTGCAAAATAGTCCCTCCATTGATCATGATGGCAATGGCAAGGGGAGGACCGGGACTTTGCTGAAAACCCTCCGCGATCGCCTCAGTTCTCCAAGGAGGCGCAGCCTTGCCTATGCGAATGTACAAAACTTTTTTTAAAAAAATCCTCGGTGGATGCCGTGTAGACAAATCACGGTGGGAACAACGCGCGGTGAGGCTATTTCATGGGGGCGTCTGGTCATGCTAGGCTGGATTAAAAAAATCGGGATAAAATTTTAGGAGGGCTCATGGCACGATTGACTGGCCGTCTGAACGCAGCCTCAGCCTGCATAAACCCCTACCTTTTCTGTGGGTGGCCCTGTTTCACTGCCCTGCTAGTTGGTACAAGGGCATCAAGTTTTCTTTTAGAGGGCATGAAGGCAGTTGCCCCTAAAACTGGTGACACTAATTGATGGTTGAAAATAAAACTGCAATTCAGTTAATTATGCACTGTTAACTTAAAATTTTACCTTTTTTCATGGCTATCACATACTGTATTATTCTGTACTTTCCATTCTCTAATGGAATGCTTTGCAACATTAAAGTAGTCCCTAACTTCATGAATAAGCAAAGATGAAAGAATACCTGTATGTACTTTTCATTAAGCATTTAGGATACTTTTGGGTAAACAGTGAAATAAAAATGTACATTATTATCATCTACTACAAAGGGTATGGAATCAGCCCATAAATTTTTGCCCAAATGAAGCCGACAATACAGCTGTCAGAGGCTCGGCATAAGCATGTATCTATGAGGGAGTATTAAAATTAAAAACCTGTAAAAAGCTGCCCTCTGTAACAGATAACACAGGAAAACTGAAATTCAAGCAAAGCTATGAAGCAATGCAACAGAATGAAATCCAGAGTCTAGCATTATTGAAGGAAGAGCAGAAATACTTCAGGTGCACACACACACACACAAATACAAACCAGGTACAGGGACAAGCACACACCATTGCACAGCATATTCAAGTATATATTTGTTTACTTCCTTTATACTATGACTTTCTCCCCAATGGGGATTCAAAGCAACCTGAACTGTTCTCTTCTCCTCCATCTAACCATCACAACAGCCCTGTGAGGCAGGTTAGGCTGAGAATGCATGACTGACCCAAGGTCACCCAGCAAGATTCCATGGCAGAGTACTTGTTTCAGGAGGGCAGCCAAGCTGGTCTGCATTAGAAGAACCAGATAACACCTTCAGGACCAACAAGATATTCTGGGTATGAGCGGCTGAGAGGGAGCTTTGCCTCACAAAAGCTTATACCCTGAAAATCTCTTTGGTTTCAAAGGTGGTACTGAACTGGAATCATGGCAGAGTGGGGATTCAAACCTAGGTATGTACAATCCTGGTCTGACACGTTAACCTCTACCCCAAACTCCAACTTCCCAAGGGCCAACCAGAAGTAGCACTGAAGGGCTTTCTTTACACTTGGTGTGAAGGAGGAGAGCATGCTGTAAATACGACAACCACCATTAAATATAGGCACTGCAGCAAGCATCCCAGAAGTGCAGTCATTGTCAGTCTAAGTGAAGCTTACTACTATTAAAAGTATATTTTGCAAAATTCTAAGGGGAAGGGGAGTAGAATGGGACTGACTTGAGAAACTCCAGGAACATTTTTTGATGAATCCAAGAAACAGAATCACGGCAAGCCCCATGTCTTGCCTGAAAGATAATGTAAGTCAAGAAACCAGATGATCAACAAGATGACTAGCTAACCAATCCATTATGGAGAGGTAGGGGAACTTTCAGACTAAGTGCAACTTAAATAAAATATTGTTTCACAAAATATATCTTGTGTTCCCTGGACAGTAAACCACTGGCATCTGAAATTGAGGTACCAAATAAAAATCCCAGGGCACAATGTTTATAAAAGCAAAAATAAGACATGTACCTTTCTGCATATCCCCCCCCCCGCCAAAGGCTCCTGGTAGTGAAACCACAGAGTAAATATTTTTTAAAAAAAGAAAAAGGAGGACTTCCGGTTCATGACAACTCACTAGCAGATGTGTCTCCCAGTTGATCTGGGGGCCCGATCTGTGCACTAGCGGTTTGGAGGGGGGGCGATTGTCCGCTACCCCCTGGGAGCCTTGCCATAAAGGTTCCTAGCCATGGGGCTTTTGAGGGTTCGCCTCTTCACCAGCGCGATGCTGGGGAATTGAGGCGCCTCTCCGCCCCAACAGTCTGGCCGCTATGCGTACGGATTTAGAGCTGCTGACCGGGACAAGCGATGGAGATCAAGCAAGAAACTGAATTGAAGCGAGGTCGCAAGACCAGCAATGAGCAGTGAGTTGAGTAAAGGCAAGAAAATAGCACACTGAAAAGAAAGCACTCCCGTTGGGACTGGCGTGGGAAGCGTGCGGGGGAGGGGCCCCTCCCAGACGCAGAGATCTAAAAGTATTACAGCAAGGGGGGAGCGGAGAGAAAAGCTAAGAATTCTGTTTTAAGAACCTTACCAGTGCACGTTTAAGCGGTTTGGAGACTTTCAGAGACTTTAACAACTTTCAGTAAAAGTAAACAATCCAGAAAGATGGTGGGGAGAAAGCCTGAGAAAGAACTGAAACTGAAACCAGCAGGCACAAGAGTCCGAGGGTGGAAGACACCATAGAGTTCCATAAACTCTTAGCAGACTCCCTATGCCCTCTACTAGACCAGATGACCAACATTAACCAGCAATTAACAACTTTAAACCAGAACTTTGCAGCACAGCAACTCCAACTCGTGGAAACTACAAAAAAATCAAAGCAGGTGGCTGAGAAAGTTTTGGAATTGGACACCAATCCGAAAAAAGCAAGGGAAAAGATGCAAATGCTGGAAATGGAAGGTTTCTTTCACTTACCGTGAATCTTCCTTTCTCGGTGGTTCCGAAGTGGGACATTCCTCACTACTGGGATAAGCTCCTCCCTCATCTTCAGGGTCGGCTCCAAGCTTTGATCCAGGCGGGGAGGGACTTATCCCCTTGGAGGCACACCAGTCCTCGTCAAGCCTGGTAAATAACACCCCGCCAGAAAGGAACTAGAAGAAAAAACAACATCTCCCCCCAAAAAATTAGAGGGACCACCTGCCCCCCAAAGCAGGAGGACCAGGAAAACAAACCCAACTGTCTGAACTCAAACTCAATTAGTCTGGTGAAACAGTCACCACTCCCCAACTCTGTAAAAAGGGGAGGCATACCCAAAGCGGTTGGGCAGGAATGTCCCACTTCAGAACCACCGAGAAAGGAAGATTCATGGTAAGTGAATGAAACCTTCCATTCTCCGGTGGCTCCTCGTGGGACATTCCTCACTACTGGGACTTACAAGAGCTACGTTACAGGGAGGGAACTGCCTCCCTGTTTTACAGAGTCTGCTGGAGCACTCTACGACCAAAGGCTGCCTCAGCTGACGCCAGTTTGTCCACTCTGTAGTGTTTAGTCAATGAATGGACCGACTTCCAAGTAGCCGCTCTACAAATGGTCTCCAGAGAGGGGAAAGACCTTCTGGAATTTTGAGTCCCTTTGCCTTGTAAACCAGGATGATGCAACCCTTAATCCATCTACTGAGCGTGGAAGTGGAAACTTGCATTCCCATGGAAGACTTTCGAAATGACACAAAAAGTGACTCAGACTTCCTCCACCTCTTCGTTCTTTCAATGTAGAAGCTAAGGGCCCTTCTAACATCTAGACAATGCCATTCCCGTTCTTCTTCATGCTTTGGATTAGTACAGAAAGATGGCAAAACAACCTCCTCTGCCCTATGGAAGACTGAATGTACCTTGGGAACAAAAGCTGGATCCATACGAAGGACCACCTTGTCCCTGTGAAAAATACAGAACTCCTTATTTACAGATAATGCTCTGATTTCAGACACTCTCCTAGCAGAGGTAATAACCACTAGAAAAAGGGTCTTGAAGGTTAACTCCTTGAGGGGGCAGGAGGCCATGGGCTCAAATGGGTGCTTAGAAAGAGCCTTAAAAACCGTGTTGAGATTCCAGATCGGGAACCTGTGCACCTGTGGAGGGTTAAGGTATGATGCCCCTTTTAAGAATCACTTAATATGAGGGTGTTTAAGAAGGGACCTTCCATGTCTGGCACCCTGGATCTCTAAAATGGCTGACACTTGCCTTCTAAGGGTACTCATGCTGAGGCCCTTATCAAGCCCGGCCTGTAAGAAAGCTAGCACTACTTGTACTGAGGCCTTAGTGGGTTCCTGCCCTCTCTCTAGACTCCATGATTGGAATACCCTCCAGGTGTGATCATATGACTTATTAGTAGAGGCCTTCCTAGCTGCTAGCATGGTCTCGACTACTGTGTCTTGATAACCCGCCTCGACTAACAGTTTCCGCTCAATCTCCAAGCTGTGATGCGCAGCAAGTCCGGTTGGGGGTGCCTCATCGGACCCCGTGTCAGTAGATCCTCCCGTGTAGGCAGATGCCACGGTTTTGCAATTGACAGGGATTGTAAATCCTGAAACCACGTTTGACGTGGCCAAAATGGCGCCACTAGTACTACCTCTGCTCTCTGTACAAGAATCTGTTGTAAGACCTTGTGCATGATTGGAACTGGTGGGAAAGCGTATAGAAGACCCTAGGGCCATACACAGCTCAGTGCATCTGTCCCTATCGCTAGGGCATTTCTTTGTCGAGAGATGAACTCTGGAACCTAACGGTTCACCTTCGTAGCAAACAGGTCCAGAATTACTCTTCTGAATTTGTTGCAAATCTGTTTGAACACTTCCTTGTTCAGCATCCACTCTGACTGATCCAATCGTTTTCGACTTAGCCAGTCTGCTAGTTCATTGTCCTTTCATAAGAACATAAGAACATAAGAGAAGCCAATGTTGAATCAGGCCAATGGCCCATCTAGTCCAACACTCTGTCACACAGTGGCCAAAATATACCAGGTGCCATCAGGAGGTCCAGCAGAGGGGCCAGGGCACCAGAAGCCCTCCCACTGCTGCCCCCTCCAGCACCAAGAATAGAGTGCATCACCTGCCCCAGACTGAGAGTTCCCATCTATACCCTGTGGCTAATAGCCACTGGTGGACTTCTGCTCCATATGTTTATCTAATTTCCTCTTGAAACTGTCCATGCTTGCAGCTGCCACGACCTCCTGTGGCAGTGAATTCCATATGTTAATCACTCTTTGGGTGAAGAAGTACTTCCTTTTATCTGTTCTAACCCAACTGCTCAGCAATTTCATAGAGTGCCCACGAGTTCTTGTATTGTGAGAAAAGGAGAAAAGTACTTCTTTCTCAACCTGCTCAATCCCATTCATAATCTTATAAACCTCGATCATGTCACCTCTCAGCCGTCGTTTCTCCAAGCTAAAGAGCCCCAAGCATTTTAACCTTTCTTCATAGGGAAGGTGTTCCAACCCTTTTATCATTCTAGTTGCCCTTCTCTGCACTTTTTCCAATGCTATAATATCCTTTTTGAGATGTGGTGACCAGAACTGTACACAGTATTCCAAATGAGGTCGCACCAATGATTTATACAGGGGCATGATGATACTGGCTGATTTGTTATCAATTCCCTTCCTAATAATCCACAGCATAGCGTTGGCCTTCTTTATTGCAGCTACACATTGTGTAGACATTTTCAGCGAGTTATCCACTACGACTCCAAGATCTCTCTCTTGGTCCGTCTCTGCCAGATCAGACCCCGTGTGTGGCTTTTAGAGAGAGCAAGTGATTCTCCGCCCAAGCTATTAACAGGGATGCTTCTGCATGGAGAGATCGTATCTTGGTTCCCCCTTGTCAGTTCACGTAGGCTTTTGTCCGTAGTGTTGTCCGTTTGGACAAGGACATGATGTCCTGACAGGAGATCTGCAAGATTCAAGAGGCCCAGGAGGATCGCCCTCAGTTCTAACAAATTGATGCTTTCCAACATTTCCTTGACAGACCAAGTTACCTGTACCATCCTATCTCCTGAATGCGCCCCCCAGCCCATCAGGTTGGTGTCGGTCATCATTACTAACTGAGTGGGATCTCTGAGGGGAATCCCAATTTTGAACCGCATTGGGGCTTGCCACCAGGTTAATTGATTCTGAACTGACATAGGAAGTTGGATCATTTTGAATCTTTTCCTCATTATATCTCCTTGATAAGGAAGTAAGAATCTCTGAAGTGGTCTGGCATAGAATCGTGCCCATTGTACTACTTCCTGCCACGAGACAAGCATCCCTAATAGCTTTACTAATGTCATTATTTCCATCTTGGGGTTTCTCAGGACCTGATCTAACCATGATCTGATCTTCATTTCCCATTCTTGAGAAAGGAACACTCGGTCCTGTGTCGTGTCTATTTCCACTCCCAGGTGCTGCAGCCTCTAAGTCGGTTGTAGATTACTCTTTTCGCAATTCACTACAAACCCGTGATCCTCCAAGGTCTGTATTGTTAACATTAGGGCCTGTGAGCATTCCATCGCTGAAGGAACCTTGAGCAAGATATCATTCAAATAAGGAAAAAGACTCACTCCCTTCACTCTTAGATGTGCTACAAGAGTCACTAGGATCTTTGTGAAGACCCTGGGCGAAGATTTGAGGCTGAAAGGAAGAGCTTTGTACTGGAAATGTAGGTTTGCATAATTGAACTGGAGAAACTTCTGGTGCGTTACATGAATGGGGATATGAAGATAAGCTTCTGACAAGTCCAATGATGTAAAAAAATCCCCTTCCTGGACCGATAGGAGTATGGACTTCAACGTTTCCATCCTGAATTTTCTGTTCCGGATGTGACTGTTGAGCCATTTCAGATCCAAAATGGCTCTTGTGGATCCATTTTTCTTCAGAACTACGAAGAATATGGAGTAAACGCCTTGTCCCTGTTGGGGCAAAGGCACCTTCTCTATCGCCTCTATGTCCAGAAGGTGAAGAATCGCCTCCTTGATCTGGAGATGCTTGATCTGACTCCTGTACTTTGGCATCCTGAGAAAACAGTGATGGGAAATGGAGAGAAATTCCAGTTTGTATCCATTGGACACCATCTCTAAAGCCCATTGATCCGAGATTGTCCTGTGTCACAGCTCTGAAAAAACCTGAAGTCTGCCTCCTATCTTGTGACGTTCTGGGGCAAGATAGTCATGCTGAATTTCCTTTCTTGGGACCTTTGGTGGAAGACTGCTCACCTTTGGAAGAGGAGAAGGACTTTCCACCTTGATGTCTAGGTTGCCATTTTCCTTTGAAAGATCTTGAGAAAGACTGTTTCTGACCTCTTTTCTGATTCCAAAAGGGCTGAAAACGCTTTCATGGTTTGCTATCTCTTTTCTTAGAGGGGAGGACCTTCTTTTTGTCCTTATCCTCTATTAAGTACCTATCCAGACCATCTCTGAACAGATAGGCTCCTCTGAAAGGAACAGCTGCCACGTTCGCCTGTGCAGACGAGTCCACGTCCCAGTGACGAAGCCAGTTGTTTCGCCTCGCTGTCACACTGCATGCCAATGCTCTAGCTGACAGCTGAAGGGCATCTAGAGTGGCATCTGCTGTAAAGGCAATAGCCAGAGAAATTTTCTTTATTTCGTCTTTAAACTCTTTGGGAACCTCACTGTCAGCTGAAGCCAACTTGTCTGCCCAATCGTAAGCTGCTCTGGCGAACAGAGAGCCCGCTGTAGAAGCCTTGATAGTGGCAGATGAGGCTTCCAAATCTTTGCGCAGAGCCTGTTCAACTCTCCTATCAGTGTGATCCTTAGGCATCCCATCGGCGTCCATTGGAAGCACCGAATTGGAATATAGGCTGGTTACAGGATCATCCACCACAGGAAGCTTCAACTTTTTTGTGGCATCTGGCATTAGAGAATAGAATTTGGAAAAGAGATGATGATTGGCCTTGGATTTAGCCGGTTGTTCCCATTCCACCTTCATAATGTTATAAAAGGAGGCTGGGAGGGGCAGTCTGGGTTGTGAAAGTGAAACCTTAGGCATCAACTTTCCAGCCCCTTTTTGAAACTCTGTTTCCTGATCAGTCTCCTCCTTAGGTCTAGATGAGAGATCTAGGGTTCTCAATACTTTGGGTAAGAGACGAGAGTATAATTCCTGTGGGAAGAGTCTGGATTGTACTGTGGGTACAACTACCTCCTCTTCTTCCGCAGAAAGTTCCCCTTCCTCTTTTCCTGATGAAGAGGAGGAAGAGTCTGGTTCTGAATCTCCACATTCCAACAGAGGGCTCCGTTCACAGGAGGCTGACATGTGTTTGGTATGTTTAGATCTTATAGGGGATCTAGAAACACTAGCTACCCTGTCTAGAATTCTTTTGAGAGGTCTGCCTCTTTCCACAGAAGATTCATTTGTAGTGAAGCCTTGGAGGTTCTCTTTAATTAGCTCCTGAAACTCTCTTCTCATTTCTCCTCTGAACCAATTTAACATTTCAGAGGTAATGGATTCCCTGGGTTCCCCTGGGGTATCCATGGGGACTTGAGAGACCTGCGAATTGTCCTCGGAGGAACAGCCCCTGTCTTGAGGTATCTTTGCAGCCATATCCAAGACCTGTATGGGAATGGGAAATGAATCTACCATCAGGTCCACAGGAGACCCATAATCATCCCACCAACCATAAGACTGTGGAGTATATTCCCCAGGTCCCTTTATCCATTTAAGACAAACATTCAGAGGTGGTTTGAGAGTCTGTGGGTACAACTACCTCCTCGCCATTGCCTGTGCCTCTGCACAGCAACCCTGGGCCTCCCTGGCGATCTCCCATCCAAAAACCAAACAGGGCCAACCCAACTCAGCCTCTTTTTCCACTCAATTTTCCCACACAGGAACTACAGGTCCGAGAAGGGGAAAGACGGGAAGCTTCTCTCTCTCTCTCTCTCTCTCCCCCCAATACCTCCAAGCATGGGACATGGGGATAGAGGGACGATGGAGAGAACAGGGGGTTAAAGCCGAGCTGCCCCCCATTCATTCCCAGGCTGAGGAAGCCTTCTGCGGACCCTTAACAGGGCTCAGCCTCCTCCAGTCAACCTGGGGAGGGTAGAGACTGTCCGCAGACGTTCTTATCGAGGTTCAGGTGGGATGTTGGGAGACAACGCTGTTACTCCGTGTCCCTGCTGCAGCCATCTGTTCCAAGCCTTGGAGCAGGAGAGTTGAAGACTCACTGCTCCACTGGCGTGTTCCGAGTTTCTCTGCACTCCTGAGACTAGGAGCAGGCCCTCCGCCCAAGGACGGGTCAGGCCGGCAGAGAAAATGTCCTAGGAGGGCTTGTAAATGCCAGGCGCTGCCTGCAATTAGCCCTGTTGAGCTCCTGTGTCTTCTTCTTCACTCATTCCTTCACTTTTGTTTCTTCTTCAGCCGGCGCTATGCAGCGCCCCTGGAGCACGTCCTGCTAGAGCAAGGTCGGCAAGAGAACTGGTGTGCCTCCAAGGGGATAAGCCCCTCCCCGCCTGGATCAAAGCTTGGAGCCGACCCTGAAGATGAGGGAGGAGCTTATCCCAGTAGTGAGGAATGTCCCACAAGGAGCCACCGGAGAAAGAAGCAAGCTTCTGAAGAATTTCAACTGCTACAACTACAAATGGAGAGAGCAAACTTGGTGCTCCAGTTTCAAGGGATTACTGAAGCCAAAAATGAGAATCTAAAACAATTACTGAGTGATGCATCAGCCCCAGTGACAGATTTAAAAGTGGAATATATACTAAGTGAAATGGATGTGGTCTATAGAGCCTACTCTACGTACATTAAGAAGAATAATCTGCCTGGGGAGATCGTGGTGAGATTCTCGAAGAAGCATATAAGGGATTTAATCCTAAAAGTGACTGCAAGTACACCCTTGAAAATCGGGGGTAACAATATTAGAATTCTAAAATACATTCCATTTGAAATAAGGAAGAAGAGGAAGAAGTATAAGGACTTGATTCTTTTTTTACAGACAAACAGCATTGCATATTGGTGGTTGATTCCCGAAGGCGTCACTTTCAAAATAAAGGATGAAAAGGAAAAAAATTGACTGTTTTTAAAGCATGAGAGTTTCTGAGGCTGCAAGTGGGACCAGAAGAGGATGCAAAGGAAGAAGAGGATAGCAAATCCACTGGTGAACTGGACTCTGTGTCTTCTGACGAGGACTCTGACGCAGAAAAAGGGGCAATTGCACCAAAACAAAGCTATCAACTGAGAGACCATAAAACCAAATGAAGACTGAGACTCTGAAAGCTTGTATAAAGCACTTGATTTTAAGATGATCTGGGGAGGGTTGTTGAACAGGGAAAGTGGCTAATAAGGTGTTTAATCACGAATATCCAATCATGCTCAATGTTTTTAAAGCATTTTTTGACTAACATGTGTACAAGCTATACTGATGATCTCCAACTCTTGGGGTTTTAGTTAGTTGTGGTTATCTTTTCTTTCTCAATAGATATAGTTGTTTCCCTCCCCCTTTTTTTCATTTATACCCTGCATTTCTCCACCAGAGGGTTTACTATGATTGACACCATTCTCCCCTCCTCCTGTTTATCCTCACAACAATCTTCTGAGGTAAATTAGATTGAGAGTATGTCATTGACCCAAAGTCACCCAGTGAGGTCCCATGGCAGAGAGGGGATTTCAACCTGGGCCTCCCAAATTCTAATTTGAAACTTTATCCATTACCACATACTGGCTATCATGGGGTTGGCTGCCAGTTGACCAGTAGCAAGTTGCCTGGAGACTGCTGTCAGGCCTGTCCCCATGAGTCCTCCCTTAAAGGCCAAAACATCCCTGGAAAGGGCTCTGCCCTTCTTCTTGCCTTTTAACTGACAAAAACCAAGGCTTAAGGCTGGCAGCACTGTTGTGGTTGTATAGCAACAACCCCAGAGAGCATTCGTTTCTTGAAGCACCAGGTACTGTTTCTGTTATTTATGGGGGTTAATCCCCCCTCCTTTTAAGACTTCATTTTTTTCTGCAAATCTGGGGCTTTTGTTAGGTTTGTAGAAAAATCTATCTTGTCTATTCATAGCTCCAATCAAATTTAAATACCCAAAATCTGGCCCCTTTGGCAATTAGATTTTTTGATATGAATCATAGCTAAGGCATGTCTTGTTACATCTCATTAATAGGTATTGATTTCCCTATTCAAATGTTACTTTAACATGTAGTTCTCTGTTTTGGGGACAAGGAAAATACTCTAGACAGCCAATATCCTATAAAGTTTGCCTCCATTCTAGAAAGGAGATGGATGGAGTCTAAGGACAGGATTCTCACAATTTGGGGCACATCTGTTTCCAGTTCTGACATAGTTATTACCTATGTTGTCCCTCCCCAGTTGAATCCAAACAGATGATAATCAGAAACCGAGCTTGTCATTCTTTTGATCTGTTTAAAAATATCTTCACTATTTTGCATGCTAATTGAGCAAGACATTCCTATATATACAATATGATCTGTAATTCCATTTCATTGTCTGATGAAGTGTGTGAGCACATGAAAGCTCACAGCCTGAATACAACTTTGTTGGTCTTAAAGGTACAATTGGACTCTAACTTTGTTCTATTGCTTCAGAACAACACGGCTGCCCACCTTGATTTCAATATGTAAGTTAGTTTTTTGATGGAAGGTAGCAAGGCCATGCTCAAGATCCTACAAACTAGGCTGCAACAGTATGTGGCCAGAGAACTGCCAGAAGTACAAGCTGGGTTTCAAAGAGGTAGAGGGACTAGAGATCAAATTGCCAACGTTCCCTGGATTATGGAGAAAGCAAGGGAGTACCACTAAAACATCTGCTTCATTGACTACTCTAAAGCCTTTGATTGTGTGGATCACAACAAACTGTGGCAAGTCCTTAAAGAGATGGGAGTACCAGACCCCCTCACATGTCTCCTGAGAAACCTGTATAAGAGTCAAGAAGTGACAGTTAAGAACTGGATATGAAACAACTGATTGGTTTAGAATACGAAAAGCAATACGACAAGGATGTATATTGTCACCTTGCTTATTTAATTTATATGCAGAGTACATCATGCGAAATGCTGACCTGGATGAATCACAAATCGGAATTAAGATTGCCGGGAAAAACATCAACAATCTCAGATATGCAGACTATACCACTCTAATGGCAGTAAGTGAAGAGGGCCTAAAGAACCTCTTCCTTATGGTGAAAGAGGAGAGCACAAAAGTTGGCTTGGAACTCAACATCAAGAAAACTAAGATCATGGCATCCGGTCCCATCACTCCTTGGCAAATAGAAGGGGAAGTCATGGAAGCAGTGACAGAATTCACAATCCTGGGATCCAAGATCACTGCAGACATGAAATTAAAAGACACCTGCTCCTTGGGAGGAAAACGATGGCAAACCTACACAGCATAATAAAAAGTAGAGACATCTACCTGCCAACAAAAGTCCATATGGTCAAAGCAATGGTATTCCCAGTAGTAATGTATGGCTGTGAGAGTTGGACCATAAGGAAGGCCGAGTGCTGAAGAATAAATGCTTTTGAACTATGGTGCTGGAGAAGACTCTTGAGAGTCCTGTGGACTGCAAGGAGATCAAATCAGTCAATCCTAAAGGAAATCAACCCTGACTGTTTCCTGGAAGGCCAGATCCTGAAGCGGAAGCTGAAATACTTTGGCCCCAAATGAGATGGGAGCACTCACTGGAGAAGACCCTGATGCTGGGAATGATTGAAGAGGATGGCAAAGGATGAGATGGTTAGACAGTGTTATTGATGCAACAAACATGAAATTGAGCAAACTCCAGAGGACAGCAGAAGACAGGAGGGCCTGGCGTTATGTGGTCCATGGGGTCGTGAAGAGTTGGACTCGACTGTGCAGCTGAACAACAACAACAAAGTTGAAAACATCATGTGATTCCACCTCCCCAAAAAGACTGGATCGATAACATTGGCCCAATTATTAGGGGACAGCCCAGTCATACAGAGTTGTAATAACGGAGGCAACAGGAACAATGGCTCCCATAATTCCCCAGCAAGCTTTACATGCAAGACAACATACATAGATTACACTCAGTTCACAACAGCCCTACAATAAGTAGAGGCTACTGTAGTGGATCCAATCATCCTCCAAATAGCCTTCCTCCAGACTAAGGAGTCTTGCTTCAAATTAAGTGGCTCTTTCTTCAGCAGAAGAGCTACTTAAACCAGAGGAAGGCTCCTTAGATTGGACAAACGCTTCAAATTTGAACTAAACGAAAGGTGAGGTTAAAATATTTCAATCAGTAAATTGTGCTCAGTGGACTGGTAGGGGAGGGGTAGGGTCCACCCCAGCATCTAGATCTAATCTGTGCCCAGTTATTGAGCCCTACTCCAAACAATATGTGCACATGTGCTTTAATGGCTCTGCATGCCAGGCTTAGGACCAAGAACTGTGAAAGTTAGCTCCTGGTTCAACATTGCAGGCTGTAGCTTTGTATTACCATCAGGATCCTCACATTTAATCTTGTGCATTTTGGACTGCTAGACCATCATCAGGCTTGGATTAGAGTAAGGCTGCATAGCATTTTACTGTGGCCGATTTCCCACAAGCACTGCTCCGCATTTGCCCTTCCCTTTTGCCCCAATGGTACATGTCAATTTCATACAAGCTGCTGCGCAGCCACATTTTGCCTCACAGTTTTGCGCGATTTTCCCTGTTTTTTGAGGACTGAGTAGATGCGAGGAAAATCACAAAAAGCTGCAGGGCAAAATATGACCACGCAGCAGCTTGTGTGAAATTGACACATACCATTGGGGCAAAAGGGAAGGCGAGCACGGAGCAGCGCTTGTGGGAAATCAGCCAGAATGTTAGCTTTCACTGTGACTCAAGTTTACCTTAACTATTATAACACATATTACCAGTAGGGAACCCACAAGGACATGAGGGGGGCATTTCCCCATTCCCTCCTCCCTTTCTTGCTTTTCTTCTCCTCACCTTGGCAGTGCTTGCAGCTTCTCCCCTTCCCTACTACCCATTACCTATTTTTTTCTGTTTCTCCTCTGGCAGCCACAGTCCCCATTAGAGTTCCCAGCCCCCAGGTCCCAGTGTGAGTTCCCCTGCTTTTGAGGGCTTTGATTCGCTGCCAGCCACTTGGCTGGCAAGTGAAACCCTACCCCCAAACAACGATGTCCCCAACACAATGACGCAAAGCACACATGGCAGAAGATCCTCGAAAGGACCCTGGAGCCCCATGCCAGCTGCCGGGTAGGACCTGGCAACCCTAGCCCCCACCCACTCACTCCCTCTCCTAGTTTTCTATTCCCTTCCCTATATCAGCTTTCTCTTTTTTACCATTTTTGTTACTTCTCTTCTAGCTTCACCTCCATCCTCACCTCACGTTTTACCTTTTTTAGTCAATCAGTCTTTATTTGTTATGGCACCAAGCCAGCAAATCAGTAACAGCATACAAAACTGATATAAACAATTTGTTAAAATACAAATATACAGATATAAAATCATGGTCTAAAAGATTTGAGGGGTTAAATAATCTTTTCTTTGCGGATACAGTAACAAGCTGCACAGAATTTAGCTGCAAGTTTGGTAATGGGTCTGGTTATCATCTGACAATAAGTAACTGATATAGTCAGAATCCATCAGACTAGGCATTTCCTTTACCAAAGGTAAGATAGTCTGTGTCTCTGTAATATCCTCTGGGAGCAAAGAAACATCATACCTAGGGTCCAGGGGGCCTTGAAAGGACCAACCCAGTCACTGCTTCCTTGAACAGATACCTTTTATTTTCAGTTGACTGCTTCAGGTACAGGAAGCCTGCCACAGTATCTCTCTCCTCCCTGGGGCTGCCACTAAGTGAAACTTAGGGGAATTTCAGACAGAGGATATAATCCGGAAGAGAAACGGTTCCCAAACGGTTTCTGGTCTGGCATTTCAGACAGAACCGTTTTAGAACCGGTTCTCTACCGGAATATATTTGTAATTTCACAAAGAAACGCTTCTGTCCCGTTCAGGAAACAGGGCTGAAGCGTTTTACCTGTCAACCGCTTCCAAGTAGTCGTCGGTTTCTTCTCCCGGACCCGATACGCTTCTTTCCCGCATTTTTTCGCGACCGCCGGCTTTTTCCCCCCCCGAACGTTCGCTTTAGAGCGCTATAGCGCTATAACGATGTAACGGAACCATAAAACAGCGCCATAGCGATCCCATGGGAATGCCTGGACTCCACTGGGAGACTTGCGATGGCTACATCTGCCACCTGGAGACAAGCACCCCATTGGATAGAGGCTTCCGGCAGGACATCGGGGCACCACTGATTGGAGAGAGAGATGTTGCCAACCCAGCCATGCCCAAAGAAGTGTTAGGGAAGGGGATGGGTTGTCAGGTTGCCACCTGGAGACAAGCACCCCATTGGATAGAGGCTTCTGGCAGGACATCAGGGCACCACTGATTGGAGAGAGAGATGTTGCCAACCCAGCCTGATGAGCCCCCATCCATGCCAAGAGGCAATTGGCTGGCGCACAGCTGGACCCAGGTATAAAGGGCAGGGAGGCAAACCCCTCATCTCTGTGGGTTGAAGTTGGTGAGTGGCAGGCTTGGTGGGATAGAGTGCTTTTGTGTGACTGTGAGAGACTGATCTATTGGAAGGAGGATGAGTGTGACAAGGGGGGTAGCTTGGACAGAGCAGGAGGTTCTTGACCTCCTTGTATTGTGGGGGGATGAAAGGATACAGGATGTCCTGAAACTTAACCAGAGGAATCATTCTGTATTCCAAAAAATTTCTTTGGAAATGGCCAAACGTGGCCATGACCGGACAGCAGAGGAATGCCGGAATAAAACAAAAGCTATGAGGATGAGGTACAGGCAGGTTATGGATGAGAATTCCAGGCCTGGTAATAGGAGAAGGTCCTGTCCCTATTTTAGGGAGCTTCACCAAATCCTCAAAGGTGAAGGATTGCTGAGGCCAAGGGGGGAGGTGGCAAGTGCCATCACCTTCCAGGACGAGGTGCCAGGACATTCACAGGACCTCTTTTGCCCAGAGACCGTGGATCTGGAGGACATCAGACCTGGTAAGTCATGTATATAAGGGATGGGGGGGGTGAGTTCACTGTCGAAGATGATGCACAGATGACTGTAGTATGCATGTACAGATCTTCCTTGCTTGATTGCTGGGTGGACCTTTCAGTGAAGTGGAATGAAAGTTGTTGCTTCCCTAGTTTTGTCTCGGTCTCTCTGTGGCTTGCAAGAATTCTGAACTGGGGGCTTATTAAAATGGACCTTGTTTATGGGTGCTGTCTATCTTACAGGGATGTCGTTTTCTTCTCCAACTGTATTCTTGCAGTGATAGAAAGGCAGGAACCGTTTGGTTTTTGGTTGCCCAAAAAACTCTGTACTGTACCAATTCACCTATGCCAACAGGCACTGCCACAATTGTATTTGATGGGAGGCAAGGCAGCATGTTAGAATTCAGACATGCTTCAAGTTAGAGGACTATGAAGGACAGACAGAAGATTATGCATAGATATAAACTTTTTTGGTCCTAAAGGTGCCACTGGAGTCAGTGTATGCCTATTACACTGTTATTGGTATATAGCTGGTGTGGTCAGGGATTAACCTGGTTGTGTAATCATTTGCATTTTGTTACTTTCATAGATGATCCCTTGGAGGAGGCAGAGGAGGCAGAGGAAACAGTGGCAGAGGAGTTCATTGGTGAGTCTTGATTTAATCCTATATGTCAGCAAGAAATCTGCTCTCTCAATTGCCCTCCCTTCAAGTAAAAGGTGCACATTGCACTTTTATTTTATTGGAATTCTGATTCTAACTACAGGTGTAATGCAAACCTGGGGGACAGGGTGGGTATATAATTCCAACAGAATAAATCACTGTTGTGTTGCTGCAGAACACTGCTTGCCAGGGACATTCACAAATAGGAATTTTCATTTTGCTGTTATATTTTATTTCCCAACAGTTCCAAACACCATCCCTGATGAGGAGGAGCAGCCAGGACCCTCTCATCATGGCAACTGTTCTCCACCAGAACATCATGCCATCCTGGAAGAACCCAGGCAGCTCACAAGAGCACAGAGGAAGCGACAATATGGGCTGTATGCTGTGGCAGATAAAATAATGGAACAATCAGACAGGCAGCATGCTGCGCAGTTACAACAAATGGACAGCCACCATGCTGAGCATATGGAGGCGAGGAGGCAGGAGTTGCTGGAGAGCAGGGAGGACAGGGAGTTGCTCCATGAAGCCATCACACAGCACAATGAGGTGCTAAGGAACTGCTCCCAGACTCTCTCAAGGCTCACGGATCTGCTGGAGAGGGAGCTGCAGAACAGGCAGACCTCAGCTCCTGAGAACCGTGGGGGTGGAAGGGGGAAAAGGAAAAGTGCGGGGTGTCCAAGGGAGAGACTTTCACCCTAATATTACTAATCTGTTCTGTTCAGAAAGTTTAGTGTTGAGTTGCTTCGTTTATACTAACAGTTCATACTAACTCAGTTCCTAAGGGGGGTTGGGTGGGTATGGGAATCCTAACTTTTCACTATCTGTTCTGAAATAAAAGTTTGCCTTCTTGTTTTGCACTCATAAGACTCTCCTGTGTGGTCTCAATTCTGCCCTGGTATGTGGGTTTTTTCCCCTGCCCTAATATGTTAACAATCTGGGGTTCTCTGGTCATCCCTGCCCAAAGTAATGGGGCGGGGGGGGCAATGATCCCTCTAAGCTCTGGAGTCCTGTGAGCAGAAATCCTACTTTGTGAGCTTACTGGCATCACAGTTGTGAGTGAGCAGTTTGACTACTGCATAAATCGGTTTGCTCTGGACCCCTCCTTCCTGAGCTATGGCAAAAACCTGTGAGCTCAAAGGTAAAAAACCTGTGAGCTAGCGCACACTAAGTCAGCTTAGAGGGAACACTGGTGGGGGATGGGGTGGGGTTATCTAAGAAATCACAGCAGAGAGAGACATATCAAGGGATATATCATTTGCTGACCACTTTTTTAAAAAAACATTCACCTATTGGAACAAGAAATATCAAAATGTCAAAATCAGATCTATATACAACATGAACTATCAAAAGGTTGCCTGGTCATTCCTGGCTACACCACTGCATTTAGGTGAGGAGGTTTATCAGACTGTATAGTTAAAGGTTTAGAATCAATTCCTGTCCTAAGTGAGACATAACTTGAGGAGCCCTCAATGGTTTTGCATGGAAATACTAACTAAATCATGTGTACATCTGATGAGAGTCATGGGGTGGGGGGGCTGCCAGCTCCTAGTTGGGTAACTCCAGGAGATATTGGGAATGAGCCTGGGGAGAACAGGGATTTCAATGGAGTCCTCCATTGCTCCCTCTAAGCCATGGAGACCTGTGAGCAAAAAATCAGCTTTGTGAGCTTATTGGCATTAAAGTTGCAAGTGAGCAATTGGGCTGCTGAATAAATTAAGTTTGCTCTGAAGCCATCCTTCCTGAGCTGAGACAGAAATGTGTCAGCCAGAGGCTTACAAAACTGTTAGCTAGCTCACACTAACTTAGCTTAGAGTGGACACTGGCTGAGGTGACTACTGGGGGACTCTGTAGGGTTTTCAAGGAAAGAAACAGACAGAGGTGGTTTGGCATTGCCTGCCTCTACACAGCACCCCTGGACTTCCTGGCTGGTCTAACCAGCCCTGACCCAGCCAAGCCTCTGAGATCGGGCTGGTCCGGGATCCCAGGGTCTTATGCACTGCCAATCCCACCCACGCCGCACCTAGTATTACCAGTCATGTCAATCCCTAAATGCTGGTCATCAGAAGGAGGATCCTCTTTGCTAATCTGGAAGGACTTGGGGCTTGAAAAAGCAAAAGCAGGCTGTCCACTTTTCAAGAAATGCTCTCCAACCGTGCGTTCCCGCACTTTCACTCTCTGATTTTAAATCCTCCAATAAAACCGTGCGATTCCACACATGACCTATAGGATCACTATGACGCTATCGCGAAACATCGCGATAGCGAAAAAACGCGGTAGCGAAACCCACGTTCTTTAATTTTAAATCTTTAATTCTTTGAAGAACCATGGCAGCCCGCCGAAGGAGAGGCGCTTTTGGAGCGATGAGGAGGTCGAGACAATGCTCCAGATCCTTATAGATGGTCACCTGGGCTCCAGAATCATGCACAGCACCCACGAGGAGAACATCAGGCTGTTCTCGAGGGTGTCTGTGACATTGGAGGCCAGGGGTACCACAGAACGGCACTTCAGTGCCGTTCGAAATTCAAGAGGGTCAAGGGGGACTTTTATAGTGCCCTAGAGGCCTGGAGGGGCTTCCCCCAACTAGAGCCAGGCCACCGTACTTCGCGCTCCTGGCTGAACTTTGGGACCAGGCAGACCGGCCTCACTGGTCCCATAGAAGGCACGCTTGTAAGTATGCCCCCCCCCCAAATGTATCTCCTGTCCTTTCCCCATTCCCTAAAATGCAAGAGTGCCTTAAGGGGGGGATCCAGAACCCTTGATCCCATGTAGTTTGCAGGGGGGATAATCTGCTGGAGAATTGGTGCTGGAGCCTGGGCAGACCAGGGACATCACTGGGAGTCCATCCAGTGAACATATGTAAATGCCTGCATTTCCCTTGATCTTGCACAATTAGTAAACAAACAATAAAAGTGCAGTGCTAATCTTGAGTCCAGTGGGATCTTTCAGACCCAGAAAGATTTAGTTGAGGTAGAAGCTTTTGTGTGCATGCACACTTCTTCAGATACAGTGAAGTGTGCATGCACACAAAAGCTTCTACCTCAACTAAATCTTTCTGGGTCTGAAAGGTCCCACTGGACTCAAGAATAGTTTTGCTGCTTCAGAACAGGTACCCCACCTGAATTGAAATGACACGTATGAAAAATTTCCAGAACCAGATGGCAACCCTAGTAAGTAGTGAACTATAAAGGGCTGGAAACTATAAGGTTTAACTATAAGAACTGGTGGTTCAATTCATTTGCATATACCGTTTCTGTAATCCTCTGTAGCAGCCCGTAGGGGCCGGCCTCAGGAGCAGCAGGCACCAGAGGAGGAAGAGGAGGAGGAGGCAGCAGCTGCAGAGCCCCCCTCCCCCTCCAGGACAGGATGAGCCTGTGGCTGAAGGTACACAAATGTTCAGCAGGTTGGTGGATGGGACAGCTGGGGAAAATAATACTGGTCACTCAATTCACTGCTCTGAACTGGTCTTCCATGCAGATGTACAAGAGCAGCCAGGGCAACCTGAGGAGGAGCCTGCGCAGGGAGCTGCAGCGCTTGGTAAGCATCCATCAGCAGTACAGGTGACCAGTCCTGAGGAGGGCTGGAGTTTCTCAACAGCAAGAAGGAGGGGGAAAGCAAATCCCACCCTGAGGCCCACAGCCCCCAAGAGGTAGAGAGGGGTGTGTGTAGGGACAGAGGAGTTGTGATTTCATCCTGTTTATTTTCTGTGCCCGGTTGTGCCAAACTTGTATATAGTTAAAATAAACCTTTTTTTAGTTACAAGACCTGATGTGCCCTGACCACGTGGTCCTCCCTACTCTGCACATTACCAGAGGCAAAAGGGAGGCCAGGGAACCAAAATGGGCCCAAACCAGAGGGGTTGCCAACTCTCCAGGGGGTGCCCAAAGATTGTGGTACCTGCTTTCCCAGGTTGGGGGATCAGTCAGAGGGGTCTCACTGTCCCTCTAGGAAGATGGTGTGAATTCAGTGAGCAGTGGCACCAAATTACGAAGGGAAATAGCCCCACCAGGCAGTGTGGGCAGGCGAAAACATGGACTTGTGAGCTACAGACCGGCTGCTCAGTCTCCCAGGGCTGAGGGCGGGTCCCCATTTCTTCACAAATGAGGGGAAGGTGGCATGGCAGGCTAGGACAGCCTGTTCAGTCCATGCTGAAAGTTCCAGGTTCAGTCCTAAGGTGTCAGGTGATACTACCCAAGCCTGTGCACCATGAGAATCTCTTCCATTCTAAGAGGATGGAAGCGAATTGGAAGCACCAAAGAAGCTCCCTGTGTTCATGTATCTATTGATCACCTCTGTATTTTCAAAAGGGGGAGAACGGCCACCGGGGCATTTGCAGATGGAGGCGGTCCTGGAGCCCTTCCGCATGGAAGTGCGGGCCAGCTGTGAGTAACAGATGCATGTTTTCTTTAAAGAGGGTACGGTGGGTGGTGATGCTCTGTATTCTTGGTGCTTGGGAGGGGGTCAACAGTGGGAGGGCTTCTAGTGTCCTGGCCCCACTGCTGGACCTCCTGCTGGCACCTGGATATTTTTGGCCACTGTGTGACAGAGTGTTGGACTAGATGGGCCATTGGCCTGATTCAACATTGGCTTCTCTTGTGTTCTCTTATGGGTGGAATACCGTAAAGTCCAGCAATATAAACTAACCACTGTGCCTTTCCCCAACAGTGGATGCCATACACCATCGGCTAGAGGCTGTGGAGGGTGCTGCCAGGCCTCCTGTGAGCCCATCGGTGGTGGAGCTCTTAGAAGCTATCCGCACAGAAATGCGGGCCAGCTGTGAGTAACAGATGCATGTTTTCTTTAAAGAGGGTACGGCGGGTGGAATACCGTAAAGTCCAGCACTATAAACTAACCATTGTGCCTTTCCCCAACAGTGGATGCCATACACCAGCGCCTTGAGGCCGTGGAGGGTGCTGTCAGGCCTCCTGTGAACCCACCAGAGGGGGATGCTGGTGGCCACTGATATTTGTATATAGTTTATTATTCTGTACATAGTTCATTTTTCAACCGTTTATATTTCTTGTTATATTCTGTTGTCATTTTGTTCTACCTACTAAAACTTTTTACAAAAGGTGAATCATGGTTGTCAGTAAGTGATATATCCCCCTTGATATGTTTTAACCTCTGCTGTGCAATGATACCTCTTGCATCTCTGCTGTGATTTCCTAGGAGGAGTGTAGTGTGATAACCCCCCCAACCCCCTGCCCCATTACTTTGGGCAGGAATGACCAGAGAACACCAGATTGTTAGCAAACCAGGGCAGCAAACCAGGGCAGAGTTGAGACCACACAGGAGAATCTGAGTCTTATGATTGCGAAACAAAAAGGCAAAACTTTTATTTCAGAACAGATAGATAGTGACAAATTAGGATTCCCATACCCACCCAAACCCACCATAAGGAACTGTCTTAGTGTGCAAAAGGAAGCTGCACTTTATTCAGTGTTACAAACCACAGACATCAATGCAGCCCGCACCCTTTGACCCCGTGCTGTGTGTCTGCGATCAGACAGTAGATCAGGGGGGAACAGGTAGTACTTGAATGTCCCCTGAGCCCAGGGGCTCAGCAAAGTGTCCCTTTTCTTCACAAATGTTATGGAGAACAACACATGCTGCAGTGATGGGGGTGAAGTCCTTCTCCTGGAGACGTAATCTTTTACTGAGGCATCTCCATCTAGATTTCAGTCTTCCAAATGCATGCTCCACCACAATACGTGCCCTGGACAGCCGCTTATTAAAAAGTTTCTCCATCCGGTCAGTGGGGGTTCTGAATGGTGTCATAAGCTTCCATAAGCTCTGATGGGATAAGCCCCATTAGCCAGCATCAGTGGGGGGATAGTCACTCCATTCACAGTGATGGTGGGGTTCCCTGGGACAAACACCCCACCATCCATCGCCCTGCAGAGCTTAGATGCCCTGAAAACACTGGCATCATGTCTCTTGCCTGACCTGCCAATCTCAGCATCAATAAAATGGCCTGTGCTGTCCACCGCTCCCTGAAGCAGAATGGAGTGACCGCCTTTCCTGTTTATGTAAATGTGTGCCCGATGAGCTGGGGGAGCCACCGGTATGTGGGTCCCATCGAGTGCACCGATGCAATTTGGAAACCCCAGTCTGGAGAATCCATCCATTATCTGTATGGGAAGAACAGCAATGATATCTGCAATTAGTTTTCAATTTAATACCAGGAATACTAGCTACCTGCTACTTGTGACAATACCTTCAGTACAGACATAGAAATGGGGAACAAACAAAGGCCACTAGGTATATGACACATATCCACATTGCAGTAGCACAAATGCCATTACAGAATAGTGAGAGTAAGTATCAATGGAAACAGCAGGGAGTTACTTAGGGCTAATTAATCTGTGGAACCCAAATCACAGTTTTGTTCTTCCAGAACTATAAGACCATCACTCACTAGTACAGTTAGTCCCTCTCTCCCACCCCTTGGTTTATTACTGAACCTACAGATGACCCTTGGCAAGCATCTGTGCAAAAAGAACCCCACTGAACTCCTCCTGAAAATAAAGAATCCATACTTACCGATCCAACCTCATTGCCAAGGCAGACCTTCTTTTTGAAGAGCTCCTCCAAAATTGCTAGGCACACCTCCTTCACAATAAGGAATCCGGTTGACAGGCCCACACCGAACTGCTGTTTGAGGTTCCGGAAGTATTCCTGATTGGCCAGGTACCATAAGGCGATGCACAGCCTTTTCTCCACTGGTATGGAGACTCGAATGTGCGCGTTCTGCCACTCCAGGCGGTGCCTCAGGGTGCCAGCCAGTTCAAAAAAGGTTGCCCTAGACATCCGGAAATTCTTGAGCCAATCTTCATCAATCCATCTGCCCATCACATCGCTGTCCCACCAGTCCGCACTCCTCTCTTTCACCCACCAACGTCGAGGGACTGTATGGGCAGCAATGACAGGTGCCCATGCCCTGATAGATGCCCTCCGGTTGTACCTGAAGGGTGCATGGGTCATGGCAGGCATGTCAGTTCTCCTCCCCCCCCTCCTCCTGGAGAGATGGAGGTAGTGCGTAAGCACCTCATTCAAAGCTGCTGTGCTGCTGATCATCATCTGCAACACCTCCAGGATCAGTTGCAACAAGGTAGTTATGGAGACCATGACTATGAGCTCAGTAATCTCTCTCACAGTCACACAAAAGCATTCTATCCCACCAAGCCTGCCACTCACCAACTTCAACCCACAGAGATGAGGGGTTTGCCTCCCTGCCCTTTATACCTGGGTCCAGCTGTGCGCCAGCCAATTGCCTCTTGGCATGGATGGGGGCTCATCAGGCTGGGTTGGCATGGATGGGGGCTCATCAGGCTCTCTCCAATCAGTGGTGCCCCGATGTCCTGCCGGAAGCCTCTATCCAATGGGGTGCTTGTCTCCAGGTGGCAGATGTAGCCATCGCAAGTCTCCCAGTGGAGTCCAGGCATTCCTATGGGATCGCTATGGCGCTGTTTTATGGTTTCGTTACATCGTTATAGCGCTATAGCGCTCTAAAGCGAACGTTCGGCGGGGGGGAAACCGCGGCGGGAAACAGCGGGAAAACAAAGCGGTGCAGTCTGAATTGCCAACCCGCTTCTGATTCGGCTCCTTTCCGGTAAGGTCAAGCCATGTGTGAAATGGCAGCCCTGTACCGGTTTACTTCAAGACGAATCAGAAACGGCTTCAATCCGGCAGAATCTCGGTAATGTGAAATTCCCTTTAGAATCTTCAGCAATGTTGATTGCGGGCTGCCTAGCAAACCCCAACATGGCCACCACAGTTTCCCAAGGTAGTCTTATGAATGGGGAGGGTTCCTAACCAAGTTTTTTTTCCCCTTATAATGATCCTCTGCAAACCTGGGTCTTTGCCAGGCTTGTAGAACAATACACCTGTCTGTCCCTAGCCCCATCATGTGGATTTACTGATCCATACTCTATAAACCAATTCAGAATACATTCATATTTTCATTTTCTCTCTCTCTCTCTGAGAGAAAGAGAGAGATACACACATAGATATAGATATGTACATACATAGACAGACACTAGGGGTGATCCAACAGTTTTACCAAGATTGGAAATTAAGGGCAAAAACAGAAATAACACTGGGAGTTTTTTGTCTGCATCAAAGATACAAGAAGCATTCACAGTGCCTGGCCAGGAGGGTGGGGTAAAAATCTAATCAATCAATAAATCAGCTCCTGAACAGTTTCAATTTGGAAAATAGTGCAAGGGAAAGGCTTAAACCTTCTATCTCCTATGTGATGGCCAATGCTCCCTCTAAGCTGTGGAGTCTTGTGAGCAAAAATTCTACTTTGTGAGCTACTGGCATTAAAGCTGTGAGCGACCAATTTGGCTGCTGCATAAAATTGGTTTGCTCTGGAGCCATCCTTCCTGAGTTAAGACAAAAATGTATGAGCCGGAGGCTAAAAAACTGTGAGCTAACTCACAGTAACTCAGCTTAGAGGGAACACTGGTGATGGCCCCAATCCCAAATGGGAGCCAAAGCACTTTAAAAAAATATTATATGAGTAGAAGTTTTAGACACAGGCCTCCCAGTCTCATGTTTGTTTTAATTCTAAATTAAACTCAGAATAAAGTTAGATATGACATTCAATCAGGGGAATGGACTGCTGTTGAATTTTTTACCAGCAAATACCACTCTGACTACGGCTGTAGCACAGTGAATACAGGCAATATTAAGAGTGCTGAATATTTCCACCAATGGGCAAACAGCCACCTAGAGGGAGAAGGCAATGGAGATCACAAAAATAGCACGGAAAGGGGGCTGAAAGAAACCCACACCTGGCTCTGATATAAATAATGGAATCCAATAGCTGCTTCTTATCAATAAAAACGACAGGAGAGACCTATTCCTGGATTTTGCAGTATCTCTTTTAGTCTGCATTTCCAAATATGCATGTTTATTACCCAGTGCCTTAATTCACATCATTTTTACACAGCTATTAATGACTACCGTGGCTTTCAACTGAATAACCTTACATTTCAGGAATCTGACTAGCAGCCTGTAGCTCAGTAGGGTATGGGCATAAGATTAGCTGGCGTACATCCATTGCATCATTTGTAGGAGTGAAAAGGGGTGTTGTGTAAACTAGAGCTGGTTGAATAAGTCCAAACCAAGGAGCAGGTATGGCTGGATGGGAGATGGAGGTAGGCGAAGAAGAGTAAGCAGGTTTGTAGGAAGAATTCCAGACTTGCAGATTCCAGAGAGCAAAAAGAATAACTCTGGCCTCACCCAAGAAAAGTGTATAGCCAATAAGCCAATCTCAGCCAATAAGAACAGTTCAGGAAGCCTGAGAGATTCCTCAGAGAAAATACAGAGATGGGAATCCCAAACCTTCTATTCTGGGTGAATGTTTCTAGGCCTGAAAAAGCTCAATACTTGTCTTATGGGGAGCTGAGACCTGACATTGTATTGTGCTCACTAGAAAATGAAGACAAAAGGAAATGTGGTCTGATGGGAATGGGAAAGAAGAGTTTCTTTGGTAATGGAGATTTGCTGGAAAGCATGTTTCTATTTATTCCCTTACATTAATTCCCTTAATTAAGCAGTTGGTTCACTTCCTTGAACACAGTGACCTGGCAACAGTGATCCACGCAATGGTCACCTTGAGATTGGATTACTGTAATGCTCTTTACATGGGGCTGCCCTTGTCCCAAATCTGGAAGCTGCAGCTGGTGTAGAATGCAGCAGCGAGACTGTTGTGTCTGCCTGTGCAGGAACACATCCAGCTGGCCTTAAAAGCACTGCACTGCTGCCTATAGCATAGTGGATCCAGTTCAAGATTTTGTTTCTTATCTTCAAAGCCCTATATTGTCAGGGACCTACTTACCTAAGGGACTGCCTTTCCCCACATGTTCGCCAGAGAGCACTAATATCTGGGTCCTAAAACCGTCTAGCCCTCCCAGGCCCTAAAGAAGCCAGGCTAGCTGTGACGAGGGCCAGGACATTTTCTGTGGCAGCCCCTAACTGGTGGAATGAGCTCCTGGATGACATCGGGGCCCTGCAAGACCCTGTAGAGTTCCACAGGGCCTGTAAAATGGAACTCTTCCACCAGGCTTGCGATTAGAGTGCTGCCTCCCAATACTGCAGCCCTGGCCCCAACATCAGTAACATCAGCACCAAGTTAATAACCAACAGCCTGGCAGGAACCTGGATTATGATGGTAGTGACCTTCTGGATGTTGAGAGGACGCCGTCTTTGCCTATTAACAACTCTGTTTATTAGTATTAATGATTATATGCTGTGGTTGATTTTAAACCTTCTGTTTTAACAAATCTTGTGTGTGTGTGTGTCTGTGTGTATATATATATATATATATATATATATACACACATAGATACACACCCTGAGCCTACCTTGGATATAAAACAAACAAACAAATAAATATGCACATGGTGCTCATCAGAACAAAAGTTGGCACCGAGAAACAGCGTTGAGAGGTAAGCTAAGCTATGAACACATATGAACCTGCATTATTCTGAGTCTGACCATTGGTTCTTCAGGGCCAGTATCATCACTGGCAGAGGTTCTCTAGGGCCCCAGACACAGGTCTTTCATGTCACCTTCTACTTCATCCTTTTTAACTAGAGATGCAAGGGACTGAATATGGGACCTTCTGTACATAACGTGGGTGCTCTACCACTGAGCCACAGCCTCTCACCTTTGCCACACTACAAGGTGAAGGACTTGAGGGCTCCTAAAAGATTTGCTCAGTTGTTCCCAGGCAGGGCAATTCTGACATACTGTATTAATGCTCCCTTTTTGAGATTATCACAGTCCAGGGAGCCCAATTCTCAAAAGAGGTTCAGACCTTGAGACTCTGGACCAAGGCTTGGAAGTTCTGTATGGTGGGAACTTCAAACAGGTTCATAATTGAATGCCTTTTCATCTGAAATGAATCACTGGTCAATGTTGTTACAAAGGCAAGGTAGAAAGTGAGAGTGAGCCATTTTAAAACTAAATACACTTTCTAAACAATACAAAGCAAACACATAGTTCAGAACTACTTTTAAAAATAGCAATGTGACCACTTTCAAATTAAAAGCATTGGAAAGTACTATTGCCTACAATGTACCACAATGAACACATGAAGTTGCCTTATACTGAATCAGACCATTGGTCCACCACAGTCAATATCATCTACTTCAACTGACAGCAGCTCTGCAGAGTGTCGGGTAAAGGCTTTTCACATCACCTGCTACCTGATACTTTTCACTGGAGATTCTTGGGATTGAACCTGGGACCTTCTGCCTGACAAACCAATGCTCTACTACTGAGCCATGGCCCCACCCCAGTGGATCCCTAAACAGTGGTCCCTGGCTGGAAGGATGCCTGTCTTGCCTCAACCAGGGCCACAGCTTTCTCTGTCCTGGCCCCAGCCTGGTGGAGCATGCTCCCTATTGAGACCGGGCCCTGCAGGATCTTCTTCAATTCCGCAGGGCCTGCAAGACGGAGCTGTTCCACCAAGCCTTTGGCTGAGGCAGCGGGTGCCCATTTATGGTCTCCCTGAGGTTGCTGTCACCCATCTGTCGCCTGCCTACTGACCACCGATAACTGGCCTTTAACTCATTGTACCATCAGGCCAGAACTTTATAGCCAACTGATGCTACTCCAAGCTGTACCCATTTTTTATTTTTTTTTAACTGTCCTTGGGGACAGGATTTTATTGAAATTTTTACACAAAACATTACACAACCTTACAAACAAACAATAAGACATATGCATAAAACACAAATGAGGATAACAAACCTCATAATTAACACCTTAACTATGCATGATAAAAGCCATACTTGTTAGTTTTATAATACGTGAGCATATCTCATTTCAATTTCTCTATTATAGGATTATCTAAGTATATTTTATCTGATACATTGCCATTTCATCATATCCGCCTACACATAAGTATTATACCAATTATAAAATCGTAACTATGTATTCTGAAATACAGAGTCCAGGAGACCTTTCATCACTAAAGTCAATTTGTCCATTTCAGCTGCTTCTAGAACTTTATTAAGATATTCTTGCTTGGTGGGAGTCTCAGGTGTCTTCCAATATTTAGCATATACAATTCTTGCTGCTGTAGTCAAGTATACCACCAGGATGTACCCATTGTTTTAATTGTTATAATATTTTATTGTGTTTTAATGTTTAATGTTTTAAATTGAAATTGTATTTATTTTAATGATGTTACCCACCCTGAGCGCACCCGTGGGATGGGTGGGATATAAATGCAAATAATAAATAAACAAAAATAAAAAATATCTAGGTCTGACCATACCTCACATATCCTTTAGAGTCCAGGCTGAAAAGGTTGCTGCTGGTAGTGGCACTTGTGATGGAACAGTCACTAATTTCTAATCAGAGCTCTCTGACATGGACGTTTTTTAAAACAGGAACTGAGTTGTCTGTTCAGAACAATCTGTAGGAAATAAGTACTTTCTCCTAAGTGGCTTATTTCAATTATATAATATTCCTTCATCCATTCAAGATATGTCACTCTTCCTCCCAGCAATGTCATGATTTTGGACAAAATGAGTAGTAATGAAGTATCATTTAGGCAATGAAAGATGAACTAGCATTATATATAAAGCTTGATATGGGAATCCCCATCAAAAAATGTACTGTTTGTGAATGTGATCTGAAATAACAGCACACAGTGATTGTCAATTATCTATCCATGGGACTCCATAATGGGTCCTTAAAATGATATCAGATACCCAGCAGAAACCATAACAAGCATTCCACTCAGAAGCCACAGAATCACAGCTTAAGTACATGAATTAATGTTCTGAGAGTATTGTTAATTAATGTATGTTTAATTAATGCATTGAGAGCCATGCTTAGATTCTCGTACTAGTATCTGGGAGACCCAGGTTCAAATTTCAACCTTGCCATAGAAGCTTGCTGGGCAACCTTGAACCAGTCACATAGTCTCAGCCTAACCTACCTCACAGGGTCATTGTGTGGATAACATAAAATGGATTTGAGGAGAACAATGTAAGCTGCTTTGGATCTCCAATGAGGAGAAAAGTGGGATATAAATTAAGTAAATAAACAAATAATATATACTCTCAGTCTTTTTTGGCTTTTGATGCATCAAAATAATAGTGCAACCCCTTTTAGAAATATCCATGCTTACCATGCAAATATGTCACATGCCTCATGGTTTAAATCCATGGTCTTCAATGTTTCTACGGGAATCACTGAGTTGTAAGTCACTGACAGGAAGTCATGTGATATCAAGAGTCACATGACAGGAAGAAGGTGACCAGAGTTATGAGCTCTCCAGCGTCAAGGTGAAGACCATGACCTGCAGACCAAAAGCACTGGGGACAGGAAACACAAACCAACCACCAGGAGACATACCATAGAAAGGGAAAAGCCAAGAGACAGAGCTATGAATGAATCCTTTCTGCTACTAAGAGATCTCACCTTGCCAGCCTGCTGCTTTAGTTGGTACCTTTGCTCTTGATGTAGCAAGTCCTTCCAAAAGGAAGCAAAAAAGGCACTTACAAAGGGGCTCACAAGCCCCAAGCAGAGATTCTATGACCCACCAGAGGGTCCCAGATCATGGACTGAAGGCTACTGTTTTCGACTAATGCACCCAAATATCTCTGAATGCTACATCAAACTAGAAAACAATGTACAAAACAAACATCAAAAAAGCCCAGCCACAGAGAAGAAGAAACAGGCTCGATACAAAAATACATCAAGGGATGCAGGGTCAGAACATACAGACAGTGTAAGGAAGACAGACTTCATGCTGCGACCTTTCTTTCATGGCATTTTCTGCTACAGTTCTGGGACTATTAGACATTTAATTTTTTAATAAAAGCTGAAGTTATCAGAATGTCTAATGTCAGTATCTAATGAGCCATCACCTGGCAATTCAGAAAAATGTTTTGGAACCATGCTGATCTGAAACTTGTCCTTTATTTAGTTGCTTCATGTTACTAGAGGAATAGTAGAGCAACATACATTTTCAAAAAGAAGAAAGAGTACAGCAAGAAGGACTCATTACCTCAGCCAGATATCTACTTTTGACCATTAATTGCAAGGTACCTTGATGCAATTTACCCAGGTGAATCAACATGTGCCTCTGAGGATGCACAGAATCTCTTTTATTTTCCATCCTCACCTCCTCCACCATCTGGGATTAGTGCTAATGGGTATGTAATGCTCAGGCAGGCTTAAACCCCATAGCCTCTCACTACAGAAAAAAGAAGTACTTCACTGAAGATGGACAAAGGGCTGAAGATGGCATAATATTCAAGCAGCATTAAGCAACTACCATTTCTCTCTCTCTACAGAAAAATAAGGAGAAGCAAAATAAACTTAAGCTAAGAAGATTTCCTGTTCTGAATCCTAAAATTATATATACTTGTTTATAAACAGACCTGGATTTAGAGAATGACATTCTTTGTTGGAGACAGTGATTTGCATGCAGGTGTAAATCAGAAATTTCCTGGTTTACTACTTAAAGCACAGATCAATTGCCCCTTGCCATCTCCCTTTATATCTTCTATTATCACACTGATCTCTGGCCTTACCATCTCTCCCCACCTGATGGCTTCTTTTGAGAAATAATTCTGAATTGCACATTTCTATTTCTACATTATTGCCATTCCTCCAGCTGTTTAATTTCCTCTCATTTTGTTGGATGAAAAACTTTTACTGCCACTGAGGAAGTTGTGGCTTTATGTTTGGGAAGTGCAAACCTTATTTAGTCAAACAAGGCTATCTTCAGCAATGGTATGAAAAGAATAGCAATTAGAATACTGGGCATCTAAATTAATAAAATAAATAACCCTTAAATAAATCACATATACTTAGATTTTTGCTATTTCAAACTATGATACCCCCAATTTGCCAAAACTCAAGGACAAGGGGGCACAAAATGCCATATGTTCATAGGCTGTGGGGCTCAGTCTGAGGACCTCATGGGTGGCAGGCTGAAATCTCGTCTGGATGCTCATTCTCAGGGCAGCAGCTTGAGATTGCAGGGCTAACAGCTAGTCCTAGAGTTGTCAAACAGAGGTTTAATTAGTGGTAACGGGCAGCTGAAGCTTTTCATAGCATAAAGGTAAATAAAACCACCTGGCAAATAGCATCCCATTGAGCCTCTATTAAAAGAACAGGGCATTTTTCTCCAGGTGGCTCACAACTCCAGTCAGCTCACATAATTGATGGCTTTTTAAAAGACTTCCATGCTATGAGAAGACTTTTTCAAAGACTTCTGTACTATGAACTATGAAGTTCAATGTTGGTAAGTGGAAGGTGATGCACACTGGGACAAAAAAATCCCAGCTTCAAGTATAGGCTAATGGGGTCTGAACTTGCTGAAACTGAGATGGAAGAAGGTCTTAAGGTTGTAGTGGATAGCTCAATGAAAGTGTTAACCCAGTGTGCTGCAGTGGTGAAAAAGTAGGGTTCCCAGACCCCCAATCCGGGCAGAGAATCCCCTGATTTTCAGGGCTTCTGATTGCTGCCAGCAGAGAAAGCCCTGCCTCCAAACAGCAATGTCATATGGCAACGTCCTCAACATAGAGAAGTTACATCATTGCATTGGCTATGTCGTGCAGTGACGCTCTGCTTTTTGGGCAAAACTCTATGGTTTCAGCCCAATTTTAACCATAGAGTTTGCCCAAAAAGCAGAGTGTTGCTGATGCAATGACATCATTTCCATGAGACATCAGCACATCGCGGACATCGCTGCCCACTCCTGGATCACTTCCCAAATCCCCCCACTGGTGTGATGATCATGCCTGGCACCCTATGAAAAAGGCAAATTCTGTGTTAGGGTTTATTAGGAAAGGACTTGAGAATAAAACGGCTGATATTTTAATGCTCCTGTATAGATCTATGGTGTGGTCTCCTTTGGAATACTGTATGCAGTTCTATTCACCATATCTCCAAAAGACATTGCAGAGGAGGGCAACTAAGATGATTAGGGGGCTGGAGCACCTTCCCTATAGGGAAAGGCTGAAGAGTCTGGGACTTTATAGTTTGGAAAAGATATTGACTAAGTGGGGACATGATAAAAGGTTTACAAAATTATGCATGGGTGGAGAGAGCTGACAAAGATAATTTTTTCTCCCTTTCCCAAAATACTAGAACTCGGGGGCATCCGATAAAATTGATGGGGAGTAGGTTCAAGATGGACAAAAGGAAATACTACTGTACACAAAGAGTGATTAAAATGTGGAATTCACTGCCATAGGATGTAGTGATGGCCATAGGAACAAACAGCTTTAAAAGGGGATTAGATAGATTCATGGAGGAAAAGTCTATCAATGGCTACTAGCCATGGTGACCGAGAGGAACTTCCACATTCAGAGGCCCTAATCCTCTGAATCCCAGAGCCAGGAGGAAACATCAGAGGAAGGCCTCAGCCTCTATGACCTGTTGTTGGATATCCAAAGGAACTGTGTGAGACAGGATGCTGGACTAGATGGGCCACTGGTCTGATCCAGCAGGGCTCTTCTTATGTTCTTATGCCAGTTTGTGGTAACTACTACACATATAAATTGGAGGAAGGCAATAATTAGGGACATGCATTCGGTTTGGCTGAACCAAAGAAAAACCTGAATATTGCCTATTCAGCATTATTTGGTCATGTCAAAAGCCAAATCAGATTCTCTGATATGATTCAGCTGGCTGAATAGGGATTCCCCGAATGAATGCCAAATCTATTTGGCATTCATTTGGGAATCCCTTCGCTGGGAGCTGTGCTACACTGGAATGCCTCCCCAGTGAAGGGAATGGCCATTGGCACTTACCGTGAAGGGTCCTTCTCCTCTGAGGTCAGGAGGACATCTCCATGGGTTATTCCCACTGTGCCTTTAGGGAGGCAGGAAATAGTTTTTTCTCCTTCCTGTTGGTGCCTTCGGAATAGCCCATCCCCCAGTTATGGGACTCCGAAAGCAGTGCTCTCCAGCTAACTTAACAGCCTTGTCCTATATAAAAACAGAACTGACAAATGTAACTCTAACAAGAGGTATAACTTGTTAACAAGAACATTATACTCAGGTAAGGAGGAGAAAAGTTCAGCACAGAAATAGGCAGAAAAAGATGATGAAATAACGGGAGGGCTGAGATGTCCTTCTGACCTCAGAGGAGAAGGACCCTTCACAGTAAGTGCCAGTGGCTGTTCTCCCTCTGAGGTGGAGGTCTTCTCCATGGGACCTCCCAGAGCAGTGTCCCTCATCTGGCTAGGGCATCATCTTCTTCAGGTGTCAAGACGTGCTGTAGAGCTCTCCTTCTGAAGGCTGCACCAGCCGATGCAGCTGTGTTTATCTTATAGTGGCGTACAAACGTGGAAACAGAAGACCAAGTAGACTTCTTCGACTGAGGCTCTGTTGGTGAAGGTAGTTTTGGTGGCCGCACTTCACATGGAATGCACGGTGATTCCAGTGGGAACCTCCTGTCCCATGGCCTTGTACGCCTTCACGATGCAGGAACGAAGAACTGTACCTATTGCGGCTTTGGCCATTCTGTCTCCCTTTCAGGGATGACGTATGTTGATGAACATGGTGTCTGTCTTTTGCCAGGTTTCCATCCTCATGATGTAGATCTTAAGGGCTCTTCTGACATCTAAGGTGTGCCATTCGTGTTCCCTCGGGTAATTAGGCTGAGGACAGAAGATAGGTAAGCAAATCTCTGCGACCTGTGAAATATAGATGAAACTTTCAGCTGAAAGGTAGGGTCTGGATGGAGTACGACCTTGTCCCTGTGGAAAGTGCATAGGAGCGATTTGATGGACAGCGCACCAAGCTCAGAGACCCTACATGCTGAAGTAATGGCAACTAAGAACAACACTTTCATTCACAGCCACCTCCTCCCTACTTCTCTTAAGGATTCGAATAGAGGTCTGGTGAGTGCCATTAGAACTGTGTTCAACCTCCATGTCGGGAAGTGATGTACTTGAGGTGGAGATTTTACTGTCGTGCCTTGAAGGAAGAGCTGGATGTGGGGATGTCTGGTGAGTCTGAATCCCCCCCAATGATGGAAGCACAGTAGACAGAGCTACCACTTGTCTGCGTAATGTGGCTGACTTTAGGCCAGAGTCTAGGCCTTCTTGAAGGAAGGCCAAAACCAAAGCCACAGAAGGAGACAGAGGATTCACCTTTTTACGTCTGCACCACCGCACAAAGGCCTTCCAGGTCGTGTTATAAATGCGGATGGTGGACTGCCTTCTGGAAGACAACATGGTTTCCGTGACCCTGTCAGAGTAACCTAAACTGCTGAGATTGTATCGTTCAACCTCCAGGCAGTCAGACACAGCCATTCTGGATGTGGATGCCAGACAGGGCCCTGTGATAGCATGTCCAGTCTCGTCGGAAGCACTAGTGGAGGGGCAATCGCCATCTTCTTCAGAGAAGAGAACCATGGGCAATGCGCCCATCTGAAAGCTACCAGGATGACCTCCGCCTTGAGCTCCTGAATCCTGTGGATGGTCCTTGATATCAAAATGAACGGCGGAAATGTGAAGAGCAGATTGCTGGGCCAGGGCGACATCAACGCATCCGTCGCTTCCGCCGCATGGTGAAAGTATCAAGTGAAGAACCGTGGCAGCTGGTAGTTCACTGGAGAGGCAAATAGATCTACTACTGGTTGGCCCAACTGGTTGACAATTAGATGAAAGAGATCGGGATGGAGAGACCACTCTGCCTCCTGAATGGTCTCCCTGCTGAGCCAATCTGCTTGAACATTTTCGACCCCCTAGATATGTTCTGCCCGAATGGATCTGACACTCTGCTCCGCCCAAGACAGAATCTTCATCGCCTCTCAATAGAGTTGGGATGATCCAGAGCTGCCCTGCTTGTTGATGTACGCCTTGGTGGAGATGTTGTCTGTTCTCACCAAGATGTGCAGGTTGCGGAGAGAGGTCTCAAAATGAATCAGTGCATGGAAAATCGCTCTGAGTTTCAACAGATTGACAGGTAGCTGCACCTCTATTGGACTCCATTTCCCCTGCACCAGAGAATGGTCTAGAGTTGCTCCCCAGCCCTGTGGACTCGCGTCTGTGAAGATCTCCTTGGTCAGCGGAACATAGTACTTCTTGCCCACTGTCAAGTTGTCCATGGTCATCCACCAACGAAGGCTGGCCTTGATGTTGTGAGGAACCCGAAGTTTGACGGCCCTCTTTTCCTTGATCAGACACTGGTATGGATGAAAAAACCTTTGAAGTGGTCTGGCATGGAGATGCGCCCACTGGACCGTGCCAGTGCAGGAGATCATCAGACCCAACAGCTTGGCCAAGGCCAGCAAAGAAGAGCACTGGCTACGATAGACCAGCGACACCATCTCTCCAATCTTCTTTGCCTTCTTTGCCTAGAAACAGAGCGTTGCGGGTAGTGTCGATGATCACCCCCAGATGTTCGAGCCTCTGAGTAGGTTGAAGAGAGCTCTTGTCGAGGTTGATCAAAAATCCATGATTCTGGAAGCATTCCAGAGTAGTCTCCCTGTCCCTGAGGGCTGCTGCCTGACTGCCAGCCCGCACCAAAAGGTCGTTGAGGTACGAGTGAACGTGCATTCCTAGACTGAGGAATATGACCTGATTGATTACTAATTTGGAAAATACCCGTGGAGCTGTGGAGAGCCCAAATGGGAGAGCTCTATACTGAAAATGGCAGTTGTGAACATAAAAACAGAGGAAGCGTTTGTACGTCGGATGGATGGGTATATGAAGGTAAGCCTTCGTGAGATCAATGTCAGGAACTCATTTGGCAACAAGGAGTCTTCATGGCCTTCAGAGTTTCCATCCGGAAACCTCTACCTAGGTAGCCTCTACCTAGGAAAAGTACAGTCTTTCTCCACAATGGTGACCAAAGCAGCTCACATCCTCCTCCTCTCTCCCTTTTGATTTGCACAACAACCCTATGAGATACGTTAGGCTGAAAATCTGTGAGTGGTCTGAAATGACCTAATCAGCTTCCACAGGATGAACCTGGGTCTGGAAGACCCTGCTCTGAAGCACTAACTGCTATGTCACTCTGGCTGTCAGCGGGGTATAATGACACAGAGCCCACCATTTTCTCCAGGGGAACTGATTTCTTCCATCTGGAGAGCAGTTGTAATTCTGAGTGATCTCCAGCACTCATCTGGAGATTTGCAACAATGGTTTCCCAGGAGAAAATGGCTGGTTTGGAAGGTGGAGTCTATGGCATTGTAACTATCTGAGGTCCCAACGCTCCACAAACCCCACCCTCTCCAGGCTCCATCCCTCAAATCTCCAGGAATTTCACAACCTGGAGGTGGCAACCCTATCTCCTTCCCAGCCAACCATCAGCCTACTGTTATCTGCCCCTGATGTCTACCATCTGGAGTGCAGTTTTAATTCTGAGTGATCCCCAGCCCTCACCAGGAGATTACAACTAGAAGGTCTTTCTCTCACCAGGAGATTGGCAGCAATAGTTCCCCAGGAGGAAAAGTACAGTCTTTCTCCCCAGTGGAGACCAAAGCAGCTTACATCATTCTCCTTTCCCCCTTTTGATCTGCACAACAACTCTGTGAGGTATGCTAGGCTGAAAGTCTGTGACAGGTCCAAAATCACCCACTCAACTTCCACAGCAAGAACCTGAGCCTAGCAGACCCTGCTCTGAAGCACTAACTATTACACCTAGGGTAGCCATCCTCTAAGTGGAGCCTGAAGATCACCGGATATCACAACTGAACTCCAGACAACAGATATCTTCCCCCCCCCTGGAGAAAATAACTGCTTTGGAGGGTGGGCTCTATGGCTTTCTATTGAACTGAGGCCTCTCCCCTCCCCAAACTCTGGCTTCCTTAGACCACCACAGAATATCCAGGAATTTCCCATCCTGGAGCTGGCAATCCTAGTCAGGACTGGCCCCAATGAGTTCCTCACAAAGGCCTGAAAAGGGCTTCCTTCCTTTGTCTTTTTACTGACAAAACCAAGCTTGGTTGCCTAGCAACAGCCACTTAGGGAAAAGTCCCACAGGAGTCAAGAAGGAGAAGTGTCCTTGTCAAGAGAGACAGCCATTTTGATAGTTAATTCTGTGAGGGAAGAGTGTCCAGGCTGGCAGTGGGTGGGGGAAAGGAGCGGACCCAGCACCTGGCCAATGGCATGTGAGTACTCTTGAGTGGTGGTTGATGGGCCAATGGCTGATGAAGTGCACTGCACAGCCAATGGGAGAGCTGGAAATGGCCAATACGTAATGGAATTATATATATAGGATTCCTTTAAATATAATTGCAAACATCCCAAAGCACTACCATCTAATGTAACTGCTGATGGGCCCAGGAACTGTCAAAAACTCTACAGTTTTACCACAGAGTTTAGGGCAGTTCCTAGATAGGTATGACATCAACTTCTGGGTTTTCCCAGAAGTGATGCCACACTACAGCCATTTATTTTCTTTAATTTTCCTCAGAGTGGGAAACACCACATGGAAGCAGGGGATTCCCTGTCCCCACCAGGGCTCTGGCAACCCTAAATCCATGTATCATATGGCAAAGTTTGTTTATACCTATGGTGAATTATTTCCAACTGTGGCATAATCCACACAAAAAGAAGCAAATGGAAGCACACACAAAATGCTGTTACCATCCTTATGCCATATATGTTCCTTTTTTACCCAGAAGCTTAGGTCTGGAAATCTGTGGACTATGTATGCCATTCATCAAAAGGTCTGACAACACTTTTCACAAGACATTATTAGTGACTTCCTATACAATGGAGATGAAAGGAGAGGAGTTGTATTTTTTCTAAAATAGATCTTTATGCAATAAGCTTAACCGAATTCATCCAAAATACATAAGTATTAAAAAGAGTGTTAGTAATTAGCTGGAATGTGTGGGATCTGCCTGAGGACATCCATTTCCCTATGAAAAAGTAGCCTGAGTGATGCTACCATAAAACTATTGTACAGATCCTTTGTTTACATACATACACACACACACAGCTATCATTGCAGATTCTTTTTAATTTGTGGTCCCTAATAATTTTTGCTAGTATTAAGGAAAATGTCTTTGCTTCTCTCAGAAGCTCTTGGCTAAAGAGGAACCTCCAATTTCTTTTGAATGCTGCTGTAGGCTAAATTCTAGATATTAGACATTTCAACTGATGAAAGAGAAGGACCAGCGTCATTACTACATGACAGAATAATGTGAAAGAAAAGTCTGAGAGAACATTTCATTAAATGTAAATAATAATCCCATGAAATCTACTGATGTGTCAGCAGGGATTCCTATGAGATTCCTCTAAATGGAGACTTGAGTCTATTGCTGCTTTTCATGCCTTCCTCCACCCTACATAACCCTGTATGTGCTCCTATACATATGCTTGTGTATCAATCTGCATCAGGTTTCCATTCTACCTTGTTCAGGGCTAAGCAGCTGTAGAAAACATGAAACTGCAGAATATACCTCCATCTCTGTATACTATAGAGACGTTTGTGCTCCAAAAGCCTGTGCTTCAATGTCCAGGGATAACAGGGAACTGTCACAGGCCCTACTGACTGCACAACCAAAGAGGTGATATCAGAATGGCAATCTTCCTGCCCATCATACTACTACTCTTTTTTGGGGGGAGGGGGGAAGGTTGCCTTCAACAACCAATTTGTCTCTAAAGCACAAATCTGAGAAAAAGCTCCTGTACAGAGTCTCTTTTACTGCAGTCACCCACACTAAATAATCCACTTTCAACTCATTTTAAATTGGATTTTGCCAGTTCACACAGTAAAAATCCAGTTGGGACATGCGTTGGAAGTGGATTATTTAGTGTGTGTGACTGCAGCCTTTGTATTGCTATTTGTTTTGCATATGCTTTTGTACTCTCTTCTCTCTGTAACTGCTCAGCTTTGTGTATGGCTCTTTGGATAAACTCTGTAGAAACCCTTCTATATTGGGCTATAATACCATTGCATATTTATGCAATTTTCCTTAAGAACTACCAATTTAAACAGCAGGCAGGTAATGGACCTCTCTAAACAGGAGGCAAGAGATCAATGACAGGATCAAATGATCACAATGTGTACTCCACTGCTGGATCTTCCTTCCAAACTGGAACCGTAACAATCTGCATCTTGCATATTTAAGAATGCATATATCACGTTTTATTTAAACTAAGAATTAAAGTTGTTATAACACATTTTGTATGGTCATTCCAGGTCCCTTCCAGGACTAAATCCTGGAACAGACTCCTTCTTACACAGCAGGAAGAGCTGAAAGCATATTTTCCTGATGAAGGCCCAGGGGCTCAGGAAACTACCTATACTGCCACACCTTGAACCTGAGGCCCTGGATTTAGAGGGCTTTTCAGAGGAAGTCAAATCAAGAGCAACCCTAATAGAAACCTCAGAAAAATATTCCAGCCCCAGTATCTCTCAACCAAATAAGGGGTGACCTAAAGTCCACAGCCCCCTGGCTCCTCTTGCAACTGACAAGATTGTTGGAGATGATGAGCCTGTGAGGAAAGGGCCCTGCAGAGAAGTGCCTTGCTTGCAACCTGCCACTGAGCAAGACTACTGCTTCTGCAATTATAACTCCTGACAAAATTAGGGCCTAACTAGGTTCTTGAAAGATGACACCCCAGAGACAACACACAGAACAATTAGGGCTGCTTTCCTCAAGGACTATTTAAGTTTCAATCCTGGCTGGAATCAACAGCTTTGCCTAGATCAGTTCATAAACAACTAATGCTTACCAAGTTTCCTGTACTAACTCTCTGGACTAAAACCCAGTTCTGCACTGGGGGGCAGCCCCATTGCTGAACATGCAGTTAACTTGCTGGCCCTGGTGCTTCTTGCTTCTTATTCCCGAGGAGTCCTTTTTCGTACTCTAGCATTTTGGCAGCTGAAATCAAAACAGACACAAGAAAATATAAAACTGCCAAAATACAGGACTGAAAGCTGACCTTTATGGACTTCAGACATAACTAATCCTGTATTTTTAAAAAGTATACCAATCACTATAATCTTAAGAAGCTGCTTTGTGCTCAGAAAAATCTCATAGATAATACAGAGATCGGATCAAAAAGATCAAGTAAATCTTTACAGTATTTCAAGCAGTTAGTAACAACTGGCTTCATGGGTGCTGAATTTTCCAGAGAGGAATGTGCAAAAAAGTGCAACTAGTCTTAATTAATCATGAAGCCACAGAGATATGTCATATGACCAAAATAAGATATTGTACTACCTGACTGTTGATATGCTAGAAAACTTGAGATGATAATGTTTTTCTGATTGTAACAATGTTAAACAGATGAGTCGGAGTTTACATAGGTCAATCATCTATAGAGTTCTTGCTTCTAACTAGAAACAGCTAGACTATGTATATCCTTGTTCATACCTATCACCAATACAGTTCTCTTTAATGTGATATAAGCAGTATCATTACACACATGTAAACTATGGATCATTGAGTTAGGGAAGTTTGCCCAAGCTCACAAAACAATCTGATAAACCATTATTCCCACATTCTATCTTAACCGCCTAATACACAAAACACATTTCTTCCTGGAACTGAATTTCCTTTTCTTTATCAGTGCTAAAGGGCTGAAAGAAAACATGGCATTAAATCTCTCCAGCAGTAAAGAATCATAGATCCCTATGCATAGGGGGACATTGCATAAAACAGGAGAGAAGAATTCAACATTTTACACACAAAAAATTGGTAAAAGCAACCACTTTCTGGTCAAAGCCCATGAACTTGTTAAGAGGATCATTCCTTGTTTTGAAATGGCAAATATGAGGGGAGAAAGGAATCACTGTAGCCAAGCAGTCTTCTGCACTGATTATATGAATAGATTAGTTCTATATAATCCTCATGGTCTAGTCCTTTTTTTCCATTTCTCCCTAATTCCTTTTTGTACAGCAACACTCCAAAAAAGCAATCCTTCATGAGAAGAGAAACCATAATGGAAAGGGAAAAAGAAGACATGAGATATGCACTAGTTTTTCTCAAAAAAGCTCCAAGGAGACTTGTCCTACTAATGAAGGTCAGCAAAATGTTGAAATTTTCAGTGCTTTCTCACTTCTGTTAGAGAGACTGGAATAACAAATATCTAATAACAAACATTTCTCATAACTTATTAAAAGACTGAAGACCCTGCTGAGATGTTGCATCCTTGAGATGTGGCATAACAGTGTTCTGCAAGTATTTTTGGCTTATAGAAAACAAGGATACAGCAGCATATGATGCATTCTACCCTACTTAGAAAGCTGCATCACAGCATTTAAGAAAAAACATATTATTTGACAATTTCTTAATTTATGTTCAGAAACTAAATATGGTGGCACTTCTGGATGAAACAATTATGTACCAGTCAACTACAAATTGTTAGAAGGTGTATACAGACATATTTCCATGACTTTGTGATTTCTGGCAAAGACCTGGAGATGACAACTGTAAACTCTAGCACATCAGTGTCATTATCTTTGTGAGCAAGCAGAATTTTTAGCTTGTGCAAAAAGAGGCAACCAGTTTACTAACTGGGGTGGGGGGGAAAGGTTTGTTGGCCTGTAAGTATGTATGTATAACCAATATTTCCCATAAAGGAATGTTTCTAGTATGGAGTCTGCTCTTTTGTCAGTAAGACTGCTCAGGCACAATGTTTGAATTTACATATCAGTATAAGCAATTGCATGAAGAAACTGTCACACTTCCAAAAGCAACAAGATCTACATTGATTGATTTATTGTCCTTGTACCTTTAAAGAGTTCAAAGCTGCTTGCATATATACCCAGCAGTCTCCCATCCAGGCAGTTTAAAGGGATTCTGCTGTAAAACTTTATTCTCTGGGTGAGTGGACTAGGATTGTTACCAGGTCAAAACTAAGTAGATTAGCTCCATCACCAAATCAATAATTTATATGCAAACTCAAACAAATAAAAAAGCCCAATGCAACAGGCAATCACAGAGGTATTTTCCACAGCCTGCATACTCCCTGCTCTTCTGGTTGGAGTACAACAGTCCTTGAGCAGTAATCTCCAGCTCCAGCAACCATGTTTTTGCAGTAATGCAGTTCTACAACCATACCAGTTACATCAAATAATGATGTAGTCACAAGCATTTCAGTATGGGTTACATCAAGCATACTGGCAAAAGTTGCTTTAAGAAAAAGGATCACTGAGAGCCCTACGTATCCTTCTTCTGTTTTTGCAAGAAAGCAGTAAGGAGACAGGGTATGGGGGGTGTTTGCAGGGTTCAGAAAGTTCCATGAAACTGATAGGACCTTGAAGATTATGAATGATGATCTTCTAGCAATGAGACAAAATCACATGTTCCTCCTGCTGAGGCCAGATTCATCAATATCTTCAATATAAATAGTGCTAAAAGGGGCTGCATGTTATTTCAAGACTGGATGGAGCACCACCTGATCATACGAACTACTCCTTCCAAAGAAATCACAAGGAGTCATACCTGACCACACATTATCTACTTGTCTGCATTGCTCTTCTTGAAGGGCATCTTTCATTCATTTTCTTTACAATATACATGAAACCATTAAAATTAGGGGATTTAATAGGGACAATGCTCTGAGATGTCACCAGTATTGTTGTTCACCAGTGCTGCATTGTTCAGTCAGCTCTACATGCTTTTCTTTGAGCATCTATCTACCAATAGGCATCTCAAAGCCATCAACTTTTCTGACCAGGACGGGAGACAACTGATCGTAGCCAAGTCTTACCAAAGCATATACAGTTCTGGTAAGCTAGAAAAAGCATCAAAAAAAGCTTTTACACTAGCTATACAAAACCAGAATTTGTCAATATGTGATTTGGGTGTTGTTGTTGTTTGTAATTTCACCTGAAATTTAATATGGAGATGAAGATGTAATCAGTAGCAACTTTGTATTTCCAAGTGATTTGAAAGGTGAGGTAGGCAGGATACAACACAGACAGGAAGGGAAGCAAGCAGCAACCTTCCAAGTGTTCATACTAGATTTCCCAGTTAGTTAATGCCCACTCTCCAACTTTCTATTTGGGGGGAAAGATCCTGAGAGAGGGTTTTCACTCTGCAGCTTCAGGTGATAAAAATAATTATACCTTATTATTTGAAATATTATATTTTAAAATAAAAAACAATATGGTACAATCATTATTGGAGGGTTTCAAATTTGCATACAGTTCAGAAATTTCCATAATAGAGATGAACAGAGTTTTATGAAATGGGCATCTCACAGCTGCTGTTCAACAGGTCCATAATATTCTGTAGAGAGTAATTCTGGCCTGGTTACATGTAACATCTGCACTTATTATTGGGCATCTATAAACCTCCAGTCAGAGAGTCTTAATACAGCCAGTTCAATGAACATTAAATATTACTCTCATAAACTGCATTCCTGCATTAAGTTGTTTAAATCTCATTGACTTCCATAGAACTTAAGTAGATTAATTGCATAGGATGGCAGCCACAGTATCATCATGTCTCATTTTAGGCTCTTTAGGAGAGATAGTCTCATTTGCAGGGATCCATAGATTAAGGAGACCCTAGAGAAAGCCTTACTTGCTAACACATCACCTTTTTGTTTGTCAGCTATATAGCTCACTTGTATCGTGGCTTAGACAGTGAATGTGGTTGGTTAAAAAAACATAAACCAGATGAAATATATGAAATATAAAGTGGTCACTGATACTTAAAAATAACACCATATGTTCATTGGCTAGTTATATTGCAGTTTAAAAAGAAAGTACTGCATTTCATCTGTTCCTGGATTATGGTATAAACTACAGGAACTTCATACTGAAAGAAATGATGAAGGAAACCTATGGAGCTTTTAGGCAAACTAAATGAGGTACAGCCTTAACAGAGAATGTCCATGTGTTATTTGTTTAACCAGTAACCAGCTGTTCCAAATAATCAATGGAGTGCTAAAAAGCGGAACTTTCTACTTCTTGAAAACCAGCCCTTAGAAGGATATCTTTAGCCCTCTATCTCCCAATCCTAGTCTGAAAATTACCAAAGTTATCCTACCCTATCCCACGTTCTTGACTTGGTCAAAAGGATGATAACCAATTTTGGGTGCATCTGGTAGCCGTCCTCACTGAAAGACAAATTCCTTCCTTCAAAGGTAACATTGATCAGGTACCTAGGGGAGAAAGGAAATGGGAAAAATTAGGATGCATGGCTTCTTCAGTAACAAGACTGTCAAGAGTCTCTGTCACAAGGATATACAATCTGAATTTTAACAACACTGTAAATTCATCTAATATCCAGCTTGGATCAGCCAGAAACTAAACTGAGAGACAAAGAAAGGGAAAGAAGAAAAGAGAAACAAATGTAATACATGTAAATAAATACTCCCCAGCCACCCCCATAAGTAGAGCAGATGTCCCCCATTTAATGGACAGCACACTGCTAATATGACAATCAGTTTCTTTCACAGCTCACATCAAATTCCTGTTATAAATGCCCATCGATAACCTATTAGTGCAAGTACATTATTAACAAATGACTGTAAAAAAACAATAGTATAATGTGAACCTACCTTATATGTGCTCCTTCAAGGAAATCCTTTATTTGCTATAGTTATCATATTAGAAATAAATGGGTACACTATAAGGAATTCTACCCATTTCTAAAAGTAGATATCACATGCAATTTCATGTTTCTTTCTCCCATTTATTTCAATGGAAAGCAGCCTTGGGGGGGCAGAATTTGGAAATAAGCAGCTGGGGGGACTGCTTAACTGTTTTCCTGATTGCCATTTCCCTGACCCACAAGCTGATTTCCCTCTCTCCCCAAAACATAACATAATAAATGTATGTTCAGCAGCCACACTCCAATGGTGATTTCAAAGGTGGTGTATTCTGTTCAATACAAATGCAAACAATACTGTTCTGACAACTCAAGGCAAGTCTTCAGGTGATATAAATGCTTTTGTTTACCCATATTATTTGTGCAATAGCTTGACCTATTGAGCCTTCTTGCAAAAGTCGTCTATTACATCCATTAAAAGGAAGTTTTAACTTTTAATATAGACAATGTCACTCTCTTTTGATCTGTTTGAAAATCCCCACATTGTTATAAGAGGTCTGCAGCAGAACAGTTAGATTCAAGTCCAGTAGCACTTTAGAGACCAACAAGATCTTCACGGTATGAGCTTTTGAGAGTCAAAGCACCCTTCATCTGATACATATATGCATCTGATGAAGGGAACGTTGACTCTTGAAAGCTCATACCCTGAAAATCTTGTTGGTCTTTAAAGTGCTATTGGACTCGGATCTAACTGCATTGTTATGTACTCCTTGTCAAAAAAACCCCTTATACCTGAACCTGTTCAGTAATGATAGAAAAAACACCCTGAACAACGTTCCAAGGCACTTTGCTGCCCACTGTTACTTAATACGCTCCTGAGTTCTGGCACTGAAAACAGATGTAAAAATGATGCTTACTTGAAATAATAATTGCCATACTCTGCACTCTCCCTTTCTTCACAAGTTCCAGAACTGTGTTCTGCTAAGGTTGCCACCTGAAGAGCTCCAAAATAAGGGTCAGGCTTGATGTAATGGTGTCTTTGTGGTCACCCTGAGGATGCCGCTGCCATTTTAAAGTCATTGAAAAATGTCACAAGCCAGGACTGCAGCATGGAAGGCTGAGGTGCTCTCGTCTCCCCTCCCAATGTGCCTTATCACTGCTGAAATGGCTACATTGTCCCACCCCCCATGGCTGTTTCAGCACTTGAAGGGGGGGACAAGAGTGGCATTTTGAACTACTTTTAAACAGCAGTGCTGCCAGCGCTGCCTATAGTTTGGCCCGAAGGCATGCAGAAGGTCCCAGGTTCAATCCCTGGCATCTCCAGTTAAAAGGACAAGGCAGTAGGTGACAGACCTCTGCCTAAGAACCCTGGAGAGTCACTGCCAGTCTGAGTAGACAATACTGACCAAGATGGATCAAGGGTCTGATTCAGTATAAGGCAGTTTCATTTCTGTTCATGTTCAAGTGCCATTGTCTGCCTTCCTTAGAATCCCCAAAATTGACAAAGCAGAAAAAAAACACCTATGAGAACTTCCCCGTTTGCTTTACATAAAAGGTGAGACTAATTTTGCATGCTGTAAAGTTCTTGTGTCTACTATATGGCCAGTGGACAGATGCAGATTGGGAGTTTTGTATTTACAACTTAATTTCCAGGTATGTGTGGCCTAACTTCAGATAAGGATCATGACATGCAGGGGGAGGGAGTTTAAGTCTCTCCTCCATGCTGCTTTACTGACTTGAAATAGTCCTGACCTGAAAAAGCAGTTGAGGAAGAAGAAAGACTATTTTACCAACCTTGTTCCCGTGCTTTTAATAGAAAACTAATAAAAAAGAAATTAAACGCATGAAACTTTTCCCAACACTGTATCTCTAAGCCAGGAAAAACTTCACCTGCTTAAACTCCGTCATCATATCATGAGCACCATGCTAGAGTGCAAAACAATTCAGAGAATCCACAGAAAACAGAAAGGGTGATGAGAGCAGCTGAGAGACAGGGTCAAACTACACATTGTGGATTTGGGTGAGTTATGTCAGGGGTCCCCACACCAGAGTCACTTTCCCCACAACAACATAACAGATGAAGAGAATGTCATTTTAAAAATTGGCAGGAGCCCAATTCTGTTGGGAACTATGCTGAGTTTTTCCCAACCAGAATGGCCCCAGCAAGAAGTTATTTGCATAACTTTGGCACTAAATACAAACCCTGGCCCAGGACAGACTGGCAATTTGCCCCGGTAGCCAGTCGCGGCAAAAAAAACCCGGATTAAACAATACCGGGTTTTCCCGTCCACACAGCGGGGGCCGCTGCCGGAAGATACAGGACGGAGGCGCGCGGGAGCGTTCAGCCTGCCGCGCCGGAGGCGTGCTATATTCGCCGTTTCCCCATTAATTCGGCTGTGGGTGTATGTGCGCATAAGCGCATTTTGCTGATTTTTTTTTTTGCCCTGCAAGGCCGGCACCGCATTGGGCAGTGGAGCGGAGTGCAGCCAATCACACCGCTGCTGCCTCATGCCCAACGCGGGTTGCTCCCGGCTTTTCGGCTGCGCGTTCAGACTCCCCGAAAGCGGAGAAACGCGCGACGAACGCAGGCTTTCAAGATTTGCGCCGGCTTTTATCAGGTGTTTTTTTAATCCGGCAGTGAAGCGCAACAGCACCGGTAGGCTACGGGTGGAGGACGCCAGGCAGATGTGCCTGTGTGAACATTCCATTTACTCCGGTATTGAATCGTTGTCAGCCCGGGTCCCATCCCGCGGCAAATTGCCAGTCTGTCCTCGGCCCCTGAATCATCAAAAAATATAATGCACAGTTAGGCCCACAGTTAAAGGAAGATGGGGAATTACTCTGTTCAATCCCTGGAGAGTTGATGCTGATTTTGAAGAGTAGGGTGGGATTTCCAAATAATTGCTCCCTTCTGCAATTCCTTGTTTACCCCTAACATACAAATTTATTATGTTGGCGACAGGACACATAAAAGGTTTATAGTTCCTCTTGTGAAGTCTGTTTTTAATGAAGGGCCTTAAAATATTCCATTGCTGTGACAGTTCTCCAATTTGTGTATTTTTACTTACTACACTGAACCAGAAAATATCATTATGGACTTGTTTAAAGACAAACACCTCATATCAAAACACCCTACTCATATATCTATGAAGAAAGAGGTAGGGGAGTCAGTAGAAAATTAGATAGATATGGAATATGTGCTTGTATGGTGTGTAATAAGCCTAGGCTTTTCCCATTGTCAGATAAGGAAGGGAAACACATAGATTAGGATCATAGTCATGTTGCACAAAAAAAAGTAAATGGAATGTAACCAGACATTGCTGGATGCTGCATTGCTGGCTTCATGCCACATTGCCGGCCTCATGTCCTAGGGTCACGTCCCTTGGCTTACTGTTCTCCCTCTGCTGTGCATCCTCCTACCTTGATGTTGTGAGGCACAGGGCTAATCTTTGCAAAGAATGTTCTCCAGAATGAAGCAGTTGGCCACATACGTTGGCATCTTCCACTTCTCCTGGACTACTTGCTCCACATTTCACCTGGAACCTAAATGGCCTTGTCTCCATGAAGGTGGGTGCTACAGGTAGTTCTCTGCCACAGGATTTCAGGCATTGCCCTTCATTTTACAGAGACTAAGGGCCAAACAAATTGCCATCACTATTTTAAAGTCATTTAAAAATGCTGCAAGGGCCCAATCAGGCAAGCTGAGGCACTCTTGCACCCCCCTATCAAGAGCTGAAATGGCCACGCTCCATCCCTCTCAGCTGTTTTGACACTTGAAAAGGCATGGGGGAAAACAAGAGCCCAGCAGTGCACTCACAGCATTTTTAAATGACTTTAAAACAGCAGTAGTATCCTCATGGCAGCTCCAAGGACACCACCACATCTAGTCTGGCCCTCAACTGGATTCCCAGACTTACAACCGATTTCTAACACTGCCTCTGCATGTCTTTATTCAATGGGGCTTACTCCCAGAAAAGGAGTATAGCCTCAGCATTGTAACTGTTCTTTATAAACCGTCAGACTGAGACAACTGGCCTATTGAAACACGGAGCTCTGCAAATAGTAGGTACTACTTGCTAAGCACCCTCAGGCACCCAAAGATTCAAAAAGTCAGCACTGAGATGTTGTTACTATTGCTGAGAATGTACTTATATTTCTACAGTCATGGTTGCAGACGTGTTGCTGCATTTATGAAGACAAAACAAAATAAACATTAAATATTTTTCACAGTTTCCCAGGAGTGATCAAATCCTGGGATTTTTCAGCATCACAACCTACAGACAGCATAATACACACAAAATGCAGCAAGGGATATCTTACACCTGGCTCTAATTTGCTTTGTAATGCCAGGGTCACAATCAATACTACTAACAATCAGAGAGGAACTGGTTGTGACTCCAGAGTTAGAAGGACTCAAAGCAGTTTCACACTTCACTGACAGCATTTAGTCTCCCAGTTTGACATGATAATGTTTCAGAAAGAAAATGAATTTTCTAATGCTTTAGGAAAATATGTATACATCCACCAGAAGTGATGTCAGAAGGGGAAGCAAAAGGGGAGGAGGCATCTTCAAAAGCCTCCCCTTCCCTTCCCCAGCTGGTCTGGGTGGGGGAGCTAAGAGACAAGGGGTTTAAATTTTAAACTTCTTCTCATGAGAATTGGGCCACAGAAGGAGGAAAGAGGGAAGGAAAGAGAGAGAGTAGAGAGAAGAAAAGAAGGAAGGAAAGAGGGAAAGAAAGAGAAGAAAAGGGGATGGAATGAAATAGAGGGAAGAAGGAGGGAAACAGGGAAAGGAGGAAAAAAGAGAAGAGAAGAAGGTGGGAAAGAAAGAAAGAAAGAAGAGAAGAGAAGAAGGAGGCAAAGAGGAAAAAGAGAGAAGGAAAGGAGGAAATGAAAGAAATTTGGCAGCAATTTGGCCCCATTATATCCTATGGGCCATTGAAGTCAATGGTGAAAACATAGGGTCTATTCTGGGAGCTGGAGGAAGGGATTTAAGGGAGAGGCTCCAAACTCACAGAATAGCTAATGGAGCAAATATTTAAACACCTTCCCTCTTTGAAATATTGCATTGTCTTCTTCAGCTTCGACAGAGAATGCCAGACTACAAACAAGCATGCACACTGCTGTATCTTACAAACACACAATATCCTTCACCCTTAAAATTATCCATAAAACTGTATTATTCCTCAGCTAGGCCAAATGTTACAAAAGTGCTATTCATCTTTTCCCTAGAATCTCTTAATGATTCAATTAGGAATAATAAAAATATACGTGGGTTAAAAGTACGAGATGAAGAATTCAGGCTTTTGCAGACAATCTGGTATTTATTCTTGAAGAACCAATGTTTGCTATTCATTCTTTACTTGCTGAAATTTCAAAATTTGGAGAGGTAACAGGATTTAAAATAAATATCCACAAAACTAAAATAATCACGAAGAACTGCTCTCAGGATATTATTGAGAAATTACAACAAGAAACAGAAATACAAGTGGTAGAAAAGACAAAGTATTTAGGTATAGTTATGACAAACAAGAATAGCACACTAAAGGAAAATAGTTATCAAAAATTGTTGGAAGATGTTAAGAAAGACCTTCACAGATGGAAAGATATGCAGCTATCCTTCCTGGGCAGAATCGCAGCGGTAAAGATGAATATTTTGCCTTGTTTCTTATTTTTGGCACAGAATATTCCAATATTGAAAAATACTCAATATTTTGTAGATTTTGATAAAATAGTTAAATCCTTCATCTGGTATCCTAAAAGAGCTCGCATAAAATGGAAATTATTGCTAGAGAAGAAAGAAAGAGGAGGTCTGGGCTTACCAAATTGGCAGCTTTATTATCAGGCGGATTAAAGAATGGCTAATTCTGGAAAACCACATGGATTAAAGAATGGCTAACTCTGGAAAACCAAAGATTGTTAAAGCTGGAATGTCATGACCTATACATGGGCTTACATGCCTACATTTGGTATGACAAGGATAAAATACATTCCAATTTTAAATATCATACATTGAGAGGAGCCTTATTTAAAGTCTGGAAGAATATAAAGGATAGATTTTATGAGAAAATCCCAAGATGGGTTTGCCCATTAGAAGCCTTCATTCTACCTTCCTTAATAACAGAAGAGAAAAAACGACCGTATGAGGACTTACTTGATAAGAATAATAGACTTAAGGATAAAGAATCTCTTAAGAATAGTAATATCAATTTAACATGGTGGGAAAGTTCTCAGCTAAACTCTAGATTTACCAAAGATAAAGCAATTGGTTTCTATATAACTAAAAATAGCCTGGATAAGCTCTGGTTGTCAACCAATGACAAAGCTATTCAAAAAATATATAACTTTATGATGGAAGATTTTATGCAAGATGATAAGGTTAGTGTGGTGATGGTCAAATGGATGCAGGATGTGGGTCATTTTATACCAATTGATGTTTGGGGGAAAGTATGGAAATCTGTTAAACTTTTGAAAGAGATCCCTTATAAAGAAAATATTTTGAAATTATTTTATAGGTGGTACTGGATACCGGATAAAATAGCCAAGTGTGCTATTGGCACCTCCAACAATTGCTGGAGATGTAAAAACAATAAACGTTCTTTTTATCATATGTGGTGGTGTGAAAAAAATTATAAATTTTGGAAGGGAGTCCAGATGTTGATGTCTGATATGTTATTAATAAATCTAGAATTAACCCCAGAAATATTTTTGTTAAACATGATTCCTGATAAGATAAATCCAAATTATGTCTACCTATTAAATTATGTTGTAACATCTGCACGAATTTTGGTGGCTAAATGTTGGAAAACACCTATGCTTCCTTCGATGCAAGAGTTAATATGTAAACTGTTGGAGATAGCTGAAATGGACAGTCTGACATTGATATTACAAGGAAAAGATGTTAAACTTTTTCAGACACACTGGTCCAAAGTGTATTCTTGGATATCTGTTAACTGTTGAATTTGTCTTGTGGACTCATGTATGTATATTTAAGATAGCGGGTTTGTTTGTTTTTTGGTTGTATACTGTGAAAAAATAAATCTCCAAAAAAAAGTGATATTCAGCTCTATCATAGACTTCAGTTTTCTATCATGGCAAGCCTGCTTTATACCTTAAGTGTCTTTGCTTCATTAGCAAAGAGACAGAAGTCTGAGAGTGGGAGTAATCTGCAGATGCAGAAGGTACGAAAAGAACAGACACTGAAGGGAAGATGCTCACAGCATGGTGCCATGGGTTGCATGATGGTGAGGAAAGGTTTTCTTGTAAGTACTTCAGCAAGGCTTCAAAATGTAGAAATATTCATAGCAATACTTGGTGAAAGAGCTGATGAAAATATAACACAAGGACAGGAAACATGAAATGGTGAAGAAACTTAGAGACAAAACAGTAGCCATAATTTGGATTAATATTCACACCGAGGTATCGGTGAAGGTCCCTTTAGTGTACAGAAATATTCACTGAACTGTTGCTTATACACAAAAGCCCTGAAGCACTCTCACAAAAAAATCACTTTAAGAAGAAGAAGAAGAGAAGAGTTTGGATTTATACCCCGCCCTTCACTGCCCAAAGGCGTCTCAAAGCGGCTTACAAACTCCTTTCCCTTCCCCTCCCCACAACAGACACCCTGTGAGGTAGGTGGGGCTGAGAGAACTCTAACAAAAACTGTCCTTGAGAGAACAGCTGTGCCAGAGCTTGTTACTGACCCAAGGTCACATCAGCAGGTACAAGTGGAGAAGTGGGGAATCAAACCCGGTTCTCCCAGATAAGAGTCCGTGCACTTAACCACTACACCAAACTGGAGGGGTGGGACAGGAAAGGAATTGGGGGAAAAGTCCATTTTCCAGACATAGACAGAAGGCATGTGGAGATGGAAGGCATGTATGCAGTGGGTGGTAACTGTGAGCGAAGTAATGCTAAGATGATGAAGTCAAGTTGTAGGTTGCAAAGGTTGAATGAGGACTCTAATGACCTCTTAACTTTTAATGGTTATGTTGGTAATAGATGCTGAAGTACAATCTGGTTTTAAAATCATTCTGCTGAGTGCAATACCCATTCATACTTTTAATTTACATTGATTCAACAATCACTCAAAGGTCACATTCTGTCTTATTTACCCTCTACTACCTGAGACTTGACAATAGTATGACGATATTATTACCACAACTATATGGTCGAAAACAGAGTTAATACCAACGAAGTATATAAACTTCAATGCAAGGAATTCCTACATAGTCTTCAAATTAATTTAGAAGACAACACCTTATAAAGACACAATAAGAAGATTCAGAAAGAGCATCAAAATGCAACTCAAGATTGCAGCTCCTAGGCATTAATCCATTCCTCTTGCAAGATAATAACTGATGCCAGAGTTATACTTCTAATTTGTCACATTGTTTTATCCCACCCTTCCCCCAGTGAGTTCTGGTCAGCGGACTTGGTGCTTCTCATCCCATTTTATCTCCACAAAGGTCAGTTAGGTTGAAAGAAACTTCTCAGAACAAGTGAGCTTCATAGAAAGGTAGGTTTTTGGACCACAGCCTCTTTGACCTTAGCCTGACACACCAACCACTTCACCAGTACTAAACGTCTCTTTCCATATATCCTCTCATCTTCCCTTGTCCATGGTAATGCAGTTATTTTGATGAACTAGAAACATGTTTGTTTATTTATTTATTTTATTAGAATTTTACTCCACCCTCCCAGCAAAGCCAGCTCTTACATGTTCTTACATGAAAGCCTATGGGCACTCTATTTGGATCTTCTCCCTAATTAAGCATACCTCTTAATACTTTGGGTCAAACTCAATCTCACATTTACCTGTCCTAATTACGGCATGAAGGACCTGACTACAATAAGGAAAGCCTTTTCTGAATTAAGCACTGCATGCAATTTCAGCATCTATTTTATGGGGAAAATTAAATTGGAAGCAAGCATACATAGTAAAAGATCATAGCTCATAGGTAGAGTATGAGAAAAGAGCCATATTCTATCCCTGGTATGTTTGGATTGAAAACATCACAGGTATCATGGCTGGGAAAGAACAGAGACTCTAGAAAGCTGCCGCTACTCAGGGTACTGGGCTAGATATACCAAAAGCATATATTCATATGTGTCATACCCTAGCAACTGAATGAAGATACTAGAATGGAACCTACTTTGAAGAGGAGTTCTTGAAAGAGCTCTCTCAGCCCCACCTACCTCACAGGGTGTCTGTTGTGGGGACGGGAAGGGAAACGAGTTTGTAAGCCACTATGAGACTCTGAGTGAAGGGCGGGGTATAAATCCAATCTCTTCTCTTCTTCTTTCTCCTCTTCCTGTAAAAACAACTGACGATTAAATGAAAGGTTAATGTGCCCTTTGTTTATCTGGAGATACCTACTGATTACAGAGAAGATAGCATCACATGATTTGTAGATCTGTGGATGATGTACATGTGCACAGAGGCGTGACAGCAATAGGAAGAGAGAGAAAGAGGAGGAGAAGGACAAATAAAATCTGGGAGTCATAATTTCAGCCACAAAGGCTTAATTTGGACGGGGAGGCTTCAGAAAAGCAATTCTGAGAGCTCCAATGGATGCATTCAGTAATGAATATGAAAAAAGGAATTTTGAAACAAGTCTAGCTAGCATTGCTTAACATCAGCTTGATACTAATTTGGAGTAGGTCTGAATTATAAAGTGTCCCTGAGAAAGCTACATTGATTTAGAAAATGCTCTACCAATCAGTAGAGGTCTCTTACATGTGCACATGCTTTCAAGCATACCATACACAAACTCTTGTGTTCTGCCAGGACAGTCAGAAGCCATCAGTAGCCAGTCTGAAAACAGTATACTTATTCCAACACTGGCCATTTTCTTGAAATAGTCTGTTAGAAATAAAAACAATGCTCTGCTGTTACCTTCAAAGGAATAGAGTATGACATATAATAAAAGAAAGATGAGAAAAGAAGAGAAGCAGGAAAACAATTTTATTCTTGACAATAGATGTAAAGCATCGCTCAGGAGAAAGAAAGAAGTTTGAAAGAGAGGAAAGTAATGGGAAGAAAGAGTACTGGAAACTGTTGTAACTGATGAACTGGTGTAAAAAAAATCTGAAGATACATATGTATGTAGTACCATAAAGTTGCAACTGATTTATGATAACCCCAGCAAGTGGCTTTCAAAGCAAGTGAGAAGTAGAGGTAGTTTGCCATTGCCTTCCTCTGCAGAACCTTCCTTAGTGATCTTCTATTCAAATACTGACCATTTTCCTTAAATAGTCTGTCAAAATTGGGCTCTACCATGCCACCTTCCATCCCATCTGAAGACAGCTGAACCTAAAAGTAGCATGAAGTACCAAAATCACACTTCTAGACTCTCCTAATAACTTCTAGCAGAAATTTCTCTGTCCATACTATTTAGACCAACCTTTATGTCAACAAGCCCTCAAACACTTTCCTGGGACATCCTAATTAGGAGGAATAGTAGGAAAAGGGAGGTAGCAAAAGGAACAGCCTAAATTCATGGATCAGCTTTTTGCCCACTTATCTGCGCCACAAACTATAACTGTTCAACATTTCCCCTTCCTTCTATATATCTACCTTTGCACTGGAATCCTCATAAGAACCAACACATGTGATTATGTTAGACCCAACTGCCAAACCTTAAAAATTCTCAGAACAGCCTGTTCTCATGAGATATGAAGGCAATCTTAGAGGCCCAAGAAATTCAAATGAATTCACTTAAGCTTCAGATAAGCCTCCTAGTTTGTTGGTGCTTATCACAGTAGAACTGACAAATCTTATATCACTCATTTCCCACCCACCCCAACACAGACACACTCCACAAGCATTTTGTGTCACATCAGCTGCTGTGGTGCTGATGGTTTGTACAACCTAGAGATGCAGGCACATCATCTGGCTTTTTCCATGAAACAGCTGGAAATGTCAGGTATAATTTGTAACAAAACAATTCCTAGCAAAAGGCCCCAAGAAGTCATAGGCGAACAAGGCATGGGGCATTATTTTTTTCTTTTGTACAGGAATAGATAGGGTAAACGTGGACGCATTTAATTTCAAGGTAAACAAACCATCCTTTCTATCTGTATCCCTTTTTCTTGTCTGGACAGGGTCTTTCCCCCCTCATTTCATTTACTAACACGTATAAGCAAGGTTAGCATAGGGTCAGTTTATTTGGGGGAAACAAAAATGTTTGCGGCAGCTGCAGGGAAAAGAAGGGCCAGCTCAGCACATGTGTTTTTGCTGCTCAAGAACAGGAAGTGGTGCAGGAAGGACAACGAGCCTTTGCCTGATGCCTGGAGCCTTCAAACAACAGGAAACTGCATAACAGGTAGCAGAAGGGAACAGGGGTGAGGGAAGTGAGTTGGTAACCACTCAAAATTTACAGTTAGAAGGTGCTGGTGGACAGGTCTGGAGCACAGAGAAGATGACTGGTTGGCAGAGGACTAGCAAACCCCCGCCACCCGGGAGGACCTGGTAGCCCTATGCCCCAGGCTCCCCTCAACTAGCCTCAACCCCACCACCCCAACAAAGAGCAGTATCCCCCCAGCTGCCACTGCTCATGCTTCATCTGCGGTCGAGGCAGACACCTTCCAAAGGCAATGGTATCTCCCCTAGTGGTATCTCCTCCACTGCCTTGGGTTGCTTAGCCCCAGTGAGGGAGGGCAGTGATTCTGAGGCCTCATTCTACACGTTTGCACAGGGCCCCAGAACAACTAAGATCACCCCAGTTGGTGAAAGAATTCTTAGGCTTAACATGACACAGGCATAGGATAATGGGCCAATGAAGTTCATTATCCAGTGAACAGGAAATACACATATTATAATATCTTGTTTATGGCCTAAACAGTAGGAGGCCAGCTATGAAAATAAGAAAGAGAGGCAGAAAAATCATTTGACTATTGCATGGGATTTCTGTCTTCCAAATCTAGAAATACTGAATGTGAGCAAGAAATCCAACACTGCTCTGTCCTGGAGACATCCCATGCAGCTCTTCCCCACTCCCTACTAGAGTTACCTAAAGAAAACTTTTGACCAAGATAATGTACATCAAGGGGGAGGGGGAGAGGACAGTATATAACATCACAATTGAAATGACTACACAATGACAATGGGCCCATCAAATGAAGGGCAAAAAACCAGCCAGGAACACCCCACACACACCAAACCAGGTTCCTCTCTTACTGAAGATACTCTCCCTCCTGTTCCCAACTGCTATTAATAAGAACACCAATGGGAGAACAAACAAAAAGACAAACTTCTACCATATTTGAATCCTGCTTAGCTGAAAATCCTTTCCACAAAGTAGATATGGGGCTGGATCCAGTGATCCTTGGAACACAAGGATCATGGATTTTTTTTAAACTTTATCTTTTGTATTATGTAAGCTATTTAACGTGCCTTTTTTGCTGAAAAGTAGGATAAAATAATAAACAATCAACTGCATATACATGCGGACAGGGAACTGCAACTGACTGTGGCATGTGGTTGCCAACTTCCAGGTGGGGCCTGGAGAGCTCCTAGAATTAGATCTGATCTCCAGATAACAGAGATCAGTTATCCTGGAGAAAATGGTTGCTTTGGAGGGTAAATTCTATGGCATTATAGCTCAATGAGGTCTTGTCCCTCCTTTCTCAGGCTCTACTCCCCCCCCCAAAAAAAATCTTTACATATTTCCTAATCCAGAGTTGGTGACCCTACTGTGGCTCCCTGGTACACATGTAATGTGACTAGACAGTGTGAAACAAACATGTGTAGCATATGTGTACATTTAGTGTATATTCCTAATCCATAGTATGTATCCTCCATCCTTATGTTATAAATCAAGTTTAGGAATGTGCCAATATGACTGATGTGGAGCCATTCTAACCACAATCAGAATGTAAAGAAAATGGTTACTGCTGCCCCAATCTGTTGCCACTAGAACAGAACACATCTCTAATGTGCCACAGTTATTTTGCACAGGAACAGAAGTGTAGAAGTAGAATAGAGAATATTGTTTATGGAGTTTCTGGTTCTGAAACTAACCCCTTGTTGCACCAAAAATGCACATAATAAAAGGTTCAGCCCTGAGAAGATTCACCAGCTAAGCAGTTTGAGCTGTTACCTCAGATTTCAGGGATGGCTCAAGCTCATTTCTTAACACATACAAGTGAAATGTGGCAATGACATCACATTTTCAATAAGGAATCAATTAAAAGGAATAGATAATCATTTCTGTCAATATAATGTGTCAGTTCAAACATGGCTGTTTCTCCTTTTTAAAAAAAAGCCCCATTTTCTATATTCTTTGTCTCTCATTCTCTTTCCATCTCCCTCTTCTCCCTCTGTGGGTTGATGTTTCCATAGAAACATGTTCCTTAATGCTTCTGAAATTACTTTCCATTTATCTCTTTACCCTTTCGTAGCCAAGCCACATACCCAAACTTCCTTGAATTCTTCTTTCATCTTTTTTCTTTTTCCTAAAATAATATTTTTGTAGCTCTCCTTTTGAGATGATAAAGTGGCTGGCAGAAGCAATGAACTGAGAGTGACCTAATTTAAAATGTATTTATTTATTAGATTTCTATATTGCTTCACAGCAGTGTTCATTCTCACAATACGTATTAAACATAACAACTACAATTATAATAAGATTGTGTGCGTGTGTGTATCTAAAGCCATTATCAAAGCCATGCCTTACGAAAACCAGATGAAAGGGCCGGGGAGGCATGATGGAAAGAAACAAAATTCTCAGTTCCCTTATGTAGTAAAAAATACAGCTTTTGAATACATCAAGTGTAGAATAAGGCATAGCTCACAGTCAGCATCCACATCCCAGAAACTGTCTTTGGGTTATAGGCAGAACCATTTTTGATTTTCATCTTCATCATTACAATCAAGGCCCCAGTAAGCTACCACTATTCTCACTGTCAATCTTAATTTAATTGCCTTTGTTTATTTTGGGGCCATCAGTGACTTCTCATCATCACCGTCTGAACCCCTCCTGTTCCTACAGTGATCATGACCCTTCTATCACCCCTACCCTCATATTTTCATCTTCCCTGCCTGTGCTGTAATATCTCCTTTCTTTACACCCATCAGCTCCAACAAAACCTTTTCCCCTCTCAATAATGCCCTAATATTATTTATGGCATTATCATACTGCTGTTTTTTCTCCTAGAATCAATGCAGAAGATGGGATGCAAAACAGGTGGGAATGAGCTTGCATAGGTTCCCAAACTTATTTGGTCTACCGCCAAAAGGCTGCTTTAGATAGGTTCTGGACTCTTCTTTCTTTATGCTTCCACCACCCCCTTATTTGTATTCAACACCCCCCAATTGCACCCAAGGCTCTGACAGCCCACCTGGATCGTTTCAGCACCCTGAGGGGGCGGTATTGCCCACTTTGGGAACCAGAGGAAAGAAAATTTATTGCCAAAAGAACACAGAAAGCTTCCCGAGATTTGCATTCAAGCACTGATTCAAACATACCTCAGAGAAAAGAAACAATAGGAGTGGGCACAAACTGGGAAAATGTGGTCCAGTTCATGGCCGTGAACAGAACTGAAACAGGAGGTTTGTTCTCAAAACAAAATGGTTCATGGTTTGTGGCCTCAGAAACCCTGTTGAAAGGGACTATACTGCACAAGACAGCATGAAACAGCTGAGTGACAAGAAGCTGTTTTTGCGGCTTTTGCAGGGAACAGAAAGCAGGGGTTTAAACCCTTGCTTTCTGCTCCATCAACAAACTGCTTTAAAAGTTTGTAGAATTTTGTAATGATAGACCCATCATGAACTTCTGTTCATGAAGCGTGAATGGGGCAAAATTCATGATGAATTTTTCTTCATGGTTTGGTTCATGTCCCTAGTTATTTCCGAGGGACACAATGGAACATAAAGGAACACTCCCCTCTCCAGCTCTTTGCCAGGCACCAAGTCTGGTACTTTTGGGGAGCAGGAAAAAAGCCATTATTCTACTTAGGCTTCTGTTAATTGTTGAGCTTGGTTTAACAAGGGGCCTATGAGTTTTAAAACAAAGTTAGAATTAGCTGTAACTATTGTTCACTGAGTATCTTCTGTGCAGGCACACATGGAGATTGCGCATGAGCAGGCCTGCTATCAGATAGCTAAAAGCCTCCAGGGGATGCCAGAGCCAGAAGCTTGGTCCCACCTAGGGACCATGTGCTCCTGCACAGCAGCACCACTCTAACGCCACTGAAGCAAGAGCATGCAGTGGGCAGGAGGGAGGTTATGTGTGCCTACACAGAAAATACTTGATGAACAACAGTTACAATTAAGTCCAATTTTGTTTTCATCATCGATCTTCTGTGCAGTCCCACATGGGGATTCTAGCAAGCTACTCACCAGGAGGTGGAGCATGCTCTCCTCACTTTAACAATGATTAGAGTACAGCCTTGATCTCTTAGGCCTCTTGTCTCACCTGTAGATTCAAAGTGTAGTGATGCACAAATGTGTCGGCCAATGACCAGGTGGCAGCTCTGCAGATTTCCGTCAATGGCACTCCACCCAGGAAAGCTGCTGAAGGAGCCATTGCCCTAGTGGAATGGACATGAATGCTTAAAAGGCATGGTAACCTGGCCCAACCTTAACTCTCCCTAATCGCCCTGACAATCCATTGGGACAAGATCTGAGATGACATTCTCTTACTTTTCTTAGTGCCATTAAAGCAGACAAACAGTCTGAGGAACTCCAAGGTTCTCTTGAGATAAAATAATAATGCCCTTCTAACATCTAAAGAATGCAATGAGTGCTCATTTTCAGAGCTCAGTGAAGGGGGAAACATGGACAAAATGATATCCTGGGATAAATGGAACCTGGAAACTACCTCAGGGGAAATGCTAAGGCTAGGGCGAAAGATTACCCTCTCAGGAAAACACTTCAAAATCACAGGGTCTATCTGAAGAGCTGCTAACTCACTCACTCTCCTGGCTATAGTAACAGCCACTAAGAAACATACCTGCATAGAAAGCTCTGCCAAAGAAAACCTAGCAAGGGGTTCAAAGGGCTTAAGCATTAACTGTACAAACACAACCAATAGAGACCATTGGGGGCCTAAGGGATCCTGGAGTGGGCAAAGATTACCTATTGTCAGGTTCCTCAGTCAGCTCACACAACACAGGGCTTCTTCAGAAGACAATGTTTAATGGTTAAACAGAACTAAAAACACATCTACAGCTTGTGTCTGTAATGGCCACATACAATAGGGCCGGTTAAGATATACTACATTCAAGCATCCCCCCCATACAGCAGAAGCCAATGAATAATGTTTGTGCACGCGGGGAATAGCAGCAGCAAGCAAAATAATCTAGCAACCGTTAGGTTCCCAGCCAAACTCCAGCAGCTGGAGAAGCAAGGTCAGAGACCTGATAAGAGGCAATGAATGAAAGTTCAAAGGATGGGAGACTGGAGTACTCCCTCTGCATACCATACACATGACAGCACTACTTGACATCCTGCCCCTCTAAAGGGCCCCCCACCGGGTTTCTCAGGATAGTAGTGATGGAACTACCTGAGCAAATGGGGGTCGTTGATGTCGTCCACTGCCACCCACTTCCTGTGTTGAGGACCAAAGTCCACCCATTCAATCAAATAATACAGTTTATTCTGTTTAATCTTAGAGTCCAAAATTTCAGCCACTTCATAATGCGATTCACCTTGAACCATAAAGGGGGGGGGTGTAGCACGTTGCGGTCACTAGGCGTTAGTTCCAGGATCTCGCCTTAATAGTCTGAAATGGAACACAGGATGTAGGTTTTTCAATGATTTAGGCAATTCAAGTTCCACAGTGGCATCATTGATCTTACGTTTGACTGGGAATGGACCCACATACTTCCAACCTGGCTTCCAGCTAGGCTGGAGACCCTTAAATGTTCTTAGTAGACACATAAACAGAGTCACCAGGGTTTATAACCCAACCTATATCACGTTTTTTGTCAGCTTGCACCTTGTAGGCCTGTTTGACCCCATCCAGTGTTTTACACAACAGCGGCCAGGCATCTTGCAAGTGTTTACACCAGTCACCTGCCTCCCCCTCCAGCAACTCAGTTCCAACTAGGAAGGGGAAAGGCGAGGCCCCATACCCATGTACAGCCACGAACAGAGAGACCCCTGTAGAGGAATGATATGTGTTATTGTAACAGAACTCCGCAAGGGGGAGAAGCCCCTCCCAGTTGTCTTGTTGAAAGTTAGTGAAGCAGCGGTGGTACTGTTCGAGGGTCTGGTTGACACGTTCTGTTTGCCCATCAGTCTCGGGGCGGTAGGCACTACTGAATCCCCGTTCCACCCCCATGAGACGTAAGAGTTCACCCCAGAACTTGGACACAAATTGTGAGCCCCGGTCGGATATTATCTTCCGAGGCAAGGTCTAAAAACCTGTTGAAGAAAACTCTTAGCCGGCATCCGAGCAGACGGCAGGGATTTGAATGGAATGAAATGTGTCTGTTTCGAAAAGGGATCCACCACCACCCAAATAACTGTTTTCCCCTGGCTGGAGGGAAGGTCTGTAATGAAATCCATCGAGATGATTTCCCAGGGTCTACTTGGTGTGGGGAAAGGTTGGAGAAGCCCCGGAGGTTTCCCCGGTCTCGACTTATTCATGATGCAGGTTTGGCATGACTGAATGAAAAGGAAGAGATCTTTCCTCATGCTGGGTCACCAAAACTGTCATTACAGCAAATGAAGGGATTTCACAAACCCTAAGTGCCCCACCAGTTTAGTTCCATGCACAGCAGACAAGATCTCCCCCTGCAATGCCGCAGGAACAAACAGCTTTGTGCCCCGATACCAGCAGCCAGTAGCGCGCTCCTCCACCTCCCCTCTTTCCCCAATTCAGCGTCAGAGAGGGTGGAGAGAAACTTCATTTCCCATGAGTCAGTGTTTGTTACGGGCTGGGCCTTCGTCTGGGCGCGCGTAACCACTGCCCCGCCCAACTGGGAGGGTGTGAACATAGAGTCAAGAACCACCTCCTTTTGGCTGTTGTGTTGTGGGAGGCGGGACACCGCATTGGCCAAGGAGTTAGCTTTCCCCGGGAAATGTTGGAGTGTGAAATTAAACTTGGAGAAGAAATCAGCCCACCGATGTTGCTTAGCATTCAGATTATGGGGAGTGTGCAGGACTTCAAGGTTTTTATGATCAGTCCACACTTTGAATGGCACTCTAGCCCCCTCCAACCAGTGACGCCATGTAGAGAGCGCTAACTTAATAGCCCCCTCCTCCTTATCCCAAACCAACCAATTGCACTCAGTGTCCATGAATTTCCGTGAGACATAGGCAAGGGTGTGCAACTTCCCGTCCTCCCCCTCTTGCAAAATGGCACCACCCATAGCAACATCTGATGCATCGATTTGCATGAGAATTTTTTTCAATTCGTTCGGGGGCACCAGCACGGGCTCAGATGTGAACAGTGCCTTTAAGCAGTCGAACGCCTCCCGGCATTTGGCTGTCCACTCCAGCTTCGCCCCCAGTTTCGTACTGTCCGGGCCCTTCCCCTTAGTTTTTAAGAGGTCTGTCAGTGGTAAGCTCACTTGAGCAAAGTTAGGAAGAAATAATCTATAAAAGTTCGCGAAACCGAGGAATGCTTGGAGCTGCCTCCAGGTTCAGGGAGCCTCCCACCCCACCACATCCCACACCTTTCGGGGTCCATCTCGATGCCCTGTGGGGATATGTGATACCCTAAAAAGTCAATTTCTGTGCAGTGAAATTCACACTTGGACAACTTGGCAAACAGTTTGTGTTTGTGCAACGTTTGAAGGACTTCCCAGACCAGTGAAACATGGGACTCCAGGTCCGGGGAATACAGCAAGACATCATCTAGATAAACGAGAACCCCCTTGAACAGATGCTCGTGCAAGACCTCTTTTATCAGGTTCATGAAGACCCCAGGAGCCCCCTGAAGTCCGAATGGCATCACCCGGTATTTGAACTGCCCCAACAGGTTATTAAATGCCGTCTTGTACTCGTCTCCCTCCTTAATTCGTACTCTGAAATAGGCATCATGGAGATTAAGTTTGGAATAGATCCTCCCTTTTGATAGCTCTGCTAGGAGGTCTTTAATCAGGGGGAGGCGGTAGGCATTCGTAGTTGACACTGCATTCAACCCCCTGTAATCAGTACATAGTCTCAGACCCCCATCTTTCTTTTTCCGGAACAACACAGGGGCTGCAAACGGGGAGGAGGCAGGTCGGATAAAACTCTGAGTGAGGTTTTTGTCAATGAACTTACGGAGTTCTCCCTCCTCCGTGGGACTCATAGAATACAGTTTGCCTTTTAGGCAGTTTCTGGTTGGGCAGCAGTTCAATAGCACAGTCTGAGTGTATGTGGGGGGGAGGTAATTCATCCACCTCCTCCTCAAACACTCGAGTCAAATCCTGGTACTTGGGAGGGATCATTTCCAGTTCTTCATGTACGAGGCAAACTGGGACGTCTCCCTCCTGCAGAGGTTTCCCCACACCCTATCCCATCTGTGGTTTTGGCACCTGGGTGAAATGAAGCTAATAATGCCCCCTCCCACAGAATATAGGGGTCATGGCTGTGGAGCCATGGGTTGTCCAGAACTAAGGGGAAACGTGCTGCAGGGGTGATAACAAATGATCAGTGCTCCCAGTGTTGCCCTGCTCCCATCTGCAAAGGAACAGTCTTGTACCTACATGGGTCTTTCATAGCGGACCCATCCATCTGGGTAAACACCAGGGATTCTGAGAGGTTAACCACTTGTGCCCCAAGCCCCATAACAAGAGAGGGGTGAATGAGATCCCGTCCACACCCTGAGTCAATCAGCCCCCTCACCCGCACATGGGTGTTCAATTCGGGGTTGAGGATAGTCACAGTCATAAAAAAGAGGGAGGGGTAAGTGCTCACCATTTTCTTCATCTCTGGAATGGGGACCTTCTGGTCAGCACTACTCACAGCAGGTCTGGGTCATTTCCCGCTGGCTGAGCCTCCTCCTCGCTTGATGAGGGGGGTGTCCTCTTCCTGGAGATTAGTTTGTAGGGTGCATTGGGTTTTTGGACAGGCAGTTGGTTTCTTTACCGGCGTGTCTGTCTGCTTCTTCTCCACTGCCCTCTTTAGGGTGCTTGTAGGACCCAATCCTGGGCACGCCGTGGCAAAATGGCCCACTTCGCCACATTTCAGGCATAGGCCTTTCTTCACCCGGAGTTCACATGTCCTCTCCTTAGGCTTCACCGAGGTCTTGTGTTTAGCCGCCATGGCCACACTCTTCATCAGGGTGGCCACATCATCAATGCAAACAGTCCAGAGGCGGTTTTCTGTGTCGGCTGCCTCCTTCATCCAGGCATGCAGGGACACCAGCTTTACTCTGCGGAGGATCGTTCCCCGGATTTCCGGGTTAAGGCCTAAATGATACTGCTGGCCAGCACCCCATCAGGCCACCCCTGGATCTTAGTTGCATGGCATCGAATCTCCTCTGTGTACTCCCACACCAATTTCTTTCCTTGACAGAAAGTGCGCAGGAATGCCTGGGCTGTCTCACTCATGTTAGTGTCCTCATAGTGAGCTCGCAGTGCCCATATGAAGGCGTCAACCTCCTGGAGCTCCCAGCCATCAACATTGTGTAGATTCACATACCAGTCAGCTGCCCCCTCCCACAAACGGGATGTGATATAGTCTACAATGCGCTCCTCATTGGGAAATAAATGGCCCCAATTCCCAATGAACTTCTCGGCACGTACCAAGAAGAACACCAATTTCTCGAGCGTTCTATTGAATGTAGCATCCAGTAGTTTAGCTGGCTGAGGCCCCTGCAGGACGGTCGGTTGCTGGCCGGGGGCAGCAATTGCACTGGCTGTTGCCTGGGGGGCGGCAGTTGTCCTGGTGGTGGGCCAGGGGGGCAGCAACTGCACCGGCTGCTGACCCAGAGGCGGCGGGGCAAGCTGCCCTGGGGCTGCTGGCAAGCGTTGGTCCAGCTCCCATTGCACCACCGTCATCACCATCTCGGGTAGTCTCTGGAACGAGTCCTCGATCACCTGAAAGAGCCAGTCTTGGCCCCTCTCGAGCAGGTCTAAATGGGTCTCCACAAAATTCTCAGTATCACCCATTTTCCCAGCACCTGCTTCCGGCCCGGGTCCCACACTCAGCCAGTGAATGGCCCGGTTGTACTGATTTTCCTGCCAGGGCCCAGGGGTAAGGGACCAAGTCTCGGTTATGTCCACTTGAAACCTACCCCATGGCCAGGGCTTTGGTCGGGTAGTCACGTTGGAATGCACCCCACCGAATTGATCCAGGTAAGGCGCACCCCACTCCTTTTCCCGAGGTGTGGTAGTAATCAGCACCGAGGTCGTAGGGACTGACTCTTCTGTAGTAGTTACAGGTATAGCCTCCTCCTCTTCACCGCTCATCTTGGTTGGGGAGAGATGCAGACTAGGAGAAGGAATGGAGGATTACAGACACTTTTTCAGGTTCCTCAGTCAGCTCACACAACACAGGGCTTCTTCAGAAGACAATGTTTAATGGTGAAACAGAACTAAAAACACATCTACAGCTTGTGTCTGTAATGGCCACATACAATAGGGCCAGTTAAGATGTACCATATTCAAGCATCCCCCCCCATACAGCAGAAGCCAATTAATAATGTTCGTGCATGCGGGCAATAGCAGCAGCAGGCAAGCAAAATAATCTAGAAACTGTTAGGTTCCCAGCCAAACTCCAGCAGCTGGAGAAGCAAGGTTGGAGACCTGATAAGAGATAGTGAATGAAAGTTCAAAGGATGGGAGACCAGAGTACTCCCTCTGCATACCATACACATGACAGGACTACCTGACACCTATCCCTTTAAGAATCCTCTTGGATAAATGGTGGCAGAAGACTGATCCTCCCTCAGTTCCCTTATGATAGCAAGAGATAGTAGACAGGTGAACTTTCAAAGAGGAAAATGCCAGGCCCTTAGATGCAATAAATATTCAAATATGACTTGCAAAGGGGAATACCCAGAGACACATCCTTCCCAGTACACCAGAGGAAAATTGCTTCCACTTATATATACAGGATTTCCTAGTATTAGGCTTGTGTGATTATAGGAGAACATCATTAACTTCTTGCGAAAATATCAGGTCTGTGTCTGAAACCTCCAAACGGCCAGGCTGAGGTAGTTCAGATTGTGATGAAACATCTGATTGATACGGATTAAATCTGGTTCATTTGTCAGGGGGAGAAACTAGTGCCAGGAGATATCCATAAGGTTTGGAACCATATATGATTAATCCAAAGGGTGCTACCAGGATCATGTTCTATCTCCCCTTCCTGGCTTTTTCAATAACCAGATAAGGAGTGGGAATGGAGGATACATGTAAAAAAAAGGCTCACTGCCTAGGGAACCATTGCCTACTCCTGCTCAGGAACAAAACTTTGCAGCCTTCTCTCATCACAAAAAGATAGATGTCTGGAACCCCCCAGAGGATAAAAATTGGTCCCAGGTGAGTGACCTTTATGAACCATTCATGAGAGAGTGTGCCAAACCTGCTCAACCTGTTGTCTTCTATGTTTAAACTCCCAGGGATGTGGACGGCTTGAATGGAAGCACAGCTTCAGTGCCATATCCCATGCTAGGACAGCCTCCTGACATAGACCTCTAGAACCTGTACTCCCTTGCTAAAACATTGTAACTGTATTGTCAGGATGGGCTGGTTCTGAAGGATATCTGAAAAACAACTAAGGGCATAACAAACTGCTTGCAACTCCAAAATATTAAAGTGAATAAGTTCATATCTTCTAACCAAGTACCCTGAGATGACAATCCTTCACAGTGGGCACCCCAACCCAAAAGTGAAGTCTGTTGTAATAATGAACCTCATGTTCAGGAACTCCGAAGGAAATTCCCTGGGATAAATTATCCAGAGAAAAACACCATAACAATGGATGAATCACAGAATGGAAAATATATCCCATAGGCCTTGAACTGCAGGAGTTGCATCTGTAACCTGGCACAGGACTGCTGTAGTAGAGGCCATATATCCCAAAATGCACAAAATTTTCTGAATCAATTGGAACTGGTGAGAACTGAACTGTCTTACCAAGGCTAAGATGGCCTATACCCTCTCTGGAGGTAGAAAACTTTTTCCCACTAGGGAATCCAGCATGGCCCCAATAAATTGTACCATCTGGGATGGGACTAATCATGACTTATCCCAGTTCACAAGGACTCTCAGCTTTTGACAGGTCCCCAGGACAAGAATGCAATGACTCAACAACTGATTCTTGGAATCTGCCACCAGCAACCCATCACCTAGGTAACGGAATATATGGCAATCCTGCATATGAAGGTTTTATTTATTTATATAATTTATAGACTCCCCCCCAAGGGGCTCAGGACAGTATAAAACATTCAATAGATACATACATCAATTGTTAAATTTAACAGTTAAGTACAATTAAAACAATACAAAATTTACAGTAAAACTAATCCAGGTGGTGTTTAATGCCAATTTATACCCTTCCTGTAGGGGGAGGGGGGCAAGTAATAGAGGCCAAGCTCGATGGTAAACCATTGCTGTCCTCAACCATAGGCCTGGCAGAACATCTCTGTCTTACAGACCCTGTGGAACAGTATCAGGTCCTGAAGGGCACAGATGTCACTAGGTAGACAGTTCCACCTGGCCAGTGCCGAAGCCAAAAAGGACCTGGCTCTGATCAAGGATAGTTGGGTGTCTTTTGGGACAGGGATAATCAGGAGATTTTGCTCCCCAGACCATAGTGTTCTTTGGGAGGTATGACAGGTGAGGCAATCATAAAGGTACACTGACTGCTCGAGGCCTTAAAGGTTAATACCAAAACCTGATCCAGTATTCCATCTGGAACCAGCATAGCTGGAAAGCATTGGCTGAATGTGTGCTGTCAAAGGGGTCCCCGCTATATTCTGGACAAGTTGTAATTTCCGGGTCAGTCTAGGGTAGGCCAACATAGAGAGCATTGCAGTACTCTAACCTGGAGGTGACCATTGTATGGATTACTGTAGTTAGGTCAGGGGGAGACAGTGAAGAGGCCAGTTGCCTGATCTGGCACAGTTGTAAAACCCCCAGTCTGGCAACACTTGTGATCTGGGCCTCCATCAATAAGGAGGCATCCAGGATCACACCCAGGCCCTTGGCGGTTGGCACTGGTGTTAAAAGTGCAGTCAAGAGTAGGGAGATGGCATCCCACCCCTGAATCCTCCCTACCCCAGCCACAGAACCTGTCTTTGATGGATTCAGTCTCAGTCAGCTCTGTTTCAACCACCAAACCACGTCCTCCAATCCCTCGGCCAAACTAAAGATAGGCCATACCCTGGGTGTGGTGACTAAGCCAAAGAGTAAGACAGTGTACTGAAATGCTCACTCTCCACATGAAAACATAGGAACTTACAATGTTGAGGATGGGCTGAAATATGAAAATAGGCAGCTTTCAAATCAACAATGATGAACCAACTATTAAATGTTAATAATTGTAAAACTGAAGGAATAGAAACCATTTGGAGGCCATGGTAGGATGGTTAAAGCAGAGTCGGTTCAAACTGAATCCTGGTAAGATAGAGGTTCTGTGGCTGGGTAGGAGGGAGCCACAGTTGGGTTGCCAACTCCCATCTCTTGACAGAGTGCTCTGACTCCAGCATCAACCATCAGGAGCCTGGTCATGACTCTGGATGCCTTCTTATCAATGGAGGTCCAGGTTGCGAAGGTTGCCAGGCTGGCATTTCTTCAACTGTGCCAAGTCAGGAAACTGGCTCCCTACCTGTCTTGCTCTGACCTAGCCACAGTAATCCATGCAATGGTCACCTCAACTGGTCCAGAATGCAGCCACACGGGTCCTTATGGGGACTCTCCGGATAGCACATATCCAACCTGTGCTGCATGAGCTGCACTGGCTTCCGGTGGAGTAGCGGATCAGGTTCAAGGTGTTGGTTTTGACCTTTAAGGGCCTTAGCGGTCAGGGACCCACATACTTTCAGGACCACCTCTCTCAGTGTGCCCCAAGAACAGTATTAAGCTTGGGAAGTAAGAACCTCCTGGTGGTCTCTGGCCTGAGAGTGATTCAGCTGATCTCAACCAGGGCCATGACTTTTTCAGCCCTGGCCCCTACCTGCTGGAACTCTCTGCCATAGAATATTCATGCCCTGTAGGATTTGTTACCTTTGCACAGGGCATATAAGGCAGAGATGTTCCACCAGGCATTTGGCTGAGGACAGTGATGGAACAGTATGTAGTCTGGCACTCTCATACCCTCCATTCTCCACATACACACCCCAGAAGCCGGTGAAATTTGAATTTTTTCCACCATCTTGGAATGACTAAATTATGCTGATAAATCATTGGTGCTCTATGTACTATGTATTTATTCTCAGTTTAAAATTTTAATTATTCGCCGTATGTCCTTTTCTGTAAGCCACTTTTAAAAAAAATTATTTTATTAATTGCAAGGAAGGGCAGCCTAGAAATCTAATTAAATAAATACAGAACTTAGAAACATGAAGAAAAACATTCCAATTTCTGAGGTCTAAAATTAAAACAGGTTGCTTGCCTGTAACTGGTGATCTTCGAGTGGTCATCTGTGCATTCACACCACGGGGATATAGTGCACCTGCACTGACCCCGATAGGTATTGTAGAAAGCTAAAAGGGATTTTTGTGCCCACTCCCCAGTCACGTGCCAGGCTCCAGCATGCATGAGTAGGGGAGGGGCACGACAATCCCACCAGTTCCTTCTGACCACTGCCCTCAGTCATAAGATGAAAGGAAAGACCAAAAGTAGAGGGGAAGGAGGGCAGGTGATGTAAATGCACAGATGACCACTGTTTATCTTCTTTGTGGTCTCTGTGCATCACACCTCTGGGAGACTAGAAAGCAGTATACACCTACCTGGAGGAGGGTGCTGAAGGTCCTAGATATGCGCCACCTGCAACACAGCTTGTCCCACTGTCATACACTGCTGAAGCAGACGTACATCAAGGTTGTAGTGCTTCACAAAGGTGTGAGGAGCAGCCCGAGTAGCTGCATTGCAGATGTCATCAAGCGATGCACCTCTCAGGAAGGCAGTGGATGTCGCTATCGCCCGGGTGGAGTGCACTCGAAGCAGACCCAGGAGTGGTTTCTTGGTGACCAAGTAGTCAAGCTTGATCGTTTCCATGATCCATCTGGACAGCTACTAAGAGGACAGCTTCTTTCCTTGCACAGGCAAGGCATGGGAGACGAAAAGGGCCAGAGCCTTCCAGAAAGAGCGCGTCCTGTCCAGGTAGAAGAGCAAAGACCTCTTCATGTCTAAAGTGTGAAGACGGCATTCCTCGTCATTCTGCGGAGTTGGATAGAACACAGGGAGGACGATGTTGGCTCGCTTATGGAACTCCAAGACTACCTTAGGCAGAAATGAAATGTCCGGGGCTAAGGTAACACCGTCATGATGAAATTGCAGGTAGGGGGGATCACAGAGTAGTGCGGACAGCTCACTCAACCTCCTGGCAGAGGTAATAGCTACCAGAAAAGCAGTCTTCCAGGAAAGAAGTTGTAGACTGCCTGTAGCCATAGTTTTGAAAGGCTTATCCATCAGTTTGTGGAGTACTAAAGGAAGGTCCCAGGCCAGCATAGGACCATGAGACAGAGGGAAAAGGTGCCTGAGCCCCTTCAGGAACTGTTTGGTTCGTGGACGCAAGAAGACAAAGTGCCATCCACCGCAGGATGATTAGATGACATGGCTGCTAGATACACTCTCAGTGAGGTATAACTAAGTCCAAAAGGGACAGCAAGAAACCAAAAATCACTACCCGATCAGTGGGAGGGGGGGAATCCCCAACGAACTAAGGTAAGAAAGAAAAACCTTCCACTTCCCAGCATAGGAAGCCCTAGTAGATGGTTTATGGCAATTCAGCAGCACATGCTAAATCCTATCTCTGAGTCTAGCCAATGGATCTTCCATGCTGTGAGCTTCAGGTGCGGCACGTCGTGATGTAGCACCTGTCCCGCTTGTGCAAGGAGGAGATCCGGTGCTGGTGGGAAGTGAATAAAGGAGCCCTTGGATATGTGGAGGAGAGTGGGGAACCAGTGTTGTCTGGGCCACCAGGGGGTCACCAAGATGCAGTGTGGTCTGTCCCTCAGGATTTTAGTTGTCACTTTGGTGAGTAGGGGGAAAGGCGGAAAGAGAAACACATAGTTATGTGTCCACGGGTAAAAGAGACCATCTCCCAGGGAGCAAGGGTCCTTCCCTGCCCTGGAGCAAAACAGATGACACTTCTTGTTTCCGTGTGTCATGAAGGCATCCAGCTCTGGGTGGCCCCATGCGTGAAAGACTGGCAGGAGATACACCCAGTTGATCTCCCATTTGTGCCATGATGCACCCCCTCTGCTGAGGAAATCTGCTTGCACATTCAGGGTCCTGGGTAGATGGGCCACTACAAAGAATGTGTCCCACAGCTGACATTCGTTCCAAATGTCTGCGGCTAGTCGACAGAGGCTTCTGGACACCGTCCCGCCTTGACGATTGAGATAGCAGAGCGCCGTGGTGTTGTCAGTGAGTACTGCTACCACCTCATGAGTGACCAGATGATGGAATGATCAGAGAGCATACTGAATGGCTAACAACTCCAGATAGTTGATATGATGGTGAGCCACATGAGGTTCCCACTGTGCACCCACACAGATTCCTTGGAGATGTGCTCCCAGCCCAGAGGGACGCATCTGAGGTTAGGGTCATCCCCACAATCAGAGGGTGAAACGGAGCTCCCACTAGGGGATTTTGCAGGTCTTCCCACCAAAGGAGAGAGTTCAAGACAGACTCCAGAAGTGTGAAATGTAGGGACTGTGGTTGTCTCTGAGGGTGGAACTTCCTGACGAACCACAGCTGCATCGGTCGCATCTGTAGCTTAGCAAACACGATGACCAATGTGGTGGCTGCCATGAGTCCTAACAGTCATTGTAGCTGTCTCACGGAGGCTGTGCCTTGATGTCTCAAGAGACCTATGAGGGAGATAATGTCCTCCGCCCTCGTAGGAGGGCAGAATGCTCTGCAAACTGCTGAATCCAGGATCGCTCCGATGAAGTGCACCTGTGTAGAGGATACGAGCATCGACTTTTTCAGTTTCACTTTCAGCCCTAGAGCTTTCGGAGTATTGAGGGTCAGGGTAATATGGTGGTGTAAAATGATCTTGGTATCTGCAACTAGTAACCAATCGTCTATGTACGGAAATATCCATACACCTTGCAGATGGAGGTAAGCCGCAATGACCACCATCACCTTGGTGAAGACATACATAACTACCGGGAATACCATTGCTTTGACTATACGGACTTTTGTTGGCAGGTTGGTGTCTCTACTTTTTATTATGCTGTCTAGGTTTGCCATCATGGTATATAAATGTGTGTTAAACATACAGCATTTTCATAGACAGAGAGGAGGAGGAGGAGGAGGAGGAGGAGGAGGAGGAGGAGGAGGAGGAGGAGAAGAAGAAGAAGAAGAAGAAGAAGAAGAAGAAGAAGAAGAAGAAGAAGAAGAAGAAGAAGAAGAAGAAGAGGAGGAGGAGGAGGAGGAGGAGGAGGAGGAGGAGGAGGAGGAGGAGGAGGAGGAGGAGGAGGAGGAGGAGGAGGAGGAGGAGGAGGAGGAGGAGGAGGAGGAGGAGGAGGAGGAGGAGGAGGAGGAGGAGGATATTGGATTTGTACCCCACCCTTCACTACCCAAGGGAGTCTCAGAGCAGTTTACAAACTCCTTTCCCTTCCTCTCCCCACAACAGACACCCCGTGAGGTAGGTGGGGCTGAGAGAGCTCTGACAGCAACTGCTCTTTCAAGGATAGCTCTTGTCAGAACAATGGCTTGCCCAAGGTCATCCAGCAGCTGCAAGTGGAGGAGTGGAGAATCAAACCCGGTTCTCCCAGATTAGAGACCGCGCACTTAACCAATATACCAAACTGAATATCTTACTGACTACAAAGGGTGGCCCAAGACTTTCTGCTGCTCTATGTTATGCAGCCTGAGGAGAGAGAGAGCACAAGAATTCCACGAAGAATCCTCTCAGATGATTTGCAGTTGTGTGCAGTGTGCAAGCTGCATCTTGGCATCCTCTACAACACCTTAAGGCAGGGGTCACCAACCTTTCTGAATCTGTGGGCACCTTTGTGACACAGGGTGGTGGGAACAATCACAAAATGGCTGCCCCAGGAGGATGAACCAATAATTACTGCTGCAGGAGACAAAGCCAGCCACAAAATATCAGGGAATGAGATTATTCATAACTCTAATAGTAACTCTCCAACATTTTAGGCAGATGCTTTTAAAAAACATATTGTTTAAAAATATTTTATTGCTTACACATAGCTTGCCTTCAGCCACACAGTGAAGATCCCTGTGCTGTGGTGGCAGCTGCTGCTGAAAGCAATGTCTTTTTAAAATCTGCTTAGCCAATCAGATATCCAGTGGCCAATCAGAAGCCCTGCTGAGCAAAAGCCCCACTTGGCCCAGCCCACTTTCTAAAAACACTTGGTGGGCACCAGGAAAAGTATCAGCATGCACCATGGCACCCACAGGTACCATGCTGGAGACCTCTGCTTTAAGAGATCTTGGGGTGCACCTTTCAGACCACACACTGATTCAATGATGCCCCCAATTGCTCCTCAAGTGTCAATTTACTTTGTTTGTGCAGTTGATCCTGTACTACTGAATATTCGAAGTGCATATAACTCAGTGGCAAAGCACATAGTTTGCATGCCAAAAGTCCCAGTATCAATCCCTAGACTCTCTAGTTAAAAAGATTCTTGAGCAGCCAGTGTTGGAAAGGACATTTCTCTTCCTGAGACCTTGGAGAGTTGCTGCTGAACAAAGCAGACAGTACTGAGCCAAAACATACTCCTAACACTTCATAAAGCCATTTCTTATGTTCTTGTGGTTTTTCCAGATCTTCCACCTGTCCTCTCTACTATCATCCCAACCCAAAGAACCTAATATTAAGGAGCAAATTCTTCTTTCCAGTTTCAGAGGTTTTATTCCTTATAAAAAGAGAAGGGAATCCCAAGTCCATCCCTACCTTTCCTGGAGATTAAACAAGTCTTAATGTAAGACACGAATTTGGAACAAAATATTTAAATAATAATAATAAAAAAAAACCATGACAACAAGCTTCAGAAACAGAAGAGGAGGGTGGGATAGGAAAGAGAGAGAACAGAGAGATAGAGCCCAGTGTGCTGGATACTGTTTCCATGGCAACTCTATTAGATAAGGAGCTAACTGCCAAAGTAAGTCAAGATCTAAGTAAAGGGGCTGGAGGGAAGTAGAAAGAGGTGGCACAGAGACTGGGAAGAACAGTCAACGTGGTTTAGATGAACAACATGCATCATGTCTGTCCACATGACTGCTGCATTCTCTTCGGGTCTATGCAGCACAAAGACTTAAAGAAACAAAACTTCTAAATGCAGTGGGCTTTTTTCTACCATGCTGAATGAAATTTGGTGTGCATTGTAACATGTGTGGAGGGCAGGGAAACAAACTTGCTAAATGAAACGAAGAATGGAGAAGCAAGATGTGGAGGAGGGTTGGAAAGAACATTTCCCCATAGCAATAAGTTTCCTTTCCATCTTTCTGGATCAATTTGAGCTACACAGATGCATTTGCTTTCGCACCCCAGATGGTTCAAGAATGAAGATGTCATTTGTAATTGCAGGAAGCAATATAGAAATGTTACTTCCTCATAAATTATCACTTAAAAATTATATTTTAACTGATAGCTACTCCTTTCAATGGCTTCACTTTTCCATGGATGCTCCCAGTTCTGATCAGCCTCCTTCACAGATCACTGCAAAACCACAAAATATCCAAGATGTCTAAGATGCACCATGATGATATTAAAGGACTTAAAATGGATGGCAGGCATAAAAGTAGCTGTTAAGAAAATCTGATAAGTGTCTCCTTCATACCACATTGTATGGTGCAAGAAAAAGGTTATAATAAATTGGCATGTTCACCTGCTCAAGAAAAAGTGGCTTTTGTTATCCCGTGCTTTGCGCCAGAATATAAGAAACAGAAGCATTCTTGGTATAGCATGCCTACAGCCAGACAGCAGGCAGTGTGATGTATCTCTGCATGATACTAGAAAGTCAGCCTCTCACAAAAGTTTCACTATGTGGTACAGCATAGTCATATAACATATCTTGCTTATTTTGACTATTGTTTTACAATGCTTCTCACCCCCAATGTATTTGACCTCCCTTCCATTACTCTGTTTCTTTCACAGCCGTTTTCCTTTTCCTTTTTGTTTAGTTTGATTCAGTGTGCAAACACACCCATTCAATTCTTATGTTCTTAATTACCTTACTAGTTTATTTCGGAAGGGGGAGGAACCTGCACAACTGCCATTTACTTGCAACACAGGAATCTTCTTCTTGTACATCACAGCATTGGTTATGCAGAAATCTGTGCAAAGCAAACTTTAGTATTCCCTTGCCCCCAAGAAAGCCTATGTTCTCCAAGATGGAAATGATATGAAAGTTTAAAGAATAGCATTGAGACAATGGGAAGTGAAAGGCCAAACAAAAAATTAAAAACTGCAACAGGGCTTTAGTACAAGAATATGCAGCAAAAGATGGCAGACCAGAGCTTTAAATTAGGTTGGAAATGCTTAACTTTTAATAGCTGAATCAAGGTGGTGTTTGTGAAAGTTTTGTTTGTGTATCTGTAAGAAATATCAGGACAATTATACAATATAATAATATTGTATAAGATAAAAGAATAATATATGTTCCTTTATCTTGAAATAATTCCAGTGCTGGACTAGGTGGGCCGCTGGTCTGATTCAATCAATCAATCAATCAATCGATCAAATACCTTTTATTGGCATAAAATATTGAAAAGGCTGGTCTGATTCAGCAAGGGTCTTCTTATGTTCTTATGCTATGTCCAATGCATCACAAAGTCATTTTTCAATGAATCCATCTGAGTGTGACATTTCCTCTTTTTCCTAGAGTATATTAGATTCGTTAGAAATGCCATAGTCAGTCTCCAAGCTCATTTGCACCATGAAAGGAGGGGCTGTTGGAGATTTCTAATGAGAAACAATGCATATCTTTGCAGATGTTAATAAAAAAGCTACTGTACTAATTAACAATCTCATATGCAGTAGTAATTTTTAAATATTCTAGGAGTACAGTTTGGGAGAGATGTCTATCATTTCTTTATTTCTAAAAATCCTCAGTAAAAATACTTTTCCAGAATACATGAAAAAGAGCTAAGTAACATGGCAAAAAATATTATAATTCCACATTAAACATATGTTTGAATATTAGGATAGCCAAGAACCAACAAAACTGTATTTTATAACAAGAAATAGCTCAAGTTAACAATCGGATTTCTTGTCACATTTCACCATATCAGCAATTAGTGTTTCAAATTAACACTGATCAGATTTCTAGTCACTTCTCAACATCTTCCACACTTAATGTTTCAGATTAATATTAACCAGATTGCTAGTCACATTTCTCTGTCCTCCAACGAGATACTTATTCCAATATCAATTTCCAATTTATGTCTATAATTAAAACCCCTTGTGTCTAATTTTAATAAAAGTTGATACAATTTTCCCCATTAGACTTTTCAATATAGCCAGTGTTATTAGCCATTCAAAATCTGTTGTTTTATGAATGAGGGTGTGCTTATAAAACTTTTATTCTTTTGAAGATTATGATTATTTGACAAGGATGACAACTTTTTACTATTTTAAGGTTTTATTTAATTTTATTCTTACCATATGAAATGGCCTAAGGATGCAGACAGGATTCTTGGAAGTCTGAGACCTACCACCTGGCTTGTATGACTCTTTCTCCTCCTGGCTGCTTAAATCCGGGGGGAGGGGGCTGGTGGACTGGATCTCCCTGAGAAAGGGGGTGGCTGCTCCTGTCTTGAAGTGGCCACTGGTGCACACTCTCCTAAATGTACTCTGGACCCAGGAGAGTTCAATAGCTACCATCCATTCTCAAATATACCATTCCTGAGTAAGGTGATTGAATGAGAATGGATGAGCAACTTCAGGGATTCCTGAATAAAGTGAATAGCTTGGATCCACACCTATCTGATTTCAAGCCTTGGCTGCTGTGCTACCTGTAGCAGATTCTAGCGAGACAGTCAGTAATAAGAACCAATCATTTGAAGAGAGAACTGAATATGGCAGCCATCATTGAAGTAACAACAATCGACAATAATACTAGCACTTATTATGTCACCAATTGGTTGTTGTACTGTTTTAAGTGTTTTAATTGTTTTTACTGTAATTTATGTGCTGTTTTATGTAAGCCGCCCTGAGCCAGCTTTGGCTGGGAGGGCAGGGTAGAAATCTACCAAATAAAATAAAATAAATAATATAGAACAGTAAATAGTTCTGTATCTTTAAATCCCCATGCATGCTGGGAAGTGTAGTCCAAGGTCAGGTGATCCAAAGCAACCTCTTTATTGGCTCATAAAGAGACATTTCCTGGTGCCAGCGTGAGCTCAGGAAAATATGTTTATTGATGTAGTTCTGTTCTTTCTCTGAACTTTACAAGTGGCAAAGCAAGAGGGCCATTATCAATCTCTTTTCTACCATTAGTCTGATTCATGGATACTTCATATGTATGGACTCCTTCATTCACCCAGCGGCACTAATGTGAGTTACTGAATCATGGATTCATGGAAATCTAATAAAATGATGTGAAAACTAATACACTGATGCATTTGGGATTACTTACTGTAACAGGCTTGGGTTTCTAGAATCCTGGAAACAGGATAATTGCCCTGATGGATGACCTGTGCTGGGAGATAGATGAGGTGACTGCAACCCTATTAGTTCTCCTAGACCTCTTGGTGGCTTATGATAGTATTGATCATGGTATCCTTCTGATCACCTTTTGCCTTGTAGGACTGGGATGCACTATTCTGCAGTGGTCCTACCTTGAAAAACAGGTTGCTTACCTGTAACTGATAATCTTCAAGTGGTTATCTGTGCATTCACACTCATGGGTTCAGTGCACCTGCGCTGAACCGATCGGTATCATAGCAAGCTCAAACAGATTGCTGCATCCAAACCTCAGGCATGTGCAGGAACCCCAACCACAGATGCCCAGAGCGATGGGCATGGAGATCCCACCAGTTCCTTCTGACTGCCACAAACCCTAAAGAATATGTAGAGTCTGACAAAAGTGGGGAAGAAGGGTGGGTGGTGTGAATGCACAGATGACCGCCCGAAGATCATCAGTTATAGGTAAGCAACCTGTTTATCTTCAACATGGTCTCTGTGCTTCACACCTGTGGAAGAGTAGCAAGCAGTGGTCTACCTGGAGGAGGGTGCTGGCAGGCAGTTAGTGCGAAGCAGAAGATAAAATACGACAACTCATCTCTGTTCAAGAAAACTTGCAGACATCAAAAGCGTAGTGCTTGATGAAAGCGTTAGGCGTAGACCAAGTAGAAGCCTCACAAATGTCCGAAAGGGAGACTCCCTTGAGAAAGGCAGTCAAAGTGGCTACAGCCCTGGTAGAGTGAGTCCGAAGTGGTCCAGGCAAAGGGCATTTGGCAATAAGATAGCAAAGTTGAATCAGTTCCACGATCCACTTGGAGAGACATTGGGCCGTGATTTTAGCCCCAAGCTTAGACGAAGCGTAGGAAACGAATAAATGGGGATCCTGCCGAGATGGGCGAGTTCACTGCAGATAAAATAGGAGTGCTCGATTTGTGTCTAAAAAATGCAAAAGGCATTCTTCAGGAGTCCTTGGACAGGGGAAGAAGTCCGGGAGGAAAACCTCCACCTGAAGGTGGAATTCCGATTTCACCTTAGATAGGAAGGAGATATCTGGAACCAGATGAACTCCTCCTGGCAGAAAGCAATGGTATGGAGAGTCATGCTGGAAAGCAAGGAGTTCATCGACTCTCCTGGCTGAAGTGATGGCTACCAAGAAGGCAGTCTTCCAGGAGAGAAGTTTCAATTCACAAGTTGCAAGTGGCTCAAACAGCTTTGAGGTAAGTTGGTGTAAGACCAGCTGAAGGTCCCAAGGTTCCACTAGGCGTTTGATGGGAGGATTGAGGTGTAAAAGTCCTTTAAGAAAGCATTTGGAGAGAGGGTGGGAAAAAACAGACCACCCTTCAGCATGAGTATGGTAGGCAGATAGCGCAGCCAGACAGACTCTCAGGGAGGAGTGAAATAGACCGGAGTCTGCCAATGACAGCAAGAACTCAAATATTTTTGCAAGACCCACAGAAGAAGCTTCAGGTCCATCAAGTCCTAGAAACAAACAGAACTTGAACCACTTTTAACAGTAAGACTTGCATGTAGTGGGTTTCCTGGAATTCAGTAATACTTCCACCACACATGTGGAGAAGAGGCCTTGGCTACTCTCCAAGCCATCAGCTTCAGACGAGGGACATCATGGGCCGAGGACAGACTGGCAATTTGCCGCGGGATGGGACCCGGGCTGACAACGACTCAATATCGGGATAAATGGGATGTTCACACAGGCACATCTGCCTGGCGTCCCCCACCCGTAGCCTACCGATGCTCTCGCGCTTCACTGCCGGATTAAAAAACACCTGATAAAAGCCAGCGCAAATCTTGAAAGCCTGCGTTCGTCGCGCGTTTCTCCGCTTCCGGGGAGTCTGAACGCGCAGCTGAAAAGCTGGGAGCAACCCGCGTTGGGCATGAGGCAGCAGCGGTGTGATTGGCCGTGCTCCGCTCCACTGCCCAATGCGGTGCCGGCGTTGCAGGGCAAAAAAAAAAAATCGGCAAAATGCGCTTATGCGCATGAGTGCATGAGCACTCAAGCGCGCATGCGCACATATGCCCACAGCCGAAATAATGGGGAAACAGCGAATATAGCGTGCCTCCGGCGCGGCAGTCTGAACGCTCCCGCGCGCCTCCGTCCAGTACCTTCCGGCAGAGGCCCCTGCTGTGTGGATGGGAAAACCCGGTATCGTTTACTCCGGGGGTTTTTTGCCGCGACTGGCTACCGGGGCAAATTGCCAGTCTGTCCTCGGCCATGGTATAGAAGCTAAGTGCCCAACAGCAACAGAAGGTCTGGAGCTGATGGGAAGTGGTGGAAGGTGCCCTCTGAAAGGTCCAAGATTGCCATGAACCAAGGTTGTCTTGGCCACCATGGGGTCACAAGAATACAGTTTGCATTGTCATCCAAGATCTTGTGTACCACACACGGAAGTAGAAGCAGTGGAGGAAAGAGGAAGAAAAAGTCGTTGGACTATGGATATAGGAGACCGTCTCCTAGTGACAGAGGGTCCATGCCCCCATGGCTGCAAAACAGGGGGCACTTCTTGTTGGCCCTGGTGGCGAACGCATCCACCTGCGGAAATCCCCACTGGCAGAATATTGGTAAAAGGTAAATCGAATTCATTTCCCAGTCATAGCCGAAGATTTCCATGGCTCAAACAATCTGCTTGGACATTGAGGCAGCCCACTATGTGGGTGGCAACCAGGAAGACGTTGTGAGAAATACACCTGTCCCACAGCTGGATTGCCAGTTCGCAGAGTCAACAAAACACAGTGCCCCCTTGCCTGTTTATGTAGCTGAGAGCAGTGGTATTGTCTGTTAGGACAGCGACACAAGTTCCCTTGATCAGTGGTAGAAATGTCTGAAGAGCAAGTTTTATTGCCAGCAGCTCGAGATAATTGATGTGGTGTGACAGGACATGTGCATTCCACCTGCCGGTGATGCACAAACCATTCAGGTGAGCACCCCAACCCCACCGGGAGGCGTCCGATGTCAGAGTCAGCTGTGGTGGTAGTGGACAGAAGGGAGCACCTTGGAGAAGATTGGTGGGGAATGTCCACCAGGCCAGAGATTCTTGAACCACTGGAGGAGGGTGGAGATAAGTTGATTGGTGATGCAGCTCTGGATTGAAGTTGTGGAGGAACCAAAGCTGAAGAAGTCGCATTTTCAACTTGGCAAAGACTTGGACCACCGTGATGGCAGCCATGAGCCCTAGAAGTCGTTGAATTTAGAAAGCCATAATGGATGGTTGAGATCAAAGCAGATTTGACAGATTGAGAATGTATGTAGCTCTGTTCCTTGGTAAGTATGTTTTGCACTGGATGGAGCCGATGAGAGCTCCTATAACCTGCTCCTATTGTGAGGGCTGGAGGTGAGATTTCTCAACAGTCACCCAAAGACCTAGTGTCTGTAGCAGAGCGAGAGTCTCCATGAGATTGTGCAGTAAGGAGTTCTGAGAATCTGCAACAAGCAACCAATCGTCTATGTATGGGGAAATGCTGATACCTCAAAGTTGCAGGAATGCAGCCACCACCACCAGGGTCTTGGTGAACACCATGGGAACAGCTGAGAGGCCGAAGGGAAGAACCGTGTATTGGTAATGATGTCAATCAATCGCAAAGCGAAGATATTGGCAGTGGGAAGGGTGGATGGTGAGATGAAAGTATGCATCTTTGAGGTCCAAGGTAGCCATCCACACACCCTTTTGAAGAAGTGGTAAGATCAGCTGCAGAGACACCATACAAAAATGACAGTATTCTATAAAGGCATTCAACATTCTCAGGTCAAGGATTGGTCGGATGCCGCCATCCCTCTTGGAGACAGTAAAATAGCAGGAGTAGAACCCCCTGCCCCACTCCGGAGGTGGAACTTCTTTGATGGCGTGATTCTTTAGAAGAACTGAAACTTCTTCCAAGAGGGCCCGAGAGGGGGGTGTAATCACAAATGCTGGAAGGGTAGGGGGTTGTATAAAATCTATAAGGTAAACATGTGCAATAATGGAAAGGACCCAAGAATCCGTCGTGATCTCTCGCCAGGCTTGAAGATAAGGTGCCAGGTGCGTGAAGGATGCTGGAGAGTGTGGGAAGTCAAAGGCCCTGCTTGGACTTTGCCGGTTTGGGGAGGGGTGTTTGATGGCCAGCTCCGTATCGAAATTTTGGTGGATACGTAGGCCGTTGACCCCCCCAGTGAAGTACGTGGCCTCCAGGAATGGTCAGGGGACTGCCTGTTGTATGAATGTTTTTGCCAAGGATGGGATCAAGTGCGAGGTGTGTACTGCCTGGATGATGAAGACACTCCTAAGGTCCTTGAGGCCTTGATGCTCTTGTCCATATCTTGCAATATGGTATCAGTAGTGGCATTTAAAAGTCCCAGACCGTCAAAGGGGAGGTCTTCGATGTACGTCCGGGTATCCACCTGGAAAGTCGTGGTACACAATCACGAATGTTGGCGGAGAGCGATGGCTGACATGATTGTCTTTGAAAATGTATCCAGGACATGTTTAGAAGTACTTATTTGTCGTTTTGCTAGAACAAGGCTGTCTTTCTGTATCTTACAGGCCAACTGATGTTTGTCATCTGGGAGAACCGCAAGGACGTCCGAAAGTTGTTCCCATAAAGCATACTGATAGCGGCTCATGCAAGCTAAATAGTTGGTACTTTTAACACCAAGATCACCAGTGGAATAAAACCGTCTTCCAAAGGAGTCTAGTTTCTTGCTCTCTTTGTCAGAGGGGGTGGAATGTGTCTTCTTAGATTAAGAAGCTGATGTGACCACCATAGAGTTAGGTTTAGGGTGGTTAAAGAGAAACTCTGCACCCACCTCCTGGACCTTGTACATGTGGTCTAAATGGCAGGAGGAGACAGGTGCAGACGGTGGCTTATCCCATAGCACTTTGGTGGCCTGTAAGAGAACCGTGGACATAGGTAATGTTATCGCAGTTGAGGTGTCCAACTGAACTACATCAAAAACCGTGTCCATCACTAATGGTAGCGGTTGCACAACAGAAAGTCCCAGAGAATGAGCCATCCTCTTGACGAGGTCCCCGTAGGATGTGAGGTCTTCCAAAGGAGATATAGGAATGTCATCTGCAACTGTAGGTTTAGGAGAGGGATCTTCTGTAGAACTGTGAGTCTCTGATGCATCAGAGTCTGATTCTTTAGCAGACATGTCTGAAGAGTCAGATCCAGGTAGTTTGGCAGGAGGGGGATCATCCTTAGGAGGCGGTGGCATCGGTGCCAACAGCCGCAGTATCGGTGGGCTAGCCAGTTGATGCTGATCCTCCTCAAGCGGCTGGTCTGGGGCTTTAGACAGTGATACCAATGGGAGTGGTCTCGAGTGGCATGGAGACCTGGACCGGTGGATAGAGGAATGGTCCCAATCAGAAAAGCAGGCAGGTGTCTATGGCATAGAGGATGAAGGTGGAAAGGCTCCATAAAGATAGTGTAACTGCCGGCAATCCCACGTAACCATTGGGGCCCTGATGGATTAAATGGCCTGGGAGATCTATCCCTAGAGTAGTCACGCCTTGGTGAGCGATAGCGGGGGTTGTGTAGTCTCCCACACCGATATCGAAGGCACTGTGCCTGTCTGCAGAGACAGGGGAGCGATGCTGACTGTCAGCGGCTACTGGTCAGTGTCAACGTGCATTGATGTCGACCAGGGAGGGTGAGCGAGCAGACACAGATAAGAGCTCAGAGGGTGAACTGCTCTCCTTGGCGCCCCTCCTTGGCGAACAGCTCAGTATCTCTACATCATCGATATCAGAGACAGGCCGTAACTCGTCCGGTACCGGGGGTTTCAGTTGATGAATCAGAGAATCCAATAGTTGTATAGGTGGCGCAGACAAAACCACAGGGATGTCCGATACCGGAGCCTCAATGCTGACAGGGTGCACCTTAGGGGCTGTGCCCAATGCAGGACCCATAGCTTTCACAGACTCAGTCGCCTTAGGGGGTTTAGAACTGCCCTTTTTGGCGGCCTTATGTACATTATCAGATTTCTCTTTCTTCTTCTTCTTAATAGGAGTTGAAGTGCAGGAGTGTGCTGTTGATGCTGGATGCTTCAACGTCGGTCAAACGATGTCAGAAGCAGACTTCGATGTTGGTATGGGTGTCGATGTCGAAGGCTTGGAAGATAAGTTAGACTCCATCCCGGACGCCTGAGGTGCTAACGCCGACTCCAGAAGGGCCACCTAAAGATGCGCCGCTCTGTTTTTCCTTGTCTGATTGGAAAATTTGGCGCAATGTGGGCAGGAGTCTGGGCGATGGGATTCTCCGAGGCAAAAAATACAAAGGGTGTGCCCGTCCGGGGGAATAAGTTTACTGCCACAGTGTTTGAAAAATCCCCACTTCTTCACCATAAAAGTCCAAGGGCAAAGGCAGAGAAAAAAGGGAAGGGGGAAGGGGGGGAAAGGCCTGAAGGCCAACTGAGAAGTCCAACGAATTTCACCCTCTCACACCACGAACTAAAAACAATTTTTTAAAAGAGTTTTTGTCAGAAAAACAAGGAGAGAAAAAAGATAAACAAGAAGAGCGATCCGAGAGTGAAAAAACTACAAAGATCTCACCAACCAAAAAGAGCTGTTCACAGCGCAGCGGTAAGAAAGGAACTGGCAGGGTTCCTGCACATGCCTGAGGTTTGGGCGTGAAAATCCATTTGAGCTTGCTATGATACTGATCAGTTTAGTGCAGGCACACTAAACCCATGGGTGCGAAGCACAGAGACCATGTCAAAGATGGTAGGCTTCAGAGTGTGGTGCTCAGGGGCTGCAACTCAACCCCTTGGCCCACAAGGTTCTATTTGTCCCCCATGCTTTTCAGCATCTACATAAAGCTACTCAGAGAGATCATCCAGAGATTTGGGCTGAGTAGCTACCAACATGTGAATGACACTCAGCTCTACCTTCCACTTCCAACAGACCCCAGGGAGTCTATGGAAACCAAGAGCAAGTGCTGGGAAGCAGTTTTGGAATGTATGAGAGCTAACAAACTAAAACTTTATCCTCATAAAAGAGGTGCTACTGCTGGAGAGAAAGGCTTGACCCAGGAAATGGGATATTTCCTGTTCTGGAATGGGTTGCATGCCTCCCCACCCAAGAGCAGGTTCGCAGCTTAGGAGCACTGCTGGACCCAGGCCTCCTGTTGGATAAACAAGTGGCAGAAGTGGTTAGGGATGCCTTTCACCAGCTTCAGTTGGTGAGGCAGCTGCAGCCCTTACTGGGCAGAAAAGACCTAGCCATTGTGGTGTATGGCCTGGTAACATCTAGATTGGATTACTGCAATGCACTGAACATGGGTTGCAGCACCAAAACTTTGGAATCCCCTCCCTGCAAAGATTCATCTGTCTCCTGCTAGCACTGTCTTCCATGGGTAGGTGAAGCTTTTGTTTTGTTGTCTGACAGTCTCCCATTAATTGTTACTGGCCCTCCTTCCTGGTTTGGGTGGTTTGTGTTTATATGTTTATTGAAATATTTTATATATTATTTTAAATGCTGGTTTAATGTTGAAATATTTTAATGCTTTGATATTCATCTCCCTGGGTACTGTATATGGGTGCAAGCCAGCATAAAAATGTTTTAAATAACTAAAATAAAATGAATGCATTTTTACTGTATTTATTTCAAAGGAAAAAGAACCTGAATGTAAGACAACCCCCCCCCCAAAAAAAGAGAAGGTTATACATAAAACATAAAACCAGATGACCGTGAATTCAAAACATACCCTCTCTATCCTGTAACTGTTAACAAATAATATTAGATCAAACTGTTTCACATTTATAAAGACAAGACACTACCTTTTTTTTAAACCCCTAGAACTGAATTCCTAGAGAGAGGTTTACTGATGAACTGACCAATTGGCAATGCTATCCTAAACAGAATTACAACCTTCTAAATCCATTGGAATCAATGGTTTTAGAAGGGTATAACTCTCTAGAGAAGGGTATAACACTTCATATAGTTCCCAGTAAATCCTTAGAGAATGACAGGACATTACTTCCGGGTTCCCTCTAGAAATAATGTCATGCTGTCAATATGATGATGCTCTCCTCCATGTTCCCACCCACCAGTCTCCCAACTAGGGATGTGCAAAAAAAAATAAAAAAAAATTGGCCCAATTCGGATTTGGCTGAATTGGGCAGAATCAATTTCAGCGGACAGAAAGACTCTCGCATGTCAATTTCGGCAGTACCAGTGGATTCGAAGTCTTTAGGCCAGCCCAATATCAACTTCGGCCCCATTATATCCTATGGGCCATTGAAGTCAATGGTGAAAACACAGGGTATATTCTGGGGGCTGAAGGGGAGGGGGTTTGAGGGAGAGGTTCCAAACTCATATGGTAGCTGCTGGAGCCACTCCCCAAGATACCCACCAAGTTTCAAGAACATTGGACCAGGGGGTCCAATTCTATGGGCCCCAAACAGGTTGCCCCCATCCCCTCCATTGTTCTCTATGGTGGGGGGGAGGTTACATTTTTCCCACGGTGCTGTTAGTGGCTCTGGAGGGGAGGAGGTTTGAAGGAGAGGCTCCAAATTTTCCGGGTAGCTTCAGGAGCCTCTCCCAACATAAAGGAGCCTCTCCCAACATAAACCCCCATGTCCTAAAGCAATTGGACCAGTGGGTCCAATTCTATGGGCACCCAAACAGGTTACCCCCATTACCTCTATTGTTTCCAATGAGGAAACCCAGAATCTCGGGGAAAGTGAACTGTCTTGGGAGATGCTTTGTTTGCCACAAGAACAAGTGGCACCCTCCAGAACAAGTGGCAGTGTGGCCATGCAAGCATGCCACAGTGCCACATAGAAATCCCAAAAGACCAACAGAAACAACATTTATACAGGCCCTGCCCTGTATAAATTGATGGTGCAACTACATTGGACCACTCACACCACACACACCTTAAAAAGAATATTTATAGCTCTGGAAAAAATGCAGTTTGAGCCTCTCCCTCAAACCCCCTCTCCCTCAAACCCCCTCCCCCAGAATATACCCTATGTTTCACCATTGACTTCAATGGCCCATAGGATATAATGGGGCCTAAATTTCAGCAGCAATTCAGTGGTAAGCCAATTCAGATCAGAGAATCTGAATCGGCCATCAGCAGCCTGAACTATAGTTGTACAAATATCAGCAGAGAGATTTCCTTCTACTAAAAAGGAGGCTCTTTTAGTGATGGTACTAGCAGAGAAATCCACCAGAACCATTCCTACGGAGGTTTTTAGGTGATCAGTTAAAATCTACTTCTTTCACCAAGCCTTCTGTGCACACTGAGCTTAATGACAGATATATTCCCATTAAAGTGCTATTAATTCTAGTGTTCATTTTTATGATACTGGAATTCATTAATTTTAAATATGTTTTCTGAAACTGCTTTGAGGTACTTTATGACAGATAGTAGCAAATAAATGAATTAAGAGGCTCACCAAGAAATTACAGAACACCCAAGGAGTGCTAGGCTCCAGGCCAGAACATTGCATTCATCTCTCACAGAGACCACTGGCCTTGAAACAGTATTCAGAGCTTGCACTGCTACATAGGGCACGGTTCTGCTTAGGAGATAGTCAGGACAAATGGTGTTGCTCAGAGTTATCTACAGTTCTGCAGGTTAGTTTACCACTAGCACAAAACCTTCTTCCATTTGGCTTTTTTGCCACTGCCTGCTTGCTCCTGAGGTCATTAGCTGGTTTCCTACAGTCATCCAGCAACCACTGTTTACTGTCTTGTCCCATATAACTCCTGTCTTTCCCCAACAGACTTTGTACCACCTTGTGGATCTTATGTAAACAGAATAGGACACCAATTAGATATGCTATTCACTATGCAGTCATCTACCCAAGTACTAGTTCCCACTACTGGATTATATCATGAAGTTGAACACGCATGTACATGGCAGCACTGAAAGCTGATTCTTATCCAGTACTAAGGGTTCAAGAAGGAATTATTTCTTGGCATGTAGATTCAGGAGCCATGTTGGTCTAAAGCAGCAGAACAAAGTTTGAGTCCAATGGCACCTTTAAGACCAATAGAGTTTTATTTAAGGTGTAAGCTCTTGTGTGCAAGCACAGTTCCTCAGACAAACTGAAACAAAATTTCTTCAAGCCTTACATACAAAAAGAAGGGGGGTTGAAAGCATCAAGAAGAATCAGTTAAGAGTTAAGATGCATAAGTGAAGCTGAGACAGGATCCAGGTGGCAAGATCAATGAATGGCAGCAAATTAGCACACAAATGTGAGAGCTAACAAACAGATGTGAGAACAAAGCCTCAGTCCCGCGGCACCCCCAAGACCAACCAAACTCAACCCTTGGTACATTCAGGAACAGAGAGACTCTGCATGTGTAGATGTAAGCTTCTTCAAATATACACAAATAGATTTCCTCAAATATTACATACAAGTAGGGGGGTTAGTTGCTAGGACGAGCTAATTGGAGTCAAGATGCATAAGTAACTGAACAATAAATACAGCTAAGATTGGAATAACACATTTGGCAAGACATGTAAGTAGCAACAAATGGGCATACAGATAATAACGGAGTTAACAACAGATATGAGAAACATCTGAGTCCAGTGGCACCTTTAAGACCAACTATCCCGGTCCCCCCAGGCCTCCTGACAGGATGACTGGGAGAGGAGGATCCCTGAGCAACCACCCCCTGTGCCAGATGGGCCTCCCCACCCTTCACTTACCAGCAGCAGTGGTGGCGTGAGGAAGACCGATGGCAATGGTGGCTGCATGGCAATGAGGGGGCTGATGGAGGAGCCACTCGGTGCAGCAGAGCACCCAGGCCCACAGCGCCAAGGAGTAGCACCCAGGCCACAGCGGCAGGATGGCAAGGGCTGCGGGCAGGCCCAGGCCCAAAGGCGACAGGAGCTGGGGGAGCTCAGTGGGGCTCCAGAGGCAGCAGGCTGAGGCGGCAGGGAGGCATGGTCACCAGACTGGTGAGAAGGAGACACACCATGGAACCTCAGCGCAGGCTTATGGCACGAACAGCAGAGGCAACAGTGGGGGTGGGACTAGATGGGGTGGGCCCACATCTTCCCCTCTGGAGGGAGGTGGGGTCAGTGGGCAAGAGTGGTTCGGGAGCAGAGGGGCTATAAAAGGAAACAGAAGAGGGCCGATGAGGAGGGGCCCATGTGAATGTAATAAAGAAGGAGAGACAGAGAGAGAGAGAGAGAGAGAGAGAGAGAGAGAGAGAGAGAGAGAGAGAGAGAGAGAGAGATATGAGAGCATGGACTCTGAGGGGCAGGGAAGTGAATGTAACCTCCACTCAGACCCCTTAGGCTGAAGCTCTTTTTCTCCTGACCCTTTGGGGTCCCTTTCGTCCTCTCGAGCTTCCCCTGGCGACCTGGGGAAAGCCCTGAATGGACCTTCCCAATCATTCTAGTGGGTCAAGGGAAGGAAGAACTGCAGCATCACCACGGCAATGGGGGGACCGCCTGCAGGAGCCCCAGGGTGATGTGACACCAGCAAAGTTTAATTTCTTGGTATAAGTGAGAACTGGGTGACGTAGTGTGTGTAGTAACAAAATAAGCCGATATCTCTGTTAAGCCCTGGGGGTTTCATTGTCCTCAGTGTTGTAATAACTTGTAATTCAGAAGTCTCCCATTCCAGTCTGTTTCTGGAATTCCTTTGCAATAAAACAGCTTGAGGTCCCCCACTGAATGCCCTCTCTCTCATTGATTCCTGATTTGATGTGGTCAGGGGGCTTGCATGGTTTGATGGGGCTGTGGGCTATGCTGTGGAGGGCCACCCAAGATGGACAGGCCACAGCAGAGAACTCAGACAAAATGTGATCCACTGGAGAAGGAAATGGCAACCCACTCCAGTATCTTTGCCAAGAAAACCCCATGGACAGTAACAAAAGCCTAAAAAATATGACACCAGAAGATGGGCCTCTCAGGTCAGAAGGTGTCCAGTATGCTACTGGGGAAGAGCAGAGGACAAGTACAAGTAACCCCAGATAGAATGAAACAGCTGGGCCAGAGCCGAAAGGATGCTCAGCCATGGATGTGTCTGATGGTGAAAGGAAAGTCTGATGCTGCAAAGAACAATACTGTATAGGAACCTGGAATGTAAGATATATGAATCAAGGTAAGTGTCAGAAATGTCTGTTTGCTATTTTACACTGAGTCCATTGTTCTGTGTTCCCTATCTCATCCCTGCATTGCGCTTGCATAGTTATGCTGGCAGTAATGTGGGAGCTTCTTCTCTGCCGCTCAGTCTTATCACGGTGGCCTTGAATGTGGGCTTTGGGCTATTCTTGAGCTTATGAGAATTTTCCAGTCCTGAGAAGACAAGGGGAGGACGGAGTTGTCTCCCGCCCATTAAGTAATTCTCCCGCCGGGAGTTTCCCGCGCGCGCGCTTACAGTTCATTTGCTAGTTGCATTTTGCATCACACTATAACCTTGCTTGAGCCGCTTCTCCCGCCATTCCTGACAATGATCCTTCACTGTGGGTTTTAGCACTGTATTCCAATAAAGCCTTTCTTAATCAAAGAATGCTTGGATCTACTTGCTTTTAAACCTGACAGAAATTGACAGGAATCTTCATCACTGTGCTACCTCCAGCCCCTGCCTTCCACCAAGATGAGCAGTTCTGGGGGAACACCAGTGATGGTCCCAGCGACTACCACACCTATCACGACGGTTCCTGTTACCACTGCGGTGATTCCAGTGACCACGGTTCCCGTTACGACCATGCCGGCTACAGTCACGCCAGTGACTACGACCCCGGTAACGACAGATTTGATCCCGTACTGTTCGGCCAGACCTGTTACCCCTCCATTGATCAGCACCGTGGGAGCATCCTATACTCTCCCAATCTACAGCCCAGCGGGGCCGACCCAGAGCCATGGAGGGGCGATACCCCGAACCTACTATCACAGTGCCCCGATCCCATGGGATAAGTGGGTTACCCAGCGGAAGTCGCGGGACTGGACTAAAAATCTATTGGACACAACCCAGACAACCTGGTCCTTACCTGGGAGCCAGAGTCGGGACAGTTTGCTGGATCCCCGAGGAAGCTTTGGGCTCCCACAGGGACGGACCCCACGCGGATCAACGAGGCCCGGGTCCAGCCCGGATGCTGATGCACGCATGGACACTATCCAAGATGATACCCGACGGTTAATGCGGGACATGGGCAAGCTGATGCAATCCCTCCCGCAGATGATGGACCAAGCTATCCGTGCACACCCGCTGACCCAGCCATGACCCGCCCCTGCTCCAGCACCACCGGTATTGCCTGGACAACCCCTCCCCGGTCAACCGATTCCTGGGCAGCCAGTACCAGGAGCACCAGCTCCTGGCCAGCCAGCCCCGGCAGGACCCGTGCCGGCAGGGCCACTTCCAGGACAACCAGTCCTGGGCTAGCCTCCACCGGTCCTCCCACCACCAGTTCCTGCGCCAGCGCCCCTACCGCTGCCAGCACCAGTACCAGGCATGATCCCCATCCCACCAATAATACGACCCAAAGACATGTTGGAGATCACTTTTGACGGAGACCCCAAGACTGTGTCGTTTTTCATCTTACAGGTTGGAAAATTTGTGCAGCGGTGGGGCCATGTGTTCCCGGATGAAGAGCAGCAGGTGAAGTTTATCGCTTCGCGATTCCGGGGGATTGCTACCAGCTGGTACGTGGCCTTGCATGATCTGGAGGCAGTGGAGCTGGGAAATGTAGATGACTTCATGTGGGCCTTGAGAAATCGCTTTGAAGACCTGGCAGTAGCCCAAAAGGCGGAAGCCTTTCTCCGCACCTTCAAACAAGGCAAATTGGCCGTGAGGGAGTACTCAAGGGAGTTCCAAAGGCATGCTGCCAAGATTCGAGACTGGACTGATCCGGTGCTGGCTCAACAATACCGAATGGGACTAGCGGTGGATGTCCGCCATAATGTCCTCAGCTCCAAGGAGCCACGCACGCTCCAAGGTTGGATGGAAGAGGCAGAAAAGGCCGAAAGCTGACTGCGCCTCATGAAACTGGATTTATCTCTTGGGAATAGCCGTCCGAGTACCTCTACCACCCAGGTCAGAAGCAAACCAACTTTCACCCAGAGCGGTGTGAGGGATCAACGCATGAGACAGGGCTTGTGCCTCAGATGTGGGGAGAAAGGGCATTTTGCAGCCTCCTGTCCCAAGGAGGACCCAGGTCGGGCCCTATCCCAGGAAGAACAAAGGCGACGGCCGATGCCAACCCCCAGAAAGGGAACAGCCAAGCCGTGCAATCCACGGGCCCTTTTTGCCAACCCAGACACTGTGGATTCCTTGATTTTGGAAGAAGAAGAGGGTGAGCCGCAGGGAAACGAGCTGGTCCTGTTTGTAAGTGGCGCAGCACAGCAGGACCCTACCCTTGAAGCGCCCAAAATGGTGAGCAATTACCCCTCCCTCTTCTTTGTGACTGTAATTATAATGAATCCAGTAATGATGACCCACATCATGGTCCGAGCCCTCATTGACTCTGGGTGTGGGAGGGACTTGATAAACCCATCCCTGGTAATGGGACTAGAAGCCATGGTTACCAGCTTGAAGGACCCCATCACCTTTACACAAATGGATGGGTCACCGATGAAAGAACCTTGCCGGTTCGAGACCATCCCCTTACGGGTGGGTGCTGGGGAACACTGGGAGCTCCATTCTTTTGTGATAGCTCCACAAGCCCAGTTTCCACTGGTTCTGGGTAGCCCGTGGCTACATGGTCATGATCCTTATATTCTCTGGGAAGAAGGGATAGTACGCTTTATTTCCCCAAAATGCACGGAGCATAAGTGGGACCCTTTGTGGGGGAATCCTCCAGACAACGATCCCCCACGAGCCTGCCTAGCAATAGAGGACATTAACCGCATTCCCAAAGAATACAGGCACTTGGCTCGCGTCTTTGAGGAGGAAGAGGCAGACGAACTGCCCCCCCACCGTAATTCAGACTGTGCCATAGAGATTCTCCCGGGGCAGAAATTGCCTAGAGGGAAAATATATGCCATGAGTCCCATGGAAAAAGAGGAGCTACACAGGTTCATTGATAAGAACCTAGCACGTGGATTTATCCGACCGGCTTCGTCCCCCTTTGCGGCTCCCGTGCTGTTTTGTAAAAAGAAAGATGGGGGACTGAGACTTTGCACCGATTATCGGGGTCTTAATGCAGTCTCAGCCACCAATGCCTATCCCATGCCCCTCATCAAAGACCTGTTAGCAGAGGTGGCGAAGGGGAAGGTGTTTTCCAAATTGGATTTACGCGATGCCTACTTCCGAGTCCGCATTAGACAAGGGGATGAACACAAGACTGCCTTTAATACCCTTCTGGGACAGTTTGAATACCGAGTTACGCCCTTCGGATTGCAAGGGGCTCCTGGGGTCTTCATGAACTTAATAAATGAGGTGCTGCACCCCTATTTGTTCAAGGGGGTGGTTGTTTACTTGGATGATATCTTGGTGTATAGCTCGGATCTAGAGACTCACATCAAAATGCTCCGGGAGGTATTGGAAAGGTTGTTAGAGCACAAACTGTTTGTCAAGTCTAAGTGCGAATTTCATCAGAGGCGCATTGACTTCTTAGGGTACCGCATCTCCCCGGATCGCTTGGAGATGGACCCGAAAAAGGTCCAAGATGTTTTAGCTTGGGAACCCCCCAAGACCAGGCGACAGCTCCAGAGTTTTCTCGACTTCACCAATTTTTACCGCCAATTTTTGCCCCACTTTGCCCAAGTTGCCCTCCCTCTCACAGATCTACTCAAAACCAAGGGGAGGGGGGCAAAAGCATCCCAACCAGGAGCGCGCTTAGATTGGACACCTCAGTGCCAACAAGCGCTTGACCAACTTAAACTTTTGTTCACCTCCGAACCTGTGTTGGTGCACCCAGATGAGACCAAGAAATTCATTGTAGATGCCTCAGACACCGCTATGGGGGGGGCGATCTTGCAGGAGGATGCCCAGGGGCACCTCCACCCGCTTGCCTATGTATCTCGGAAATTTAATGAAACTGAGAGGTTTTGGCCCATTTGGGACAAGGAAGCAGCTTCCATTCGATTGGCTCTACTCACCTGGCGACACTGGCTGGAGGGAGCCCGAGTCCCATTTGAAATTTGGACTGACCATAAGAATCTTGAGGTACTACGGAAGCCCCGGGTCTTAAATGCCAAGCAGTTCTGATGGGCTGAGTTTTTCTCCAAATTCCAATTCACCCTGCACCATTTCCCAGGTAAATCCAACCACTTGGCAAATGCTCTCTCACGTCTACCCCAGCATGATAGCAAAAAAACTGAGGTGAGAGAGTCATTTTTCACCCCAGACCAACTGATCGGGGTGGTAGTGACCCGCAAGCAAAGCCGACTAGAACCAGTTCCCCAAACCCCAGGGGTGCCGTGGGAAGAGCGTTTTGCCACAGCTGTGACCGATCAGGAGAAGGAAGAGCTTCAAGCTCGGGGAGATCTGGTGTGCAAGCCCAATGGCTGCTGGTACAAGGGAAATAAACTGTTTGTTCCTGAAAGCACATGAAAGCAGGTCTTGCAGTCTGCCCATGATTTAAAACCTGCAGGACATTTTGGGTACGTGAAATCACTGCACCTATTGCAACGCAACTTCTGGTGGCCCCGAATGAAAAAGGATTTGTCACTCTATATACAGTCCTGCCCAATGTGTAGCCATTGCAAATCCAGAGTGGGAAAAACCCCGGGAATCCTGCAGCCGTTGCCCATTCCAAGCCGTCCCTGGGAAGTCATTTCTATGGACTTTATCACCGACCGACCTCCTAGCAAACATATGACTGTCATTTGGGTGGTGGTTGACCTGTTTTCTAAGCAAGCACATTTTATACCGTTTGCTGGCTTGCCAACAGCTAAGGTCCTGGCTAGGGCCTTTTTACAACACATTGCTCGACTCCACACTTTGCCTATCAAAATAATATCCGACCGTGGAGTTCAGTTTGTTTCCAAATTATGGACTGAATTAATGGCCCTCATGGGCATAGAGCGTGCTTTGAGCAGTGCATACCATCCAGAAACTGATGGCCAAACGGAAAGGGTGAATCAAACTCTGGAATAGTATTTATGTTGTTTCACCAACTATCAGCAAGACAATTGGGTGGATTTATTATCGTTGGCAGAATTTGCATACAATAACTCTTGGCATGCTTCTACCGGAATGTCTCCATTCAAAGCCGCTTTGGGCTATGATAGCCCCCCTCTCCCTTTTTTGAAACCTGGGGGAACGGGAGGGAAAGCCACAGATTGGTGTAAGACTTTTCGTGAATCTTGGCCAGTGATTGTTGAAGCATTGAATTGAGGCCAAAGCTCAATATAAAAAACAGGCTGACAAGAAAAGGGCGGTGGGATGGGATCTTCAGCCTGGTGACTATGTATACCTGTCTACTAAGAACCTGCGTCTATCCCAAGCATCGAGAAAACTGGCTTGGAAGTATATTGGCCCATTCAAGATTGTTCGTTGTATCAATAAAGTGACTGTCCAATTGGACCTACCTAAAGCTCTTAAAACAATTCATCCCATCTTCCATTTCAGCCTCCTCAAACCGACGTTTCCCCTGACTAAGTGGCATCCAGAGCATCCTGCATCCCCCGCTGATGGTAGATGGAGAGGAACATTATGAACTGGCTGACATCCTGGACTCTAAACTAATAAGGGGACAATTGTATTATCTGGTCGAGTGGGTTCACTTTGGGCCCCAACATCGAGAATGGGTGAAAGTTGCTGATATCAATGCACCTGAACTCCTCAAGGACTTTCACTCTTGCTTCCCGGCGAAACCGGGCGGCCCCTTATTTTCCCCTTCCTGAGTGGTGGGTGGGAGGTATTTGGGGAAGGGCAGAGTCAGAAATGTCTGTTTGCTATTTTACACTGAGTCCATTGTTCTGTGTTCCCTATCTCGTCCCTGCATTGCGCTTGCGTAGTTATGCTGGCAGTAATGTGGGAGCTTCTTCTCTGCCGCTCAGTCTTATCACGGTGGCCTTGAATGTGGGCTTTGGGCTATTCTTGAGCTTATGAGAATTTTCCAGTCCTGAGAAGACGAGGGGAGGAGGGAGTCGTCTCCTGCCCATTAAGTAATTCTCCCGCCGGGAGTTTCCCGCGTGCGCGCTTACAATTCATTTGCTAGTTGCATTTTGCATCACACTATAACCTTGCTTGAGCTGCTTCACCCGCCATTCCTGACAATGATCCTTCACTGTGGGTTTTAGCACTGTATTCCAATAAAGCCCTTCTTAATCAAAGAATGCTTGGATCTACTTGCTTTTAAACCTGACAGTAAGTTGGATGTGGTCAAAAATGAGATGGCAAGACTGAACATCGACATCTTGGTAATCAGTGAACTAAAGTGGACAGGAAAGGAAAAATTTAACTCAGAAGACCATTATATCTACTACTGTGGCCAAAAATCCCACAGAAAATATGGTGTGGCCTTTATAGTCGACAAGAGGGTAGAAAAGGTAATAATGGGATACAATCTCAAAAATGACAGAAAGATCTCAGTCCGAATCCAAAACAAACCATTCAAAATCACAGTAATCCAAATCTATGCCCCAACCACAGACGCAGTGGAGGCTCTAATGGACCAGTTCTATGAAGGTGTTGTAGAGGTGTTATAGAACTAACACCAAAAAAATATGTCCTTATCATCATAGGGGACTGGAATGCTAAAGTAGGAAGTCAAAAGGTAACCGGGATAACAGACAAGTTTGGCCTTGGAAAACAAAATGAAGCAGGGGAAAGGCTAACAGAGTTTTGTCAAGAGAGCATACTGGTCATAGCGAAGACCCTTTTCCAACAACCTAAGAGGTGACACTACACATGGACATCACCAGATGGGCAACACCGAAATCAGATTGACTGCATCATTTGCAGTCAAAGATGGAGAAGCTCTATACAGTCCATAAAAACAAGACCTGGAGCTGACTGTGGCTCAGATCATGAGTTACTCATTGCAAGATTTAGGCCATTCAGGTTTGACCTAGATCACACCCCTTATGAATATAAAGTGGAGGTGAAGAATAGGTTTAAGGGACTAGATTTGATAGTCAGAGTGCCTGAAGAACTATGGACAGAGGTTCGTGACATTGTACAGGAGGCAGCAATCAGCACCATCCCAAAGAAAAAGAAATGCAAGAAAGCAAAGTGTCTGTCTGATGAGGCTTTACAAATAACTGAGGAAAGAAGGAAAGTGAAAGGCAAAGGTGAAAAGAAAAGATTTACCCAACTGAATGCAGATTTCCAGGGAACAGAAAGGAGAGATAAGGAGACTTTCCTGAATGAACAATGCAAAGTAATAGAGGAAAACAATAGAATGGGAAGATCTCTTCAAGAAAATTGGAGAAATCAAGGGAACGTTCCGTGCAAAGCTGGCCATGATAAAGGACAAAAACAGTAGGGACCTAACAAAAGCAGAAGAGATTAGAAAGAGATGATAAGAATACATGCAAGAACCATACCAGAAGGACCTCAATGTCCTTGACAACCACGACAGTGTAATCACTGACCTCAAGCCAGACATCCTGGAGTGCGAAGTCAAATGGGCCTTAGAACGCATTACTAACAACAAAGTGGAGGTGATGGTATCCCAGCTGAGCTATTCAAAATCTTAAAAGACTATGCTGTTAAAGTTCTGCATTCAATATGCCAACAAATCTGGAAAACACAACAGTGGCCACAGGATTGGAAAAGGTCAGTTTACATTCCAATCCCAAAGAAGGGCAATGCCAAGGAATGTTCAAACTATCGCACAATTGTACTCATTTCACACATTAACAAGGTCATGCTCAAGATCCTACAAGCTATGCTTCAGCAGTATGTGGACAGAGAACTGCCAGAAGTACAAGCTGGGTTTCAAAGAGGTAGAGGGACTAGAGATCAAATTGCCAACATTCACTGGATTATGGAGAGAGCAAGGGAGTACCACAAAAACATCTACTTCTGCTTCATTGACTATGCTAAAGCCTTTGATTGTGTGGATCACAATAAACTATGGCAGGTTCTTAAAGAGATGGGAGTACCAGACCACCTCACATGTCTCCTGAGAAACCTGTATAAGGTTCAAGAAGCAACAGTTAGAACCGGATATGGAACAACTGATTGGTTTAGCACAGGAAAAGGAGTATGACAAGGATGTATATTGTCACCTTGCTTATTTAATTTATATGCAGACTACATCATGCAAAATGCTGGCCTGGATGAATCACAAGCTGGAGTTAAGATTGCTGGGGAAAAGATCAATAACCTCAGGTATGCAGACGATACCACTCTGATGGCAGAAAGTGAAGAGGACCTAAAGAGCCTCTTGCTGAAAGTGAAAGAGGAGAGTGCATAAGTTGGCTTGGAACTACGCATCAAAAGAACTAAGATCATGGCATCTGGCCCCATCATTCCTTGGCAAATAGAAGGGGAAGTCATGGAAGCAGTGACAGACTTCATGTTCCTGGGATCCAAGATCACTGTAGACAGTGACTGCAGCCATGAAATTAAAAGATGCTTGCTCCTTGGGAGGAAAACGATAGCCAATGTAGAAAGCATAATAAAAAAATAGAGACATCACCCTGCCAACAAAAGTCCATGTGGTCAAAGCAACGGTGTTCCCAGTAGTAATGTATGGCTGCGAAAGTTGGACTGTAAGGAAGTCTGAGCACTGAAGAATTTATGCTTTCGAATTATGGTGCTGGAGAAGACTCTTGAGAGTCCCTTGGACTGCAAGGAAAACAAATCAGTCAATCCTAAAGGAAATCAACCCTGACTATTCCCTGGAAGGTCAGATACTGAAGCTGATGCTCAAATACTCTGGCCACCAAATGAGAAGGAAGCACTCCCTGGAAAAGACCCTGATGCTGGGAAAGATTGAAGGTCAAAGAAGAAGGGGACGGCAAAGGATGAGATGGTTAGAGGGTGTTATCGATACAATGAACATGAAATTAAGCAAACTCTGGAGGACGGCGGAAGACAGGAGGGCCTGGCATGATGTGGTCCATGGGGTCACGAAGAGTCAGACTCGACTGTGCGACTGAACAATAACATAATTGAGTGCCCTTGGAGGTTGAAATGTTCTCCTACAAGTTTCTCGTTTTTGTGATTCTTGGTGTCAGATTTGTGTCCATTTATCCTTTGGCATAGGGTTTGACCTGTTTGTAGAGAACTGAAGGGTTCTATTGGCATTTAATGGAATATACAATGTTAGAAGATGAGCAAGTGAATAAGCCTGAGATGGTGTAATTGATGTTGTTGGGTCCAGTGATTGTGTTGTCTCGCAGCAAAGTTGGCATCTGCGTTTATTGCCAGCTCTGGTACCAGTGCCCATGTTCAAATTAGATGTTGTATTATTGTGAGTTGTTTGAGATTAGGGGGCTGTCTGGGCATAAGAAAAGGTTCCCCCCAGTACTTTTAAAAGAGAACTGTCATTATCCAGTAGAGGTTGTAAGTCGCTGGTGATGCGCTGAACTATTTTGAGTTGAGAGCTGTGTGTGACTACTAGTGGTGTTCTGTTAGTGTTTCTTTTGGGCCTGTCTTACAACAGGTTTTCTCTGGGTATCATTCTTGCTTTTTAATTTGTATCTTTGAATTTATCAGGTGGACAGATATATGACACCAAGCTTTTCCACAGCAAGTGCATAAAATGTGGAAGTAAAATATGCATGTATATGTATTTTTAAATAATCATGTATGTACATTTGGTAATGGCCAAACAAAGATCCCAGATACGCATAACTGGATGCTTAACGATGCATGCACATATATATTTTACTTCTACACTTTATGAGTTTGCTGCAGAAAACACCAAGATTGACACAATGTTTCATACAGCAGTTGTAATATGTAGCACTATATTTACTTGGGATATCATAACAAATTATCTGCCTCTGACATATATTCACATACCCAATCAAAGAACAATGCTTTTTGCAGAGACTGTGCTCATTTTCTTTCCTTGTATCTGGCCAAATATCTGATTTCAAAAGAAAGCATCCTTGATTCTCCTGCTTAATCATGCCAGTATCCTTTTGGACTGGCTTGCATCATATTTAATCTGTGGTATAAATATCATTTGGGCTTCTAGTAGAATTTTTTTAATTATCTCAAAGTTTCCCGAAGGGATCTGTCCCTCCTAACTATTCTTTTTTATTTTTATACCAATTTCCAAACCTGAAATAACCCCATGGACCTGGTATTTGCCCACTGGGACAAACATGCAGTACCTGATTAGATTAGGCTTCCATATGCCTGACGTTTGAAGGGGGGGGGGAGTAATTCCAGTTACAAAATCCTAGGCTCTTGTCTCCTCCAATTATTCTTTTGGACCTCTTTTTCATAAATCCTCTACACAAATCAGTCTCATTGTGATATTTTCCTATTACCTATTTTGTGAAGGAAACAAACTTTAAAAACTCAAAGAGGAGAAACAGAGCACACTAAAGCATCCTTTTTGCCAAAGCTGGGGGGTGGGCAGAATAGCTTTTATCATGTTATCCTTCTGGATTGCCAGGCATTGCCTTGCAATAGCTCCGTTCCTTTCGAAAATGACCGTTCTGACCCACAGCTATTAGTCGATAGCACGTCGCTGAGTTCTGTCTTGTCTCTCGTGCTATTTAATATTTACATGAAACCAATGAGGCGATCCACAGATTTGGAGTGCAGTATCACTGGTACACTGATGACATGCCATACGGTTCTGTCTCTCCTTTATCCAGTTGCAAGGCATCCACAGAAATTCTGAAGCAATGCGTGCAGACAGTGAGGGGCTGCTTGTTGGTTAACTAACTGAAATTTAATTCAGACCGGGGGGGTCCCCTCTGGAATAGAACAGCACTAAAGATCAAATCTGCTGGTTGGAGGTGCTTCTGCATCCATTAATTAATAAACTGACTATAAAGCTGGCTCCAGTAGCAGATATTCCTGGAGAGAGTCGACCTGGAACTAAGGTCATATATGCCCTGGTAACATCTATATTAAAAACCGCAACACACTTTCCATGAGGCTACCATGGAAGAATGTTCAGAAATTTTGATTAATGCAAAAAATGGTGGTGAGGATTTTAACTGGGAGTCAATGTGATGAACAAATATAAATACTAGTAGTATATGGCTTTCACATGCCTCTCAACGTGTGTCTGGGCAAAATTCGAAGTGATGGTATTGGTCTTTAAAGCTTTAAATATATTGACAGTGAAGAACCTGAAAGACCACCTTCACTCATATGATCCCTTTCAGAATCAGGTGGTGCCCTACCCTGTGAGCCTGTGTTACCTGAAGTAAGACCTGCAAGCACTTAAGTCAGGGTCTTTGGGTGCTGTACCAAGTTATGGAATGCTTACCAACTGAGGTATGCTTGCGCCCTCACATTCCTCCTGGACATGTAATCAGATGCAACAGTCTATTTATTCTGGAAGGTCTTGGATGCGGGGTGAGTCACTAATTTATTCTGAATGTATCACTGTGATTTGATATGGTTTGTGTTTATGGCTGATATCTATCTTGCTGTTTTATTGTTGATGAGTTTATTATGTATTAGTATTATTATATGACTGCAAGCCACCTTGGGTGCTCATTCGAAGCTGAAAGGTGGGGTATAAATTGCTGGATAAATAAATAATCTACCTCTGAAATCTAAGCTACATTACATTTTTTGATGAGTTGGGTCATACAGCAGCTGCAGGGAAAGGCATTTTTAAAGTCCCCAGGAGCCCAATTGGGTTTAGGATGACAGTGCAGGGGGAGGAAGGGCTCCTGCCTCCTCCCCTATGCTATTTTCCCAATGCAAAACCATAAGTCTCTGAACCTGCACAGAGCACTGCACTTAACCCTGAGTGCTACACTGCCAAATCAGAAGGCAAACCTTAGCTGCCCCTCCCCAGACCCATATGGGTCTTTTAATTAACATTCAGTTTTAACACTTTGTAGGTCATATTCAGGATCAAATGGGACATTTAAAAAAATCCCTCTGTCACATTGACTAATTGTAACTATCAATAGTCTGTTTCAGCATGCCTGTATGTTTCATCTCTACTTGCTCCACAAGAACATTAGGAGGCTACCCAAACAGAGATCCATATCATTCACAGGAACTTCCCTGGCACACCCAAGGTCTTATATTTTGTATCTGTGTCTCTAAGATGGGCATGAGACACATCCCCTTTTCCCTATGCTCCACTGATGGATTTGGTCTGTCAGCCTGTCAGCTTTCATTGGGCACAGCATGACATAAGTCCGCACTGGGGCAGTGAAAATCTGTTTGCAGTCAGCCCTTCCAAAAGCTCCCAATGAACATAATAGCTGACCTTCTCCAAAAAAATGTTGTTTCTGTTGGCTATGAAAGGCTTGCAGATTATGGTGGCCTCACAAATAATATTCAGATGATTCAATGTTTTTTAAGGCTCGACACTGAATATTGGTTCCTTGGAACTGTTCAAAATGCCTTCCACCATAAACAAATTTAACACTAAAATTACCAGGAAGACTATTAATTAAAAATGGGGCACAAAGTGATTGTTGGATGAGTTATAGCCCTGAACTATGCCTTTCTTATGGAAATCCCTGACCCCTACCCCCCACCCCAGTTGCTAAATGCCATCAACCATTCTTTAGCTTGTGTTCTGACTCCAAAAGCAGGGACATGAGATGACTAACAAAACCTTAAGTAGCATGAAGAAGATAATGACTATGGTATATCGAATAACCAATAATTTAAACTAAGATTTATCCATCATTTTTTCAAGGAAAATTGAAAATATTTCACAGAAGACCCTGCCTAGGCCTTGACCTGGATAACCCAGGGAAGCCCGATCTCATCAGATCTCGGAAGATAGGTAGGACTGACCCTGGCAAGTACTTGGAAGGGGGACCACCAAAGAATACCAGGGCTGGGATGTACAGGCAGGTAATATCAAGCCACCTCTCTGAAATGTCCTAGCCCCATGACTTCCAGGCTCACAAGCACACACACATACAAAATACTCACAAAAATAAAGAAATAAAAGAAGACCCAGACAAGGATAAAGCACTTTTTTTCAATGTAGAAATATATTAAATCATTGTTTGTATGAAGTAATGTTTCCTCAAGAGTTTGGAGTGTGGGTGGGTGGGGTTACCTCTCTCCCCATGACCTACCAGTTAGGGTTCAGAGAGGGGACCGTGATTTCTGTCTAACAATGATGTTTCTTGGATTTCCCTGCACCTATCACTCCAAGCTGCATCAGGGTAGCCAAGTTTATTTTATTTTACTCCATTTACTTCTCCCCGATTGGACCCCAAAGTGATTTACATCATTCTCCTCTCATTTTATCCCTTTGAGGTACTTGAGGCTGAGAGTGTATGACTAGCCCAAGGTCACCCAGCAAGCTTTGAAGCTGGAGTGGCGATTTGAACATAAGTCTCCCAGGTCCTACTCAGACACTGTAATCCAGGGGTGTTGAACTCATTTGTTATGAGGGCTGGATTGGACATAAATGTCACTTTGTCAGGCTGGACACAGGGAAACCCAATTAGAGATGTTATTTTTTATTCAAAATACAAATGGGCTTTAAACATAAGAGCATAAACAGAGCCCTGCTGGATCAGACCAGTGGTCTATATAGTCCAGCATTTTGTCTCACACAGTGGCCAATCAGTTCCTCTGAGACTACACAATATTCCCAATGAGGCCATCCCAGAGATCTATACAGGCTCACTGAGACCAGGATACGGTCTAACCAGCAGAGCAGATGTTGCAGGGAAATTTATGGATAAAGTGTATGACAGAGAAATGAAGCAATATGCAACAGCTCTAGAGGGTAAAATTGTTAATCTTGATGGGTGGAGTAATGTCCACAATGATCCTGCTGTATGTGCTTGTAAAACAATAGAAGAAGGGGATGTCTGCCTTGCAGAAACAATTGATATGTCAAGAAATGCACACAGAACAGAATACTTGCAAGAAGCAACAGCAAAAGCTATAATAACGTGAACAAAAATTCAAATGTCTAGTACACAGTTTTGGTCACAGACAATGCTGCAAATGTATCCAAGATGAGAAGAAATTTAGAAGAGTAGGAAGGGAATACAAAGCTAATAACATATAGTTGCAGTGCTCATTTGCTGCACCTCCTAGCCAAAGACTTTAGTGTTCCAGAAATAAATACTAGTGTTTGAAATTGCTAAATACTTCTGTAACAATCATTTTGCAGCAACAGCTTAGAAAAGAATGGGTGAAACCAGGGGTCTTTTCGTAGAAAAACAGCTACAGGAGCTCATTAGCATATGGTATGCTAATGAGCTATTAGGCTATTAGCATATGCCATGCCCCCTGACATCACCAGAAGTGATGTCAGAAGGGGAAGCAAAAGGGGGGGAGGCATCTTCAAAAGCCTCCCCTTCCCTTCCCCAGCTGGTCTGGGTGGGGGAGCTAAGAGAGAAGAGGTTTAAAGTTTAAACTCCTTCTTATGAGAGTTCGGCCACAGAAGGAGGAAAGGGAAGGAAAGAGAGAGAGTAGAGAGAAGGAAAGAGGGAAAGAAAGAGAAGGAAAGGGGAGGGAAAGAAAGAGAGGGAAGAAGGAGGGAAATTGGGAAAGGAGAAAAAAGAGAAGAGAAGAAGGTGGGAAAGAAAGAGAGAAGAGAAGAAGGAGGGAAAGAGGAAAAAGAGAGAAGGAAAGGAGGGAATGAAAGAAATTCGGCAGCAATTTGGCCCCATTATATCCTATGGTCCATTGAAATCAATGGTGAAAACATAGGGTATATTCTGGGGGATGGAGGGGAGGGGGTTTGAGGGAGAGGCTCCAAACTCACAGGGTAGCTGATGGAGCCTCTCCCCAAGATGCCCACCAAGTTTCAAGAACATTGGACCAGGGGGTCCAATTCTATGGGTCCCCAAACAGGTTGCCCCTATTCCCTCCATTGTTCTCTATGGTGGGGAAAAAGTTACTTTTAGAAGTAACATCTACATCTAATCTTACTGAAATCAAATCCACCCTGCATATATATTCCATTGGTGTTATATATATATAATTCCTTGTCTGTGTCAGGTAGTCCTGTCATGTGTATGGTATGCAGAGGAAGTACTCCGGTCTCCCATCCTTTGAACTTTCATTCACTGTCTCTTATCAGGCCTTTGACCTTGCTTCTCCAGCTGCTGGAGTTTGGCTGGGAACCTAACGGTTTCTAGATTATTTTGCTTGCTTGCTTCTGCTATTGCCCACATGCGTGAACATTATTCATTGGCTTCTGCTGTATGGGGGGATGCTTGAATGCAGTATATCTTAACCGGCCCTATCGTATGTGGCCATTACAGACACAAGCTGTACACATGTCTTTAGTTCTGTTTCACCATTAAACATTGTCTTCTGAAGAAGCCCTGTGTTGTGTGAGCTGACTGAGGAACCTGACAGTCTGCCCCTTGCCTTCTACTGCTGAACATGTTTCTCTGAATACATTAGGCTAGATCCAACCAGCTTTTCCATTGGTGAAAAGGGGAAGAAAGGATTTCCTTTTATCACAAAGAAGTCTTTGCTGGGGATCATGGGACTTGTGTGGATAAAAGCTCTGTGGGACAGGGGCTATAGTAAGAAAGGAAATTGAATGAGACTGAGCGCAAATGCTGACTGGTTCCTAGCCATTAGCTGCTTCACTCAAAAACTGGTTCCAGAGAAATCTCATCAGTAAAGTTCAGCCTAGGGTGAGCACTACAAAAAAAAAAATCATTCAAATTTAATTTTGGAAAAGGCATGATTTATTTATTTACATAATTTACAATCCACCTTTCTCAGTGGGACTCAAGGCAGAATGTGCAATGTAAATTAATACAATCAATAGGATGAGACACCTAGTAAGCAATGTAATAGTACTGGGACTGCAGGAATCTGAACTAAGCATAAGTATTAAATATTACATGTTAAACAAGCAGTTGCAAATAATACAAGAAATTTAGCAACAGGAATTGTAGAGTGCCACATACAGGGAAGTGAAATCTAGTGAGGGAGAATTACTATCATTCTTGACATAAGTGCTCAAAACACTTTACATACATTATTCCTATAATCCTCAAAGCAGCCCTTAAATTGGTACTTTACAGCTATGTGTTGGTAGCTGCAATCCTATTTAACAAAAGCAAATCACCTTGAATATAATGGGCCTTCCTTCTGAGTAAACATGTTTACTGTCAGGCTGAGTATGGCTACCTTTGGGACCGTCTCTGTACACCCGTGCAATTTAAACATTACTATAGCCCTCTCATAGCTCCCACATTACCATACAATACAGACATTATGCTGCAAAACATGCACAACTTGGTTTTCTACTGTTTTATGGGGAAATACAAATTAGGAACATAATGTCCTCTGTTCACAAAGGTATGAAGCCTCAATAAGCTTAGCCCAGGAAGAAAGAGAACAGATTTCAGCTGGTATTTCTCCATGAAGAAGGAGAACCCCATTTCTAAGCACTGACCTGAAGTTAAAGGTAGAACTCCTTGGGCTGGGTTTCTTTCAATTCTCTCTTTCTAATGTGGACCAGGCAACAAGTTGTTATGGGTGATAGTTTTCCCTACTGCAGTGATGGGTGGCAAAATCCCTCCCTGTGTACAGTATACCTGATGTCCAATCATGGAGAATTCCAGAAAAATAGCCATCTACAAAACAGACATTTTGTATTGCAGAGCTCTATGCTTTTTGAACTCCGTGTTGTCAGCCCCTGCTCACATGCATGTATTAAGGCATACAGATTAATTATATCATGAACATTCCTAAAAGCAGTGTATATGCACATGATGGATTACCATTTTCATCTGGTGCACATGCAGTTACCCAGAAATTTCAGGAGTGTCTATCATTCCAGGAATCTATTTCAGGGACATCTTTTCATGTTCAGAAATCCATTTCAGGGACATATTTTCACCCAAAAATCACGCCTTTAAAACAATGAAACTAAAATGTAGCATGAATTGTGCAGGAGGAAGGAGAACCCCTGTTGGGCTGTGGCACCATAGCTACTGTAACCCTTTAAACACCCTTTAAATTTCCACTGTTGCCAACAGGTGGCAAAACTACCATAGGGTTGCCAGCCTTCTAGGTGGAGGTGAATGTTTCCCACCATCAGGCCCTGCCCCCACAACCAATCAGCTAGATGGCAGGGGGACTTACTAGGAGAGAGAGAGGAAGGCCTAGGCGATGTTGCCAGCAACATATCGTTGTCACTTCCAGCACATACTTCCAGGAAGTGATGTCATCATACTGGCAACGTCTGGGCAACTGGTTTGTTTCAGGTATTTCTGACTCAAAATGAAAACAGGAAATTTCATGCATCATTTAGATTCTGAAGCACATATGCATAGAAGAGCAACTAACAGTGCAATCCTATGCACATTCTCAGCCACCCTGAGCCATGCTTGCAGGGAAAAGAGTGGGATATAAGTAGAATTAAATACATACATACATACATACATACATACATACATACATAAGATTGCAGTGTAAGTGTTGATCAAGACTCTGAAACTGTCATACCAGAAGAAACCAGGTATGTTACGAATGCCACCTATTTTAGATAAAGGCAAAATTTCTCAGATGAACACAATGTGCTACATTTTGTAATTCAACTTGCTAACAGGCATAGGAAACCATTATCTCTATCATTCTGGTCCTGCCACCCATGACTATTAAGGCTTGGTCTATTCAGAGGACTGGCTAATCTGCTCGAGAATCTCACTGTTATTTCCTTCCATATTATCCTGCAGCTGCAATTTTCCACAAACTAATTAGATGCTGTATTTTCTTTCTTTCACCCTTTTTGCATTTGCATCTTAATTCTGCCAAGAACCCATTGTTTTTGAATAACAGGGCAACTAGGGTCAAAGACAGGATTGAACCCCATCCCACCTGACACACCAATTTGCACCACCTGATAATTTCTCAAGAAAAGAAGCTTATAATTTCTGGTAAGACTATTTCTTGGATTTAAAACGGGGCACCTGATTTTTCAAAAAAAAAAAAAAAGTCTGTGGATGCTGGTGCCCCCCACCCCTCAGAAATGACCAGTGTTCTTCAAACAATACCTACATGACACACACAGTTCTGCCATCCAACATTCCTCCAAGCTCAAGATGGATCTTTCAAGTGCATTATCACAATCCCTTGCTAGTGGGAATCCTTTTTACTACTAGGACTGGGAGCCTGGCAATCCTTACAAACAACGTACCTCATACCTCTTTTCAAACACCTGTAAGTTGCCTTCTTCACCTCCCCTGGTAGCTCATTCCATAAGCTGGCTGCAAACATAGAAAATATACTATTCAAGAAAAAGAATGGACTTGGACAGACTTGAGGAGAGACTGGCCTGAACTGAAAAGAGACTGATGTGACAAATATTACTGTTGGACAAGTTCATATATGGGCATGTGAGACCCAGGTCATGAAGCACTTTAAAGACAGGAATCAGCAATGAAACTGAGTGCAGAAACCTGTCAACTGTCAGAAGACAGCCATGTGCCTTTATGTTGCCAAGTACACTGTATTCACTGTTTCTTGTATTGCTTCCTGCTTCTGCGCTTGCCCATTAGATGCCCAGCTGCAACTGTGGGAGAACTAATTCTGCCACCTGTTATCGGAGTGGCCTTGACGAGGAGGCTCTGGAGTCATTTCTCAGCCTAGGGAAATTTTCCAGTCCTACATGATGAGGCGGGGGGGGGGAGTTCTCCCTGTCATTAAGTAACACCCTGCTGGGAGTTTTCCCACGCGCGTGCAAAGAGTTCATTTGCTAGTTTGGCTTTGCACTTGGCCTGACCTGGACGGGCATTCCTGACAATAGTGTTATTACTGTGGGCAACATCCTTGTATTCCAATAAAGCTTCTCTTTCTTAAGAAGAATGCCTGGATATACTTGCTATTGAGCCTGACAGAAATTGTCAGGAATCACTACAGCTCCTGCCAGCTACGTCTCTCCCTGATCGAGATGAACGGAGCCGGAGGAAGGGGGGTACCGGTAATGGTCCCAGTCACCACGGCCCCTGTTACAATGGTCTCCATTACTAGGGTCCCCATTACAGCGATTCCCATTACCACAGTTCCTGTTACGACGGTCGCTGTCACAACAACTCCTGTCACTGTGATCCCGGCCACTACGGCACCGAGCACCACAGCGGTACTTCTAACCCCACCGTCCATGATTATTGGAGTTCCTGCATCAACGGCTACCTTACTGACCTACAGCCCAGCTGGGACCACACCGAGGGATGGAGGAGCCATCCCGCATATCCAATACTCTTTCATCCCATCCCAGTGGGACAAATGGGTTACCCAGCAAAAGCCCCGGGATTGGACAAAGAACCTGAGGGATTCCACACAGATCACCTGGGTACTTCTGGGTAGCCAGAGTCGGGACAGTCTGTTTGATCTCCGCCCGAGTTTTGGGATAACACCAGGTCGCACTCCCCGGGGCCCCATGAGGCCAAGTCCTAGCAAGGACACGGATACGCGACTAGACATGCTGAAAGATGATTGCTGCAGGATTATGCGGGACATGAGACACTTGTTGCAGAACTTGCCAAATATGATGAATCAGGCGATTCAGACCCACATGGCGGGTCGACTGATGCCTCCAGTGCCAGCTCCAGTACCAGCTCCAGTGCCCGCTCCAGTACCGGTGCCAGTGCCAGTCCTGGTGCTGGCCCCTGTACCCATACCGGTTCCAATTCCCCCGGCGCAGCCGCCACCAAGCACCTCCAGGCGTACCGGCTCCCCAACTTCAGCCGCCCCTTCTGGTGCCGGGGCCACTGCCTGCGCCCGTGCCAGTTCCTCCACAAGCACCGGTGGCCCCTCAGGTCATGCCACGACCGAAAGACTTATTAGATATCACTTTTGATGGGGACCCGGAGAACCTATCCTTTTTTATCCTGCAGGTAGGAAAGTTTATTCAGCGCTGGAGCCACCTGTTCCAAGATGAGGAGCAGCAGGTGGATTTTATTGCATCTCGGCTACGGGGAATAGCTACCAGCTGGTACATCTCAATCCATGACCTAGAGGCTGTGGAATTAGGGAGTGTGGATGCCTTTATGTGGGCACTGAGAAGCCTTCCTTCACATGTTTAAATTGGGCAAGCTCTCAGTCCAAGAGTATTCCACAGAGTTTCAGAGGCATGCGGCCAAGATCCGTGACTGGACTGACCCTATATTGGCTCAACAATACCGGCTGGGACTCTCGGTGGACGTTCGCAACAATGTCCTGAGTTCCAAGGAGCCTAGGACCTTGCAAGATTGGATGGAGGAAGTGGAAAGGGCCGAAAGTCGGCTGCGCACCATGGATATTTCACTGAGCACTGGTCACCCTCACACCTCTCCTCATTCGAAGGCGAAATCTCCCCCGCCGAGACCCACCCTCCGGGACCAGAGGATGAAGCAGGGGCTCTGCCTGAAATGTGGAGAGAAGGGGCATTTTGCCGCCTCCTGCCCCGGAGAGGACGCCAGGAAGACCTCACCCTGAGAGGAGGACAAGCGCCATATTGGAACTCCGTTGAAACGGGGTACAGCTAAACCACAGAACACCCGGGCCCTGCATGCTCACCCAGATTACGTGGAGCCTCAGTCAAGCAAGGAGGAAATGGTCGAGTTGCCAGGAAATGAACAGGTCCTGTTGTAGGTGGTGCAGCTCAACAGGACCCATTGGCTGAAGCGCCTTAAGTGGTGAGCAATTACCCGTCCCTCTTTTTCGTGACTGTAATTATTATGAACCTGGCCATGATGACCCACATTCAGGTTCGAGGCCTCATAGACTCAGGGTGAGGGAGGGATCTCATAAACCCTTCCCTGGTGTTGGGGTTGGATGCGGAAGTGGTCCGGTTAAAAGAGCCCATCGTCTTTACACAGATGGATGGGTCCCCCATGAAGGAGCCCTGTAAGTTTGAGACTGTACCTTTGCAAGTCGGGGCTGGCGGCCATTGGGAACACCGTTCGTTCGTGGTGGCAGCAGGGGCCAAGTTCCCCTTAGTCGTGGGTAGCCCCTGGCTCCACGGACATGACCCGTATATTTCGTGGGAAGAAGGGGTCGTTCGCTTTATCTCTCCGAGGTGCATGGAACACAAGTGGGACCCCACCTGGGGTAATCCACCCGACAACGTGCCCCGAAGAGCCTGCCTAGCAGCTGAGGAGCTGGTGCTTATACCAGAGGAATATAGAGACTTATCCCATGTTTTCGAGGAGGAGGAAGCCAATGAGCTCCCCCCTCACCATAATTCCGACTGTGCAATTGAACTGCTCCCAGGCCATCGAATGCCTAAGGGAAAGATTTATGCCATGAGCCCTGCCAAGAAGGTGGAGTTATGGAAATTTATCAACAAGAACCTAGCCCAGGATTTCATCAGGCCAGCCTCCTCCCCGTTTGCTGCACCGGTTTTATTCTGTAAAAAGAAAGACGGGGGACTCAGGCTTTGTACAGACTACCGAGGTCTGAATGCAGTGTTGGCTACTAATGCGTACCCCATGCCCCTGATCAAAGACCTTCTTGCCGAGGTGGCCAAAGGCAAGATCTTTTCCAAGCTAAACCTGAGGGATGCCTACTTTCGCGTATGCATCCAGAAGGGAGATGAATTTAAGACTGTGTTCAATACTCCCTTGGGACAATTCAAATACCGAGTGATGCCATTCGGGCTCCAGGGAGCTCCGGGAGTATTCATGAACCTAATCAACGAGGTACTGCACCCACACCTTTTCAAGGGTGTGGTTGTTTACTTGGATGATATTTTACTGTACTCCCCGGACCTAGATTCACATGTTCAATTAGTCCGAGAGGTGCTTACCAAACTCCGGAAACATAAACTGTTTGTTAAATTGTCCAAATGCGAGTTTCATCAGACCTGCATTGATTTTCTGGGGTACAGTATATCGCCCAAGGGACCAGAAATGGACTCCAAGAAAGTACAGGATGTTCTGAACTGGGAGCCCCCCAAAACCCGACGGCAGCTCCAGAGCTTCATTGGATTTGCGAACTTTTATCACCAATTTCTGCCCCACTTTGCCCAAGTGAGCCAACCCCTCACTGACCTCTTAAAAACCAAAGGGAAGGGGGCAGGGGCCCTTCACCCTGGGGAGAAATTAGACTGGACACCCAAATGCCAGGAAGCATTTCAGCAGTTGAAACAACTCTTCACCACAGAGCCAGTGCTGGCCCACCCTGATGAGACGAAAAAAATTGTGGTGCAGGTTGATGCGTCTGATACTGCCATGGGGGGGGTGATTTTGCAAGAGGGGGTGATGGGTAGCTGCACCCTTTAGCCTATGTCTCTTGTAAATTTAATGAAACTGAAAGGTTCTGGCCTGTGTGGGATAAAGAAGCAGTCTCGATCCGTTTAGCCCTTGCTACCTGGCGGCATTGGTTAGAAGGGGCCCGGGTGCCATTCGAGGTCTGGACTGATCACAAAAACCTCGAGGTCCTACAGAAGCCCCGCAACCTTAATGCCAAACAGTTCCAGTGGGCAGAGTTCTTTTCTAAGTTCCAGTTTACCCTCCACCATTTTCCCGGGCATTCAAACCCACTGGCAGATGCCCTCTCTCGCCTTCCCCAGCATGATAGGAAGAGGGTGGAGGTCCAGGAATCTTTCTTCACTCCCTCCCAATTAAGTGGAGCCGTAGTGACTCGGAAACGAGGTGAGCAACACTTAGCTCAGTCTAGTCCCAGGGTCCCTTGGGAGGAGAGGTTTGCCAAAGCTATAACTGCAACAGAAATACAAGAATTACAAGCACAAGGGTCTTTGGAACACCGGGAGAATGACTGCTGGTACAAAGGAGAAAAGCTGTTTGTGCCCGAGGCTCTGAGGGGGGAGGTGCTGCAGTTGGTTCATGGCTCTAAACCAGTGGGGCACTTCGGCTTCGCAAAATCCTTACATTTGCTACAGAGAAACTTTTGGTGGCAGCAGATGTGGAAAGATTTGTCCACCTTTGTGCAGTCTTGCCAAATGTGTAGCATGTGCAAACCAAGAGGGGAAAAAAACCCTAGTCTGTTGCAACCGTTGCCAACACCCCAACGGCCCTGGGAAGTGATATCAATGGATTTTATCAGTGATTTGCCCCCAAGTAAGCAAATGACTGTGATTTGGGTGGTCATGGACTTGTTTTCGAAACAAGCACATTTCATCCCATTCCCAGGACTGCCCACTGCTAGATCGCTGGCAAAGGCTTTCCTACAACACATCGATAGATTGCACACGCTGCCAGCTAAGATAATTTTGGACCGCGGCACGCAGTTCATTTCTAAATTATGGACCTAATTAATGTCCCTCGTGGGCATTGAACAGGCTCTGAGCAGTGCTTACCACCCAGAAACCAATGGCCAAACTGAGCGGGTTAACCAGACCCTGGAGCAATACCTACAATGTTTTACTAACTTCCAACAAGATGACTGGGTCAAACTTCTCCCTTCAGCTGAATTTGCGTACAACAACACATGGTATTCCTCCACGGGGGTCTCCCCGTTCAAAGCAGCTTTGGGCTATGAAAGCCCCCCTCTACTATTCCTTAAACCTGCGCCAGGAGTGGGGGGGGGAGCTGTGGACTGGTGTCAAAAGCTCAGTAATTTCTGGCCACACATTTGTGAAGCATTTGAAGCAGCAAAGGCTGCTTACAAAGCCCAGGCTGACAAGAAAAGGGTGGTGGGTTGGGATCTGCAGCCTGGAGACTGTGTGTATGTGTCCACAAAAAATCTGAAGCTTCCCCAGCAGTCCAGGAAACTTGCCTGGAAATACATTGGGCCCTTCAAGATTCGCAGACTTATCAATGAAGTGACGGTAGAATTGGACTTGCCCAAGTCTCTTAAACATGTTCATCCCATTTTCCATTACAGCCTCCTGAAACCTGGGTACCCCCCAAACAGATGGCATCCTGACCCTCCAGTGCCGCCCCCCTTGATCGTTGATGGCAGTGAACATTATGAACTTGCTGATATTCTGGACTCTAAGATCATGCAAGACCAGCTTTACTATTTGGTGGAATGGGTGCATTTTGGGCCTCAGCACAGGGAATAGGTGAAAGTACAAGATAAAAATGCACTCCTTTTACTCCGCAGGTTTCATTGCAAGTTCCCGGCAAAACCGGGAGGTCCAGACTTCCTCCGCCAGTGAGAACATGTGGGGAGGGCTTTTAGGGGGGCAGAATGTCAGAAGACAGCCATGTGCCTTTATGTTGCCAAGTACACTGTATTCATTGTTTCTTGTATTGCTTCCTGCTTCTGCGCTTGCCCATTAGATGCCCAGCTGCAACTGTGGGAGAACTCCTTTCTGCCGCCTGTTATCGGAGTGGCCTTGACAAGGAGGCTCTGGAGTTGTTTCTCAGCCTAGGGAAATTTTCCAGTCCTACGTGACAAGGCGGTGGGGGGGGGAGTTCTCCCGGTCATTAAGTAACATCCGCCGGGAGTTTTCCCATGCGCGCTAAGAGTTAATTTGCTAGTTTGGCTGTGCATCATACTATAATTGCACTTGGCCTGACCTGGATGGGCATTCCTGACAATAGTGTTATTACTGTGGGCAACATCCTTGTATTCCAATAAAGCTTCTCTTTCTTAAGAAGAATGCCTGGATATACTTGCTATTGAGCCTGACATCAACTAACCCCCAAAATTGAATGGGTTGCCATGTTTTGTACTACCTGAAGTTTCCAAGTTGCTGGTCTTAAAGGTGCTGCTGGACTCCACTCTGTTCTGGAAATCAGTTAAGTGCTAGCTTGCAGCAAGCCCCTGGCTCCAGTGCTTTGCACCCACCTCTGGGGATTTCTGCAGCATTGAGAGAAGGGAGAAGAGCTGAAGATGCTGGGGCTGAGCATAGGAGGAAGCATTTATTTGCTTTCAAAATAGGGGGGGGAGAGAAATCCACCCCCTGCAAGCCCCTTTGTGGTGCATACAAAATGGAAATAGGTGAGCTGACCCCAACTTTAGCCCTAATAATTGTGTATGCGCAGTCTGTTTACTCAGGAGTAAGGAAGAGAGGGAAAGAGATGCACTATAATACCCATTCGGTGAATAAATACAATGGGATCTAGAAAGAGGTTCTGTGGGGGGAGACAGCAAGGGGGGGAGCGAATGCCAAGGGCTGGGGGTGGGTGGGAAGACAGCAAGGGTTGGGAGGGTGGGAAAGGCTGGAGCACTCGCCCAGAGCCTCTTTTTTAGAGCTCGTTGTATTTATTTCCACAATGGGCCTTATTCCTAGTAATAATAATAATTTAATAGGTGATTAAAAATGTTGAAAAAATTCAGATGGAATTAGAAGATTTTTTTATTAGAAATTATACTAATAATATATCTGAGCTCTCTGTATGGGAAGCCAGTAAAGCTTTTGTAAGATGGTTATTCATCACTGAATCTGCTTTCCCAAGAAAACAACTCCTGATTTACATGTTTCTTACTGACATGATACTTACACAATATCGCTTCCTTGCTTTCTTCTTTTCTTGAATACACATGAAGCTGCTTTATACTTAATTAGACCACTGGTCCATAAAAGTCAGTATGGTCTACTCAAACCAGCAGTGGCTCTCCAGGGTCTCAGGCTGAGGTCTTTCACATCACCTACTGCCAGAACTTTTAACTGGAGATGCCGGGGATTGAATCTGGGACCTTCTGCATGCCAAGCAAATGCTCTGCCAGTAAGCCACAGCCCTCCCCAAGTTTTTGGCTAAGCACACTGTGATATAATCTTGAAATCTAAGGCATCTTCAATATCACAAGCCCTACAGACCATGTGTGAATCCTGTTTAGAAAGGGGCTATTAGCCTATGTGCCCCATTGTTACCTGCTTTGCTACTTTTTATCAACTGGAAAGATGCCCCCAAGGACTGGCTGCCAGTCCCTGGCCCTTAGTAAACCATTCCAGGGGTTCCTGTGCAGATAAATGGTTGCATCAGGGGGCTCTGAGAAACCTCTGTGTCTGCTGCTCAAACTGGGTCATGTTGAAGGCTGTCTGCATGACACAGCATTTGCTCCAACAGATGCTGATGTTTTGGTTGGAGCTGAGACTGTAGCAGCTGATGTGTCAGGTAGCCCTGTCATGGTTTTGGAATGTGGAGGGGTACTCTCCATCTGCCTGCCTCTGAGCCTCACTGTTTCACTGTCTGGGTGTTATCGCTTGCTTGACCTTGTAGATGCTCCAGCTGCAGAACTTCTGGGCTGGGAATCAACAGCTTTTAGTTTAGCTTGCTTATTTTGCCCATGTGCACGAACTATACTAATTGGCTTCAGCTTGTAAGGGGGGTGTTTGATTTTAGTATAACTCAGGAGGCCTTATCGTTCCCAGGCATTCCTGACACAAGCAGTACATGTGCCTTTAGTTCTGATTCACCAATAAACAGTTTTCTTCTGATGACCGTGCTGGGGAAAGTTTCACACTGATACCTAGGAGACCTGGACATTAACCCCAGGGCCACATTGGGAAAGGACTGGGCTACAAGCTGGAGGCCAGGGTAGTCCTCTGGGAGACTGTGGAGACCGAGAGATTCGTAGACACCCGCTTGGAGCTGCTCAAACGCGGTCAAGATCGACTCATGCAAATGGTTGAAGAGTCATTCTGGAATCTGCTGGGAATCATGGTGGACGCAGTGCAGCATGAACTCTGGCTCTGGCAGCCGGCACCACCAGCGCCTCCACCACTGTGGCAACCAGCCAACCCACCCGCAGCACCTCCAGATGATCGGCAATGTTCCCTCTAAGCTGTGGAGTCTTATGAGCAAAAATTCTTCTTTGTAAGCCACTAACATTAAAGTTGAGAGCAAGTGATTCAGCTGCTGCATAAGTTAGTTTGCTCTGGAGCCATCTTTCCTGAGCTAAGACAAAAATGTGTGAGCCAGAGGTTAAAAAACTGTGAGCTAGCTCACATTAACTCAGCTTAGAGGGAACACTGATGATCGGGTGCTGGGGCAGCCGCCTTGCGAGGCGCACCAGCCGACGGAACTACTGAATGCAACATTCAATGGGACATCCAAAAAGTTGGCATTTTTCGTGGTGCAAGCGGAGAAGTTCGTCCTGAACTGGGGCCACCTGTTCCCTGACGAGGAGCACATTGTGGATTACATTGCATCCCAACTGCGGGAGAGGGCTGCCAATTGGTATGTAAGTCTTCATAATGCCAACGGTCTGGAACTCTGGGCACTGGATGCGTTCATGTGGGTCCTCCAAGCTCAATATGAGGACCTGAATGCCGGTGAACACGCCCGTGCTTACCTACGTATCTTCAAGCAAGGGAAGAAATCAGTGCAAGAATACTTGGAGGAGTTCAGGAAGCAGGCTGCGAAGATTCAGGGATGGCCTGACGGGGTGATGGCAGAGCAGTACCGGCTGGGTCTACATCCCGAGATCCAAGAAACGGTCCTGCGCAGCACCCAACCCATGTCCCTGAATGCATGGATGAGAGAGGCTGCTGATGCTGAGAGCTGCCTGAGAACCATCCAGATCAACAACGCTGCCACTCTGAGCAAGGTGGTTCTGTCAACGCCAAAACCCAAACTTCTGCCAAAGCAGAAGGAGGGGATGTGGGAGCAACGGATGAAGCAAGGGCTTTGCCTGAAATGTGGAGAAGCAGGCCAGTCCGCTGCTATGTGTCCTGAGTCGGGGCCCTTGGGTGCCCTGAGGAAGGGTCTGGAGAAGAATCAAGCAAACGCCCCAGCGAAGAAGTCGACCGCTCGCCTAAAGACCCAGCGCACCCTGCAAGCAAGCCTCCCCGAGGTGGAGACAGAGTCATTCAGCGAGGAGGAGAACCAGCCGGTGGGAAAAGGACAGAATTTGCTGTGAGTGGTGCTGAGCAGCAGGTCCCAACCCCAGAGGTGCAAAAAATGGTGAGCAGCTACCCCTCCCTGTTCTTTGGGACTGTAACTATCATGAAACCCACGTTGGGGACCCACGTATGTGCGTGGGGTCTGATTGATTCGAGGCGTGGCCAGGATCTGATCATCCCTTCACTGGTTATGGGGCTTGGGGCCAAGGATGTTAAACTCAGATGGATGGGTCAGCCATAAAAAACCCTTGCAAGTATGAGACTGTGCCTTTACAGATGGGGGTGGGAAAGCACTGGGAACACCGTCCCTTTATCATCACTGTGGCAGTTCATTTCCCATTGGTACTGGGCAGCCCATGGCTACACAACCATGACCCTTATATTTTATGGGATGAGAGCTTAGTCCAGTTTATCTTGCCCAGGTGTCATACACACAAATGGGAGGGGGCGTGGGGAGCTCCCCCTCCTGATGAACCAGTGCGAGTGTGCCTAGCCAGAAAAGAGCTGGATGCTATTTCCCCAGAGTATCAGGACCTTGCACGGGTGTTTGAGGAAGAGGAGGCAGACGAGTTGCCACCTCACAGACACTCAGACTGTGCCAATGAACTGCTACTTGGGCAGAAATTACCTAAGTGGAAACTGTATGCGATGAGCCCGAGTGAGAAGGAGGAGTTCTGAAAGTTCATTGATAAAAACCTAGCAAGAGGTTTCATTCGACCCACCTCCTTCCTGTTTGCCACCCCTGTGTTGTTCTGAAAGAAAAAGGATGGGGGTTGAGACTGTGCACAGACTACAGGGGCTTGAATGTGGTGTCCACTACTAATGCATACTCCCTCCCCCTTATAAATACATCTTAGCCACGTTGGCCAAGGGGAAAATCTTTTCCAAACTCGACCTCCGTCATGCCTATTTCTGGGTCCGGATAAAGGAGGGAGATGAATACAAAACAGCATTTAATACCCCGCAGAGCCAGTTTGAATATCAAGTCATGCCCTTCGGGCTCCAGAGGGCTCCTGTGGTCTTCATGAACCTGATTGATGTGGTGTTGCACAAGCACCTGTTCAAGGGCAGTCTGGTTTATCTAGATGATATCTTGATCTATTCTCCTGATAAGGCTTCCCACATGAACTTGGTGCGGGAAGTCCTGCAAACGTTGCACAAGCTCTTTGCTAAGTTATCGAAATGTAAATTCCACTGTACTGAAATAGACTTCTTGGGCTACCATATTTCCCCCCGGGGCTTGGAGATGGACGCAGCCAAGGTTTGGGATATTGTGGGGTGGGAACCTCCTCGGACCCAGAGACAACTCCAAGCATTCTTAGGATTTGCCAGTTTTTACAGAGCCTTTTTCGGCAACTCTGCCCAAGTGAGCTTACTGCTCACGGATCTCTTAAAGACAAAGGGGAAAGGTCCTGAGAGCACGCAGCCCAGTGCTAAGCTAGCGTGGACAAATGAATGCCAGGAGGCATTTGACTGCTTAAATGACACACATTGTTGTGCACCCAAATGAATTCAAGAAATGTATTGTTCAAGTGGACGCTTCAGACGTCACTATGGGTGGTGGCATTTTGCAGGAAGGGGAGGATATGTTTCCTGGAAGTTCAATGATACTGAGCGTAATTGGTCAGTTTGGAACAAGGAGGTGGGAGCTATTAAATTAGTGCTCTCTGTGTGGCGGTGCTGGCTGGAGGGGGCCAGAGTGCCATTTGAAGTATGTGCTCAGAATGCCCTGTAACCTCAATGCTAAACAGCTCAGATGGGTGGATTTCTTCTCTAAGTTCAACTTAACCCTCCACCATTTCCTAGGCAAGCTAACTCTATAGCGGATGCGTTGTCCCGCCTCTCACAGCATGACAGCCAATGGGAGGGGGTGCTTGACTCAATGTTCCCAAACATTGAGTCAGCACAAACGACAGCCCAGCCCCTGGAGGATGCGGAATCCTGGGAATTAAAGTTTGCCTCCACTTTCTCCAATAGTAATCAGCTGGAACTAGAAAAGGAGGGGGAGATTGAGGAATGGGCCAATGGCTGTTGGTACCGCATCCAAAAGCTGTTTGTGCCATCAGCTTTGTGGGGTAAAATTATGTCAGTGGTACATGACAACAAATTGGCAGGGCACCTGGGGTTTGTAAAGTCATTGCATTTGCTATAACATCAATTCTGGTGGCCTGGGATGAGGAAGGATCTCTCTCTGTTTGTCCAGACCTGCATTATGTGCAAGCCAAGACCCAGGAAACCGCCTGGGCTCCTACAACCGCTACCTACGCCCGGTAGACCGTCAGAAGTAATCTCGATGGACTTTATCACTGACTTGCCCCCCAATCGAGGAAAAACAGTCATCTGGGTAGTTGTAGATCTGTTTTCTAAGCAAGCCCACTTCATACTGTTTAAGTCCCTGCCAACCGCTCACTTACTGGCAAAAGCGTTTATTCAGCAAGTGTTTAGACTGCATACTTTATCCCAGAAGATAATTTCCGACCGGGGTTCACAATTTGTTTCCAAGTTTTGGGGTGAACTGATGCATCTCATGGAAGTGGAATGGGGTCTGAGCAGTGCTTATCACCCCAAAATTGACAGCCAGACGGAATGTGTCAATCAAACCCTCAAGCAGTACCTCCAGTGTTTCACTAATTTTCAGCAGGATGACAGGGAGGGGCTACTTCCCCTCACGGAGTTTTGTTACAACAATGCGTGTCATTCATCCACAGGAGTCTCTCCATTTATGGCTGTCTATGGTTACGAGGCTCCGCCTCTCCCTTTCCTATCCAACTTGGCCCTGCTGGAGGGGGAGGTGGGCGACTGGTATAAACAATTGCAGGATGCCTGGCTGGTTCTGTGTAAAACATTGGATGGGGCTAAACAGGCCTACAAAGTTCAAGCTGATGAGAAATGCACGGCGGACTGGGACATCCAGCCATGGGGACTCTGTTTATGTGTCTACCAAAAACATCAAGGGGCTCCAGCCTAGTCGTAAATTCAGCTGGAAATACATGGGACCTTTTCCAGTGAAATGCAAAATCAAATAGGTTACTGTTAAACTTGATTTGTCAAAAACTTTGAGACATTTGCATTTCGTTTTCCATTTCAGCCTCCTTTGTCGAGACCCTGGGCCTAATGCATGGCAGCCCCAGCAAGCACAGACTCCCCCCCAATGGTGCAAGGCGAACCGCATTATGAAGTTGCTGACATTTTGGACTCTAAGCTTAAACGAAACAAGTTATTCTACTTAGTTGAGTGGGTTGACTTTGGGCTGCAACACAGAGTGCGTGGCGGTGGATCACCTCAGGGCCCCCCACCTCCTTCGTCCCTTCCACCGCCGCTACCCCAATAAACCAGGGGGGAGGTGCTTGGGAGGGCAGGATGTCAGGTAGCCCTGTCATGGTTTTGGAATGTGACATCTGCCTGTCTCTGAGCCTCACTGTTTCACTGTCTGGGTGTTATTGCTTGCTTGACCTTGTAGATGCTCCAGCTGCAGAACTCCTGGGCAGGGAAACAACGTCTTTTAGTTTAGCTTGCTTGTTTGCCCACGCGCATGAACTGTATTCATTGGCTTCAGCTTGCAAAGGGGATGTTTGATTTTCATATAACTCAGGAGGCCCTATTGTTCCCGGGCATTCCTGACACAAGCAGTACATGTGTCTTTAGTTCTAATTCACCAATAAACAGTTTTCTTCTGATGAAGCCCTGTGTTGTGTGACCTGACTAACGAGCCCGATATGATGCAACTGATCACATAGTGCCAGAGGAGATGGTTTTTTCTGCCCATCCATTGCTGCTGGGGCTATTTATGCCTTAGTTTTTCCTCTCACATCTTCCCTCCTCAGAGCACCTTATATACTTCTTTGGTGCTTTTCAGCACCCTGGTGCTGCAGCACCACACAACTTCTGGCTTGGCTTTGTTTACTGATCAGCAGAGCCACCAGAGAATGACAGGCAATGGAGATCCTTTTTTTAAAAAAAATAATAATAATAACAAAGGGCTGCTCCTGGCCAGAGGCAGAGCTGAGTCAGCTGGGCTGAGGCAAGGAGTGGAGAGCACATGGTGGGTTGCTGATAGAAGGTAGGGGATTTTTCTTTCTCCCTTTGCCTTCCTAGCTGCTGTGTGGGAGCTGAGAGTAGGGTTGCTTGTAGCCTGATAGAGAGTGGTTCTGTTTAAGTCTGCTTGGGGCTGTTTGTACTTTGGGGGTTGTTGGAGACTGAGTGAGTTGCTGTGAGTTGCTGTGGAGTGCTATTGATTGCAAGCCCCGCCCCCTATTGTGCTGGGCTCTGCTGTGCTGAGCAGGAAGGGGCCTTTTGGAAGAAAGGGCTGCTCCTGGCCAGAGGTTCTTGCCCTGTGGCTCTTAGCCTGTCATAGCCTGTGAGTCTTTCTTGGAGGCCTTGTAAGAACCCAAGTAGAGGGCTGCTACTGAGTTCTCAGAGAGAACTGCTGGCAAGGTAGCCATTTGGTCAGTCTCAAGGTTTTCAGGGTACATCACGTAACAAGAGTTTACATTGGAGTTTGAGGAAAGTTCCTGAGACTGTAGAAGATATTGCTCCTAGGAAGATGGATAACGAAGGATCTATTCCAGTGACCTGCCTGAGTTGCGCCATGATCATTTTTCTGCCATGCCAAGAAATGCATTATACTTGCTGCAAGTGCAAGCTTATAAGAATGCTTGAGGAGAAGGTGGGAGAACTCGAGGCACAAATCTGTACACTGAGGAACATCAGGGAGGCAGAAAGCTTTTTAGACGTGAAGGAAGAGAGGCTCCTGAGAGAACGGCAAGAGCTAGCAAATCCTATGCAAGAGGAAGGAACAGGTGGGTGAGAGAATGTGGCCTTGAGGAGTAAGATAATCAGGAAACACTCACAGCCAGTGGAGCTGCAAAATCAATACCAGCTGCTTCTGATGATGGAAGATCAGAATGGCACATACCAGGATCAAAAGGATGTGACTGACACACAAGCACATAAGCAGAGAAGGAACTAAACTGTCCCACGGAGGAACAGACGAGTAGTGATGGTTGGCGACTCCCTACTGAGAGGGACAGAAGAAGGTGTATGCAGACCAGACAAGGAATCTCGAGAGGTTTGTTGTCTTCCTGGAGCATGTATCTGAGATGTGACTGAGAGAATTCCAAGACTGGTCAAGAAGGTGAAAGATCTGGGGGCACAGGTGGTGTTCTCCTCCATTTTACCTGTTAAGGTTCATGGAGCTGGAAGGGAGAACAGGATACTGGAGGTGAATAGCTGGTTATGTAGATGGTGCCATCAAGAGGGATTTGGCTTCCTGGACCATGGTATGTACCTCCAACATGAAGGACTGTTGGCGATGGATAGAATGGAAGGAATGTCTTTGCTGCAAGACTCACGAACCTGATCAGGAGGGCTTTAAATTGAAGACATCGGGGGTGGGAAGAAAAAGCCTGATGTTGTGCAGCATCCCCAACACTAAGTTTAAGAAGGGGAGTGACCAGAGAATAAATGAATGGGAGAGAGGTGAGTTCAGTAATTTTCAGGTAAAATCGAAGGGACCTACAGTAGGAAAGGATGGAAGGGACCTACGGTAGGAAAGGATGTTTGTAATCTGAAATGTCTTTATACTAATGCACAGAAATGTCTTTATACTAATGCACAGAAATGTCTTTATACTAATGCACAGAGTGTGGGAAATAAACAGGAGGAACCTGAACTTCAAATATTGGAAAGTAAGTATGATCTGATAGGTATCACTGAGACTTGGTGGGATGAGTCTCATACATGGAGCACAGCGATTGAAGGATATACCTTGTTCAAACAGAACAGAATAAACAAAAAAGGCAGTGGGGTGGCACTATATGTCAAGAATGAATACACTTGCACTGAAATTCGGGATTTTGAGAGTTGCCCTGTTGAAAATGTGTGGGTAAGGATAGAGCGGGGGGGGAAGGAGGGGATATTGTTGTGGAGCTATACTACAGACCTCCAAACCAACTGGAGAAACGGGATGATGTATTTGTACAATAGCTTGCTGAACTCTCACAGCAACAGGATGTAGTGGTTATAGGAGATTTCAACTATCCAGATATTTGCTGGAAATCTAACTCTGCTAGACATGGGGCATCCCGTAGATTCTTGAATAGTCTTGCGGACAACTTCATCTCTCAGAAGGTGGAGGTGGGAACCAGAGGATCTGCTGTCCTAGAATTAATTCTGACTAACAGGGAAGACCTGGTTGATGAGGTGAATGTTGTAGGATCTTTGGGGAATAGTGACCCTGTCAGCTTGGAATTTGACATAGTGAGGGATGTGAAACCAGGACATAGTAGGACTCGTATCCTGGACTTCAGGAAAGCTGATTTCAAAAAACTCAGAGAAATATTAGGTAGGATCCCGTTGCTGGAAATGCTGAAGGGGAAATCTGCACAGGAAGAATGGGAGATGCTGAAAAATGAAGTGCTTAAGGCACAATTGCAAACTGTTCCAGTAAGAAAGAAAGGTGGGAGATGGGTAATGAAGCCGAGATGGCTGAACAAGGAGCTCTCTGAAGAGCTGAGACTGAAAAGGGAAATGTACAGGAAATGGAAGGAGAGCCAAATTACTGAGGGTGAGTACAGCAGCAGGCTCGAATCTGTAGGGATGGTGTCAGAAAGGCTAAAGCGCAGATAGAGCTGAGGCTTGCAAGGGATGCTAAAATAACAAGAAAAAATTCTATGCCTATGTTCAGAGCAGAAAGAAGAACAGGGATGGGGTAAGCTCATTGCTAGGGGGAGACGGTCAAGTCTTAACAAGGGTTGGAGACAAAGTGGAATTACTCAGCTCTCACTTTACATGAGTCTTTAATTGTAAGGTGAGCTGTATACAAACTGAAGAATGCAGGGCATATGAAGGAAGGAGGAATTGCCAGTCCAGAGTAAGTAAGGAGATGGTTAGAGAACATCTAGCTGCCTTAAATACTTTCAAATCTCCATGGCTGGATGGCTTGCATCCCAGGGTGCTAAAAGAAATTGCAGATGTTATTTCAAAGCCTCTGGCTCTAATCTGTGAGATGTCCTGGAGTACTGGTGTTGTGCCGGAAAACTGGAGAAGAGCGAATGTTGTCCCGATCTTCAAGAAGGGAAAAAAGACGGACCTGGGAAATTACAGACCTGTCAGCTTGACATCAATACCTGGAAAAATTCTAGAGTAGATTATCAAACACTCTATCTGTGAGACCTTGAACAGAATGAGTTAATTGGTAGTAGCCAGCATGGGTTTATCAAGAATAAGTCAGGCCAGACCAACCTTATCTCCTTTTTTGACAGAGTTACTAAAATGGTTGTCTCTGGCAATGCTGTGGATATAGTGTATCTAGATTTCAGTAAAGCATTTGAGAAAGTTTCTCATGATATCCTTGAAGATAAGCTGGTTAAGTGTGGGCTGGATAGAGCAACCGTTGGATGGATTCATGGTTGGTTGAAAAATCGTACCCAACGAGTGCTGTTAAACGGCTGTGCATCTATGTGGAGGGAAGTCTCGAGTGGAGTGCCACAGGGCTCAGTCCTGGGCCCAGTGTTGTTCAATGTTTTTATAAATGACCTGGAGGAAGACATAGAGGGGATGCTTATCAAATTTGCAGATGACACAAAGCTGGGTGGGATGGCTAATTCTGAAGAAGACAGAGTCAGGATTCAACATGATCTAGATAGGCTGGAACAGTGGGCTGAGACAAATAAAATGAAATTCAGTAGATAAGTGCAAAGTCCTACACCTAGGCACAAAAAATCAATGGCGCAGATATAAAATGGGAGGGACTTGGCTTGACAGCAGCACATATGAAAGGGATCTAGGTATTATGGTTGATCACAAGCTAAACATCAGCCTGCAGTGTGATGTGGCTGTGAAGAAAGCTAATGCAATCTTAGGATGCATTAACAGAAGCACTGTGTCCAGATCATGGGAGGTGGTAGTTCCACTCTATTCTGCTATGGTCAGGCCTCACCTGGAGTACTGTGCCCAGTTTTGGGCATCACACTTTAGGAAGGATGTTGACAAGCTTGAGCATGCCCAGAAGAGGGCAACCAGGATGGTGAGAGGGTTGGAATCCAAGTCTTATGAGGAAAGGCTGAAAGAGTTGGGTATGTTTAGCCTGGGAAAGAGAAGACTTAGAGGGGACATGATTGCAGTCTTCAAATATTTGAAGGGCTGTCATGTAAAAGATGGAGCAGCTTTATTCTCTCGTGCTCCAGGTTGCAAGACTAGATCTAATGGGTGGAAATTACGAGGGAGTCGTTACCGGCTAGATATCAGGAGAAACTTCCTAACTGTAAGAGTGGCTGAGCAGTGGAACAGTCTGCCTTGGGAGGTGGTGGATGCTCCTTCCCTGGACATTTTCAAGCAGAGGCTAGACGACCATCTTTTGGGTATGTTGTAGGTATGTTGGGCTATCCTTGGCTATGCTCCTGCAGAGTGCAGAGGGTTGGACTAGATGACCTGCAAGGTCCCTTCCAACTCTAACATTCTATGATTCTATATTTATTGGTTTTCTTATCAAGATCCTGACATAACCTGGCACAACTGGAATAAAATGTTGTTACTCTTTAAGACAAGAATCCCATTTATTCTTGGCATAAGTAGACATCATTGGTGAGATGAGGAAGAGAAAAACAGAAAAAGCTAATGACAACAAGAAAGATGATTGTCTAACTTTCCCACTAATGGTCCCTTTGCCAAAGATGCTTGGAGATGTGGGTTCCTGATAAGTGCTCTTCTCTCTAATTGATGGCATCCTATTCTTACAAACCTCTTTGAAGTAAAATTCTTTGAAATTAATCACCTTTTGGCTTCATTCTAAACAGCTTTTAGCTGGCCAGGCAGAAGAAAGTTATGGATATTCTTTGTTAAACAAGAAAAATGGGAGGGAAGGTTAAACTAAACTGCTTAATGCTCCAATGTTATAATGCACCTTCATCAATTAACCAATAGTTTCTAAAATTCCAGCCACTGCACCTGGTAAAATTCAAAGCATCTAGCAATAAGTTTTGAGAAACTGAGCACCACTGCTTGATATGGTCCTTGGTCTGAATGGGACTATCTGGAGTGTTCCTGGGGAGGGGGAGAGCATCTCGAAAAAAGACATATTTCAATCAACTGATTAAAAATGTACAGAAAACTCAGTTCACTGCTAAATGACTATTATGTGATAAATGTTCATGCAGTTCTAGTCAATATATGTACCTAGAGTGGAAAAAAACCTGAATCTTTCATAAACTTTTAATTTATTTTTATAATAACTTAAGGACATGGTTGCCAGGCATGGCCTATCAACTGGCAGAAGAGTGGCAGGGGATATGGGGAGATGGCCACTGGTCTTGGCATGATATGACCTGGCAGAGACGTCACACTTCTCTAGAAAACACAGGAAACTCTATGGTAAAACCACACAGCTATGACATGAAATGAGAGAGGCTGGGTGAAAAGTACTGAGACTGACGAGTGATTTCAGCTCTCACATACTTTATTAGATCGGGAACAAGACAACTAAGCCGGCTCGCAGGCCGGCTTTTTATCCCCAGTGAGCCCACACCCCAAAACACACGACACCCAGTGATTCGCTATTTACATTGATTGGATTAGCTCCTGCTCCTCAATTGGAGGGGAGCCAGGATCCTCTAGTCCATTGTCTTTCTGGGCGAAGCTCAGGCCCTTCGCCTGGCCACATGGTGGACCGGTTAGAACCAGTCTAAGCACATGGTAGCCCTGTATCCAGGTTTCCCTGTGGATACACCACACTGGGAATGCCCCCCCCTCCCCATTAGGGGACTACCAACCCTAAGCAAAGATGATAAATCAAAGGTATAGAAATTACTACCATGATTTTCCTCTGCTCTCAACATTTTGAGGGTCTTGGAAAGGGCTGTGAAACATACGGCCCACAGGCCAAAACTAGCCCATGCAGGGCTCATATCTAGACCATAAGCAACTGGCTCTCTCCTGCTTTCTTCTCTGGAGCTGCTGCTGTTGGCTGTCTCCTCCCTCCTCCTTTGGTGAGGGAAAGAGAGAAAGAACATGGGCTTAAGAGGGAGCAAAATCCAAGTCATCCCACAGCACCGTTAAGAGACCAACAAAGTTTTACTTCAGGTATAAGCTTTTGTGTGCATGCAAACTTCTTCACTGGGGTGGTTGCTGTGTTGCAGCCTGGCTCTCTCAATCCCACAGGAGAGATAAAACGACTTCCCTTTCATCCATTGGCTGCCTCCCCCCTCCTTGGGGTCCCATGATACCTTTAAGACCAACAAAGTTTTATCTCAGGCAGCTGAAAACTCCTTTGTAATAACATTCAATTGGCTTTGAGCTGCTGTTTGTTATTGCTTTTCCCTTGCCTTACAGTACAGAATAAAGATTCCTGGGATGACTACTGAGGGAAGGAATTTCTCAGCTTTAGGCTTTATTATTTGGCATATTAAACAGCCTTACTCTTGTGCATTCTCTGAAGTTTGTAAGTGGGGCTTGACCTGGAGTTTTTGGGGTGTGGAGCCTGAGGAGGGCAGCGTTTGGGGAGGAGAGAGACTTCAGTGGAGTATAATGCCATACAGTCCACCTTCCAAAGTGGATATTTTTTTCAAGTGAACTGATCTCTGTCACCTGGAGATCAGTTGTAGTCCCAGGAGCTCTCCAGCTATCACCTGGAGATTGGCAATCCTAGTTTTGGGCCACTGCAAAACTTTTCTTAAGCAATATGTTGTCGAAGGCTTTGACACAGAGAATATTCCATCTTTCTGTGTTATACCTCTGAGGATGCCAGTCACAGCTACTGGCGAAATGTCAGGTCCTACAATGCCAAGACCATGGCCATACAGCCTGGAAAATCTACAGCAACTAATTTTCTTAAGCAGATTCCCCATCACCAGCAGCTTATAAATACTAGCACTACCACCGCTCTGCATATCACACCTAATCTGCATTCCAATGTATCTGAAAAAGTGTTCATGCACACAAAAGCTCATACCTTGAATAAACCTTTGTTGGTCTGAAAGGTGCCAGTGGACTCTAAATTTGTTCTACTGCTTCAGATCAATACGGCTGACCATTTGAAACACCTAATCTAATCAAGCCTGCTATTGTAATTCATCTGCTATTGCTGTTTGGCATCTGACATCACCTTTATATCTCCAGTACCTTGTGTTACATTTTATGGCATGCATGGCTTGGCCCAAGAAAGCGACCTTTATGTCAGATCCAGCCCTTGTAACGAATTAGTTTGACACCTCTGGTCTTGGATGTTCTGCTTGGTATATCTGATCTTCTACTCTTCTTATATCTTCTAATGGAGAATGCCATTATTTCCTTCTCAGAAGGCCCAGGTGCAACTTGACTTGACACCAGCTCTAATCAAGACCTGCTAAAGATGCAGACAAGAGAGCTTTGCATCATGACCTGAAATAACTGTTTGTTTGTTTTTCCTTCCAATCCTCCTTGTTTTAACATCCAAACTGATTAAGAGTTCTAGGAAATTCAAAAGTATGCACACTGGCTGCGGTCACACACACTAAATAACCCACTTTCAATCCACTTTCAGTGCACTTTCCAACTGGATTTTACTGTGTGAACTGGCAAAATCCAGTTGGAGAGTGCTTCAAAAGCGGATTGAAAGTGGATTATTTAGTGTGTGTGGCCGCAGCCACTGTTTTGACATTCTAGTTATTCCTAAAAATTATATGGCTTTTGCTTGTGTACACAGGGGCCCATTATGAAGCTCTGAACTGTACTTTCTTGGTCTGCCATTAAAATCAATAGCCACTTTCCTTTCCTCCAGAACTCCTATGATTTTTCACCTGCCAGTAATTCCTCCTCTCCTTTCTATATAGTCTTTCTGCTAGGATCAAAGCCTTTTTCACCCTTTCATGGCACTTCCTCACAATAAAACATTTCTTTCTCCCTCTCTTTTCAGAGTGTCCATTCATAGCTTCATAATGTTTCTTTCTCAGAAAAAGATGGTGCTGCTAAAGTAAAGTTGTTGCTGCAATGGAAATATCCATTCAAGAACTGACAGAGCAAAAGATCCAAAACAAGGTAATAAGGCTGTGGCATAAGAAAATGGGCTGATGACACATATTTGCATATCTTATTGTCCAGATTTATTTAGGACCCTTGCCCTTCAATAATTTCTTATAGAATAAGTTTTTCCAGAAAACCCCAGAGGGAATCAGGATGTTGTAATCTCCTGCAGAGTTGAATAAGTTAATGCAATGCCTAGCTACTGCTTACTCAGAGTTCCCACTGGGCTTATAGCATGAAGCAAAACACTGGTTTCTGGCTTTATGATCTTCACATCATGACCAGACAACAGTTAAGAACTTACTTTAACAGACACTTGATTCAGCCAAGAACATCACGATTTAATAAGTCACATATACATCCACACTGATGCTCTGACAGGGATGGCCCAAACTAACCTGATATCGTCAGATCTTGGAAGCTAAGCAAAGTCAGCCCTGGTTAGTCCAAGGAAATCTAGGGTTGTTCCACAGAAGCAGCCAATGGCAAACCATCTCTGTCTGTCTCTTGCCTTGAAAACCCTACAGCAGGGGTCCTCAAACTACGGCCCGCGGGCCAAATGCGGCCCACCGAGGACATTTATATGGCCTGCCGGGTGTTTATGCCGCCGCTGCTTGTCTGTCATTTTTTTTTTACGTGAGAAGGAAGCAGTGACAAATATGGAACCAGATATTGACCATCTCATTAGCCAAAAGCAGGCCCATAGTTCCCATTGAAATACTGGTAAGTTTGTTGATTTAACTTTACTTCATTTTAAATATTGTATTTGTTCCCGTTTTGTTTCTTCACTTCAAAATAAGATACATGCAGTGTGCATAGGAATTTGTTCATAGCTTTTGTTTTTACTATAGTCCGGCCCTCCAACGGTCTGAGGGACAGTGAACCGGCCCCCTGTTTAAAAAGTTTGAGGACCCCTGCCCTACAGGGTCACCATAAGTGGGTTGGGAGTTGATGGCATTTTCCACCAAAGCATCCACATTCATACATCCTTATTTACCAACTTCCATACCACATTCTTAACACAGAAATCCAATCATACAGACTCATTTACTCACTAACGAGTTCCTCACAGGCTCTACGCCTCATGTTGCCTGCTACATGTTGCCTACTACACTTCCTGTCTACCTCTATATTCAAGGGCCAATTCTTACATTACTTTTCCCGACACAGTGTGTAACAGCTGCATCAGGAAAAGTGTGAGAACAGCCCTTTTATCTCAATATCCATATCAAGAAGCTGATCAGCAGCTAGACATGTTTCAAGACATATGAAGGAAAGATATACACAGACATTCTTGCATTGAGCTTTTCACTCTTTGCTGAATTAATTATGCTGAAAAGATAGCAAATCCAAATGCTGAGAAACTAACAGATAATCCTACCTCCCTTATATTAACACATTCTCTTCTGCATTCTTAAGCTTACTTTCTAGCTTATTTTCTAGACTCATCCATACTAATTATCATCTCATTAAGTATTATGCAGAATGCATAACCACTATCCCTCTGTGTTTAAGTACACAAACAACTTCTTTACTTATCTATGATTCCTGAGAAATTGCAACATCTACACAAAGCCAATGCCTGAATAAAAGAAAGAAGTTATGTGACAGGCACCTGTTCTTAATGGTGCTACTTTATGTAAAGAGGACCATTTATTTCAGTTCGTCTTTTAACTTTTTGATACATTTTATTTTTACTTTAGACCCCCCAAAGCAAATTCCCCATACAAATTAGTTACAAAATAAAGATTAACACATTTGTTCTCCACCTCAGTCTTTTCAAAATTAGTTTTATTTACCATATGTGCAAGGAACTTAGGGAGCAACTTTGAAGGACAGGTTAGGCTGAGAGAAAGACTCAGTCAAGGTCATCCATTGCATTACATATATGAGCTCCAATTCAAAGCCAGGTTTCCCTGTTCTTGATCCTATCCACTCCAATGCACTGGTTTTCATAGTTCACTCACAGGCTGAGTTCAGACTAGCAATTTGCCCCAGTAGGGACCCCGGGCCAACGACGATTCAATCCCGGAGTAAATGGGACGTTCACACAGGCACATCTGCCTGGCGTCCCCCACCCGTAGCCAACCCGTGCTGTTGCGCTTCACTGCCGGATTAAAAAAATACCTGATAAAAGCTGTAGCAAATCCGAAAGCCCGCATGTGTCGCGCGTTTTTCCGCTTCCGGGGAGTCTGAACGCGCAGCTGAAAAGCCGGGAGCAACCCGCGTTGGGCAGGAGGCAGCAGTGGTGTGATTAGCTGTGCTCCGCTCCACTGCCCAATGCGGTGCCGGCGTTGCAGGGCAAAAAAAAAATCGGCAAAATGCGCTTATGCGCATGAGCGCTCATGTGCACATACACCCATACACCCACAGCCGAATTAACGGGGAAACGGCAAATATAGCACGCCTCCGGCACGGCAGTCTGAATGCTCCCGCACGCCTCCATCTCGTATCTTCCAGCAGAGGCCCCCGCAGTGTGAACGGGAAAACCCGGTATAGTTTAATCCGTTTTGGGTTTTTTTGCTACGACTGGCTACCGGAGCAAACTGCCAGTCTGTACTCAGCCACAGTTTTGAAAGATAACTAATCTGTAAATATCAGTAAAAATAAAGACTCTAAATACAGTGTTATACTGTGTCTATGGAAGCAATCCTAAGCAGGTCTGCTCAAAATTCCACTCAGGGCTATTCAATGGGGCTTATTAGAACTGCATTGTATGTTTATTACCATGCATTCTAAGCCAACAGTGCTATTACTAGCCTATTCTAGACACAGTAGATGAGACCTGTGCTTTGATTTTATAGGAATTCATTATTACTTTTATTTATTTAAAGCATTTGTACCTCAACATTACAACTAAAAATCTAATCTAAACACTAAAAATATTCTCAAGAAATCTTGATCAATAGAAGCCCTCACCATCAATAAATGCATAATCCACAATTTCCAGAAAACAGCAAAAATATTAAAACCAGTCTCTCAAAGCAGTAGTTACAGCATAATGCCACCTTCTCATGCTCTCCATAATCAGAGTTGTGCTGAAACAACTGGCATCTCTTGTTTTTCCAGGTTCCTGTTACCCAGTGATGAATCATGGGCATGGAAGCCACAAATCCATTACAATTTCTCCTATTCTTTACTGACTTGCCTGACCGCAACATCTTTTCCTTCCTGGAGCGACCTTTTTAAACACTCAGAATAGCCTCTCTGGCATCTGAGCCGCAACTGCAGCCATGTGCTTAATGTAGATTTTTGAAAGGAGGAGTTAAGCTTTCTCTTCCTCCCTGCAATCTTCCAGGAAAAACTAAAGCTTCAAGATTGGTTCCTTGCCCATCCAGCCAGTAAAGTGCATGCAATGTCATGTAAGTGTCAGAAACTTTAAGAAACCAAAGACAGGGCATTTTCAGTGGTGGCAACTTGCCTTTAGAATGCTTTCCCCTTGGACAATTCTCTGGTGCCCACTTTACTTCCTTTTATGTGCCAGACCAAAACATTTCTCTTAACTAAGAGTACCACCTTTCTTTTGGCTCTTTTATGGTCTGCTTGTAGCCTGGGAACTGTTTTATCAATACATAGATTGCTCTGTTTGTTTTATGTGCTTTTATTTACTGGCTTGTTTTTATTGACTTTATTTATTCATTTACTGACTTGGCTTGTTTTATTTACTTGTTTTTATTGCAAGACTTGAGCTGCCTCAATCAAATTTGGAGAGGTGGAATGCAAATTTTCTAAATAAATAAATAAGCTAGAATCATATTGAAATGTTTTACGCATTAAGACTGGGAAAGCTGGGCTTCAAAATCATCAAAGATCTCCTGTTTTTATTTATTCTTTCCTCAAACTGCCTTGTTTAGGACAGAAGGGGAAAAAACAGGCTAAAAACACCTAGCTAAGACTGACTTCCAAAACTCTTAAGTAAAATAATCTAATCTTCAGAACAAAGACTTACACAGAAGGCACTCTACTACTATGTGTCTATTAGATTTTCCAAATCAATTACATGGTAAAAGAAACTGGAAAGGAGATGGTTCAGAATATGGTTCATTTAAAGTCAGACCTAGGGAAAGCTTTACATATGTAACTGGCCTTAGTTTTATTTCACAGACAAAAGTTATGGTACAGTTCAACTGTACTGACTACCTTTATAGTACCTCCCACAGAGATGGTTTACCCCACCTCAAACAGCCTCTTCTGTACTCAAGACTATAGGAAGAAACCTGTTCCTTCCAGCTAAATTGTTCATATGGTGAAGTTTGAAGCAATACCTACCATAATATGATGCTCTGTTCTGTGTGCTCTCTCCCTAAATCTTCCACTATACTCCCTCAACATGTATACATTCCTACTTTAAATCCATTCTTCAAACCAACTGTAACTTGGTCATACTAAATGGTGGGAGGACATCCAAGTCTGTTGTTCATATTCTTCCACATTCATAACTGAAAGGGGCATTGGGATCTAATTTCAATGCCAAAAGGGGCACCGGAAATGGCAGCAGCTGAATTCTCCCTTGACTGACCTCCCCCACATCCCCACTGTCTGAGGCATATCTCTCTGAGGCCAGCATCAATGATGGAAGTGAGTCAACCTTGAATGGCTTGAAGTGACAGAACACAGAGAAGTTAAAGCATAGAAGGTTCAACTCCTCTTACTTACTTGCAGAGGGATCAGCTTCCCCCAGTCCCAGAAGTACCTAACCACCTCCGCATTATATGTGACCAGGGCAAATAAACACACAGGGGTGACCCCATCATATGTAGTTCAGCTGAAAGTCACTGGTTCCATACAGTTCTCATTCTCTTCCTATGTTTCACTCGGGTAAATCACTCAGTCACCAAGAAAAATACTTGAGGTAGGAATTAGCATATTAATGAAGAAAAGTCCATAATGAAGGGATAAAAAAGAGGGAGAAAAAGGTAACCCCAAAGAAGATAACAGGAGGGAAATAAAATAATTAAGAAGGAACGTAGGGGTAAAGTTCAGAACAGTGATACGTCACTTGACAGAAGACAGTGTTACAAAAAAATGAAGGAGATTTGAAAATTTCAAAAGACAGAGAGTAGGAAAAATAGATTAAATAAGATTTAATTTTCCCATAAGTATCTAAAGGAAGAGAGAAGAAAGTGGGAGTGAGGGAGAGACGACAGACAGACAGACAGACAGACAGACAGACAGACAGACAGACAGACAGAAAGAAAGAAAGAAAGAAAGAAAGAAAGAAAGAAAGAAAGAAAGAAAGAAAGAAAGAAAGAAAGAAAGAAAGAAAGAAAGAAAGAAAGATGGTGGAAGGAACATGAGAAAGAAAGATCACAGTAAATGTAAACATAAAAGCCACCCCAGAGCTAAAATACCATAATATCAGCATGTACCTTTTTCTTTATGAATATTTGCCTGATATGTTTCAAAGATTTGCGGGGAATGTTCTCCATAATATTATCTTTTAAACTGTAGGATTAAAATCCCTTGAAAACAATCTATTAAAATATTACTGTAATGGTGGTCACACAACCTCACATCCTAAAATCCAGGATGAAAGGGCAGATCTGCATGTATTATAAAGACTTACTTGGATGAAGTGAAAGAAGCTGATCTCCTAGCTTTGCTCATTAGGTTCTCAAGTCAGGAAGGGAATACACTGTGGTTAATCAGGCTAGCATTACCCTCTCCAGTTGTTCTGTCAGACAGAATTCCATTTTCAAGTGCATGGATTATTTTAGTGTACCACTGCCTACCAGTACAACTCAGCTTTCAGAGGTGGTCTTAGGTTTAGTGTTCAGAGTATTTTAGTTCTTGAGGATTTCAATATTCATACCTAAGCCCTTATGACAGGTGTGTCTCAGGATTTCATCACCACTTATGACAACTCTTCGGCTATCTTAAGACATTTTCTTCTCAACACATAATCAGGCCATATGCTAGATTTGGTCTTCTATATTGGCTAAATGCTCAATGGAGAAGATCTAGATTCTAGGTGATAGTTTTGCCATGGACTGACCGTAACATGGTGAGGTTTAGATTGAAAAGGACTTAGAAGGTCTGTGAGAGTGGAGGATTGATTAAAATGGTCAGCTCCACCAGAGGTAAATAGACCCAGATGGATTCCTAACAATTCTTATGCAGTTTCCAACTGAAACATCTGTAGCTACTATCAATCCTTATGTACACTTTATAATATGGAAATTACCTGGACAGTCATTCCCAGGCATCAAGCTCCTTGGTTTACTGAGGAGCCTGGAATAATGAAGTGCATGAGCAGACAAAGAAAGTATAAAAAGGTAGAAGGCACTAAGTGACAATGACTGAACATCACCTACACATACTTTTGTTTCTATTCTGTGGCACTGACAGGAATGATGAGCTATAATTGCTCTTATCCTAGTAGCTGATCAGTCTTATCAGACGAGTTTCAGTTGCTGAGGTCAAAAAAAGTAGATATGTTGTGCAGAATGGCGGGAGCACATCCAATTATTTATATTTTTACCTACTGCCCATTTTGGTTTATTGTATCTAGCTCAACTGGATTGATTCATTGTAGGAGGGAATAGTTCCAGATACTTTGAAGGAGGTGGTTTTGAGACTAACCTTCTATCCCATATTATAATCGTCAGTTCTATGATACCTCATTTTTAGACAGTTTTAATGGTTTGCTCTAATTTTTAATTGCATTTACTGCTGTGAAAAACTGTTTTTACATTTGATGTTACAATCCATCCTAGGCCCTGTTGTAGAGAGTGTGGGAATAGAAATGCTTTACATTTTAAAAATACATTTTTTTCTGGGACTCAATCTACAGGATTCCTGTAGTGAGAAAAGTGAAAATCCACAAATCACCCATCTGGAAGTTCTCCCAGTGTAGTTCCATCAGTACTTACCCAGTTTGGCTAGCAGATTGTTTGGAAACTCCATGTTGGAGTTTCTTTGGAATAAAAACTATAACAATATAATAAAATAAAAGTTCCTACAGAAAATGAGTTATTCAGGACCAAGCTCTCTCTCCTTGCACTCAAATACCATTTCATTCAGATGGAACACAGATACAAATGTCACACCACAGATGTTTGCATTACAGCAACTATATCAGCTATTTACCGTTTGGAAAACTCAAGCTACAACAACTATTTATTATGCATTAATTCATAGGAAAAAGAATAATGTAAAAATAATAATATAATTTAATGTTCCTGCTTGAAATAAACTGGCTTGCTAGAATATTCTATATTGCTCCTTTTTTAAAAAGATCAAATGGAACAGGAAAAAAGCAAATTCATTTTATTTAATTTGAAATTTTCAAACTATCTTAGATTGTCATTAATTGTATATTCCATCCTGACTTCCAATATAGTTTAAAAATTAGCCAAAATTTGACCTATGCTGTCCATTCCATGCACAATGAGTCTTTACACCAAACTGGCTGTCTCTTCTAATAGGTTTCATGAATCCACTATAATGTTCTACCAATAATAATTAACAGTACTGCGGGGGGGATCTTTCTGGTCTTCACTCAGTTGATCAAGGAAAATGTAAGGCCTTGAAAATGTTTTCCAGAATGCTAAAGAAAATTATAATTCATGTCTGAATATACCATGCAGCACAATCTTTCACTAGATAAATGATATAGGAGATGAGGATAAAATAGACTAGTGAATAGATTTTCTCTCCATAGTTTTAATTTTTCATGTTTTTCAACAGATAACAAATATCTTAGAATTAGGAAGCATCATTTATCCAAATGTTTTATACACTTGACATATACAGAGTGTTTAATGTAAAAAAGTGGGGAAGGGGAAATTCCAAATCATTATGTTCAGGCAAGGAATGTTACTTTCAAAACTTAATTAATGTATTCTAGAATCTGCTTTCCAAACCCAGCAAAGAAAGCATTCTTCACTGAATATTCTATATGCTCAGAGTCTGAATGTTTAAAACTTAGGCAATTTGAATTAATTATGCACAAAAAAGTCTTGCAGTTGAATAATTATTTGAGAGCAGAACTAATGCATTGATTTCACACTGTCATAACTCAAAATTGGATGAACTGTTTTTGTTCTGATTTTTCAAAACATTTGCCTCTGGCAGAATAAGAGCGTGAGAAGCAGCAAAGCTGTGGACTGCAGCAAAAGTTGTTCAAAAAGTTATATCCTATCTGAAAACAGACCACTAGAAACAGGCTTGACCTACAAAGACTTTGCCCCTCCAAGCTGCTGAATTTATGGATCTATATATTTAATAAAATGAATGAGAGTTCTGGCACTGGCATGAGATACCTGTTGGAAACATAAAACCTATCTTCTATCACCCATAACTGCCCTCCCCAATAGTTTCTGTTGCCAAATAAATGTATTTGAGTTACACATGTTCTACAGTAGGTACAACCTGATCCATTTTATTATACATTACAAAAAACATTATGGCAAGTTAAGAAAACAATCTGCACAAAACCAATGCAAGGTAAATTAATGCAGAATAAATGAACAGCAGGAAGAGAAAAGCCTTCAGCTATGCATAATAGTGGCGTAGTAGGAGGATCAAACAGTGTCCCTGGTTGCAAGAATCAAGGTTTACAACCTAGTCAGTCACACAGGTGCGTTCTGATTTGCAACTCCCATGACCTGTTCTGCAAATGTGCCAACATGATATAAGCTGGTGACTGCACAGAAACAAAGCAAAAAAATCTGTCTGTGTGGGTGCAAACTGGGGGATGAACTCAGCGTGATTCTGTGCTTGGCCCAACCATGACCCTTGTGATATATACCTTCACAAGCACAAAGGTGCTCAGCATGGCATTCAAATCAAACTTCAAACAACAATACTGAGACAATCCTGCAAGCATGTTCAACTTGCTTGTAAATGAGTTCGATCAAGGTAAGTCTGACTGGAGCTAATGTTCGCATCAAACTTCTCAGTATCCATGGTTACAAGTACACAAGACTGACACCTATGAAATGCTGCAGTGTACTGTGTTATCAGTGCTGGACTGAGCTCACAGTGATGTGTGAATGATTTAACACAGAGCATGAGATCCTGAAATACCCCGGAATTCCTGCTTAAAGGTTGTTACATCAGGACAATCCTTTACTACAACTTTTATTTTATTGTTGCATGGAATTCCACAGCACTAGAGGCAGACCACTGAAAATGGTAGGACGCAATTTGTGCCCACATAGACATGGTGTGATTGCACCCATTTTAACCATCCTAGTGAACAGATCTGAAAATAAGAGAATTCAATGTATTACTTAAAGCTGGCACAAGTTCACCACAGCCCTGTGAACACTGCTTCACAAATAGGGCTTTGCACGTAGGAAGAAATCTAACATATTACTAAAGTAATACATAAAACAGAATTTAGGTTTTCGGGTGTTACTTTTGGTTTTATTCTTAAAGCAAAGGAAATACATACAAATTATCAAAATGACTGGATAGAATTTACCATACCTCAGGCACAGAAGAGCAGTGAAATCTGTGGTAGAACACGCAGCAAAATGCTCATCTGTATCTAACCAAAGTCACAAAAGAATGGGTTGTGTCCTTGTGACATTTATTTTACGTTGCCACACGCTTCCATTCAGACAACTGGGTATGCAGGTAATTTCACTGAAGAATCTATTTGCGCATGCTGATGAACTGTGACCACAAGGGCAGGAAACATTCTCTTACAAACCTATGCAATGTAATACTGCAACCATTCAGCAGCTTAGGATCATAAAATAAAGAAGGCAGTTTGGTCAAACTGTAAACCTGCAAGGGATTTTTATACCATTAGAAGAATGTTATTAATTGAATTGGTGTTCTGGCTGGGTTAACACTTCCACTGTTTGTACAGAGAACCCTGGGACCTCCTAATGATCAGGAATATTGTCAGGGACTCCCCTCAGGACAGAGCCACTAGGGGACGCACTGAGTTGGCCTCCTGTCAAACCAGATTTTTTAAAAAGTGAAATTGCATCAAAGGAAAAGGAAAGAGCTTCACAGTTGCTCTGGGAGTCATAGCAACACAGCAGTTTCTATTTTTATTACTCGAAATATAGTAAGAACATTGTGCAGAAGAGGAGAATGTCAATTAAGAAAATGGAAAAACAGGCATGCATGTACTTTCATTAATCTAATTCTTTTACAGGACTTTGACATGGTAAAATTATCAGCAGTCAGTTACTTAAGTGACAGAGATGTTCACTATTTTCACTTTATTATTCTACTGTTGCTGTTCACTTATTCATCATCACATACCTGCAAATGGTTTCTAGCTTACTGAATTCCATAAGCATTTTGCCTCTCAAAAAGGAGACAGTTATATTTCGATTGTATTGCCATCCTCAGGCTTTTGGTCTGTGTTTCAATGGACACTTTGGACAGGGCCGGCTCCAGGTTTTTTTGCACACTAGGCGAGGCCTCCTTCTGGCGCCCCCCCCCCCCCACTTGCAGCCACCAATTTTCAAACATAAATGCATTTTAGGAAGAAT